>CM064974.1:4418624-4517546 GCA_032847665.1 Solanum chilense | reverse complement strand
GAATAATTTTCAGGGGATTATGAACCAATTATCTGCTATGGGAATCAAATTTGATGAAGAAATTCAAGGCTTGCTTCTACTTGGTTCCCTACCAGATTCTTGGGAAACATTTAGAACGTCATTGTCAAATTCTGCTCCGGATGGTGTGATCTCTATGGATTCCGCCAAGAGTAGTGTCTTGAACGAAGAGATGAGAAGAAAAACTCAAGGTTCCTCTTCGTCGGATGTCCTGATAACTGGCCCAGGGGGAGAAATAAAACTCGTGGTTCTCAGCATAGAGAACAAAATAGGAGCAAATCCAAAGGCAGACTTAAGGATATTGAGTGCTATCATTGTGGCATGAAAGGGCACACAAAGAAGTTCTGCAGAAAGTTGAAGAGGGAGAACAATAACAAAGAGGAAACTAAACAAGATGGCAATGAAAATTGCCTAGCCACCGTCACCACCGAAGATCTTGTAACCGTTCTTGATGAAAACATGATAAATATTGCTTGTGATGAGTCAAGCTGGGTTGTGGATACTGGTGCCGCATCTCATGTGACATCAAGGAAGGATTTTTTCTCTTCCTACACTCCTGGTGATTTTGGAACCTTGAGTATGGGTAATGAGACTGTTTCTAGGGTGGTTGGTATTGGTACAATTTGTTTGAAAACTAGTGTTGGAACTAAACTAGTTTTGAAAAATGTGAAACATGCTCCTGATGTTCGTCTACACCTAATTTCTGTTGGTGTTTTAGATGATGAAGGATATGTTAGTACCAACGGTGATGGAAAATGGAAGCTCATTAAGGGTTCCTTGGTTGTGGCTCGTGGTAACAAACGTCGTGGTCTATACTGGACTACGGCCTCTGCTTGTGTTGATATGGTGAATGTGGTTGAGAGCGATAGCTCTTCAACATTATGGCACAAGAGGCTTAGCCACATTAGCGAGAAAAGGACTTAATGTTCTAGCCAAGAAGAAATTATTGTCAAATTTCCAAAGTGCTAAATTAGAAAAATGTGAGCACTGCTTGGTTGGTAAACAAAATAGAGTTTCCTTTAAGTCCTACCCTCCTTCGAGAAAGACAGAGTTGCTTGAGTTAGTGCACTCTGATTTATCTGGTCCAATGAAGACAAAGCCATTGGGTGGTGTACTTTACTTTGTCACTTTCATTGATGATTGCTCGAGAAAATTGTGGATCTATGTCTTGAAGACTAAAGACCAAGTGTTAGATGTCTTTAAGCAATTTCAGGCTTCAGTTGAAAGAGAAACTGGAAAGAAATTGAAATATATTCGTACTGATAATGGTGGTGAATATTGTGGACCATTTGACGAATACTGCAAGCATCAAGGTATTAGACACCAAAAGACTCCTCCCAAGACTCCTCAGCTTAATGGTTTGGCTGAGAGGATGAACAGGACCTTGATGGAAAGAGTTAGATGTTTGCTTTCTGAAGCAAAGTTGCCAAACTCATTTTGGGGCGAGGCTTTATTGACCGCTGCACATGTTATTAATCTATCTCCTGCTGTTGCTTTGCAAAGTGATGTACCAAATAGTTTTTGGTATGGAAAGGATGTTTCCTATGACCATTTGAGAGTATTTGGTTGCAAAGCTTTTGTACATGTGCCGAAAGATGAGAGGTCAAAGTTAGATGCCAGACAAAGCAATGCATCTTCATTGGATATGGCCTAGATGAATTTGGTTACAGGCTATATGATCCAATTGAAAAGAAACTTGTGAGAAGCCGTGATATTATTTTCATGGAGAATCAAACAATTGAAGATATTGACAAAGCGGAGAAGGTAGAATCTTCAAGTTTTGATGGTATAGTTCATCATGATGAAGTTCCTCACACAAGTGTGCATGATGTTGTTGGGTTTGATAATCATGGTGATGCCCAAAATCATGTATTGAATCAACATGTTGATGTTGATAATAACAATGATATTGTTATTGATGATCCTGTTGCTCATGAAGTTATAGACGAATCAAATATTCCGCTTCGAAGGTCCACAAGACAGCGGTTTCCTTCATCCCGTTATTCACCCAATGAGTATGTGTTACTCACTGACGGGGGAAAACCTGAATGTTATGAGGAGGCCATGGAAGATGAGCACAAGAATCAATGGATTGAAGCCATGCAAGACGAGATGAAGTCTTTGCATGAGAACCACACTTATGAGTTGGTAAAATTGCCCAAGGGCATGAGAGCTTTGAAGAACAAGTGGGTGTTCAAACTTAAAGTTGAAGAACACAACTTGAAGCCCAGGTACAAAGCTAGATTGGTTGTTAAGGGATTCAGTCAAAGGAAAGGTATTGACTTTGACGAAATATTTTCTCCTGTTGTGAAAATGTCCTTGATTTGCATAGTTCTCGGTTTGGCTGCTAGTCTTAATTTAGAGATTGAGCAGATGGATGTGAAGACGGCTTTCCTTCACGGTGACCTAGAAGAAGAGATTTATATGGAACAACCTGAGGGCTTCAAAGTAGATGGTAAAGAAAATTTTGTATGCAAACTCAAAAAGAGTCTCTATGGCCTAAAACAAGCTCCCAGACAGTGGTACAAAAAGTTTGAATCTGTCATGGGGGAGCAAGGCTATAAGAAGACTTCTTCAGATCATTGCGTATTTGTACAAAAAATTTCTGACAATGATTTCATCATCCTTTTGTTGTATGTGGATGATATGTTGATTGTGGGCAAGAATACTTCCAAGATTGACGAGCTGAAGAAAGAGTTGTGTAAGTATTTTTCTATGAAAGACTTGGGTCATGCCAAACAAATTTTGGGCATGAGAATTACTTGTCTTAGAGATGAAAGGAAGATTTATTTGTCCCAGAAGAAGTACATTGAACGCGTACTGGAGCGCTTCAATATGAATAATGCGAAGCCTGTGAGTATACCTCTTGCTGGTCATATAAAGTTGAGCAAGAAGATGTGTCCTACAGCTAGGGAGGAAAAAGAGAATATGGCCAAAGTTCCATATTCCTCCGTCGTCGGAAGTCTAATGTATGCAATGGTGTGCACTAGACCTGATATTGCTCACGCAGTTGGTGTTGTCAGTAGATTTCTCGAAAATCCGGGAAAAGAGCACTGGGAAGCTGTGAAATGGATACTCAGGTATGTTAAAGGAAGCTCAGATGAATGCTTGTGTTTTGGAGCATCAAATCCAATCTTGAAAGGCTATACAGATTCTGATATGGCAGGTGACCTTGATAACAGAAAATCCACTACTGGATATTTGTTTACTTTTTCAGGGGGAGCTATATCATGGCAATCAAAGTTGCAGAAGTGTGTTGCACTATCTACAACTGAAGCTGAGTATATTGCGGCTACTGAAGCCGGCAAGGAGATGATATGGCTAAAGCGATTTCTTCAAGAGCTTGGTTTGAATCAGATGGAGTATATTGTCTATTGTGACAGCCAGAGTGCAATAGACTTGAGCAAGAACTCCACGTACCATGCAAGAACAAAACACATTGACGTCAGATATCATTGGATTCGTGAGAAAGTGGAGAATGAATCATTTCACGTCAAAAAGATTCACACAAGTGAAAATCCTGCAGATATGCTGACCAAGATGATACCGAAAGACAAGTTCGAGTTATGCAAAGAACTTGTGGGTATGAGCTTTCTCTAAAGAAGTTGAAGATACCTTCTTCCAGTAAATGGGACTGGAGGGGGAGATTTGTTGAATCCATCCCATTTTTCGGTCAACTTTAGCTATTCAATTGGTACAAGCAATTGTTAAAAAGGAATAGTAATTGAAGTTGAAAAGAAAAGATTTGGTAGTTGGGAAATTGGTATGATTTGCAACCATTCTTGACTTTGTTATGTTTATATATGTCATTAGTGACATAGGCATGGTTTTATCCTTCTATAAATAGAGCATTCTTGCTCATTTGTAGAATACACCAAGTTAGAGTGAAAAACCATTTTGAGAGCAAAGTGAGGTATTCCATAGACTATACAAAAATAGTCTGTGAAGAAAAATAGAGTGTGAGCGATATTTAGTAAGACGGAAACCAAAAGAGTGTTGTTCCTTTTGAGTGTGTAGTAGTCACTTTGAGTGTTGTATTCGTGACTACACAGTGTAAAATTCCTTACTATAGTAATATCAGTTGCTCCTCTTGTTCCGTGGTTTTTTCCCTTATTCAGAAGGGTTTCCACGTAAAATTCTTGGTGTCGTTATTTTCCCATTTTATTTCATTACTTTTACCATATATACTTTTGTGTTTGTCCGCGTTTTCCCAACAGTGTGTGAGAGAGAAAATATCTTGGTATGTGAGCGGACTTAGCTTTAGAATTATGGATAGTCATAACATTTCATTCAGTTTTATTTGTATTAAGATTTGATATATTGATTAAAAAATATTGAATTTTAACAACACATTCAAATGAATGGCTTGTACTATGACGTAGATTCATATATAGTTGTAACAAGACATAGGAGTTTCACCTTTAATTTGTTATCTAATGTGATGTTGCTATTCATAGGGCCCGTTTGGCCATGCGATATGGTATCATCATATGGAATCATGAAATAAAATTGAAGTTTTGTTTGGATAACCGATATGAAATTTTAGTAGTGTATATTTTCTCATAAACATAGAAAATTTCATAAGTTTTAAAACTATTAATATAGTCCAAGTTGTTTATTCAATATTATCAAATAAACAAAGAATCATAAAATCGTATAATAAATTATTACATAGTTATTTGTTTTCAAATTAAGTAATTGTTTCATCAATATATTTGAGTAAAAATGAGACACCTTTCACGGGCTCTTCAAGATTTTATTATTCAATAATCGCGAAGTGTGAGTTAAACTAACTATATGTTAGTAAGAATAATAAATTTTATGTCGGTGATAACAATAAATTTTTAAAAGTAATGATGTGATTATAAATTTTATATACATGTGAAATAAGTGGTTAGTAGATATAAATGTGGGGTTGTTCTAACAAAATATAAACTTGTGAATCAATTTTTTAATTAAAAAAACTCAAATCTTGATATGGTATTCCCATATGATTCTATATCATGATTTTTGGAAAATATAGTATCACATCTCATGATATGGATCGAATCATCAGATTGAATCAGCAAAAAATCACATGTTCAAACTCTAATTCTATCTCATGATACCATATCGCCAAACGCCTACTTAATGAATTACCTTGTAGTAGCAGATTATATGTGAAAAGTTTATTTGGTTTTAAAACATAGGGTGACAAGTTGGACGGAAGTAGGCTTGATATAAGTGCACTGAAAAGTCACATGAAGAAATTTGGTGAGATAATTATTATCAACTTGCTAAGCGTTAGATAAAATTGATGATTTGGATACGTTGTTTTCTAACACATCGGCAAACATAGTTAAGTTGATATATTTGACGCATCTCGATTATATTAGCCAAAATGGCACATCTAGTTGGTACAATTTTGTGTTTTTTTTTCTCGTTCGTTAACGGAATTAACCAGACAAATCACAATTTTGTGTTGGTAAGCTTGTATCATGCGTTACGTCGTGTTTTTAAGTCTAAAAAAAAGTGTTTTTACCATTTGTAATATTATCATTGTCATTGATATGTTGATTTTTATAAAAGTATAATAATTCTATTTTTTTTTTTTGTATGTATACTCAAATATGGTTATGAAATATAATGAAGATTGTTCATCATTATGTTCTCCGGTGATCTACCAAATCTCCATATGCCAGTAAATGGAGCGTAAAATTCTATTGAACACATTCACCCCATCATATGTTTTCTATATATTTTGGTTTAATCATCGATTAATGAAGGATAATTATCAATTTTCTATTTAATAATAATCGAATGACGTTTAAAATCAAACTTTAGCTTGGTGTCCTTAATCAACTAGTCTTTGCTCACGTGCGCACGTGTACTCTATTAATTAATATTTCATTTTTTAAATGACACAAGTATAAAATATATAAAAGAGGCATAAAGTAGATTTTTTAGAAAAATACTCATAAACTTAAATCAATGAAGGGTGATATGTATACTCCAAATTTTGTGAATTAATTGAAACATCAAGTAATATTACCCTATTATCAAATATAGATATGAGAACAATATATTTATTCACTGGTCATTTGTATTACATACACTTGTATTATATATATGCATGACTTTTCAATTTTTCAATTTAATTGGTACCATAAAAGTGAGGTTCAACCTTATTATTTTAATTATTACCATAAAAGTGGCATTACTACGATGACTTTGAAAGTTAATGTCTCCATGATTCTATACTATGTGTTGACAGTAATAACTACATTTGTTAAAGGATGAATAAGTTCGTCAAAGAACCAACAAAAATTGAAATCCCAAGGTAAAAAATAGAAAACTATCACATAACGTTTAAAATTGAGCAATACCTCGAGAATACATTTCAAAATTACTAAAAATAGTCAATGATACAACATATTAACAAGACCACACAAAAATAAAATAATAACTGTGTAAACCTCTTCTAGTCTAGATTGAAACCACAATGAGGCTAAGCATACCAATAAAAAAAAGTTGATATTCAAAGAATACATCAAAATCTAATATTAAGAAGATGTGAATCGAAATGTGGAGCTCGATTGTGAAACAAGTATCGGAGTTATATATGAAAATTGGTATTAGATTTATCACAAATAGAGTTGTCATATAGGATTGGCTCGCTAAGCTGGCCCAATTCGATCCTTGAATTAAGTGGTATTGAACTTAAGTTTTTAGACCATTTAGGAATGAGACTTCTTAGCCTCATCTCATTTGGTACAGTAGTCGCGTAAGCCCAACCCAACAGCCTCAAAGGCCTGTGGATTGTGAATTTTAAAAATATTTATTATATATATTTTAAACAGAATTTTATTTGTTAAAATTTTGTCAATAAATATTTTTATAATATGAATAGAAAATCAAGTCCAACTTCGTTACATATCTTTTATATTTTTGGTTATTAGCCCACTAAATTTTATTATTAGACCAAAACATTACTCTATTATAACTATTAACTTTTGACCTATATATAATATTTAACCAAAACATTCGAAAAATTGGAGGGATATATAGAAGAAGCACGACTTTTGCGTAAAAATGACATGTATAAGTAAAATGCTTACAATCATTCATAATCTACATAGTTCAAATATGTTGAGAGAAACAACTTCATGTTCTTAAGTGTAAGTTTCCAAATTAATAATTATGTGCGATAAATACAACTGAGACTGAAGATTCATAGTTGAAAATTATGTCAAAATATATTTGAAATCTTGGGGAAATGCCTCTATATAGAAAAGAGAAGTAAATCTACGAGGTTTTGCTGTGAAGTTATCAATCTTTTTAATTTCTTAGTTGCTAAGATTAATTTTGAAATCTCTTGCCAATATTATTATGATTAAATAAAAATATATTAATCACTCAACTAATATTCTAACTAATATGATATATCCAAATATTTCCATATATTAAGACAAATGATTGCAGAAGAACTAGAAGGATAACTTAATTTAAAAGAACATTTCAAGTAACAGTATTCATTGGCATATAATATACTTTATAACTCTTTCATATGATCCATTCAATTAAATTAGAAATTGAATAAATGATACTAATTATGAGTTAATTTATTTTTTCTTTGCTAAACAACTGACAAATGGATGATTTCTAGTGGTTTTAGGTAATTAACTAATTATATAGGATTGAAAGCCAAATGGCCAATAATATGATAGGTAATTAGTTGAGTTTAACTTGAAAAATTGTATACATGTGATATTTGGATTTTCTTTAACATTTTAATAAACAAAAAAGATCTATCAACACAAAAATCCATTTATTAGCTTTTATATAGAAGTACACTTAAAAGTATATCTTGCAATTAAAAATCTATACATCTAGTGGATAGAATTGACATCACCTTTAGATAAAGATTGATGTATACATTTTTATATATATGGAAAATTATTGAAGCCTTTCCTAAATAACCATATCATATACTATATAAATAATTAACAAGTCTGCAGAATAATATCTTGATATTTGCAAGGAAAATTTAAATTCAATGTAGAAATACAACATACTACTACTAAATTTAGGTAAAGGAAACGGGGACATGAACTAGAAGTGACAACATTTATTTTTATAAAAAGATTTAACAGTAATTGAGTTAATATCATAATATTCAGAGTTACAAAAGTCATTAATATTATTTATTATAGTTAAATATAACGACAATTATTTTACTATGGCTAAATAATTGTCGTTAAACTATATCTTTGTTGTATTGGTATATCAGAAGAGGACATGTAATTCACAGAGGCGGAGCCAAGATTGTAAATTTTTGGGGGTTCTACATTTTAGGAAGAAGATTGATAAAGGGGTTTGTGTTGGGAAAACGCGGACAAGCACAAAAGTATATATGGTAAAAGTAATGGAAATAAAATGGGAAAATAACGACACCAAAAATTTTACGTGGAAACCCTTCTGAATAAGGGAAAAAACCACGGGCCAAGAGGAGCAACTGATATTACTATAGTAAGGAATTTTACACTGTGTAGTCACGAATACAACACTCAATGTGACTACTACACACTCAAAAGGAACAACACTCTTTTGGTTTCCGTCTTACTAAAATATCGCTCACACTCTATTTTTCTTCACTGACTATTTTCTTATATAGTCTATGGAATACCTCACTTTGCTCTCAAAATGGTTTTTTCTCTCTAACTTGGTGTGTTCTACAAATGAGCAAGAATGCTCTATTTATAGAAGTATAAAACCATGTCTATGTCACTAATGACATATGTAAACATAGCAAAGTCAAAAATGGTTGCAAATCTTACTAATTTGCCGACTACCAAATCTTTTCTTTTCAACTCCAATTACTATTCCTTTTTAACAATTGCTTGTTCCAATTGAATAGCTAACGTTGACCAAAAAATGGGATGGATTCAACAGTTTGAACCCGCAATACGGGTGTAAAAGGTATTTTCACTGTCTCTTCCTTATCACTCAAAATTTTTAGGAGCTTAGAAGTTGATGTACATATACATTTATTTAATTTTCTAATACAAATACAGAATCTACGAAAAAACTAATAAATTCATTCGACCCACGAGCCCCCACCTAGCTCCGCCTCTAATGTCAATTATTGACAATTATAGTCTATAGATACTTATTGAAAGCCAACAAAATAAATATTAAAAACATGTAAAAGAGACAAATAAATATGCAACGTTTTGGCAAATGAACGTCATAAAAACCAAAAGAATTTAGTAATTTGGAAAGAGGTGATAAAGGAAATTTATTCTTGCAAGCAGAAGCTTCGACGAAACCTTTTACATTTCAAATATAACATAAATAATATAACGTGTAATTTGACTAATATAATTTTATTATATCAAGAATATTAAAAGTTTGCATAATTTTTCAATTAAATTACACTATCATTAAGGGTAAATTTGAATTTTTTTAAAATTATTTTTAATATACTTGAAAAACAATTATGGATGGAGGGGTATAAGAGTAATAGACAAATAAATGGATTCTTTTTGGGTGTTCAAATTAATGAAAAATGAATAATGTTAGGGCCATTAAGGTAATTCCAAGAGAAAAAATAAACTACAATATTTTTTGTCATAATCACTTTTGTGTGTTTGTAATTAAACATATTTTTAACTTGATGTAACTTATAATTTTGGAGGATTTAACTATATATACATATACTGATAATGCATAGTACAAAGAATTTATTTACGTGTTGTTAGAGACTTTTGATATATGTAGTTTGTTAATTATTTGACCTTTTTTTTAATGATTAATAATTTTATTTATTATGAGGAGTTAATTGAAAGCATATAATTATCATTTATGTGATCTGTAATATTTTTTGAAGTTAACCACACTTATTACTTTCACCAATGATGTAGTCAGAATTAGGAGTTTGGGATTTTTGAATTTTAGAACAAGAAATTTTTTTTGTAGATTGGTGTTCGACCCCACAACAAATGAGTGAAAAACGTTTTCACTGTCCTTCATTGCCACTAAAATGTCAATCAATTTTGTTACGAATTCACAACTTTTAATATACATATACACTTATTTGATTTTCTAAATACAAATACAGACTCTACGAAAAAACTAGTGAATTCATACGAACCCATGAATCCTACTGCGTTCCGCGTATATGACTTTCATCGTGTCACATTAATTGTCATGATTTCTTTTAAAAGTCTCTCTAGTATTTTTATAAAAGATACAATTTTTTTTTTTAGTTTAAGCCATTATTCATGATATAAAATATATCTACATACATCAATTATCAGATGAATAACTATCAAATCTTTACTAACGTAGATTGTCGTGTAGTGGTGTGACTGCTTCACCTTTAATTAGAAAATTCTATTGGAAGTACCTTCCTCCAAATTGCCCCTATATTGTATAATTCAAATTTGATCGAGGTTCTAATGTGGACTTCAAATACCGAATAAGGGTCAAAACAATTATTTATAAGCACTAATTGGCATCTATAAAAACTAATAACTACTTTTTGGTTATGATCATAGGTTAAAATTCAACATTATTAAATATATGAAGGAAATGTTGTCCAATAAACCAAAAGCATTGTTACGTACTAAAATACAGTGAATCAAACGAATTTACATAATTAAATTCAATAAATCTTAAAAGTATTGAAATATTACATACACTTCTCAAACATAAATGAAATTAATTAAAAGGTAAAAACCACAAATTCAAGTTAGGACACTAAGAAAAAAATAATGCAGGCCATATAAAGATGACAAAAATAAATAAATAAAAATCTCATATATTGCCGGCAAATTTCTTAATTAATTGACAGAACAACATGTTCTTCCAAAAATCGAAACTTCCTTAATTCCCTCTTAAAAATTATCATCATTTTTTAATCATAAAAAATTGTAAAAATAATAAATTAATAAAATTCTTTTTTTAATTCATAAAATCTTAGATTAATTCCCTTTAAAAAGCCCCATAATATCCATTGGAAGACTTAGTCATTTCATTTGAAAGAGTCTTTGTTTTTTCTTAAAAAAATATTACAAAGTTTTAATGGGGAAATTATCACAGCAAAATCAGATTAGGAATAATTCAAGTACTAATAATGGAAATAATATTATTGGTTCAATTGTTAAGGTGAAAAGAACTAGAAAAACTGTGCCAAGAGATTCTCCACCTCAACGTAGCTCCATTTATCGAGGAGTCACAAGGTTTAATTTATTTTATAAAATTATATTATTTCATATCGATTCATATTTTGTATCTTCATGTTATAATTGTTGAGATTTAAATTTACGACCTTTTGCATGCACTAATGTCATAATGTTGAAATGTGTTATAACTCAGATAGTCATGTATGATATCAAATCAGACAAAGATTCTTGATTAAAATCTCATTATCACACATTTTTTTTTATAACTTTATATTGTATATGTTCTTCATTTTTGTTCTTTAAATTGTTGTTGTTTTTTCCAAGTATGTGGTCATTATGTTTACACTAATATCATGTTAAAATATGTCATGACCCATATACATTTGGTATCAAAACATCTAAATGTCCCAAGTTCAAATTTCACCGTCATACATTAGTTTGTAGGTTCATATTGTATATGTTCTTGATTTTCTTCTTTAAGTTGTTGAGACTCGAAAGAATTCACGACCTTCTGTTTGCACTAATATCATGTTGAAACGTGTTACGACACACATATTCAAATATGATATCAAAGCAAATAAACGTTCTGAATTTAAATCTCATTGTCACACATTATATTGTACTGGTATATATATATATATGTTCTTGATTTTGTTCTTTAAATTTTTGATGTATTTGTTCAAAGTATGTCGTCATTGAGACTTGAATTCACGACCTTTAACCTATACTAATATCATGCTATAGTCGAAATGTGTTATGATTCACAATTCAAATATATATGATACTAAAGCAGAGAGATAAACGTCTTGAGTTCAAATTTCACTGCCACACATTATATAAGATAAATTTTTATGTGCTAGATCATGAAAAATAACTATTGATTGCCGGTACATGAGGAGTCGTATTAAAAAAATTATTAAATAATAATTTAAATTTTTAAATGAGATTATCGCACACTTTAACAATTATTTATTCAGGCATCGATGGACAGGTAGGTATGAAGCACATTTATGGGATAAGAATTGCTGGAATGAATCTCAGAACAAGAAAGGAAGACAAGGTTCATAATTTTAATTTTTTTTTCCCACCATTTTATTTTTCAATTTAATTAATTCTCTAAGCTGCTAAACTAATTGATATTTTTTTTTTTGTGAAATGGTGGACTCTAATGGAAATAATGCAGTTTATCTTGGTATGTATCATTAATATCTAAATTTTCTTGATTTTATATTTATTTGGTAAGTGAATAATAAATTTAATTAAAATTATTTTTTTAAGGTGCTTATGATGATGAAGGAACAGCTGCTCATGCTTATGATTTGGCTGCACTTAAATATTGGGGAAGTGAAACCATTCTTAATTTTCCGGTAATTAATAACTTATCTTAATTAAATTCTTTTATTATTATTATTATTATTTTACAAAACAGTTATTCACAAACCAATAACAACACCAAAAAAAAATCCAAGACAATTGAAATTGTTATATATTTCAACATGATACTATGTCACGAGTTTGAGTCTCATTATCATTTATTATTTAAAAGAATTTTCACTATTTGATTTATGAAGAATCAGATCCATACGTGAGCAAAAATCAAATATTTGGATCAACAATATAATAAGCAAACATTTTTGATTGTGTAAAAATATTTATTAAGTAAATCTTTAAAATTACGTAATTCTATAACAATATAAGATTTTAAATGACATAACCGATCATATATTTTGAATATTGATATTCTCTAATCTTTTTTAGGTATCAACTTATGAAAAGGAAATTATAGAAATGGAGAATCAGTCTAGAGAAGAATATATTGGATCTTTGAGAAGGTAAGTTAATTAACTTAGGGAAAATAAAAGTTCTAAAATTATTTATTTGCTTAATCCATTGGTATAATATGGATTACTTTCAATATTTGTAGAAAAAGTAGTGGATTCTCCAGAGGAGTTTCAAAATATCGTGGAGTTGCAAGGTAAACAAAATATTATTTTAATACTTTATAATATTATTATTTTTATTTATTTTAATTAAATATTTTATTCACCGTATCGATCGATCACAGACATCATCATAATGGAAGATGGGAAGCTCGAATAGGCAGAGTTTTTGGCAATAAGTATCTTTATCTTGGAACATATGGTAAGTACCTTTTTATAAACATGTAAATTAATTACATAATCATACTCATTTCAAAGCTAGTGTAAAAAATATTATATTTTAATTTATAATAAATAACATGAAAAATGCATAAGTATTTCCTCATCCTTTTCGACCTATGTGACACCAACATGAAAAAAAATGTCAACACGCGCTGGACCCATAAGATAGTGTCAAGTAGGCCGAAAAAGGATAGAAAATTATTTATAAAATAAGTTCTGGGATAATAGGCCTTAGTATAGTATAAGTATGTATTTGAGATTTCGAACCTAGGAAAAGTAATGCATTTTCCCTGAATAACATGTCTTTATTTAAAATTAATTAATCTCATAAGCCATATGCTGTCAATAACCATATATAAATATCTTTTTAGATAACTCGATAAATCGGTATGTAACTCATAATCATAATGTACATGAATACTAATTTGCAATATTAAAAAAATGTCACATTCAAATAATTGCGAAAATCGTTGGAAATATCTTTCGTGCGATCATTATATATTTATTAACCTGATTTTTTCTTCATGAACTAATTAAACACGTGAAAATCAAATATATATATATGTTTTTTTTTTTATATAATTATTCTTTTTTTTTTTTTTTTTTTTTTAGCTACACAAGAGGAGGCTGCAACTGCATATGACATGGCAGCTATTGAATATCGTGGACTAAATGCTGTGACCAATTTTGACCTAAGTCGTTACATTAAATGGCTAAAACCTAATAAGAACAATCAATCAAACCCTAATGTTGAAACTAACATGATTCCAACTCCAAATCATAGTATTGGATCGACCACGATCGCGACCACGACAACAACTTCATCCTCTACGGCTCTTGTTTATCCAGATTCACAACTTACTACAAACACGTCTATTTCAGATGTCTCAATATCTCAAATTAGTCGACCATCTTCTGCTACGTCAGCTCTCGGACTATTGCTCCAATCTACGAAGTTCAAGGAAATGATGGAAATGACGTTAGCGGCCGAGTGCCCACCCGCACCAATCGAATTACCCGACCCGGATCCACCACAAAGTAGTAACTTCCCTGAGGATATAAAAACTTATTTTGATACTCAAGAATTTGGTAATTTTGGTCATGAACAAGGAGAGGATTTGGTCTTTAATGAGATCAATTCCTTAATGCAACCCCATTTGCAATTTGATTATGATGCTTAATAAGTCAAAGATAAATTGATATATTTTCAAATTTTCTTTTATCAATTTTTTTTAAATATATATATGGTTGAGGAAATAATGGGAAATTCTTATCTAGGAAGTGTTTACTAGCTCTAGAGACACTTCCTATATAAGTATTTTCCAAATGTGATTTAGGTAAAACAAAAATATGAGGAGAATATGTATTGATTATTGGAGAATATTATTTGTAGATAGATGAAATAATTTTCTTAATTCTCATCAACATTAATATTTAAGTTGTTTATTATGATCATTTGTAATAATAATTTTATTTTCTCATATTTCGTTTTATATAAGTTGATTATCATAAGTCATTTTCTCTTTAATTAAATTAAAGTTTTGTGGTTGTGGAGGATTTTGGAATTGACCCTATATTTATCTATTCGTATTTCATATGAAATTGTGTTGAAATGGAAATTCTAATGTTGTGAAAACGTAATTATTGGTTAAAATAACATGTTATTAATCCTTTTTACTTATTTTCTTAAAATTTCATATTAAATCAAAATTTTGTAAATGAGTGAAACGAATGGAGTACTATCGATAGAAAAAAGTAATTCTTCTTCATTGGAAAGAAAGAAATAACTTTGCATCTCAAAAATAATTTTCAAATATATTAACAACTCTACAAATATAAAAACTAAAAAAATGAACTTTAAATAAAAAAATAAAAAAAATTTAATTTTTAATTTATTTTCGACTTTAGGCCACTGATATGCTTGAGTCATCCTGTATATAGTAATAGCCAAAACATGAATACCTAGTTAATTCCCTTTTAAATAAAAAACAATTTCATATTCTATAAGAACTTATCTTATAAAATTCTTTATTATTATTTTTTTCTAAAAAATTCCGTATCAATAAAAAATAATTACATATATATTAATAATTCCGCATTTTTATAAACTAAAATGTTGCTTAATGCAAACAGTTTGGATCGGTACTAACTTGTACCCTATTAGCTAACTTGTTACGATAAAACTATAATAAAACAGCACAAAAAATTCAATAATAATAATAAAAAAAAACTACACTAAAACTGTAAAAAAAAAAGTTGAAAATTGCCTAAATTAATCTTTTCCTTTCTAATCCAAATTACAAAATCAAAGTGGGATTATCAAAATTAATCTTTATCATATTAAATTCTAATTCCCTAAATCCAAATCATACAGTACATAGGATAACCAAAACATTCTTATAAATACACTCACTTCTTCTCTAATTCTTTATTTTAATTTACAAACCCTAAAATTTTAGCATTGAAAATTTATACTATAGTCTTTCTCTACTTATTTATTTTTTTAGAATTGTTATGGATCTATCAAATTATGAATATGATCGTCAATGGAAGAATATGTTACCGATGGGCTTCCATTTTATTCCAACGGAAAAAGAATTGGATATGTATTTGAAACTTAAAGCTTCTAATGGTTATATTCCACCTGGAATTTTTACTAATCTTGATATTTACGAATATGAACCTCATCAACTATCTGGTACACATTCTTATCCTTAGCTAGTAATTTTTTTTAGTTAAAAAAATTTCGTCTTGTTTTATGGAGTACTAGATGAATTTTTTGGGTATTTCTGTTAAAGAATGACAAAAATCTCAAATCAGTAGTTAATGAGATGAGTGGACACCTTATAAGGTTTGAGCAATCCTCTTTTCTATGAGCTAGCTTTTGGGGTGTGAGTTAGACCTAAGACCTAATTTCACATGGTATCAGAGCAGACCCGTCTCACCCGATGTTGTGATCCTCCAAAATCAATATTGTCCACGCACCAGATGTTAAGCACTGGACGTGAGGTGGGGTGTTAAAGAATAACAAAAATCTCAAATCAGTGGTTAATGAGATGGGTGGACACCTTATAAGGCTTGAGCTAGCTTTTGGGGTGTAAGTTAGGTCTAAGACCTAATTTCAAAATTTCTCACAAGTTTCTTACCATAATTGTATCTGACTTTCTGCTAGTTTCTTAAGATAGATATACATATATACACAGGATTTTTTGTAAAGTTAATAGGTGCATATGTGGTCTGCTTCTGACTTGTGTGAACCTCTTTGTATTTCAAAATTTAACGCTTTTATCACGATTTCATTGATTAAGAATATTGTATTAATTTGAGTTTATTTTGTTTGCCAGGGTTTGCTGAAAAACATTGTGATGGACGTATTTATTTTTTTACTTATGTAAAAATGAAATTTGGTAACGGAAATAAAATTGCAAGAAATTTACATTCAGGAAAAGGTTATTGGAAATCTACACAAGCACGTAAAAATATAGAAGAAAATGATAATACAATTGGAACAAAAACTCCACTTACGTACTATAAACAAAGTCCAAATAATTCAAAAGCCAAAAAAACTTCTTGGCTTATGACAGAGATCAGATTGCCTATCAATTCTCCATTACTAAACAATAAGGTATGTAAACTTTTATTTAATTCTTTTTTCAGTATATTCTTTGATTACATTTGACTAACTTTTTTTATTTTTATTTTTGTAGTCGGATTATGAGTTAACACTTTGTGTGATATACTATAAAAGGGGAAAGAAGAAGAATGACAATGACAACGATGATGAGAATGAGAATGAGAATGAGGATGATAATGAGAATGACGATGATCAATTTTTTAATAATTTATCGTTGTCAAACGAATATTTGTTGCAACAATATCAAGCACTTGTGGATGTTACTGACATTGCTTCCACTTCAACCATGCAACCAATTAGTTTTTCTCATCAACTACCTTATGGTGGTATGGACAATTTTGATCATAATTATTCAAATATACAAAATCATAATTTGTATGGATATGATCCAAATATATATCCATATCTGAATTATGATAACTCTACTTATATAGGAGATGAAAAAATAGATTCAAATAGTATTATTGTTGATTCAATTGATCAAAATACATTGGAAATATGTGTGGCTCCAGTTTCTCAAGATGATCAAAAACCATCGATTGATAATCAAGATTATGATGATCATCAACAAATCAAGATGAAGAAGATTAAAAGATAGAAATTTAGACATAGGTTATGATACAATTTTAAATATATTTATATAATGTATTGATTTATTTGAAAGAATATTGTATATTATTTTTGTTTATGAAGCCTATATGGTATAATTAAGTACTATCTTTATCCACGTACTCTCAAGTAACTAACTTTTGTTTTCATGTATATTTGCATGTAGACGATAAAGGGGGTGAGGTCACAAAAATGTTTTTTTTTTTTACGTATTTTTAAATTTGGAAAACGATTGATTATCTTTATCCTGAGCGGTTCGAGTATATTAGAGGTAAAAAGTCAAAAATTGATATATGGAGCCCTTAAAACATTCTAATTGAAGTCTATTTTTCTAATTTTTTTTAAAGAGAGTTGTTAGTATATATGAAATTATTTTTCAGATACAAAATTATTTATTTCTTCTTAATGAAAATATTTACTTTTGTTTTTCCCTAAACCAATTCTATCATTTGTGAGAATTTGACTTTGACACGAAATTTTAAAATATAAAGAAGATTTTCAAATCTTATATTAAAGTTAAAGACTTCTATCCTACGTCAAAATATTTTTTAATCTGTATACACTATAATAAAAATAACTTTTAGCGACATTTAAATATTGATATTGATAAAGAGTGCTAAAGTCTTTAACGACATTAACTAAGTGTTATTAAAACCAATACCGCTAAAGGTTTTAGAAACATATACAAAGAGTGAAAATTGTTGCTAAAAATACACATATAATGGCAATTAAAAAGTAATTACCGCTAATAATATTTGGTTGAAGTGATATAGTACAATTGTTAATGCAACTAAGATATATTTTAAATTAATTGATACTCCCTCCGTTCGATATTGTTTGTCATGGTTTCTATTTTTAGATTCAAACTATAAAAACTTTGACTAACATTTTAAGATGTATTTTTTTATCATATTAATATGCAAAAAATTGCAATTTATAGTACTTTTCATATAGTTTTAGAATATTTAATTTTTTTGTTTAAAGTATCGAATTAATGTAATCTAATTAAACTTTGAAAATTAGTTAAATTGACTTTCGAAAAGCGTAACATGACAAACAATGCCGAACGGAGGAAGTATGAAGTAGCACCACAAAGACAAAACTTGAAAACAAGAATATTGGAATCTTAGAAAAATTGAATGCAAGTGCTTTCAGATTTCTTTCTTTGCTTTGCATTAAAGTTTCTTAAGACTTAAGTTAACCCACAAATTCCTCCATATTTTTCATTATAACATCTCATTCAATCCATATTATTTTTACCATTCAATTGCATAAAATTAAGTTAACAAATAAGTAAAAGATATACTTAATTAATTAATTATTATGGCTGATGATGAACAGAGGAAGCCAACTACCAGAAGAACACCTCTTAGCCAAATAGATGAGGTATGTATTATACTTTTTTATACTCTAATCTTTGTGTTTAAAATTTAATTCTTATTGTATGTTCGTGACAGAGCCAAGATTTTTACTTAGGAGAATTAAAATATAATTTAAGGAAAAGACTGAAATATGTAATCGAGCTTTCATAAAATACTCATCGATGTCATCTATTAAAAGTTCGGATCATCATTCATCTATGTCGTTATTATTTGTTAACTGAAATGACATAGATGAGCCGAACTTTTAACCGATGACTCAGACGATAAACTTTTTCTCAAAGTTCGACGACATATTTGAGTCTTTCTCTTTTAAAAAAATGATTTCATTAATAACGTCGCCACCACGTGTAAAAGATGGTTTTGCAAAAATAGAAATTGTTTTCCGTTAACAAATAATTGCATGGGTAAGCATTTTTTTCAGACGAAAATGACGTAAACGAGCCAAATTTTAATGGATAACATAAATAGACATTTTCTTAAAATTTGATGACATATTTAAACTTATTCCTGTAATGTATACCTTGCAAGAAAATTTGACATATTTATATACATAAATACGTAAAAGATTATTATTTTTTTGCGACTGACGAAAAAGAAATTAACAATTTGCATGGAAATAAATGTGTGTTATATTTCAGGAAAGGGTATGTATTATGTTGTCTATGGATGAAAGTGAAAGTGAAGATGAGGAAATTACTGCCTCTGATGAAGAATTTTTAGACAGTGAAATTCAAGGTAATTAATAAATTTAATTACCTTATTCTATAATGGTCTCGAGTTCAAGTTTTTGAGGTATGAAATAGACTTTTATTCATAGATTTCGAGTTAGAATTCTACGACGATGACTATGATGATGATAACATGGAGGAAGATGATGTTGATCCAGATGAATTATCTTATGAGGTATATAATATGATAAATTTGTAACGTTTTAATATGATAATTTGTAATGTTTAGTTCAAAAAATAATACTTTTAAGTTATATAAATGTTGTTACAGGAATTAATTGCTTTAGGAGAATTTGTTGGAGTAGAGAACAGAGGATTAACTGAAGAAGAAATCAACAAATCCTTACATTCTTCAACATTTCAATCCAATAATTCCAAGACACTTGTCGACAAGTAAGTAGTCGAAAATTAGATATTAATTAAACAAAAAAAAATCAATCGTTCAATCATTCTTATAATAATTTTAGTTATTTTTTTCACGTGGTCAACATGACATATAAGACGTGATTATCATCTCTTGGCCATTAGATTTTCTTTTTTGATTTTCTATAGAGTTTGATACCAGTATTATTTTCGATTGACTAATATGTTTGCATCACATTTAAGGGAAACGACTTAAATTAGTGATTTATAACACATTGTAAAAGTGATTATTTTTTTTATGAATATATAGGTGTGTTGTGTGTCAATTGGAATATGAAGAAGGAGAGAAGTTAGTAGCACTTCCATGTGATCATCCCTACCATTTAGATTGTATTAAAAAATGGCTTCAAATAAAGAAGGTAAATTTAATTGTTAAATACTCTTAATTTATATTATTAGCCTATTTTTTTTTTAATGTTTAATATTTATATATATATTTTTCTTTTGTAGGTTTGCCCAATATGTAGTGATGAGGTCTCATCTACTAATGTTCCCAAGGAACTATAGCTCTATGTCACTTGTATTATAAACCAAATTATTGTATTGAAATTAATCAAAAGATTTATTGAATGTGTCAAGGGAAATTTGGAACATGGATTAAATGCACAATTTTTTTCAAAAAAAATGTTGTACTAACATAATTTCTATTTGAATTAAGGGGTATGACCTTCATATTTTCTGTTTATAAATGTATGTTGTATATGGACTTCTAACAATTTAGAAAATAATTTACTATCGCTTCTAAGCTGATCAAAGACGAATTCAGAATTTGAAATTGATGTGTTTCTACAACGATTTGCCATATATTATTAAATATTTAGTAAATTGTTTAGTTTCACGTGAACCTGTAATCAACCTTTCCAGATCCACCCCTAAAGCTGATTTGTGTAACTTTCCAGATCATACATCTTATGATCTCAACTAAGAGCTTGTTGTGATTGACTTGTTTAAGTGTTTTAAAGCGAAAATAGCTTTTAAGCACTTTTAAAGTGTTTGAGTAACACAAAAAAGTGCTTATACACACTTAGTTTTAAGGCAAAATGATTTAAAAAAACCGAAGCCAAAAATCAAAAGTCCATCCAAACAGGACCTAAGTCTTATCAAAGCTATAGAACAAAACAATGCTTCCTTGAATTTCAAAGGAGATTAATCTGGACCATGTACAATAGGAAAACCTATAAAGAAGAACAGAAGAAACTTTCGACAAAAAGAAAATAGTATAGTACAAGTTAAAGGCAACATTTGTCTTTTAATGATCGCGGTGTCCGAGTCAACTTGCATACACCGTGACTATTCCATGGAGTACTTGATATCTCCCAACAACATAGATATCAGATAACTCTATCCACCAAATTTTAAACAGATAGACACATATCACCTAGTCATGTTTTGACAGAACAAAACAATGCTTCCTTGAATTTCAAGGAAGATTTGGGGCATATACAAATGGATATATGGACTATCAAAACCTAAAAGAAAAAACCCTCCACAAAAATAAAATAAAATATTACTATAGTACAAGTAAAAGGCAAAAAAAAGCCTTTTGCTTCTCCTTTCACATCTACCACCTCCAACGAGTGTGTGTCTGATCCTTCAAAAGTAGTGCATTTTCGGAGAATCTGGCACGGCAACATACCCTCCAACCCTGTATGACTATATCCACTCACACTTTTCATTAGTCTATGTCTATTTACATGCTGTGGTTTATGCTTCTAACCCATTTTGCCTGTCCATTACTTGCATGAAAATTGCAAAAGGACTGAAAGGTGTCTTAAGTTTCTTCAGAAAAAATATGTGGACATGATTCCCATTTACCAGTTTCTCTAGCTTCCCAATATCCTCCTCTATACTGATATGTATCACTACCTTTTGGTTTTCTAAACCACCTTGGTTTCCACCCTTTTTCCTGCATCTGTGATGCCTGCAATGACAACAACTCGTTACACGAAAAACTTCATTCATCCGCGAAGAGAGCAAAAAATGAACTATACTTTTCAAGAATGTGTATGATACATCTAATGAGATTATTCATGAAACTAGCTAAAGTTACCTGACGTTGCCTCTGCTCTAGCCGTAACTTCTCTGAGTTAGCAACTTCATATTCTCCGTTTTCAAGAAATCTTTGATCAGGTCTAAGCCTTGAATCTGTTGGAGGCAACTTTTCCTGTTTGCATAAACCGCGAAAGAAGAGTGTAAACAGATTTTGCATAAACCAGAAGTATCGGTTACATAGAGGACTATCAATTATAGGTACCTCAAGATCAGGAGAGAGCTCATTAAGTGTGATGGCGAAACGTGTAAAGTTATACTTTGTCTGAATATTTGCTTGTTTGCTTTGCTTCCAAAGCAAATACGCCATATCTTGTCCTAAATCCATCGATACATTAGAGTAATTCAAACTTTCATCCCATTTCCCAAACACAGTTGCTGCTGTTTTTCCACTATTATCTTGTACAACTCCATGTACCTATAGTAAGTAGGTATAAATTAAACACCGATAATGTGGAATACAAACACCGATATAATGTGGAGGTACACGTACCTGGTGTGGATTTCTATTCATAATCGATTGCTTCTTAAATTTAAGCTTGCAAGAGTAGCCACCACTTCCTTGGATATGCATCGTACCAAAGTGATCACAATAGACTTTCCCTATAACGAGGTTGTAGATGGACGTTGTTACCTGATATAGTACAAGTGAAAAACATTTCAGCAAGCATGATATATAGATACAAGTAGTCGTTTGCATTACTTGTCGATCCATTACATTACACTTACCTTGCTCCATTGGAATACTTCTCCATCATCGAACTCTAAGTTAAGGACACCAACTGGATCAAGTTGAATCGATGGACCCCAAAATTTGCTTTTTAAATTGGTATCCCCCCACATCTTCCAACCGCGGCCTTCACAGTAGCATGCAAGAATCAAGGGATGATGACTTACCTATGTCAATAGGTTTAAAAGATAAGCATTTTACTGTTGTTTCGTTGAGAAAAAGGAAGTATGAGATCGATTGAACTAGTACCTTCTCCGAGATGAAACGTAGTCCCTTGTCTGGGTAATTGGCTTCATATGTCTCACCTAATAACGGATTAAATGGCTTGAACTTTCTACCTTCTGTGCAAGCATATCCCGATACAGCAAATGCTGCAACATTAAGCATCCTCATAAGGCTATTTCCCTACAAAAAAAATTAGTGTTTGAAGCAATCACATCTCAAATAGCTAAAGTGGAAAACATTGAGTCCAAAGGACTAAGTTCTACTGGAAAAGGAAAATGCAGAACGTTCACACAACTCGTTGGAAATGCTAACCGTTCTCCCCCATTCATATGCTTGATCAAGAAGGTAAGAGTACTCAAAATCTTCGAAACACTTCTGCAAAGAAGAGAGGGGTTCATTGAAGTAGACAGGGAGACAAACTCTAGTTAGATCTTTCCCGATGTTATCTTTGATCATCGACCAAAGGCTTATTCCCTTTTCCTCATTAACGGGGTCAGGCAATTTCTCTCTTCGCTCTATGTAAGGGTAGTCACATTCGACAAATCTCATAAAAGAACTAAGGCCATCTTCAGATGGCTGAACCTCCCCATTATCTGAATCAAAAGATGAGCTTTCATCATAACAATTGGCGGTTTTTAAGGAACACGTAGAAAGACAATCTAGAGCATCAAAAAACAAGTTATCAGTGTGAACATCATCATCAGTCTCCTCCTGCCTATAATGCTCTTCGTTCGATCTGCTTGTGTTTCCTCCTGCAAAATTTAGCAAGTTATGGTTGCAATGAAACAATATTTCACCTATCATGACTTAATCGTCTAAACCATATTCTTATACTACCAATTTCTTATGGACTCGTTGAGAATGATTCTGATCTAGTTCATGACCTAATAGAAGTAAAGAACACTCTAGTGGGATCTTCACGGACAGAAAAAGATTGCAATCAGTTTGAGAACGATCAAGTAACATTGCTTCTTCTCATGACTAGCTCACATATTCAAGTTTTCAAACATTTGCACTTACGAAAACAGAGAAAAGAAGAAGAACAGTATAACGATAGCTCTAGTTTTATGAAAACTTCATGACATTAACCTTTCATATCGCTCTCTCGAGTTCCAACCTTGCAATTATTGTTCATTCTAGGGTTATGAACAAAATCACTTGTTATAAATGCCTTCTTTGCTGCAAACAATCCTTCCAACCATATCAACCTATCATCCTTCGACTCTGCCTTCAATTGCAGCTTCTTCTTCCCAGTAATTATCAAAAACCTTCGATCGTCTGAACAACTTCCCATTACTGTTGAATCCTATATAGATAGTAGTGTTAACGATAATATCCAACCGAAAATCAAAATCAAAATCAATCTTACAAAGCATTTTCTGATACAACTTACCTACACATACAACACTAAAAATTACATATCAAGGACAGTCTGATGCACAAAACATCTCGCATTCATGCAAGGGTCTAGGGAAGGGACGCATCCCAAGATGTGTAATGTAGACAACGTATTCTAATATTCTTTCATATATGTCAAACGTCTTTATTTCTTTCTTAAACTCTGTGCTTATTCAAACACCCTAAAAGAATTAAGGATTCATATCCAAATTAGATTTTTTGACCCTTGTATATACATAATATCATTATAAATTAGATACCTTGAGGTGGATTTCACGTAATGGTTTACGAGAGAGGAATTGGGAAGACGGAGTTGTTTTACATGTGTTGATGAAACGAAATGATTTCTTCCCTATGACAGTGAAGCCATTCTGTGTTTCGGAATTAAAAACTTTTCCGTTGATTTTATAGTAGAAAAGTACACCGTCATAAAGAACAAACCAACGAGGCCTCCATCCTCTACCAAAATTCGCCCATTTGTATAAAATTCCACAAATTCCATTGTCCAAATTATTACTATTGTTGTTATGTAGTTTGGATGAACGTTTTCCGAGAGGATGATGACGTACCACCACCGTGTTCTTGTCAGCCACGGCGGTGATACAACACAAAAAATGCATTAGTTTTCGCATTAATCAAAAGTTCAAAGGAAAAATTCAAGAGATCAAGAAAAATGATCAATTTATTCAAACTTGTTATTTTGCCGGGAAAATAGGAGGTTTTTAAATAATGAACGATGAGGAGTAATTAATTATTAATGGTACCAATAAGTTTATTGTTTATAATTGTGATGTTTGGATCAATGTAATCGACTAAAAGATACATATCATTACTTTATATCAATATATAACAGAGAACTCTATTCATTTAATTCAATTTATTATAGTGTGTTACTCTTTTATTTTACAGAGTTATAATACATACGTAACGTGGCAGCATCAACTGATATTTATATTTTTCAATTTTAGGTGTAAACAAATAAAAAATTAAACTTATATGATGTTGAATAAGTAGGTTCACATGTACTACGTAATGTCCAGCAAATCAACTCGAATGTATCTCATGCAAATTGTTGCACATAGGACGCTATGTACACGTTCAATTTTATACGAAATTGAATATCTATTTATAGACACTCAAATTGAAAGACATAGAGGTTAGCTGAGATCAAATTAAGTATCTATTTATGTACATTCATGTTTACTACGAAGATTAGGGGGCAATTATCCCTATATAAGAAAAATAAAGGACCATAAAAGCTGAAAATACAAAATAAAGTACCAAATAATACTTTTCAAAAACTTCATAGGTGGAAAAAGTAAAAAAAAAAAAAAAGGAATCTCGTTGCCCTAGTTTGTCACTATAAACCCCAGCCACCCCCACAATTTTCTCAAATTTCGAAAAGTTAACCTTTTTGATCTTCTCTCTCGCTTGATCTTCTCTAAGGTATCTTCAAAAACTCGTAATTTTTGAAATTTTATTGCTATTGAATCTGAATTTTTGTGATTCAAGCTTGAGCGAGCTTGAATTTTTTGAATTTTTTCTTATTTGATTTTGTTGATTGAAGTTACTGGTCAATTTATATTGTTGAAAATTTGGATCTGTGCAACTTCATTGTATGTCCAGTTGATTTGATGTATTTCTATTGGATCTAGATATGAAATTGGATTGTTTTTCACTGTTTGTTAAAGGAATTGCTAAAATTGAATGAGGAAGGTATAGATTCGTTCGGGAGATTTATCAATAGTTGCGTGGAATTTATATTTAGATGTTTGATTAATAAAATTGAGTTTTTTTTTGTGTGATGAATATTGTGAAAAGGTGATTTTTGGTGCTTATAGTCTTTGCATGGTGTTGATTTTAAGATTTCTAAGTATTGGAGTTTTAACAGTATAATTTATTCTATGTTCAGTTAATGTAGTGTATTTTTATTGGATCTAGATAAGAAATTGGATAATTTTTCACTATTTGTTATGAGAATTGGTGAAATTGAGAGTGAAAGATATAGATTCATTCGGCAAATCAATCTATAATTGCGTGGAATCTATATTCCAGAAGTTTGATTAACAAAAAGTAGTTTTTTTATGTGTGATCAGTATTTTAAGTATGTGATTTTGGTGCTTCTGGTCCTCATATATTGTCCTTTTAAAACTTCTCAGTATTTTAGTATAACAGTATAAGATGATATACAGCCTACACACAAATATATATATCGACTTGTTTTAGGCAACAAGCTTCATAAGTGTGTCTTTCTTTGTTAAACTCCTTGCCAAGTCAAACAATAGAGACAGTGGGAGTAAAAAGAAAAGCTATTCTTATATATTGGTTTTACTAGAACTTGATTTGAGCTTCCTCTGAATATGTTATTCTCTGTCGTAGGGATCGTTGTTTACAGTTATGTATTTATCCTAATTTTTGAAGTGAAAATGTGTTATTTTTAATAAATAAAATCTGCATGCAAGCACGGTGGTTCCTTGAGTTGATTTGATACAAAGGAGAAATATGTTGAGCTTTAGACGTTACAAGTGTTTGGTTTGTTTTCAATACTTGACATCTTTTAGTTTCTTGAAGATCAAAACTATTGTACCGTAGTTTATTATGTATTCTTCTTGTTCAGGAGTTTGCTTATGTTTACCATCAATCTGATGATTTTCTGTTTGAACTGCAGTTCTGTAACAATGTCGGATGGTCAGGAGAGCGATAAGAATATTGAGATATGGAAGATTAAGAAACTTATCAAGGCACTGGAAGCTGCTAGAGGCAATGGCACAAGCATGATTTCACTTATCATGCCTCCACGTGATCAAGTATCTCGTGTTACCAAGATGCTTGGAGATGAGTTTGGAACTGCATCAAATATTAAGAGCAGAGTAAATCGACAATCTGTTCTTGGTGCAATCACATCTGCTCAGCAGAGGCTTAAACTCTACAACAAGGTTCCACCAAATGGGCTTGTTCTTTACACTGGAACAATTGTGACCGATGATGGGAAAGAAAAGAAGGTTACTATTGATTTTGAGCCATTCAAGCCCATTAATGCATCACTCTATCTTTGTGACAACAAATTCCACACTGAAGCCCTGAATGAACTTTTGGAATCTGATGACAAATTTGGATTTATAGTGATGGATGGGAATGGGACTCTTTTTGGGACATTGAGTGGCAACACGCGTGAGGTCCTTCATAAGTTTAGTGTTGATTTGCCCAAGAAACACGGAAGAGGAGGACAATCAGCCTTGCGTTTTGCTCGTCTCCGAATGGAGAAACGACACAACTACGTGAGGAAGACAGCTGAGCTTGCAACTCAATTTTATATAAATCCTGCCACCAGTCAGCCCAATGTCTCCGGCCTGATACTCGCTGGTTCTGCTGACTTCAAAACAGAGCTCAGTCAATCTGATATGTTTGATCCTCGTCTTCAGGCTAAGATTCTAAATGTGGTTGATGTTTCTTATGGAGGAGAAAATGGTTTCAACCAAGCAATTGAGCTGTCTGCTGAGATCTTAGCGAATGTGAAGTTTATACAAGAGAAGAAATTGATAGGCAAGTACTTTGAGGAGATTAGTCAGGACACTGGGAAATACGTCTTTGGAGTGGATGATACATTAAAAGTTCTGGAAATGGGTGCTATTGAGACACTTATTGTGTGGGAAAATCTGGATATTACTAGGTATGTGCTGAAAAATAGCGGTTCTGGAGAAACTGTTGTCAAACACTTGAACAAGGAGCAGGAGGCTGATCAGAGTAACTTCCGTGATCCTGCTACAAATGCAGAACTAGAGGTTCAGGAAAAATTGTCACTGCTCGAGTGGTTTGCTAATGAGTACAGGAAATTTGGTTGTAGTCTGGAATTTGTCACCAACAAGTCACAAGAAGGATCTCAGTTTTGTCGAGGTTTTGGTGGTATTGGAGGACTCCTCCGTTATCAGCTTGATGTTCGAGCTTTTGATGAGCTTTCTGATGATGGTGAAGTTTACGAAGATTCTGACTAGCAATTACCAACTTCTCAAATACCAGTGCAGAAGTTGAGCGGGAAAGCCTGTACTGGTGTGCAAGGGCTGTCGCCTTATTTGTCCGCTCATGTTCGAAGTGAAATATTTCTAAGAGCTCTTAAGGTAAGTCCGGAAGAATCAATTTTCATTATTCTAATCGCGTTTATTCCTCCTATGTGTAATGGTCTCTAAACTTGTTTCTTATATGTATTAACCAGATGGATGATCTGCACGAACCTAAATTGGCATCAATTTCACCATTTGCGTGTTGAATCGCGATGAGTTCCAGAGTGATTCGGGCTGTTGAAAGAATGGAGAACAAGATCAAAAGCAGTGTGGCAGAGCTATATTTTCCATTGAAGATGGAGATCATCAAAAACTTATGGAGGAATTGCCATTTTCTCCTATGCTAAATTAAAATTTAATTTTATATCATATTTTATTTATGTAAGGTAGAATTAAAAGTCCAACCCTTTTAATTTCTTAGTTAATTATGTCATTGCAAATTCCTTAAGTTTTTATTAATTAATGCAATTTTTATTCATCTAAAATAAATTTATTTATTTTTTACTCAAAAAGTTAGAATGAACTCTATATATATTATAGATCAAATTTATTTAGATAGTGAAAAGACTATATGGTCATACATAAAAATGTAAAAAATATTTCATAAATTCTATGAATTATATATTGTTTTTTCCATTATTTTAGCTAGCTCTTCGAAGACTATTTATTGATTTACTTAAATTTTTGTCTTTTTGTCTTTATTTAATTCGAAATATATTAGTTTAATATGTCCTTGGATATTTAACCATTCGCTATACTATTAGACTGTCTAACTATTTTATATTTAGGTAAAAGTTTATTAGGTAAAAATGTTATAATTCTAACTAAACTAAATTGAAAAAGAAAACAAATATCCAATTGCTACTTGAAGACAAGAAATTAAAGTAGATACATGTATCTTACATAGTTATTGTTCATTAATTATCTTTTTTTTTTATACTATCTCCGTTTATGTTTTAATTTTCATAATTTTTATTTTTAGAGTCAAATTATAAGAACTTTGAATAACATTTTAAGATATATTTTTTCATCATATTGATATGAAAAAAATTGTAAT
This sequence comes from Solanum chilense, assembly GCA_032847665.1. Lineage (NCBI taxonomy): Eukaryota > Viridiplantae > Streptophyta > Magnoliopsida > Solanales > Solanaceae > Solanum > Solanum chilense. Next base: position 4,487,908 of record CM064974.1, on the reverse strand, counting down.
TTATAGTACTTTTCTTATAATTTTTTAATATCTATATTTCTCGTAGAAAATATCAAATTAATATAATCTAATTTAATTTTGAAAATTAGTCAAATTGACTTTCAAAAAGCGCAACATGACAAATAAAAGTGGACGGGGGAGTATATATTTATTTAAATATTATTTGACCTTCCAAGTTTAATGTGACTTTACGTATATTGTTATTTTTGTCCTATAAATTCAGCTCTTCCAGAAAAGTTTCTTATGCACTACTTCTACAATTCTTATGTGTATGAGCTCTAAATTGGTGAAATCTCCCTTTGCAGTCATGAGGATGGACAAGAATTCAATTACTAAAACATGGTCTTTATCTCTATTTATATAATTATATTGTTGCTTTGTTTATAACTAGTTTTTAGTTTAGGATTTTTTTGGTGTTAAAAACAAATTGATTGTTGCATTAGATTTTGTTATAATTTCATAATCAAGACAAAATCGAAAAAAAATAATTAATTGTCTTGCTTATGTATTTCTTTTTTGTTCTTTGTATTGTATATCACCTTTAAGAATAAATTTGATAGAATGGTTACTCTTTTTTATTATTATTTAAAGTTGAAATATATTGAATTAGGTTTATGTTAGGTTCGATTAGCATATCATCTTTGGATTTCACTAAGGTGATTGCATCCTGGTAACGGTCTTGAACTTGTCCAGCAATTTTCAGTGCCGTCATTTCTCCTCCATTGTTCAGCTTTTCCGCTGATGATGATAGAAAATAACTAACCGGAGAATCTGTCGAGGGATGTTATTCTGTCATATTTTTAAGAATATCTTGATCCTCATCCTGTAAAAAAAAAAAAAGAAGCTATGTTTAAAGAAATATTGTAGTCTTTTACACCATAGACTAACATGTATACATGTTTACTATAAAGTAACTATTATAAATAGTATCAAAACTACCTTAATTTACATTTCAACTCTGCAAATATAAGGAGATCAAAATATACAATTCATTATCTTTAGAAAATTGCATATTTCGATGTACTTTAATATCTACTTTTATAATTTAACATATCAATTAAAATTATATAGAGAATTTTGATACCAACTAATAGGAATATACGTGCAACGTGCGTAACCAAAACTAGTATGAATAATGTTATTTATATTTTCTACGAAGTAAGTGCGACTTTGCGCATGTAGTGTAGTAATTAATTTCGATGATTATTTAATGTTGTAGGATGTTTGTGAATATGGTATGTTGACGAGATCATATTACTACTATCTCGTGGGATTGCTATTATTCTTTTCGGATACACTACTTGAGAAGAACATGAAATTTACTTTGATTTCGTGGTTTGTGATCTTGAAATTCGAAAAAATGTTCGTCTAGAGGAGGCAAAGAGCATTGTTCACTTTGTAAAATTTATGGGCTAATACATATGACGAGTAGAGTTAATTTTGAATTTTTAGTTCTTGAGAAACCATGAGTATGTTAATTAGGTTATTTCGAATGATATATTTTGAAAAGTTCATAAAATAATATGTACATAAATGTTCAATAATCCTAAATTTGTATTTCGTAATCCAAAATAAGTGATGGTAGTAGTGTGGAAATAATGTGTTTAGTTCACAAGGTCGTTAAGAATGGACCCCAAAATGTGGGGTAAAATGGAGCAAAACATAATCGAAAAAACTAATGCTTAATACATATGAAAAACAGAGAAAATTCTGCCTATCTGTTTCTTGATATTGAAACTTTAAAAGAGTGGTGTTAGTCATATGCTAAATTTGAAGTCAAACGATGTCAGATAGTCATATTCCAAAAATTCATGAATTAATATACATGAAAATTTAAAAATTATCCTCAATTTCTATTATGTGACTTGGAAACTCGAGAAAAAGAAAAAGATGACATCAATCATGTAGAAACAATAAATATTGTTCACTAGGTCGTCACGAATGATATTAAAAAATTTGAAGGCATAAGGGGTTGGTCAGAAATATTTCAAAAAGTTCAAATAACTCCAAGAAAATTAATGTTAATCCTATCGAGACAATGATATCACTTATTTGATCATCATGAATGTACTCATAAAATTAGAGGTCAAATGGAGTTGATAAGCCATATTTCAAAAAAAAAAAAATATATGTGTGCATTAATACACCACAACAAAAACATAGATGATGATGAATTCTTGTTATATGTTTGGTCAATCATTTTGTTTTTGTTTTTTTTTTTAAAAAAAAAAAGAAAAATCATGTTTGATTAGCCTAATTGTTTTGAAAAATATTATTAAATAGTTTTCCTCTAAAACTTTCATACATATATAAAGTAAGGAAAACAAATCTCACAAACTTTTTATTGAAAAAACAAATTTCAGAACTTTTCTTAAATCTGACCATTCGAAATGTATCCAAATCTGAGATCCAACTTCCGACTTTGAATCGAGATACAAATTTTAACCTTCTAACCTCAATTAAGGACACTTGATTTTTATGAAAATATCTAAAAAAAATAAAAAATGTTTTCCTCCAAAAATAATAAAACTTGTCATCTTTATTCCATATTATTCATTGAATTTATCCTTTTTGTCCATATCAAATCCACATAAGATAAAATATTTTACGCTATTTTTACTTAATTCATTTTTATCAGCTCATATTTAACCCGACCCTCTAATTCCATTATAACACATTTATACCATTATAGAATTGTCAAAATCACTATACCGAATCTTTAGCAAACCCAAAAATATTTATGTCTATTTTTTTGGCCTGTTGACTTATGATCCTATAATAATAATAATTATAATAACAATAATAATAGCATGATTTTCTTTTTCCCTCATCTTTGTTAACTTAATTACCCACTCAATCACCGGAGTATATTCCGGTCACCGGACGGCGATCGGTAACCATCTCCTCTATACTGGTATTATTTGTGTTCATACATATATTGTATAATCACATATATATCTATTTTTTTGGTTAATGCGTTATATTCATGATCATTCATAATGATTTCCCAATTAATGAATCATATATAAATATTTATTATTTTTTTTGTCATTTTCTCCTTTTTAGTAATTTCTATAGATCAGAGACGGATGCAAGATTTAATTTAATAAGTTCTAAACACTGATCATTCCACTTGTGAAATTAAATAATGCATGGATTCAAAATTTTATACTTAGTAGTAAAATTTCAATTAGTGATTTTGTAATGCTGAGTTCAGCTGAACGTATTAAATATAGGGCCCCAATGGCCTCAGCATGAGCTGTTGAATAGTTTGTTTTATCAATCTTATGATCAATTTGAGATCACTTAATTGTTGTAAATAATCACATTTTTTTACATGAAAGTGAAAAATCTTGTTTTGAGGTTATGAAAATGGTTAATCAAATCCCATTAATATAATCATGCTTAACAAAATATAGTTTACTATTAGCAGTGACGGATCCAGTATTTTCATTAAGGGAGTTTAAACTTGAACCTTAGTGATTTCTTTTAACCTCTAAACAACTAAGCATTATGTTCATGCGATTCAAAATCTATATATATATACAGTATAATTTTTTGTCGAGGGAGCTCAGTTGAAGACTCTCTGTATCTGCGCCCTGCCTATTAGCATCCTAGATTTTGTTAACTACTCGTAGAATATTGTTAGTGATTTGACGTTCTATAACAAAACGAATCCAGGATGTGTTATGTGAAATTTGTTGCAGGAAATATAGTATGTTGTAGGAGGTTCTGATTACTTCATATATATATATATGGCGAGAAAAGCGTTTGGTGCTTTAAAGGATTCCACAATGGTTGGGATGGCTAAGGTTAACAGTGAGTACAAGGTGAAGTATTTGTTCGAATTGTACTCTTAATATTGAGTTACTTAAAGTCCGAAATCATTAGTTAAGAATACATGTTATGTTCTTTTTTTGCAGAAACTTGATGTTGCTATACTCAAAGCCACTAATCATATCGAGGTAATGCCAAAGGAGAAGCACGTACAAAGTAAGTTCAGTTTTCTCAATCGTTTTAGTGGTCTCACCAGCATGTGGCTGAGTCAAGCCCTGATGAAATTAGTGTTGTTTATGGAAAATTTGGACTATGTTATTTTGTTTTCCGACTTATATGATGTGCACAAACATGTTTTTTTCCAGTGTTATATAAGTTACTTCTCCTTTTTGCAGCTTTTTTCAATGCGATATCATGCAACAGACCTCGAGCAGATGTTGGCTATTGCTTACATACTCTTGCCAAGAGGCTCGCCAAAACACATACTTGGCAAGTATGATCCAATGACTTCTTTTACTTCAATTAACGCGTTTTAGTTCTTTTTAGTTTTTTCTCTGAATGACCGTCTTTAAGTTATAAAATCAGATATATCGTCCTCTTTGTGGTTGAAAGGTTCATTTTCTTTTCTTCAGGTAGCGCTAAAAGCTTTAGTTGTTATTCATCGTGCTATGAGGGAAGTTGACATATCATTTCTTCAAGAGCTTATTAACTATAGTGCTCATCGAGGCCACTTGTTAAACCTAACACATTTCAAGGATGATTCGAGTGCAAATGGTACATATATCACCTCTATTGGCTTATCATATGCAAAAAGTTACAACTAGCTAAAATGTGTTAAACTAACCATGTGTATGTATACGTCTAATTTTTGATCGATTGTGAAGCATGGGACTATTCTACATGGATTCGTTCATATGCTTTATATCTCGAAGAATACCTTGAATGCTACTGCTTGATGAAATTTGATTTTCAGAGAGAACGAAAGGTATTCTATCTCACCTTGTTGACGCCATATATTAAGTAACTCTTTAACTTTAAACATTCTCTTTCTATGCTAGAAATGTCATGTTATGAGCACAAATTATAGTGAAATGTACTTTTGATATGTCAATGATCAGTTTGTTTGTTTTTTCGAACGAACAAATCTTTTGTTGTTGATACTGAACAGAGAATGAAGGAACTAAACACTCCAACCTTGATAGAGACAGTACCTTGTTTACAGAAACTGCTCTCTCGTCTGTTCGATTGCCAGGTGATGAATCGATCAATTACTGAATATCCGATTCATTTGTTTTGAACTTTTAGAGGAATAATGACTACTGTCATATTTTCAGCCAAAGGGAGCAGCTCAATATAACTTCTTGATTCAGCATGCCCTTTCGATTGTAAGTAATTATCGAATGTCCTTTAACTATATGTATATATACGACTAAGTTTATTCGATATAGAAGCTTTTTCACATTCAAATATCAACTTTTGTTTAACACAGGTTGCAGCAGAAAGTGCAAGTTTATATGTAGCAATTGCTGATGGAATGCTTAACTTAGTTGACAAGGTACAAATATAACAATCCCCGTGTTTGATTCTATTATCGAATTTATTTGTAATATAAAAAAGCAACACTGATCGACTCATAACCTTGTATAGTTTTTTGAGATGCAACGTCATGATGCAGTTAGAGCACTTGAAATTTATCGAAGGGCAGGAGATCAGGTTTGTGCCTTTTCCTTTTTATATATCGACTCGTTGTGCATAGTTTGTTTTGATACTTGGAAAATGTGAGTGATATGCAGGCAGTAAAGCTATCCGAGTTCTTTGAGATATGTAGGAACCTTGATTTTGGACGAGGGCAGAAGTACGTTAAGATAGAAAAGGTAATCCATTTTGACATTGTTCTTTTATACATTCTGGTGCCGGTTTCTGATTTCAAGTTTCAAGTCACTTACAGATTTGTGTGTTTGTTTGATAACGTTATAGCCCCCGGAATCATTCATATTAGCGATGGAAGAGTACTTGAGGGATGCACCAAAACCTCTTATGCTTACATGGAAGCCGGTATGTTGTTAGAAATGAGTGTGATCTTATATAGTTGAACCTACAGAACTCGTTCTTCTCTGTTTACTATTAATGCTATTTTTCCTTTTCGTTATGTCAACAGGACGACGATGACCAAAATACCAAGGTTATTGCTGTTCGGGGGTCAAAACTAGAGGCTGATGAAGAGCAAGAAACTGAAGTAGAGACGAAAGAAGAGAGTAACGTGGAGACTCCAGCCCCGCCTCTCATTCCTGATCTTTTAGTAAGAACCTTCTTAACTCCTAAATAAGAAAAATGAAATGAGATTTCACAATGATTACGCGTAGCTAATAACGAATATCTATAGTCTTTTGATGAACCAAGTGAAGATCAATCAATTGCACCAGAAGATAACAACAACGCGTTAGCTTTAGTTATTAGTACACCAGGTATACTGTTCTTTATTTTCATCTTGTTTCAAACTAGACGAGTCTACGTTCTAACCTTTGTTCACAAAATGATGCATCGCGTTATGTGTAGATGAGATATCGAATTCTTTGAGCAATTCAGATCAGAGTACTCAACCTACAGGCTGGGAGTTAGAACTCGTTACAGCATCAACGGGGGCATCCATAGATCATAATAATCTGGTTAGCCTTATTACCAAACTGTTTCTGTGCTCGTGGCAACGACTATAACGTTTAAGAGTTTGAAAAATATGTGTGTCCTGTTTTCAGATACAGGGTGGAGTACTAGATAGATCAAAGTTGGATAATCTATATGAAACAGCATTGGCGAGACAGAACATTGTAAATGAGCCTTACAATAGGGAAGTTTCGTCTAATCCGTTCGAGGTAGCTGATAATACTACACAAGATGCATTTTATAGCTCTGGAACAAATGATGCACAAATGGCTGCTATGGCTCATTACCATGACTATGGTGTTTTCATGCAACAACAAGCTGCTAATATGTCTCAATCACACGAATCGTTCATCGGACAACACGAGACCTTGATGATGCAGCAACAAATGGCTATTGTGTCTCTTCAACAACAGAATATGATTCAACAACATGAAGCAATACAAATTCAAGAAAATATAGTAGGTGATGTGCCTCAACTACTATTAGAAGGACCAGCAGCATTGGTTAACAATAATGACAAAAATCCATTTGGGAATCCTTTTAGTGATCAAGATGTTACAAATTATAATAATCCTTCTCAGGATCAATCTCATGTCTCTCAAAATCAAAACTCACACTCTAGCTTAATTTAAACTCATTTTTCCAAAAAAAAAAATAAAAAATTATGGAACTTATTAATGCATGTTTGTACCCGAGATGGATTCAAGATTTAAAGTTTACAGATTCATATAACGATCTCAAAAATTTCATTTTCAAGTATTTATAAATAGTTTATGGATTTCTTAATTCTTTTATTTTTGTGATTCTGATTTTCAAGTCAGTTTTCGTGTACCTCGATTAATCTCGTGGAATATCAGTCATCTCCCACCAACACCAAGTATCAAGTAAACTACATAGTATGATTGTAGAAGTATTCAACTAAATGTTATAATTAAAGACTCTCCGTTTCCAAGAAAAAGTAAATTAGTTTGAGATATTTCTTAGCGACCAAAATTTCTCCAAGATAAAAACAAAAGACAAAAGATAAAGTGATATTTTGTCACGAGAAATTACACAGATAAAATAGAAAATTTTAAACGAAATGGAAAGTAAATAAATAAAGAAGTCATAATACATAAATTAGACCCTAAACTTGGCTTCAAATTTTTACTTTGATCTCTAACTTTCATAGTGTACAAACAAACACTTTAACTATCCAACCTTTTAATAAATAAATACGAGAGTCCTACCTGGCAAAACGCGTGAGGTGCACGTATTTTGCGCGAGTTAGGAGTAATTTTTGAGGCCCAAAACGGTAAAAAGATATTGAAATGACAACTCTATCCTTAATGAATCCCTTTTATGTATATTTTTATATTCCAAATTAAAATCTCATTCTATTTTTTTTTTTAAATTCTAAAATGGACTTGTAAAATATTTGATTAGTTGGCAGTCATTGAGTGATTCACTAATATACATTAAACCGTTTGCATTTCACTCTCTTTGGTTTCAAAAATCGCGTGTTTATTTATTTAACGGAAAAGGTTCAAAATTGCTTTTGAACTGTGTGAGATAGACCACTTATATCGTTCTGTTATCCTAAGAGACCACATATACCCTCAAGAGTTAACACCTCATATTTTTTTTTGACTTGGCAATCCACGTTGGACTAATCCTTCCACCTAATCATGGCAACTAGGATTCACTACAAAAGAACTAGACCTCTAGCGGCGACAACAGTCACAAAAGCCCAAAAAATCATCACTAAAAGTTTTTAACAGTAAATTCTAATTTTGTGCTTTTTTCTTCGTTTTTGAAAAAAACAAAAATGATATCGGTTAAGTAGGAGTTTGCATACACTATGTTTTATTTTTATGTTATATAAATGTATAAAATGTGCAATGATGCATTATATAGTAGGTGATGTGAATCGAGAAGTAATTTTCATGATTTTTTGTAATAATATTGGGTGTATAATATTGATATTACAAGTTATTTATTTTAAAAAATTAGGTTGCAATCGAAAATTAATTATCATACTTTTTTTGTTGAAAAAAATAGGTTTTACTAGCAAATGATTGTTGGAGCCTTAGTCGTCACTAAAAATCACTCATAACTTTTAGTAACAATATTTTAGAAATTTGTGATGACTTTATCGTCACTAAAGATCAAATTCTTTTGTAATGGATCTTAATTGGCAACAATAATAACGAAAATCCATTTGGGAATCCTAGCTTAATCTAAACTTATTTTGCCAAAAACTAAATAAATTATGGAACTTATTAATGTATGCAATATGTACCAAAGATGGATTCAAGATTTAAAGTTTACAGATTTTTATAACGATCTCAAAATTTCATAGTCAAGTATTTATAAATAATTTATGGATTTCTTAATTTTTTTATTTTTGTGATCCTGATTTTCTAATCAGCTTTCGTGTACCTCGATTTATTCCGTTGAATATCTGTCATCTCCTGCCAACACCCAATATCAGGTAAACTACATAGTATGATTGTAGAAGTATTCAACTAAAATGTTATAATTAAAAACTTTCCATTTCTAAGAAAAAGTAAATTAGCTTGAGATGTTTCTTAGCCGGCCAAAAATTTTCAAGAAAAAACAAAAGATAAAATGTTTTATCACGAGAAATTACATAAATATAATAGAAAGTTTTAAACCAAACAGAAAGTAAATAATAAAGAAGCATAATATATATATTAGACTCTAAACTTGACTTCAAATTTTAATTTTAACCTTCAACTTTCATAGCGCACAAACAAGCACTTTAATTATCCAACCTTTTAATAAATAAACACGTGAGTCCTCTAATAAAAAATTTGTATTGAACCTTTAAATCAGCTGTCAAATCAAAGCACCCAACAAATTTAAAATCCTGAATTTAAGTTTACACTATTCACCATAACTAGAATAGAAAAAACATCACCTCATATTTCTTTTTATTTTTATCTTTTTAAATTTCAAACTTGAGAGCTCAAAATATATATATATATATATATATATAATTCCAAATAAAAATCACTAAACAGCTTACTTATAAGTCAACACCGCCCTACCTAACATGATATAGGTTGAGTTTGGTAAATTTAAATATTAATTTATTATTTTCGTCTTAGCTATATATATAAAAGGTATAATATATAAACATACTCTTTAACTTATTTTTAAATCACATTTATACTCTTTGGATGTGCACAATTAGACACTTAAATTTGTATAAAGTTGAAAAAATAAACTGTCCTACATGTCATCATATATGTCATTTTTTGTCCTACATGGTGTCCTACGTGTATTGTGCCATTTATGACTCATGTGTTTATTTATTTAAAGTTAGATAGTTAAAAATCTTTTTGTGCATTATAAAAATTGAAGATCAATATCAAAATTTGAAATTAAATTTATGGTCCAATATATTTATATAAAAACTTAATACTCATTTTAAACCGACAAACGCTAGATCCCATGCCCTATAAATAACAATCAAACAAGGCATTTAATTTTTAAAAATAATAAAAAAATTCCTCCTCTCTCCATGTGCATCTCTAGACTCTTTTTTTGGGTGCAATGTATGGAAAAAAAATGAATGATCAACTTTATTTTTTAAAAATAACAATTTTAATATAATATTTTTTTACTGTCTTAATTTATATGATACTTTTATTTTTAAAAATTAAATTTAGTTAATAATTTACTCATAAAAACTTTATATTTTAAATAACAATATAAATAATAATTCAAAATATCCTTGTAAAATCTTCAAATTTTTAAAAAATAAATATATAAATCTGAATAAATGTATATTTACCTTCATTTTTCTACTATATTAATTTCATTTATCTGTCTTATTAATTAAAAATAAATAAATATGGTGGTCCCAATCCAGCGGAACTGCAATTAGAAGAGTCACATGGTATTGGGCCCTACTATTAACCCGTAGCCGTATTTCACGCCTTTACTCAGCCGTCCTTCTCAATGGACCTTAGCTGTCTGCTATTTTTTTTATACACGACAGGACAGGACGATCATATTAAAATTTGATTAAATTAAATTCGTATAATATATAATTTTATAAAAATATAATTTTACTTTTTATAAAAAACAAATTGTCATCAAAATATATAAATTTATTCAACTCAAATATATATATAGTACCAATGTTTGGAAATAAATACTCACTTTATATTATTAAGTTTTTTCTATAAGTTCATTTAAAAGAGAATCAAAATTACAATATAGAGTCGTTTAAATTCAAATTTAACTAAATTTTGATATATATATTAAAATCAAATATAAAGCATACTCACTAATATATGCTCCCACACATGTGCTTTTATTTAACATATAATTTTTTTAAAAAAATAAAGGTGCAAATACCATTGAAAGAATGAGCAATATTTTTATTTTCTTTAATCTCCTTTTACAAGAAAAGCAAGTAATAACAACAATAATGCTCTAACATGGAATAAGGAGTTTCACTCCTCCTTCCCACAAGAAAAGAATAATATTCTTTTTCTTTTTTTCTTCCTCTTCTTTTCGCTTTTTTTCGCGATAACATAAAATCTAAAAATTCTAAAAATAATTAAATAAAAAAAAATTATTCTTTTATAGACTTTTCTTGACTATAACCATAATAGGAGAGATACCACCTAACGAATTTCCCCAACCCGGTTTGCAAATTGGTTGTCGGTTTATACCCGAGTTGCTTTTGGGCCAAACTAATGTTCGCATGGGTAAACGGAACGTCGCCGTTTCCAGGCATATCCAATACATGTTTTTTAGCTTTTACTTTCAAATGCTTCTCTAACATCGCAACCATCATCGGTACCGTAACGGGCGAAGTATTACCCAAATTAAATATCCGAAACATAGCCGGGCCCCGTTTTTTCCCACCAGACCCGGTACTCTTCCCTGCTGTATCAAGTGACCCAACACACCCTTTCACGATATCATCGATATACGTAAAATCGCGTGCTAAATCAACTCGATTCTTGCCTCGATAAATTGTTATTGGTTTACCTTGTAAGATATTTCGGGTAAACGAGAAATAAGCCATGTCGGGTCTTCCCCATGGTCCGTAAACAGTAAAAAACCTCAACCCGGTTATTGATAACCCGTAAATGTGATTATAGGTATGTGTAATTTCTTCACCAGCTTTCTTCGTTGCTGCATATAACGAAGCGGGTTGATCCGTTCGATCCGATTCGGAAAACGGTGCCTTTTCGTTTAACCCGTAAACTGAGCTCGAGCTTGCCCAAACAATGGCGGGTTGAGGATTTGCATTTTTACAAGCTTCGAGAAGAGTAACAAGCCCAGCGATATTACTATGAACATAAGATTTGGGATTTTCCATGGCGTAACGAACACCGGCCTGAGCAGCTAAATGCATTACATGCGTAAACGCTACGATATCGAATAGCTTTGATATCAGATGCACATCGTTAATATCTCCTTCAATGAGGTAAACATTTTGCAAATTCAACAGATTTTTTCGAGCTTTTTTCAACGAAGGGTCATAGTAATTGTTGAAATTGTCAATTCCGACGACACCGTCTCCACGTTTTTTCAATGCGATTGAAACGTGAGATCCGACAAAACCGGCGGCACCGGTGACGAGTACGGACATGCCGTTTACACGGTGGATTTGGGCGGAATCACGAACTTGTTTCTCCCAATGAAGACTACCCCATGTGGAGGAGAGATACCGGGTACCGGAGTTTATGAAGGATTGAAAACTCAAATACGACGCCGTTAAAGCTAATAAAAACAATGCCCATAAAAACATTGTACTTGTTGAAGCGAAACACCGGTGGAATTGCCGGTTGCCGGAGTAATACGTTTTGTCTTTGAATTTTCCTGGTGTTGATGGAATAAATTCTTCTTCTAATCCTCTCATTTTAATTTTTTTTTTCAAATCGAAGAAAATAATTTTTTCCTCTTTCGAAATAAGATAGAACAAATTGTTAAAATATTTAGATGTTGTTGATATAAGATAAAAATGGTTATTTAATATCTGCAGAGAAATGGAGGATTATATATAGGACAGAGCATATAGAAATAGAGCTTCGAATAAACGCGTGAACGCGTAAAAAGAAATGATGATTTTTGAAGAGAGAGAAAATTGATGAGAGAGAAAGGACAGCTAAATGGCACACAGTGTAAATTTAGGAAAGTGGAAAGGATAGAGAAAGAAAGGGATGGCTTAAAATAGAAAATGTAAAAGATAATTAGTTATAAATTTGTATATATTTCTTTTTTAGTAGATAGTAATTATATTGTGATTATTTATTTATGTATTAGTTATTTTATTTTCTATGCTCATTTCTTCATTAATGAGAGGAATATTGAAAATGTTTCTGAATTTCCTGTATTTGTTTTTCAATCATCGACAATTTTGAGAACAAATCACTACTTGACTAACTAAACATAAATACATTATCGATCTGTTACATGACATAGTTAGTGATCTCAAATTTTTATAAGATGATGAAACTCTTAGCTAGTTTTGACAATAGATTTTCAAATATTCTGAAATTCACCATATGTTTTGGCTATATTATTTGAAAAATATATTTCACTTTTTTAGAAAAATAAGATTTATATCCATAAGTTTTAAAAACTATCAAAATTAGCCATAAGTTTGTATTACAAGTCAATTCGATCTTCGTTGTAACAAATAACAAAGAGTGTCCATGATACTAGAGCAATGTGATAGTTTGGAGTGAATGGAACAAGCATTATTCTATACATCATCTTTGTCATCATTTTCGTCAACAATCATATCATCAATTTCATATTCAAGAATATTTCATAACCACTTTGGTTTTTACGTAAAAAAATTTATGTAACTAAATGCAAACACTACTATAGAGAGTGTTTTTGTAAAAGATAAAAGTTTGATGTAAAATTTCAATTTTCAAAAGATCTCTGCCAAGTAACGATAAATTATATGGACAAACACTATTTGTCAAACTTCTCCCCAGATATTATTTGAAAAATCTATGATCAAATGGGTCCTTAATAAAAAGCTGACAAAGGTGTTGAAAATATCTATAAATTTGGTGAGAATTAAAGGGTGTATTTCATTCATGTTGTAAAAATCAGGTTGTAATTAAGTACAGTCAGTCAAGTAATAGGGGGTATTTCTAAGATTGTTTAAGAATAAAACTACTAATTTACGCTAAAAATAGGAGTGCTTTTAATAATTTTCTATTAACTTTATACATAAATAACTTGCCTTCTAATTAACTACCAAATATTATATTACTCATATAAAATTAAGTGCCTGCATGTATATAATTCATATCTAAGTCAATTACCAAATTACCCTTAATTCAATAATGTTTTACATTTCGGTGGATTTATTTTTTTGGAAATTTTAATTAATATGAAAAAAGATTAGAATATCTAGCACATGTGTACATAATATATGAATCCAATATACTCGTGACACACTAAGACTTAGAAAGAGTACAAATTTCAATTATTTTGATAATAAATTTGTAGCAATGGAATTAAAAGTGCAGAATGTTTACTTAATAAGTAAATAATGTGTGATTATTTCATATTATTCTCCCTAGGAAAGATAATAATACAACTAAAGAGACATTACTATAGTTGGACCACGTTAGAAAGTTAGTGTACACTCATTCTTATAATTTATAAAAATAAAATAATATTATTAGGACCCTAAGTTTGATAAGTACATGCTTTAATTAAGCTAATTTTGCAGCTTGCACGTCGTAATAATAAAATATTTTATTGTAATTTTTCTTGATAACTATGCTTAGAGAAGGTTCTATGAAGGTCCCAACTAGAATAATTAAAAAATGTGTAACAAATATGCAGAGTGTCAAGTGAGTTTTTATTTACCTCAACTAATTTAATATGATATATGTCATTTTTTATCAGTAATAAGTATTCGGTATTTCAACTTATACTCCAAGCAAGTATTTAAAATCAATATCATCAATTTATGAAGTAAAATTAAAATTATTTCTTCATCTCAGTTTACGTGACATTTTTCGTATTTTGAGATTTAAGCAAGTCTATTTTTACTGTAGATTTTTTAATATATTTTTTAATTATTTTGAATTGTCAATCATTGCAACTTATAACAATTTTTATATAGTTTACAAATATATAAATTTTATTTTAAAAAAATGTAAAAATTTTACACATAAATTTCTGATTAAACTTAAATTATTTAACTTTCAAAAAATAAAAATTATTACATAAATTTGGATAGATAGAATATTAAATTCAACTCTTTGATGAGATTACTAACTTATGGTGGCCATCCATTTGGATATTCTAGAGTGTTCCATGGAACATTCAGTCTTAATTAATCAATTAATTAATAAATTATAATTTCGTTGTCATGTGAATAATCAATTTCTTTTATAACGAAGGATTGAGATCCCAATCTTCAATGGTTGGCATAGTATTTATTTAACTAATCAAATAAAAGAAAGATTAAGCATAAGCTAAGGTTGATCAATGTCATGAATTGAATTAGTTAGGTATAGTGTCTTTTTGACCAATCCAGCATATTCTCTGTTACGATTATCTAGGCAGAAGTTATTAAATTCACGTAAATTTTTAAATGATACACGTTAATCGATCGTTTAGTTTCTACTTTAGTGGAGTATCATATAAATAACAACATTTAGCTAAAGAAAGAATATATAAACACAAACCAAACTTATATTCATCTATTGATTTAAACAAAATATAATACACAAGTGATGACAATACAAATTAACTAGAACAAGGCACACATTACTTACTATATATATATATATATAGGACTTCATGAAGTCTATTCTTTATTTTTTTTCATTTCAAATTAAAGTAGTATAAGCTATTATTTATTTTTTCTAATGTAATATTTAGTTACCATTTCCTTCACCATAGCTACATGATATCCTTGCGTATCTAGGACTATTAATTACCGGAACCGGAACCAGTTCTTGATCCAGCATATGAGCCTGCTTCTGAGCCTGCCTCACTTGATCCACCTCGATTACCAGAACCAGAACCAACTCTTGATCCAGCGTAAGAGCCTGCTTCTGAACCTGCACCACCATTACCTGAGGAAGTTGAACCTGATCTTGAGCTTGAACTAGAACTTGAACTTGATCTTGACCCTGAACCTGAGCCTGCTCCTGCACCGGACCCTGAACCACTTCCACCTCCTAAGCCCAACCCTACCCCAGCACCGACACCCACTCCTACACCACCACCCAAATCTAGGCCCAAATCTTTACGTGCCACCCGACCCTCGGAGACCATAACAAGAGTTGACAAAACAAGCAAAGCAAGAAAGCCTAAAGCCTTAACCCTAACCATACTTAAAACACTAATAAAAGTAGTAAAACTTAACAAAAGTCCAATATTATTCCTCTATTTAGCAAGTTTTGCTTGATTTCTTGTTGTGGTGAAACATGATAAGTTTTGTAACGCTATTTATAGTTTTTGAAGCTAGGGTTTCAATTTGGTTGGTAAACATGAAAATTTAGTGGCAGTGGGGGACAATTGTGCATTATTAAAAGGGCAACTTTCACATATAGCAAACAAAAAATTCATATTTGTATAATATAGCAAACTTTGCATAATTGCGCTCCATAGCAAACATAAAAACTGTATAATTTGCTATACATATACAAGTGTATAATTCGCAGGCCTAAATTGTATAATTCGCTGGACTATTTCGCTGCAATTGTATAATTAGCTTTGCATACAGTTGAATCGAATTAAAATGTATGTATATTGCATAATTATAAGTGTATAGCAAGAAGATATATGTTTTTCTCGCTTTATACAAAAACAGAAACACAATATATACACTTCTGTTGTATAAAGCTAGAAAAAATTGTATTTCACTACAATTGTATAATTCACAATTGTATAATTCTTTGACCTTTTTCTCTGCAATATTTGAAGTAAAATGTTTATAAATTATATAATTAAGTGTATAACACGAAGATATACATTTTTGCATGTGTATATACAATTTTCTCTCGCTTTATACAAAACAGAAACAGAAATTATACACTTTTGTGTATAAAGCGAGAGAGGCGAGAATGGGAGAGTGGCGAGCGAGACTTCTGGAAGAGAGACGCCTGGCAAATTTTTGCCAATGTTTGCTATGGAGCACAATTAAATCAAACCCTAGCTATTCTATTTAATTTAGGTTATTAGTTTGCTATTATATACAATTTTCTCTTATTAAAAATGGGCTAGACTAAAGTTTGTGGATGAGAAATTAAAATCATGCAATTTAAGAAAGTGATTCTTTTTTTTTTTTTGGACTTGTCATATGATAACCCATGTTATGAAGAAATTGCATCGACCCACGTACTGGCCATTCCACTACCATAGTGGAATAGCTATAAAATACACTAATTATACATTTTTAAGGTGGACAATAATACAACACACATAAAGAAGAGACATGTGAATAAGGAATTGATAGAAAAGAGACACGTGTAACCACAAAGAAATTATCAAATAACGTAGGCGTATTTAGAATTTCAATTAAATAAACTTGATCGATTTAACTTTTTAATTCTTAATATGAACTATTAAATTTTAAAACTCATAGGTCCAATATATATATAATACTACTAGTTTTAAATTTAAATACACACATTTGATTTGATTACATAAAATAATCATAGTGCCTCAATGTAGCACACTTGAAAATTTTGTATTAGAGGTGTTATTGAAAAAGACAAGATATATTTTAGACAGTATCACTCTATTACTATATGATACTTTGAACATTCTATTTAAATATTTTTTTTAAAAAAAATATGAAACTACTATATATGATCTAAAAAGAAGAGCATGAATTCACGTGAATTACGGTATACGAAAACAACGATAAGTATTATATGATACTTTGAACATAGTTTAAATAGTTTTTAAAAAAATATGACACTACCATACATGATCTAAAAAGGAGAGCACGAATTCACGTGAACCACGACACACGAGAACAACGATAAGTATAATATTAGAACGTACGATAAAATGCACATTTTTAACTAGTAATTAATTAAACATCAAGATATATATATAATTCTGTTTTTTGCAACAAGGAATATAAAAAACAAAACTAATAAAGAACTAGCTAAACTAATAAAAAAAATATCAAAAACAAATTAAACACTAAAGCTAACTTTTAAGAGTACTAATTTTCTCCAAATTTAGGGAGGATTTCGTCGATTAAGTATTGAGCAGCCTTGTCATAAGTAGATTCACTTGGATGAATACTATCAAAAAATACGAATCGTGAAGGATTTGAACATACGTAAGATAGCTCGGTGCAAAAAGGTCCTGCTTCAAGTAATCCAGTTCCGCAACACCCTACCTTTGTTTCCTTAAATCCTGTTACAACAAAAAAAAATATTTCAAAATATTCAAATATATTATTATATGTGATTCCAGTATTTTATTACGTTTAAAATAAAATGACATATCTTTTTGAAATATAGCCCAAAACATGCATATCATCAACATTTTTGGAGTTGAACTTCGAAAAACACATTTAATCAGAATTTTCAAGAATTTGAAAAACGACAATAAAGTGTTTTCAATTTTTTCACTCCAAATTATATTGCCAAACACAAATTCAATTTTCGGTATCACTTTGAAAACAAAAATTATTTTATGTTTAGATAACTAAATAAAGATTAGCACCACTATATATTTAAGATAAATAAAATAGGTTAAAGATAAAATAAATTAGGGTTATATATATATATATATTACTAAACACTAATAATTAATTATTAATTGAAAAAAGTACTTACCATGTAATCGAGGGTTGTGGATAAGTTCTGATATCAAATTATATGTGTCAGCATATAATATTTTGCTTCCAGGAAGATGTGATTGTAATTGAATTAATAAATTCTGAAGTTTTCGGTTATAAATTTTAGCATCAGAATTCTCTTCATTTATGCATCTTCTAAAAAATGGAGATTTTGCTGTAATTTGCATTGGAAGACAACCAATTGGTGGCAATCCATTTACTATAATGTTACGACATCCAAGATAATATAACTCCTGAAAAATAAAAAAAATAAAAAAAATATCACACGTTAGAATAATTAAAAAATATTGGTATATCACTTTTTTATCTATTTTTGACATATCTGTAACGAATTCAGAAATTTCATTAAATTTTTGATACATATATAACAAATTCAAAAATTACGTTACAAGATTTAGTATATATATATATATATATGAAAATAAATTTTTCTACAGAAAAAATTGTCAATATCCTGAGTTTTATGTAGCTACGCCACGATAGCAAAGGGACAAAAAAAATGGACTTGAGTGACATTAGAAATTAACTAGATAGGTTAAGGGATCACGAATGTGCATAGTAAAGAGTGATATATGGATGAATAATGTATAATTCAGTAAATAAAAATTTCTTTTTTTTTCAAATAATTTTTAATAAGTAGGACAAATTTTTTTTAAAAAATTATTTATATATAAGTCAATCTATAGCTTTTTCTTAATATATATATCTTCGACCTATGAATGATAGTAAAATATAAATGTAGTATCACTCCACCAACTTCATAATGAACTATTGACTCTTATATCAGTTGATATGTTAAGAAAAAGTCGACAAACACATGAACGACAAAAGAATTTATTTAGCTACGAATGAACGATAGATTAGAGTAAGTAGTATTAACCTTGATAAAACTTTGGACTTTGTGAAGTAGAAAATCTTGGTAGCCATTCAATGAGAATTGAAGTCTTCTATTAGGTAAATCATAGAAATTAAATATCAAATCATTAGTCCCAGCACTAAGAATAACCAAAGCCCCATTCACAATTCTTTCAACTTCACTACTATTTCCTCCAACAATATCTTTAATATCACTCAAATATTCCTTAAAATATTCTAACTCTTCCTTCATAGATATAACTCCAGAAATTTTACTTGTTAGTTCATCAAATCCTGTTCCTCCTGATGCAAAACAAACTCCACTAAGCAAATCGTCTTTCGACAAATCGCGTTGTAAATAAGGAGGAACACCATTTTTTTTTAGACCTAATGAAATGGACAACATGTCTGGTACTAATTTTCCATTAGAAAATCTTCCTGTTGGGATATGGTTAGTGAAATCTTGACCATATGGTAAATGATTGCCTTTGGCTATAGTATCAATATGGTTATTATTTCCAGTGTCAACTGATGAATCACCAAATACTAAAATGGATGTGAATTTGGGAATATTAGTATTGGATTGGCTAGTTACTATTATGTTACAATAACATAATATCATGAAAAAGAAGAAGCAAGTTTTAAATGCCATTGTGTGATATGCCAATTAAAAAAAAAGTTGAAGTTTAACGCTAGGAATATGCATTTTTATAGTTGTAAGTTTGTGTAGAGTTTTAGTAGGAGTCTGTAAGACGAGTTCTGTTTCAGTTAGGATTTTTTGGTTCAGATAGGAGTAAACTATTGGGATATTTACGAAGAGATTATGATATGATTGGACTGTTTCAGTTAGGGTTCTAGGAGTAAACTATTAGGGATATTCACGAAGAGATTAAGATATGATAGGACTGTACTGTTTTATCGAGGATAAATATATGTGTATCTAAATTGTTGCAAATAAAGTTTTTAATGTATATCTACGTATGTTTTTTTGTAAAAGAAGATATTTATAATTTTGTATATTGCTACCTCATATTTTTTTTGGGAATTCTAGGCCATACACGATGTTTTAGCTAGCTTCTAAAATTCTGAATAAAATCTTGAAACTAGATAAAAATGAAAAAATATCGACTATTTTTTTAGTGTGAAAACTGCATTTGCTTCTCTAACTTTATGTGGCAAATTTTGGCATTTCTCTACACATTTTTTTAACGATATTTTCACATTTGTACGATATTTGTGAGTTTAACTAATATTCACTGACGATGTATAAAAGAAATTTTAACCATTAGGTCATCTTTGTAGATTATATAATTATCTTTATAATTACAATTTTATATATTTGAGTGATTTGATAATGTAAAAAAAAATTTATTTATTTATACATAAATTAAACTCGTTATCTATTCATAGATTATTTGTTTTTTATTAAATAAAAAAGATAAATTAGACAAAATGATCATTCTATTAAATTCCTTTAATCCTAAAATAGTCCAATTATCATTTAATACTTGGCCATTCGACTCTAGTATTTTTAACAAATTAACATCCTAAGCCCAAGAGTAACTATTTGACAATGGTGCCATTTCTTAACAAGGATTGAAATCTAAACACATAAAATAGGGATACAAAAATTCGAAATTTTGGGACTTTTTTTTATAGAAGATTATAGTCTATATCTTACATAAATGCAATTTTGCACCATCACTTAGAAATATACTCCTTTGCGGAGAAATATCGTGTGTATTAGGGTTTCTTGTCTGGTAATCGAGACAAAAGAAATTATAGATCGGTTTGAAATTTTGAGACTATTTATAGAAGATTTGAACTAGTCGATATTGAAAAAATAGAAGAAAGAAGTATACGCTTGTTGGAAAGATGAATTGCTTGTATAAATATTATATAACAGTGTATATAAAATTATGAATACATATACCTCTATGATATATAGTTATGTCGTATATATACCATTATTTACCATTATACAATATTCATATATTATTATTATATATACACGCAGCCATTTAGTTTAAATTTTGTTTGACATGTGATACATTTAGTTAAATTTAACTCTTTATTCATAGATCTCATTTTTCAAAAATGATGATTAACACTATCTTCGTAATTTAAGAGAATAAAGCTCAAATATATAGAATATCACCTCAATTGAAAACTAAAATGATATGACTTGAACAAATGTATATTTATGGATCGAGATTAAATTCTTATTGGGAAAATTTTAGAAATAGCAAACATAATAGACATAATAAAATTTTATAGCTATAGTTTTGATAGTTGTGTTTCATATCTATAGTTTACTTTGCTATGGAAGTTGCAATTTGTATATTTTTTCCGTTTGTATAACGCTTCATTTTGAAATTTATCAGAACTCCGCTGTCACGACCCAAAACGAGCCGCGAGTGGCACCCACACTTATCCTCCTATGTGAGCGAACCAACAAATCCAAACCCCAATGTTTACCACTATTTTAACCATAACGAACAAAATATAATGCGGAAGACTTAAAACTCATGAATATAACCAATAAATAACTTCTAAAATTTAATACTTATTATTCCCAAAATCTGGAAGTCATCACATCAAGAACATCTAACTTCAATTTTCTAAATCTAAGAGTATTTAAGAAGCTAAAATAAGTAAACGGATGGTCCATGCCCGAACTTCAAGGACATCAAGACGGGAAGAAGAAGATCCAGTCCAAGCTAGGAATAATAGCTCACCCTGAAATCTGATATGCTGGAGACTGGCTAAAGTTGCGGACGAGTCGAAGTCGATGGCACGTTTGCTGCACTCCACAAATAAGAAAGAAGAAAATTTACAAGTAGGGGTCAGTATAAGGAACACGTACTGAGTAGGTATCATCGGCCAACTCAAAATAGAAAGCAATATATACTGAATAATAACATAAAATCAACCACAATACTCAACAGGTGACAATCAACAAGTTCAAGAACCATTGGCAACAACGCCAAGCACACCTATGAGAACTCAAGCCTCCACACCATACTCATTTGGGAAATAGATTCTTCGAATCTGAGTATATTGACATAATTCAGGATTTCTTCTCTTTATTATTATCGTGTCGGAACGTGACACTCTGATCCCTTAATACTACGTGTCGGAACGTGACACTCCGATCCCCTAATGCTACGTGTCGGAACGTGACACTCCGATCCCCTAATGCTACGTGTCGGAACGTGACACTCCGATCCCCTAATGCTACGTGTCGGAACGTGATACTCCGATCCACTAATACTATGTGTCGGAACGTGACACTCCGATCCATTTATCTCATTATTTAGTTCATCAAGCCTTCTTTGTACCAAGGCGTCATCTTAATAGAGAGGATTTGAGATTGAAGATTCAACAGTCTCATCATTCTAACCACCACAATTATACGAACACAGCATACAAACACACAATCAAGCATATAGAAGATTTTACAGAATCACCCGATACATATCAATCGCTATTTAGAGTTTACTATGAAATAACATAAACCATAACCTACCTCCATCGAAGAATCGTGATCAAGCAAGCTATCTCCCCAATGCCTTTGCTTTCCTCTTCGTTCTCTCTTTCTCGCTCGTTCTCCCTCTCTGCTTCTTTTTATTTTTCTCCTCCAGATTCTTTTTATTTTACCCTAATTATCATATAATTCATTATGATAAAAGTAACCCATTATTTATTTTAAATTTATCTCTTTTAACCCCCAAGCAAATAAATTACTAATATTAACCCACTAACTTTATAATTATAATCATGAATAGTCCAAAACACCCCTTTTAAAATCTAGCGGAAATCCGACCCAGGGTGGACTTACGCAGCCTGTGACGGTCCGTCGTGTCTATGACGGTCCGTCCTGCAGGTTCGTCACAAAGTTTAGAGAGTTAAATTCAGTAGAGAGGTTTGTGACGGTCCGTTGTGTTTACGACGGTCCGTCCTGCAGTTCCGTCGTGGATTTCAGAGAGTCGATCTCAGTACCCCGATTTCAGAGTTGAAGTGTTTTGGAACGAGACCCTCGACGGTCCGTCGTGACCATGACGGTCCGTCGCGGGATCCGTCGACCCAGTCTGTTATTATCAGAAATAAACTCTACTGTTCGAATCGACTAAACAGGTTGTTACATCCAACTTGTATATTTCACTTGAAAATATACAAACAGAGTAACTTATCATGATTTTTTCATAAATCATATACAGATAGATTGAGTAAGCATATACAAAATTCTAGATTTATATAATCATGAACCAAATTATACAGTTCCTAAATTTATACAGATCAGACAAATAATAAAAATTGTAAAACTATAACCACGAATTATAATTTTCTTAAATTGTAGCTAGGCTAAAGCCTAAATGCTTGTTTATTATGTATAATTTTCCCATCTTTATCCTTAATTCCAAGTCTCTTCATTATGCAGTGTCATCATTTGGGCCTCCACTTTATACGATCCAAAAGAGCCAAGGCCCATAATTAACATTATTGCTAAAAGAAGCCCAAAACTTGAAAATGACACCTCAAATACACTACAAGATTACTAACAATAATCAAACTAATGGCTATATATCCCCATTTTTAACTTTGACAAATTCATTAACTATATATATAATTTAATTTGTTAGATTAATCAAGCTAATCTCTATATATACTCTCATTTAGTTTGTTCATTTATTTAACAGAACTCATGTATTCTATTTTTTTATTGGTAGAAAGTATAACGATTCTTAGCTCCTATCTGACATAGATTTTGATGTTGTAACTTGAAAATTTGAATTGTATTTGAACATAAATTATACTCAGATTTTTTTTTAAAAAAAAAAAATTATGACGGATTTCTTAAAAATTGATCAGTCATTTTTTGGGAACTTGAAAATATATGAAAATCATTTTTTCAAACTCTGATTAAATTTCATGATCAAATATATATTGGAAGATTAAATTTAAATTTAATTCAAAAAGTATGATCGAACACTAGCTTAGTTATATACATTTTGTTTGGGCTAATACATTTCTAGTCTCACCAAAATAATTTATTTGTGAGTGTCATTTACTATAAAGTTGATTCTTATTCTTTAAATGAAATGGTCAAAGAGATTCTTGTTTACTTTCTATGGGGAATTGGTGTTAGCTCTTCCATTCATAATAGACAAATTATAAACTCTCGTTTTTTCTCAAGAAATTTCTAGAGGTGCAACGTCTGATCAACTGTTTTTGTCACTATATAATGAAATTCGTACAATTCCAATGCAATAACAAAGGGTGATGTAAGAATAGCGGTTTCTCTTCGAACAACGAAATAGGGGTGACTTCACATTATTTCCTACGTACTCGAAAAGTTTCACTATTATTTGTAAAGTGTGTAATGTCCAAAATTGTATACAAACTTTCTCTATAGATTTTTAAAAATATTTGAGAGACCTTCGATTTATCCTAATATAACATCTCAATTATGTATTCCTCTAAATCATCAAAATAAATACTTTAGTTGGATGTAAATGTAAATAAAATTCACAATTTTCTTTACACCCTCCACCTCCACCCTGGCCCAAAATCAAAGTTTTTTTCCCCAATTTATCTTTTTGAACGTATATTTAGTATTGTGGAGTGAAGTCAGGTAAAATTGAAGG
This sequence comes from Solanum chilense, assembly GCA_032847665.1. Classification (NCBI taxonomy): domain Eukaryota; kingdom Viridiplantae; phylum Streptophyta; class Magnoliopsida; order Solanales; family Solanaceae; genus Solanum; species Solanum chilense. The sequence goes on along the minus strand of CM064974.1, from coordinate 4,463,131 downwards.
GTTACTCTAAATCTTTTTTAACGAAAAATTATATAATTTATATATTATTAAAATTAATTTTCTTATATATAGTTTCCATCAATTTTTTGATATATTTACTTAATCATATTTTAAATTGACTTTCTTAATGAAAATTTTGATAATTATTTAGTGGTGTGTAAGGAATCTTGTTAGGAAATCGAGTACTCTATTGTTTAGTATTAGTCAAATTAGCTTAATTTTTAGTCATCCTATTTTAATATCTACAATGCGTGATATTTTTGGGATCAATACATTGAAGAGTTGTGAAACCGATAGAAGAATAGAAAATAATATTTTTGTATATTTAATTTAATTTATGGTTGACGTTGATGTAATCTTCTTATTTGATCAAATAGCAACTTGACTACTTTGACATCTTTGTTTAAAAATCAGCTATGTCCTCTTTAATTTTATTAAATACATGATTAAATTCTTTACATTTTATCATATTCCCTCTTTATTTTTATTTACATCGAAAAATTGATTTAAAAATATCGAATTAAACCAAATTGAAGTAGAAAAAATCAAACAGAACCGATCTAGTTTGATATGAACTATGTGTTGGGAATAAAACCGTAACAGAAATAATATTTGCGGTAATAAAGACAACAAATGCGGAACACAACAATGCGGTTAAACAACGAGAATAAAAGAGAAATAATAACACCAAGATTTTACGTGAAAATCCTTCTAAATAAGGGAAAAAACCACGACCCGAGAGGAGCAACGAATATCACTATAGTAAGGATTTTAGACTTGTATGTCTGAGTAAAACTCCAAAGACCACTACACATTCAAAAGAAATAACACTATTTTGATTTTTCCACCTCACTACAATATAGCTCACACTCTCTATTTTTCCTCACAGATTATTTTCTTCTGTGATGCCTCACTCTTCTTTTCTCTCTTTTGTAATTCTTTTTTGGTGTATTTTGAAATGAGCAAGAGCTCTCTATTTATAGGAAAATCTACTCCTAATGATGTCACCAATGACATCACAAGAAACACAAGATTTCAACACTTTCACCTATGTAGAAATCTTGCTAAGATTTTAGTTGAAAAAAGAAATGGTGAGCTTTGAATTTTGTTGCAACATTTGTTGACTTTAACAACAATCAACTAACAAAATTCAACCATTTTTGCTATGTTTATCTACAATGGGTATGGACTCAACAAATCTCCCCCTCCATACCCATTCACCTGAAGGAGGTAGCTCTAGGTTTCTAGCTTGAGTGCATGCCGACAAGTTCTTTGCATAGCTCAAACTTGTCCCTTGATACCACTTTGGTCAGCATATCTGAAGGATTTTCAGTAGCAGGGATCTTCATGACCTGCATAGATCCGTCCTCTATCTTTTCACGAATCCAGTGATATCTCACGTCGATATGCTTCGTCCTTGCATGATACATGGTGTTCTTGCTCAAGTCTATTGCACTCTGACTGTCACAATAGACGACATACTCCTTTTGATGCAATCCAAGTTCTTGAAGAAATCGTTTCAGCCATACCATCTCTTTGCCAGCTTCAGTAGCTGCAATATATTCTGCTTCAGTTGTAGAGAGTGCGACACACTTCTGCAACTTTGACTGCCATGATATAGCTCCCCCTGAAAATGTAAACAAATATCCAGTAGTGTATTTTCTATTATCGAGGTCACCTTCCATATCAACATCAGTATAGCCTTTCAAGATTGGATCAGATCCTTTAAAACACAAGCAATCTCTTGTGGTACCTCTTAGGTACCTGAGTATCCACTTAACTGCCTCCCAGTGTTCTTTTCCAGGATTTTCAAGGAATCTGCTAACAACACCAACTGCATGAGCAATATCAGGTCTTGTACACACCATCGCATACATCAAACTCCCCACTGCTGAAGAATAAGGAACTTTAGCCATTCCCTCTTTCTCCTCTTTTGTTGTAGGACACATCTGTTTGCTCAACTTCAGATGACTCGCAAGAGGCGTGCTAACAGGTTTAGCACTCTTCATGTTGAAGCGTTCTAGTACACATTCAATGTACTTCTCTTGAGATAGCCACAACTTTCTTTTTGTTCGTTCTCGAACAATCTTCATCCCTAGAATTTGTTGTGCTGGGCCCAAGTCTTTCATGTCAAATGACTTGGACAAATCTTTCTTCAACTTTGCAATCAGCTCTTTGTCTTGTCCTACAATTAACATGTCATCCACATATAACAACAAAATAATAAAATTGTTGTCAGAAAATCTTTTGAAGTATACACATGGATCAGAATAGGTCTTTGTGTACGTTTGACTTTTCATGAAAGAGTCAAACTTTTTGTACCATTGCCTTGGGGCCTGTTTCAACCCATAAAGACTCTTATTAAATTTGCACACCATGTGTTTCATTCCAGATACTTCAAATCCCTCTGGTTGTTCCATATAAATCTCTTCTTCCAAATCTCCATGAAGAAATACAGTTTTCACGTCCAATTGCTCCACTTCAAGATCTAGACTAGCTGCTATGCTCAAAATAGTTCGAATAGAAGTCATTTTGACAACAGGTGAAAAAAATTTCATCAAAATCAATACCTTTCTTTTGTTCGAAGCCTTTTACAACCAATCGAGCTTTGTACCTCACCAACTTGTCATTTCCATCTTTCTTGAGTTTAATGACCCACTTGCACTTAGGTGGTCTTTTTCCTTTTGGAAGTTCAACTAGCTGGTATGTGCCATTTTTTTGTAGAGATCCCATCTCTTCGTGCATGGCTTTCATCCATTGGCTCTTTTCTGGATGAGACAATACTTCCTTAAGACTTTCTGGCTCACCTTCATCATTGATAAGAACATACTCTGAGGAAGGGTATTTGGTTGATTCTACCCTTTGTCTTTCTGATCTCCTCAGAGGTTGAGATTGTTCTTCTTCTTCTGGGTACTCCATTTGCTCGGTATTATCACCAAGTTGCTCCCCCTGCTCAACAATCTCATCGGGTTGCTTTTCATGCTCAGCAACTTCATCAATCGTACTTTCTGCACTTATGGTATGGTTATAATAAGAATGAATGGTAACAAGATTAGGGACTATACCATTCTTTTTCTTGGCCTTCTCGGATAAATTATCAGTAGTTCCAACTTCACTTTCTCGAAAGATTACATCTCTACTTCTGAGGACCTTCTTCTTTACAAGATCCCATAGTCTGTACCCGAACTCTTCATCTCCATATCCGATGAATATGCAAAGAACTGATTTATCATCTAGCTTGGTTCTTTGCTCCTTTGGTACATGTGCAAAAGCTTTGCAACCGAACACCTTTAGGTGCGAGTAAGACATCTATTTGTTGGTCCAAACTCTCTCCGGAATGTCAAACTCCAACGGAACTGATGGACTACGATTGATAAGATAACACGCTGTCCGAACTGCTTCACCCCAGAATGTCTTGGGTAATTTAGCCATTCTGAGCATGCTTCTCACCTTCTCAACGATAGTGCGATTCATTCTCTCAGCTACACCATTGTGTTGTGGGGTTCCAGGAACTGTCTTTTCATGTCTGATTCCATGGTTTGAACAATACTCTTCAAATTCTCTTGAAGTGTACTCACCTCCACTGTCGGTTCGGAGACGTTTTAGCTTTCGACCTGTCTCTCTTTCTATCAGAGCATGAAACTTTTGAAATACTTGAAACACCTGATCTTTGGTTCTCAAGATATAAACCCACAATTTTCGAGAAGCGTTATCAATAAAGGTAATAAAGTATTTATTACTTCCTATCGATTTATCTCCATTGGACCACAAACATCAGAATATACCAAATCAAGTATATTCGACTTTCTTTCAGATGGTGTCTTAAATGAGATTCTATGTTGTTTACCAAATAAGCAGTAGTTACACGATTTTATCGTTGTACCATTGGCAAAAGAGATGAGTGACTTTTTGGAAAGAATTTGCAATCCTTTCTCGCTCATATGACCCATTCTTTTATGCCATAAATCTGCAGAATTTTCTTCTTGAGCCGCATTTAATTCACCTTGGCATATTTCTGCATTTGTCCTGTATAACGTGCCACGAGCAACTCCTTTTGCAATCACCAATGCCCCTTTGGTGAGTCTCCATTTTTTATTTGCAAAGTAGTTCTCATATCCATCTTGGTCCAAAGCAATTCCCGAGATCAAGTTCATCCGCAAATCAGGTACGTGGCGCACATCTTTCAACACTAATGTGCATCCAACATTTGTTTTTAAGCAAATATCTCCGATCCCCGCAATCTTTGAGTAACTTGTGTTACCCATTTTTAAGACTGGTCAACGGAACGGGACGTACCGGTACCATTCCGGTTCGTTCCGGTTCGTTCCGCTTCGGTTGCCTACGGGACGGGACGGGATAGTCTGAACCAGTACACGGAACGGGATGGAACCGATTTCGTACCGGTGTACCGGTACCGGTTCATCCCGGTTCATTCCGCTTCCGTTCCGTTCCGGTCCGGTTCCGGTCCGGTTTATTTAATATATATTAATTTTTTTATATTTTATATAATTTATATTTAGTTTAATTTTTTTAAAATTACAAATTTTATTTATTTAATATTTACAAGATACAAGTTATAAATATAACTTATAAAATAAATATTAATGAATATAAGTAATAACTTATAAAGTATAAACTTCAAAAGATTTAAATTTTGAAAACTTTATTAGACTTTACTTGCAAACATAACAACAACAAAAAAATTAAAAAAATATCTTTTAAATAAACTTAAGTAAAAATTATAGTAAAAATTTAAAAACTATTAATTTATACTTAAAAAATAAAAAAAATTATTTATATTTTCGTAATTCCAAAAAATATCGTCCCATTAATTCCGTCCTGTTCCATCCCGGTCCGTTCCGGTTCATTCCAGTTCTATCCCGGTATATAGTGGATCGGGACGGAACCGATGAATCATCCCGGTAATTCCGGTCCGGTTCATCCCGGTACCGGTCAACATACCGGTCAACGGGTTCCGGTCCGGTCCGGTACCGGTTCATTCCGGTCAGGTGAACCGGTTCCGGTCTGTTGACCAGTCTTACCCATTTTCACATTGCCATAATCACCGGCTACATATCTGCAAAAAAGATCTCTTACTGGTGTGGCATGATAAGAGGCTGCTGTGTCGACCATCCATTCCGACTCTATACCTGCCAAGTGCATGCATTCTTCTTCCTCATTTATGAGGAGAACAACATCGTCATTGTTTTGCACCATGGCAGCTATGTTGTCATCATTCTTCTGGCCGCTGCTTTCCCCTTTGCCTCTTTTTAGATTTGGACAATCTCTTTTGAAGTGTCCTGGTTGATCGCAATTGTAGCAATTTCTGGCCTTTGATTTTGATCGGACCTTGGACTTTCCACGAGCTCCGGATCTACCATAGTTACTTGAGCTCCTTTGGTAACTTCTGCCTCTACTTTCCGTGATGAGAGCCTGTCCGTGATTTTCAGGCCTTTTTCTCATCTTCTCATTAAGCAAAAGGGCTGATGTGACATCCTTCAACTCAATAGAGTCTTACCATGTAAAATGGTTGTTGATAAAGTATTGTAGGAAGATGGCAACGAGTTAAGGAGCACTATGGCTTTATCTTCATCCTCGATCTTTACTCCGAGGTTTGCTAGCTGCGTGATTAGTCTATTAAGTACATTTAAATGAGACAAAAAATTTGTACCTTCACCCATATGCAGCGCATATAACTGCTTCTTTAGGTACAATTTATTTGTCAGCGTTTTGGACATGTATAGATTTTCTAACTTTGTCCAAATGCCACATGCACTCTCTTCATCGATGATGTTATTAACTACATCATCTGTTAAGTGCAATCTGATTGCACTAGCAGCCTTTTCATCCATTTCTTCCCAATCCTCAAGTTTCATGGATTCGGGCTTTTTGAATTTGCCGCCTAGTGCCTTATGCAAACCCTGTTGGATGAGCAAGTCTTTCATCCTTCTCTGTCACGTGGAGAAACCGCTATCACCGTTGAATTTTGCTACCTCGTACTTTACTCCAGACATTGTTTTTTATTGAGTATAGTACAATAAGCTGCAAAAAATATTTCTGTAAATGAGCAGAACCTGTGCTCTGATACCAATTGTTGGGAATAAAACCGTAACAGAAATAATATTTGCGGTAATAAAGGCAACAAATGCGGAACACAAGAATGCGGTTAAACAACGAGAATAAAAGAGAAATAATAACACCAAGATTTTACGTGGAAACCCTTCTAAATAAGGGAAAAAACCACGACCCGAGAGGAGCAACGAATATCACTATAGTAAGGATTTTAGACTTGTATGTCTGAGTAAAACTCCAAAGACCACTACACATTCAAAAGAAATAACACTATTTTGATTTTTCCACCTCACTACAATATAGCTCACACTCTCTATTTTTCTTCACTTATTATTTTCCTCTGTGATGCCTCACTCTTCTTTTCTCTCCTTTGTAATTCTTTTTTGGTGTATTTTGAAATGAGCAAGAGCTCTCTATTTATAGGAAAATCTACTCCTAATGATGTCACCAATGACGTCACAAGAAACACAAGATTTCAACATTTTCACCTATGTAGAAATCTTGCTAAGATTTTAGTTGAAAAAAGAAATGTTGAGCTTTGAATTTTGTTGCAACATTTGTTGACTTTAACAACAATCAACTAACAAAATTCAATCATTTTTGCTATGTTTATCTACAATGGGTATGGACTCAACACTATGATGCACACTTTTTTAAAACAGAATATGAAAAACCGAACCGAAATTTGATAAAATCGAACAGTAGAACCGAACGCCCACCCCTAACTTCCGCCATCCTTTTTTAATTTTTTTTTTCAAAATTACTTTGTTATAAAGATATTTCTTCTATTTTATTTTGAATTATTAAGTTATATAAATAGAGTAATGAGTAGATACAATGGATAACGTTCACACATTCATATTAATTTGAAGGATCAAAATTATACATTTATATTAATTGAAGATTAAATATGTTTAATAAAATTAAAGATTGAAGACGAAATGTTATCTTCCTCTTCTAATCAAATACAACTACCCTTTGGACAAATTCAATGTGCAAATTGCAATAATATTCTTTTAGAAAATGAAATGTTTGGTCATCCTTTGTCTTTCCTTTTCTATCGTGTACTTGTTCGATTTTATTTAAATTTAAATGTTTATTTATCTATTCAAATATAAGAATTCAAAAATCTAACTAGTTCCTCTTCATTTTTAAAAAAGTTTCAATTTTAATTGATCAAAATTATTGAAATATAAGAGAATATCATGATTCAGAAAATTAATATTTCATATATTTACTTCCATCTTTTTAAAAGTAATCCCACGATTATCAATACATATTATCTAGGTCATAATAAATATATAGATCGAGTCAATATCATATGTATATATATATATATATATATATATATATAATAATAATAATATAATGTAGATCCATTTGCAGCAAGTTGATATCTGTTTTTGACCTTGATTCTATCATAGCTTTAAAAAAGGTTTTGGAAAAATCTCTTTTGCCAGAAAATTTGATCAGAGTTTGGCTAAAATGATATTTTTTTTTAATGTAATTTTACTTTTTAAAATATTTTCACCCTTTAATCTAATGGAAAAAAGATTGAATTATTTTAAAATAAAATAAAAATTATAGTTTTTAAAATTTTCTGGCCATTTAGCGCTTCTTAATAAGTTTATGGTTAAAATTATGCCTTTTCAAAAGTTAAATTGACTAATTTTCAAAATTACTTAGATTGCATTAGTTCGATAATTTAAATAAAAAATTTAGATATTAAAACCATATACAAAAGGTATTATAAATTATTTTTTTACATGGTGAAGAAAATATATACTTAAATATTAGTCAAAACTCTTATTATTTCACTTTAAAAAGAAAATCATAACATTTAAAAGTGGACAGAGGAGGAAGTATCATTTTGTTTTTCTTTATTGACCTTAAATAATGTGATTTGAATTATCCAAGACTAATTCAATGGGCGGAATCATTATTTTTACTAAATATGGGGAAATGAAAAAACAAGAAGAGAAAAATTAAATTATTTTCCTTTTTTATATTGGCAAGTATATTTCTTAAAAAAATATAATATAAAAAGTTGGACTTGTTCTTTTTCTATATTTATTATGACATATTACCCTTTTTGTCTTTCTCATAAATGATTAGTCAAAAACTCCATAAATATATGTATGCACCTCTTCAACTTTTTCTAATAAAATTCTTCAATTTCTAATCCAAAAAAAAAAATCAAAAAATCAAAATGTTGCGTTTGAGTAACAATTTAGTTGGTATTGTTAACATAATAACATTTATTATTTCAATTCCAATTATCGGTGGAGGAATTTGGTTATCAAAACAAGCAAATACAGAATGTGAAAGATTTCTTGAAAAACCAATTATAGCACTTGGAATATTTGTTATGTTAATTTCATTAGCTGGTTTAATTGGTTCATGTTGTAGAGTTTCATTTTTTTTATGGATTTATCTTGTTATTATGTTTTTATTAATTATTTTGATTTTTTGTTTTACAATTTTTGCATTTGTTGTTACTAATAAAGGGGCTGGTCATGTTTTATCTGATAGAGGGTATAAAGAATATAGGCTTGGTGATTATTCTAATTGGTTACAAAAAAGAGTTAATAATCATTGGGGTAAAATTGAGAGCTGTTTGAAGGATACTAAAATATGCAAAACATTGATGGATCATAATGGTGATGTGGATAATAAAGTTGAAGAGTTTTACAAAAAACATCTATCTGCTCTTCAGGTATTTTCATTTTTATTATTAGCCATATTTTTTATTCGATGTTCGATTGGTTATGTAAAAGGTGATTTTTTTTCCGTGTGGTTGATCATGTTTTGTTGTGAATTTTTTTTAAGTAGTTTATGTTTTCAGTGTGAATTTTTTTTTTTTTGTGCGAGAATTGGTGGAGTTGTGTTTGACTATGAATACAGATTGAAGTTTTTTTTTATATTTTTTTATGAGTGAATTTACTTTTTTTTTTTGTTTTTCAAATTCTTGAAAAATTTGGAATTTCGAACTTTTAGGGCATGTGTTGATTTTTTACGAGGTTGGTTATGTAAAGGGGCTTTTAGTGAGTAATTTGGAGTGAATTTTACTCTTTTTTTTTTTGTTTTGTTTTTCAAATTCTTGAAAATTCTGAAATTTTGAATTTTTATGGTCAAATGTCGATTTTTTGGAGTTTGATCTTGTAAAGGGTTTTTTTTTTTCGCTTTCTTTTACTGTGAAGTTTTAAGAAAAAAAAAAGTAGGTTTTGTTTTTAGAGTTGAAAGATATTTTTTGAAAATTTATGTTTGGTTATGATTACAAATTGGATTTGTTTTTTAGAGTAATATGGAGTGAAACACTTTTTTTTTTCTTCATATTGTTGAAGTTTCTTGAATTTCGAATTTTTATATCCAAATGTATTTGTGAGAGTTCTGATGACTTATTTTGTTTAAACATTAGCTACTCAGAAATTTAAACGATGGATGTTGTTTTCCCCTATGTCTCCATATGTGGCGTGATAAGATAAAAGAGCAAAAGTTGAAAGCTTTAAGATTTTGACTCTGTTCTATAGAAACAAGTTGATGTTTTTTCATCTCCATTAAGTAAGGGTATTAAGTAAGGGTAGTCTCGGTAGAGCGTACGGAGATTTGACTTCTACCTATTACTAGTATGGACACACTTATATCTACTATCGTTTCATTATAATCCATGTCGTTTCACACTTTTTTAGCTAAGGCCGTATCTTCGGTGTTAAATCCTCTCTAATCACCTCTCTCCAATACTTTTTCGATCCATCTCTACCTCTTTTAAATCCATCTAAACCCAACTTCTCACACCTCCGCACTGGGATATTCGTGCATCTCCTCGTTTTGTGCGCTGCTGTTGATGAACCATGTCTACTAACTACTCTTGTTTTGATTCTATGTATAAACTTCATTGCATTTTCTTGTATCAGTTGAAAGTTTACATAACTTGGTTGATTCACTAACATATTATGCTAAATCATTCTCAAAACGCGGTGATTAGAACGATTTTTTTTGTCATGCAATCACTTAACCATGATCAAGTAATAGACGTGTATGAAAGACACGTCTTATGTATTCATTGGCTTGGTGTAAACGCATCCTATATACAAAACCTTAGTCGATATATCTTCTTGATTGTGTATTAGGTCCCATTTTGTTTACGACATGTTTGTTCTTTCAGTCTGGTTGCTGCAAACCATCAAACGACTGCAACTTCACCTACGTGAGCCCGACTAACTGGACCAAGAGTTCAACCTCATCATCCTTCACCAATCCTGACTGTAACCTATGGAGCAACGATCCGAATGTGTTGTGTTACAGCTGTGAATCCTGCAAAGCCGGGCTGTTAGACAATATCAAGAGTGACTGGAAAAGAGTGGCTGTACTCAATATCATATTCCTTGTTTTCCTCATTCTTGTTTACTCTGTTGGATGTTGTGCTTTTAGAAACAATAGGCGTCTTGATTCATATAAGCGTTATCCTTAAGAGTACTGCTCGATTGATCAGTCGTTGTTAAGATTCTTGTCGCGTATGATATGGAGTATAAGACCATTTAGTATGTTGCCATGGTCTTGAATGTACAGATGAGTACTATTTGTTCGAGTTCTGTTGGACTAGTTGATTCATGTTAGTACTCGAGTTTCGTTGTTTAGAACATGTTTTTCAGTTCTTGACTTGTTGTCTGTTGGTAAGGTAAGAGGTTCAAGTCCGATTTAGACAGTTAAGACACTATTGATTCCTGTTATAGCACGCTTATCATGTATGTTGTAATTGGAATGACAAATATCGCGCTAAATGAAGAGGAACTAGCAAGAGATATCGAATACTTATTGATGACATATGGAATAGAGTGAATTGAGACTTCAACTATTCATTCAATGTTTTGCCAATTTTGGAGTCAAAGTCCATCTATTGATGCGATTAACTTAACTATTTAATAGACGAATAAAAACTTTTGGCAATAGCTTGGACTTGTCTTCAAAATTGGTAAAATATTGGATGAATTGAAAAGTATTGTGGAGAATGTAAGTTCATTTGGCAAGCAGAGATGTAGTGCTTGCAGTGAGTTACCATCACTTACTCATGTGGATAATAGTAAGATTGACATATTTCATTAGATCAATTTAATTAATTATCTAATAGACCAATAAAAATAAATGTAGAAAAAAATATTTTAAAATGTGAATTAGAAGTGTATGATTAAAACATTTTATCGAGGATTGAGGTATACAATTGAAATATGACTTAATTTAAGTGTTTAAATAAAATTTTCTTACAAGTTTAAGGAGCTGACTTTTATTTTGTTAAAATAAAATTAAAGTACAACTTTTTGGTGTATATATAAAAATAAATAAAAAATGTCAAGAATAGAAAAATTCAAGGGAAAACAGTAGAAGAGTTGAAGTTAGAGGATTTATCATTTTAAAAAAAATATTTTATGATATTTGATTAAATTTATACTATTTTCTCGGTCTATCTTTCCTTATCTATTATATTAAAATTAACTAGAGCTGTCAAGATAGGTTGATCCAATCTAGCCCTAACGGGCTATGAAGTTAAATAGGTAAGGACGAGTTCTTCCTTTAATTAAAGGGACTATAAAATAACAGTATATCCAGCTCTAAGCGGGCCACGAGTTGAAACATATCAGTCCTTCAATCAAAAAACGAACAACATTGATGTCTTAGAAAGAATATACGTTGATATATGAATACAACATCAATAATACAAAAATTCATTTATGAATTGCATACTTTAGTGAAAACTTATAAAAACACATAATAACAAACATAATAGCCAAGATACAACATTGTATGATTCATCCAAGCAAAAAATATTATATGATCAATTTTTTCATGAGCAAGACAACTAAGGGAAAATGAAAATTAGGTATGAAAACAAAAGTAGGCTTGATTTTAGTGGGTTAATGACCCTAAAATGTAAAGGATCTACAAATGAGTTAGACTTGATTTTATATTTTTAAATATTTAATATTTGTTGAAAAATTTAATAAATAAAACACTACTAAAATATTATCAATAATAATTTTAACATTCATAACTCGTGGGCTGACCTCTAAGCCTCACGGATTGGGCTTACGAGGCTAGCGGGCCAAATGAGGTTGACCAAAAAGCCTCGTTCAGAAATGGGCAAAAAAATGTAGGCCCAACCCTACTTAATTCAAGGGTTGTGTTGAGGTGACTTAACGAGCCAAATCTATTTTGACAACTCTAAAATTAACTATCCAACAATTCTTGTTCAGTTTGAAAATCAAGGAATAGTTTATCTTTTTCTGTCTATTTTATCCTTATTATTAAATACTATTCAATATCCTTAAAATTTTAAATTTAAAATATTATTCAACGGATAATATAATATTATTACCCGTGTTATTTATTATTTTTAAAGTTTATATCAAGTTAATAGTGGATAACTATTGTTAACCGAAGTATTAACTAATGGTCCCTTATATCGAATGAAATTAATATTCATCAAATCAATAAGCTATACAAAGTCAATGTACTACGATAAGTTACTTAATTTTTTTGGATGATATTAAATTGCATTTAGGCAATTAATGTATATATATATTGCTCTTTACCTATGTACTAAACAAGTTCGTGTTCTTGTTAGTATATTTAATTAACTAATTAATTAATCATGTCTTTTAGTTTAAAATAAATAAAAATAATTAAAATTGATGTGTTTTGTCTTTATTTTTTCAGATGTTAACTTCATCTAGTGAAAGATTTCAAAAGATACTTAAGGAAGCTCCATATGAATATCAAAAATACCTTGTTCATGTCACAAAGTATCAAGCAGCTAAAAATTGCAAGGTAATTTATTTGACTATATTTTTGGTCAGAAAAATATTCGGTGGCTATTCTGGTAGATATTTTAATTGAATCGGTGAGAAAACAATAAAAACATATTTTCACTGGTCTATATTAAATAAATTGTTGAGATTTTTTTCGTAATCTAAAATAAGTGAATTGTTCAAAGTTCAAGAGAATTGTTGACCTATACTTATCATTCACTTAATGAGATTCTTAACTGCTTTATATTTTTTAACAAAATAGTTTGGGTATAATTAAACGGGTAATTGTGGAAAATAGTTTTTTATTTTTATCCTTAAATATTTTTTCTAAGGGGTGTGTTATATCTCCAATAATTCACTTAATATAAACTAGAGTGAGTAATATTTTCAAACGAAAAAATTAGAAAGCTTCCTGATATTTCAGTGAGAATTTATATCCTATCACAATAGCATGTGTCTTTTTTTCAGTAAATAAGTTAGTCAAGAAGAAAATGAGCGGAAAAATTAAAAAAAATTATGTTCTATAACACAAATTTCCTACTAATTCATGATGGGAAAAAACTTTTATTTGTAGTGAATTAATCAAACCACCTTCTTATATATTTCTTATTGCTAATTAATTAATAATTCCAATGGCACAGCCACAGATAGGCTAGGATGATCAGACGAATATCCGTCGTCGAAAAAATTATACGAAATTTATTGATCAAAAAATACTTTTCAGATATATATATTAAATCTTGGACACTCTTAATAAAATTGCTGACTTCGCCACTAGTTATAACTCTAATTGTATATTTTATTTTATTTTTTTGTATATATAGACATGGATAGTTGGAAAATGGATAACACCAAGAGAGCAAAAATTTGCTCCTGTTGGTGCACATTTTCATCAATTTGTGGTACCTCCTATTTTGCCCTATAGAAATGATTGTACATATGGTGATCTTGCTACCATGAGACTACCTCCTCATGTTAAAGGACTTGGATCATGAGAGGTAGTTAATCAATTTGACTAATTAATAGCGGATTCTTCAAAATAATTGATGCATTCGTATCAGATCCTTCAAAAAATATACTATTTTTGAAGGATCTGACACACATATGACTCATTGACATTTTTGATGAGTCTGAGTAACGTAGATTAATATGTCTGATTAAAGTTTATTTCTATGTATAGTATACAATGGAAAGAGGAGTTGTACATGCATGTCATGCAGGAGGAGTTGTACATTTATTGGAAGGATGGACTCACCATGAAGTTGGGGCTATTGATGTACAAAGAATTGATTTAGTTTGGGAGGCTGCTTTAAAACATGGATTAATGCCTGTCTCAAGTTTTAAAAAGACTGATTAATGAATTAATTACTTTTTATTTCATTAGGTAACAAATATTCCAAATTAATTCAAAGTTTCCAATTTGTTAGGGATTAATGTAATTTGGGATGGCTAGATTTATGTTTAGTTGGATTTCTGGACTACATAATGAAATCATAAAACATATATATATATATATATATATATATATATATATATATATATATATATATATATATATATATATATATATATATATATATATATATATATATATATATATGTTTTATGATTTCATCATGGATATTCAGAATTTTGAATTAAATTCATGATTTACGTGGTATATATTAGATTTTGAGATTTAAATAGATTTTTTCTTTAATCATAACTTTTTCATATATATATTTTTTAATATCTTGAATCATCATAAATTTAAAGATTTAATGTATGAATTTACGATCAAAATTAAACGTTTTGACTCTCGAAATTTAAACGGTGCTACATGGTTAACACCATAATATTATAGGTATATCAAGGGTGATGAATGCACGAATTAGATCGAATTCTGATAAATTTAATATGAATTAAGCTAAAATTAATTGAATGACGACCCATTTATAATTTAAAAAAAAAAAGGTGATTAAGCCCATGCCTCATAGCATCAAAAAATTTGTTACAAATAGCCTTTACTTTTTGTGTCTAATAAGTTTACTAATATGACTTATTGTAAAGTTTAACTTCATGCTAGAAATAGTGAATTATGTTGGTAATAAATTTATTACGTCAAATTAATTAACTCTAACATTTCAGAATGAATCTGATTGTCCCATGAATTTAGTAGGGTTTCAATAATATCATCACTTGAAGAAGATCCATTAAGCAATTCCTTCACTCTTCTATACACCATTGTTGAGTTCCCAATAACCTACACAATTTTTTTCTTAAAAAAAGTGTCAAAATGAGTTTTTGCCATACTAAATAGGTTTGAGATTCAATCCATAAAAAGGACTAGAATTTTGAGTTTTGCCACTAACTATTTTATCATACATACTACTTCATCTTTAATAAGAAGTTACAGATTTAAGCTTTGGGTATAAAATTACCATCGACTTGACATGCTTCTTAAGAAGCACTTAATAGAATGATAACTTTCACTATATCACTGTTTTATCGAAAAATTATTATTTTTTCGAAAAGAGTTCGTTTTATTCTGATTTGACTTTTAGGAGTCGCCACTTAATTTTTAAGAAAAATCAAGAAAACTCATTTCCAAAATAACTTAAACAGAAAAATTATTTTAGAAATATTTAAATGGGTTCGGGATTCTTATTAGTGTCTTAGGAAGGTATTAGGCACCTAAGACGCTCCGTTTAACTACGGTTTTCCGGCGATTAACTTATTTGACTATTTATTTAAACTTTTGCGAATCTTTTGTTATTTTTAACTTATTAGCACTTTACTTAGACAAATTTTCAAAGCCTCGAAATATTTTGTTTATCTTGCAATTTGCGGATCTTTACGAAACCTAACTTAAAGTTACAAGTATATCTTTGCCAAATTTCCTTAAAATTAAAGCTCTCTAAACTTAAACGGACTTGTGAAATATTATTTGTTTTAAGACTTATTTAAAGTTAAACCTTTTAAATTTTAACTCTAAGCAAACTTGTGAATTGGCATTTTATTGTTTTGAGATTTAGTTTTAATTTTTTTTTTTTTTTTTGAGTTCGATAAAGCGAAAGGTGTCCGTCGGGGTTGGAGTTTCTAACCCTAAACTATACGTCATTCAACAAACACTAAAAGCAAATGATAAAGAGAGAGGGAGAAAGAGAGAGAGAGAGAGAGACTTTGGGTCCAAACTCGGGTTCTGTTCGCCTTGACCGAGGGTTGGACCCACCTGTTCCTTTAGGGTTTTTACACCCATTTTTCCACCTGTCCTAGTCTAAACATACAAAATAAAATATAGAAAATGAAAAGGCGACAAGAGGGCTTATGCCTATTTCAAATAAATACAAAATATAAAATAAAGGAAATTCTAATCGATTTCTTCAAGTCCTTCAATCTTTGCGATCCCAAA
This sequence comes from Solanum chilense, assembly GCA_032847665.1. Taxonomy (NCBI): domain Eukaryota; kingdom Viridiplantae; phylum Streptophyta; class Magnoliopsida; order Solanales; family Solanaceae; genus Solanum; species Solanum chilense. Next base: position 4,446,865 of record CM064974.1, on the reverse strand, counting down.
CTTTGCATGTCGACATCGATGGTTTGACTCGAATGCGAGACCTTTGAGCCTTTATGGCTCCTCCGAAATGCAGGGGTAAGATGGAGTCCCGTAATAGACTCGAAGGAAAATTTCCATGCAATAAAGTAAAATAAATTAGCATATGAATGATGAACTACTAACAAATATCTTGAACAAAACGGAGATAAAGCGCAAATATGTGAAATCAAATTGAGGAAAAACAAAAGACTCCAATCCAATTTCCAAAAAAATAAAATAAAATTAAAGACATAAAAAACAACTCACAACAAGTAAACAATAACAGTAACATGCAGTGCATGTACACAGACCAATGCCTCCATCATACACCTAAATGTACACCACCTCCGCCTAGCAAATATGTAGAAAAGCAAGCACCGTATATATTTGAACCAACATACTCCATGCAATAGCGAAGAATTCGAAATAGCAATGGACACAAGAAAACCAAAATTTGAGGCAAGGATTACATTGCGAAGGGTAGCAGAATCACACATTATTAGCGACTAAACAATATTTAATCCCACCAACCTAAGAACAATTAGTAAGATCATATGCAAAACAAATTGAAACATGTGTCATAGTCCGAAATGAGCTACTGCTACTCCCTTTAGCTTTGTAAATATGACATGATCATAAAACTCAAATCGACCTCTAAACAATAGGCTTAACTACCGCAAAAACAAAACTAAACATTTGAAGGCAAACCTCAACATAACTCAAAATATATATCGCAAGTTTTATTGCTCCATTTCAAACCAGGCTGATATAAAAAAAAAATGTAGATCTGACAAGATGGATGAGAAAAAGGAAAATATACACCAAACGGGCAAAGGATATCGAGACGACAAACCGTAAAGATGTTTAACAGATGAAACAAAACTCAATCAAATTAAAACTTTCAATACACAAAGTAATAACCGTTATGCCCAAAATACAGAGGATATGAAGGCATTGGAATCGAATAAACAACTAAATCTTTCATTTCAGACTTCCTAACAAATAGTACTCGTACGAGGACAAATAATCAAGATGGAAACACATTCATGGGGGTTAAAATCAAAGGGAACACATTCATGAACACAAGATGCAACCCTTAGCCGCGTTAATCTGAAGTCACATTTCTAGACAAATTTGCAACAGCAAACAAACCAGAGATTACCGGCGAGCTCAGGCTAACGGCATCGAGAACAAAAACATTACATCAAACAAAGTAAAAATGTAACAGAAAACACCGAAGAGAACGTCGACGAGAAGGGGTATTACCTCTTTCCGAGCAGCAAGACTGAGACGACGAGCAGCGAGACGAAACACCACTATCACGACCTCAAACCGACCTCTGTCTCGAATACCAAAGCTGGAATGACACACCCACGCTTGACGAAATAGACACACTGAGGTCGCTACGACGTCTCGACGGAACACCAATGTCGAACACTCGTTAACGAAACAGAGTGTTTCTCTCTAAAACTTATCCGACTTCTTCCGTTCTTATGAAAACAACAGTAAAGAAACCAAAATATTTTTGAAAATTCGCAACAAACAGAAATCTAAGATCTCTTTTCAGAAATCCCAATCTCTAACCCCCAAAGCTCTAATCCAAAACTTTCCAAAAATTTCGTCACTTTTTTAGTTTAGATGACGATAAAAGGAACAAGAACATCAAACCAACGATTTCTCAATTCTTACTCTCTGGAAATTCTCTTTTCTACTCAAGAATCTCCAACTTCAAAAAGCTACTCCTTCTTTTTCTTCCTCCTCCTTTTTTTGAAGAGGGAGAGGGTTTAAATAAAGAAAAACGTGGGGTAGGGAGAGCGTACTAGGGAGCGTGGGAGAGAGAACGTGGGGAGACACGGTTTTTTGGTGGGGTTCTGTCGGGTTTGTCGTGTGGGTGGAGGGATGTGGGGACGAAGGGAGCGTGGGAGAGAGAATGTGGGGAAGGGAGGTCGCGTGGGGGAGACGAGAAGAGATGCGGGTGAGAGAGGGGTCGCGGGTGAGAGAGGGGTCGCGGGGAGAGAGCGTGAGGTGAGGGACGCCGGTGAAAGAGTGTGAGAGCGTAGGGTGAGGGAGACGGAGGCATTTCTGGGTTTGCTGGGAATTATCGTGGGAGTTTTGTTGGTGCTTTCTGGGTGTTATCGCGTGAGGGAGATGAGAGAGTAGCGAGAGAGAAATGAGGAGGGAGCGTGGGGAGAGACGTGAGAGGAGAGAGACGACGTGAGGTGAGGAGCGTGAGAGGGGGACGAGAGAGGGGGGAGAGACGGGACGCGAGGGAGATGCGGGTTTCGCGTCTGGGGCTGTCCGTTTTTTCTCGTTTTTTTTTTCTGGGTTCTTTTATTCTGGGAATGGCGTAGGAGAGGAGGGAAGGGAGAGAGTGCGAGAGCGTGGGGGTGAGGGAGACGGAGGCAACGGAGAGAGGGAGAGACGCCGGGAGAGAGTGCGAGAGAGGGGCGAGAGCGTGAGGGAGGCGGAGGCATTTTTCGTTCTGAAAAATGGCGTCTCTTTTTCTGGGCATACTTCTGTTTCTGGGAAATTTTTGGGGAAGAAGGAAAAGGGATGGGTCGGGTCAGGGGTTTGGGTCGGGTTCTGGGTCAGGGGTTAAATGGATTGGGTATAGGGTTGGGTTAAGAGATGGGAATTGGGCTGATTTAAAATTCAGGATGGATTGGGCCTGAAATTTGGGTTGGATTTAATTTTAAGTTGTGTTGGGTTGAATATACACATATATACCGGCTGTATACATACATATGTAAACATTTATACCGTTCTATTTTCGCAAAAATCATAAAACTAATTACTTAACTAATTTGGAAAATTCACGAAGCATCGATAATTAATTTATACCGACGTGGGTCAAAAATCGGGTGTCAACAGCTGTCCCTCATTTTGCTTGGGTTGATGCAAGCAACTCGAGGAAAATGAAGTTGACTGAACCAGTTTTGACCAACCCCAATCCTTTTCCCAAAGGAAGGATTTGACGAAGGGTTTAGGAATTATGGCCGAACCCTTGAAACGGGTTTCCTACATATCTCAGGCTATATGAGAATTCAGGCCACTTGTAGTTCGATAAGCTTGATTTACCGTACGATTTGAAAGAATCAAAGTCATCTCGATACCGAATTATGAAGGTATCGGAATGCTCGAGAATAGAATTTGAGAGCGAATGTTGGAATACAGCCGAGTTTTCGATATTGAATCCGCCTACATATCCTTATCTGGAATCAGGCTGTGTGTAGTTCGACTCGATCGGTGGGGAAAAGAAATCCATTATGCTAGATTACCTTCGGTTTTGGACAAGTGATAAAATAACGAGTATGAAAAAGATGTTTGTAACCTCTTAGCCATGAATGTGGAGCTCTTCACATCCAAGATAAGAACTAACACGGACATAATTTCCACGTTCTTGGCGTATTGTCACTCAGGTTGGAAACTTGCTTCCGATAAGTTGAAACCTCCGGATGCGAGACTGAAACTGACGGAACCAGAGAAATACCGACATGACTCGAGAGGGGTGGTTCGATCGTGGTGGAAGTCGCTCCTCTGCTCGCGTCCTAAGAGTTTGACATTCCTCTTTGGACTATGTCCCAGTTCGCTGCTAAGAAAAAGTTCCACGTTGTGCTGCATCCCTGTTGATGTCGTCCACACCTGTGGTTTGGTTTGAGAATTCATCCTCTTGGATGCTCTCGACAAAGGTTGAGCTAAAAACTTGTTAGCTTAAAAAATGCAATCAGGATGGGAGATAGTGTCTTTTTACCATATCGACACTTTATTGTTCTCCTCAATATTTGACGCTGACTTGATCGGTCTGACGTCATGCAAATAAAGCTTATGCCTCGTGTTTTGCAAATGAAATCTTCAATATACTCCTCATTTAAATATGAATGGCCCTCTTGGCAGTTTGAATATGGATGGCCCTCTTGGCGGTATGAATATGGATGGCCCTCTTGGCGGTATGAATATGAATGGCCCTCTTGGCGGTATGAATATGAATGGCCCTCTTGGCGGTATGAATATGAATGGCCCTCTTGGCGGTATGAATATGAATGGCCCTCTTGGCAATGTATACATTTGACTAGGCATGAAATCTTCTCGTCGTGTATAAAAAATTGACTCGCGATGCATGATTTCCGCTACGCATGATTTCCGCGATGCATGATTTCTGCGAGGCACAAAGTCTTCTCGCGATGCATAAATTTTGACGAGGCATGAAATCATCTTGTCTCTTTTGATGATAACGGCAGGACGACCTCCAGGTAATGTATCGTCTCGGTCCAAGATAACTATCTCCTCTGGGGTAATGCATTGTCCTGATTGGCCCTCTTGGCGGTATGAATATGAATGGCCCTCTTGGCGGTATGAATATGAATGGCCCTCTTGGCGGTATGAATATGAATGGCCCTCTTGGCGGTATGAATATGAATGGCCCTCTTGGCAGTATGAATATGAATGGCCCTCTTGGCGGTATGAATATGAATGGCCCTCTTGGCGGTATGAATATGAATGGCCCTCTTGGCGATGTATACATTTGACGAGGCATGAAATCTTCTCGTCGTGTATATAAAAAAAAAAATTGACTCGCGATGCATGATTTCCGCTATGCATGATTTCTGCGAGGCACAAAGTCTTCTCGCGATGCATAAATTTTGACGAGGCATGAAATCATCTCGTCTCTGTTGATGATAACGGCAGGACGACCTCCAGGTAATGTATCGTCTCGGTCCAAGATAACTATCTCCTCTGGGTAATGCATTGTCCTGATTGACAATGACCATCTTGCTTGATCTTGTGAAGCGAATAGCATTCTTTATGAAAATCGTAAACTCTTTCTTAAGATTTTGTTTGATTTGCCTTTGATTTCTCCTTGGAGTTCTCCTTGTTCATTTGTCGGAAGAATTTTGCCAATTTCAAAGCAAAGCTATAAAACCTGCATCCACAGAAAATTGTCAGTTTTAAAGATGTACTGATCTGTGTCGATTTCTTCAGTTGTCTTCTCTTTGTATTGCTATCTCCGGTTGACTTCCCAATCTCCCGACTCTTGATAGATAAGATAAAATTTTATGCCAAAAAAATGAAATGAAAAAGGGAAAAATTTAAGAGAAATAAAATTTAGAGAAATATTATTTTAAAAAGGTCCCTGCCAAGTCATGTCATATCAGGCTTAACGAACTTCTTTGGTCTTGACATTGGTCATTTACCGGTGAGTCTTCGGAATCACTCCGGACTTATAGGTAAGGCCTGTAATGAAATTTTGAGGCCATTCTCAAAATTTCTGTCCCAGTTTCCATTATGAAGAGAAATGGAGATCTTATTGTGTGTATGACCGAGCCGTTGTAGCGCCTACGTATCCCGTTGGAGCAGGAATCAGGTCGAACATAGACTTTTTATCTTCTGTTTTGACTCGTTAAAGAAGTCAAACTTCAAATAAATTTTTGAGATCCTCTCAAAAATTCTGTCCCAGTTTCCATTATGAAGAGAAATGGAAATCTTATTGTGTGTATGACCGAGCCGTTGTGGCGCCTACGTATCCCTTTGGAGCAGGAATCAGGTCAAACGTAGTTCAGACAGTAAAATTTTTAAAGGGGGTAAATGGGGTGACCGAAGCCGACATAGGCCGCCTACGTATCTCATTCTTGAGAATTCAGGTCGTACGTAGTTCGTTACAAGAGGGATAAGGATTCAATTTGAACAGATACAAGTAAACAGAACTATTACAAGAAAATGATAGAAAATGCAAAACTAAACTTCACGCGTAGTATCTCTTGACAGCATCTGAGTTGATAGGCTTGGGCCATACAGTGCCATCCATCTCGGATAGGACTAAAGCACCTCCAGATAGTACTTTGCGAACCATGTAAGGACCTTGCCAGTTCGGTGCGAATTTTCCTTTGTACTCGTCTTGATGAGGGAAAATACGCTTAAGGACCAACTGACCCACTTCAAAATTTCTGGCTCTTACTCTTTTGTGAAAAGCGCGAGCCATTCTGTGTCTATACAACTGGCCATGGCAGACGGCGACCATCCTCTTCTCATCAATCAAAGCTAACTGATCAATCCATTTGCTAACCCACTCAGCATTACTTAGCTCAGCTTCCTGGATGATCCTTAGAGACGGTATCTCGACTTCAACAGGTACGACTGCTTCGGTTCCATATACTAGCAAGTATGGAGTAGCCCCAGTCGATGTTCTGACCGTTGTTCGATACCCTAGTAGAGCATATGGCAACATTTCATGCCAACCTCGCTGTTTGTCAATCATTTTCCTCAGAATTTTCTTGATATTCTTGTTGGCTGCCTCTACAGCTCCGTTCATTTGAGGGCGATAAGCAGTTGACCTTCGGTGGATAATCTTGAATTGTTCACATATCTCTTTCATCAGATGACTGTTGAGATTTGTACCATTGTCAGTGATGATGGATTCTGGGACTCCAAATCGGCATATCAGATTGTTGCGGACAAAGTCGGCCACCACTTTCTTGGTTACCGATTTGTAAGAGGCTGCTTCCACCCATTTGGTGAAATAATCAATGGCAACTAAGATGAATCTGTGTCCATTAGAAGCGGATGGCTCTATAGGACCAATGACATCCATTCCCCAAGCTACAAATGGCCAAGGTGAGCTCATAGCATTGAGCTCGTGAGGTGGCACTCGTATCAAATCCCCGTGCACTTGACATCTGTGGCATTTTTGCACGAATCTGCAACAGTCATTCTCCATAGTCATCCAGAAGTACCCAGCTCGTATGATCTTCCTTGCCAAAGTGAGCCCATTCATATGTGTACCACACATTCTGGCATGTATCTGTTCAATAAGCCTCATAGCTTCAACAGCGTCCACACATCTTAGAAGACTCAAATCTGGAGTTCTCCGATATAGTACTTCTCCATTTAGGAAGAAATTGAGAGCCATACGGCGTATCGATTTCTTTTGATTGGTCGCAGCGTCTTCAGGATAAGTCCCAGACTCCAAATACCTCTTTATGTCAAAGTACCAAGGCAAACCGTCTGGTTCTGATTCGACATGTGAACAATGGATTGGATGTTCCTTCAGTTCTATATCCAGTGGGTCGATGTAATCTGTATCCGGATGTTTAATCATCGAAGCAATGGTGGCAAGAGCATCGGCCAACTCATTCTGTATTCTGGGCGTATGTCTGAACTCGATCTTGCGAAACCTTTTGCACAGCTTCTGCACATACTGTACATAAGGTATAATCTTCGGGTTCTTCATAGCCCATTCACCTTGAACCTGACGAATCAAAAGGTCTGAATTCCCAATGACCAATAACTCGTAAACATTCATGTCGATGGCCATTTTCAGACCAAGAATACAAGCTTCGTATTCGGCCATGTTGTTGGTGCAATTAAATCGGAGCTTAGCTGCTGTGGGATAGTGTTGACCAGATTCTGACACTAAGACTGCTCCGATACCTTTACCTTGATGATTTGCCGCTCCGTCAAAGAATAATCTCCAACCTGGATAAACTTCAGAGATATCTTCACCCACAAATGACACTTCTTCATCGTGAAAATATGTCTTGAGAGGTTCATACTCTTCATCAACGGGATTTTCCGCAAGATGATCAGCCAAAGCTTGTGCTTTTATTGCCTTCTGAGTCACGTACACGATGTCAAACTCACTTAATAGCATTTGCCATTTAGCTAACTTCCCGGTCGGCATCGCTTTCTGGAAAATATACTTCAACGGATCCATCCTGGAGATAAGATATGTAGTATACGACGACAGATAGTGTCTCAGCTTTTGAGCAAGCCACGTCAGAGCACAACATGTTCTTTCCAGCAGAGTGTAGCGAGACTCGTATGGAGTAAATTTCTTGCTGATGTAGTAGATTGCCCTTTCCTTCTTTCCTGTCTCGTCGTGTTGACCTAGTACACATCCAAATGCACTATATGAAACTGACAAATACAGTAGCAAAGGACTCCCTTCTCGTGGAGGAACCAATACTGGTGGGTTAGACAAGTAGCTCTTGATAGCGTCGAAAGCGGTCTGGCACTCCTCAGTCCACTTAGTCGGAGCATCTTTCTTCAGCAACTTGAAGATAGGCTCACATACCACTGTCGATTGCGCTATAAACTGGCTGATGTAATTTAACCTCCCCAAGAAACTCATCACTTCTTTTCTCGTCTTCGGTGGAGGTAACTCCTGAATTGCTTTAATTTTGGAAGGGTCAAGCTCGATACCTCTTCTGCTGACTATAAACCCCAACAACTTCCCAGCTGGGACTCCAAAAGCACATTTGGCGGGATTTAGCTTCAGGTTGTACCGACGCAAACGTTCAAAGAATTTCCTCAGGTGTGACACATGATCTGAACTCTCGCGGGATTTAATTATGACGTCGTCCACGTACACTTCAATTTCCTTGTGAATCATGTCATGAAAGATAGTCGTCATGGCTCTCATGTAAGTGGCACCGGCGTTCTTGAGGCCGAACGGCATTACCCTGTAGTGATACACACCCCAAGGTGTGATGAATGCCGTTTTTTCTGCGTCTTCTTCATCCATCAAGATTTGGTGATAACCCGCGTAACAATCCACAAATGACTGCATCTCATGTTTGGCACAGTTGTCAATCAGAATATGGATATTTGGCAACGGAAAATTATCCTTTGGACTAGCTTTGTTGAGATCTCTGTAATCGACACAAATCCTGATTTTTCCATCTTTCTTGGCGACCGGAACGACATTTGCCAACCAGGTGGGATATTGTGTTACCTCTACCAATCGAGACTCTATCTGCTTGGTGATTTCCTCCTTAATCTTCAAACTCAATTCAGGCTTGAATTTCCGAGTTTTTTGTTTCACCGGCTCGAACCCTGGGTTGATAGGTAGCTTATGAGATACGACATCGGTACTCAACCCCTGCATATCATCGACTTCCCAAACAAACACATCATTGTATTCGGCAAGTAAATGAACCAGGCTCTCTTTCTGAGTCTCATCCAGGTGGGTGCTGATCTTAACCTCTTTGACACATTCCGAATCTCCCAAATTCACCGTCTCTGTTTCCTCCAGATTCGGTTTATGCTGATTCTCAAATTGTCGGAATTCTTCTGCTATATAATCTGGTTCCCCACTTTCTTCGTCGTAGTCGTCGACCTTGTCGTCCTTTGTCTTATTTTGTCCATTTAGCCCATGCATGACATGACATTGGCAGGTCTATAACTTATGTTACTGAAATTATAAACAGACAAAATTAGGAAAGTAAAGTATGACAAACAACTGCATAAGTAAAGTCAAAATAAAGAGGCTTTCATTTAAAACAAAATGCAAACTTCGGGCATGACATGGAGCTATGTTGCCTTTCGAACTTCACAACAAAATTCAAAACTTGAACAATTTAGAAAATGTAGAAATGGCGGGTCTTGGGTATCCTCCGGACAACCACCGATTTTGGTGTACATAAAAATACTCTTTTCTGCCGAAGAGTTCGGGACATCAGGATCGGCGTGGAAGTCCAGTTCTGCAGCACCTCCCCTGGTTCAGCATCACGAACACTAGCTGACTCAACCTCCTCCTCGACAATAGCATTGATCTCTTCGAAGAGGTCACAGATTCCTTCCCCAAAGTCTTCAGGCTCGGCACACTTCCTGATTGGAAAGGATTGATATAAAAGCGGGATTGGCTTAGCCAACTCTTGAACTCTTTTCTTCTTCATCTTCATGTCGTCATCTGTGGGGATGTACCCCAAACCGTATTTGGATCCTTTAGGAAAGGCCGGAATAGGCTCAATAGTTCCTTGGGAATCTCTTCCCAGTCCAAAACCTGGCTCGAACCCATTCTGCAGCATCACCGTGGCTATCATTTTGTGTACGGCTGGCATGGGGTTTCGCGGGGCCAAATCCTCATTGGTGGCTTTCACCAGCTCCACCGTGTAAAAGTCTGCACCTTGCAGCATCTCATCAATGACCGACACCTGCTTGCCCGAGCGACTTCCCTCGCCGTGAATCACTAACTCTTCATTTTTCCATACAAGCTTCATCATTTGATGGAGAGTAGAGGGGACTGCTCTAGCCATGTGGATAAACGGCCTTCCTAAAAGAAGGTTGTAGCTAGTGTCTATGTCCAATACTTGGAATTGCGCACTGAACTCCGCGGGGCCCATTTGAAGGGTCAAAGTCACTGCCCCCAATGTGTCTCTTTGCACTCCATCAAACGCTCTTACATTGACCTGGTTTTGCTCCAGACTCCCCAGGTCAAAATTCAGTTGCCTCAACGTCGACAGTGGGCAGATATTCAAACCGGATCCATCATCTATCAAAACACGGTTGACAACTTTTCCGTGACATATCACGGTAATGTGCAGTGCTTTGTTGTGGGTTCTTCCTTCGATTGGCAACTCATCGTCACAAAAGCTGATTCGGTGCCCCCGAATGACTTGATGAATCATGGCAGCCACGTTGTCACTACTTGTACCTGAGGGTACATATGTATCATCAAGAGCTTTCATTAAGGCCTGCCTGTGGGACTGAGAGCTCATTAGCAGGGCCCACACGGAGATCTGAGCCGGAGTCTTCTCTAAATGTTTGACGATAGAATAGTCCTTCAGTTGCATCCTTCTCCAGAACTCTTCTGCTTCCCCTTCGCTTATCGGCCTCTTAGTATGGTCCTTCTTCTGTCCTCCGAGAGCAAGCTCATCAGGAGTGTAGCACCTTCCGGACCTGGTCATGCCTTGGGCCACAGCAGTTTCAATTACAAATCTAGGCTTGACGAGAGTTTCTGAAGGCACCAAGGCAACAGCCTTTGCGGGTGTCAGAATAACAAACTTTCTCTTTTCCTTGACGCTTAAAGAAGCGACAGCCCTTTCTAAGTCCTCATGCACAATAGGAGTAATCACCTTTGTTTCACACCCGTCTTCATCCGTTTTAATCATATTAACGTTGCTACCTCCATGATCTGGCAACGGATTTGTGTTGACGTTTGAGGCCGCCGGCTGAAGAGAAACTACCTCCTGATCGATCAGGTCTTGGATTCTGTGCTTAAGGTTGATGCAATTTTCAGTACTATGCCCAACACCGTTGGAATGATAAGCACATCTCTGATCTGGCTTGTAGAACCTTGAGTTGACATCCACGGGCTTGGGTTCCACAAGATGGATGTATCCATCTGCGGCTAGCCTCTCAAATAGTTTGGTCCGGCTTTCAGCAAGTGTGGTAAATTTCCTTGAAGGCCTTTTTTCAAACATCGAACGGGAAGGATCATAACTGCTTTGCTGAGGGGGAGGTACCTGCTGATAATTTCGAGTATTCGGACGAGGAACTTGCCTTCGAGGATAAGGGTTTGCTTGGTAATTTGGTACTGGAGCTAGGTAGTTCGGGAGGGGGTTCTGATATAATGGAGCTTGGATTTGATAAGTGGGCGGAGGTGCTTGGTAGCTCGACTGTACGTTGGCACAGTTGGGAGCAATATTCGGATAAGGGTAATCTGCGTATATGGGAGAAAACTTTTGGAGATTTGGGGGTGGGCTTTGGTATGACGAAATTTGGGAATTCGGATAGGTGGGGGCAGTATTGTGGTTATTAGGATGATTGGATTGTGGGTAGTAGGATCGGGAGGGCTTGGAATGATTTCGGGAGTGTGACGGGTCTCTAGGGGTTTTTCCTCCCCCATACGAGACAGCAGCAACTTCCTCTCTTCTTTTCCTTATCAATCCTGAAGACCCAGGTGACGCGGATACACGGGTTATTTTCCCCGATTTCAAACCATCTTCGATAGTCTCGCCAACTTTGACTATCTCAGCGAATTTAGCTCCGACTAGCAACATGATTCGATCATAGTACTCTAGTTCCTGTACCCGCACAAACACTTCCACAACCTCTTTCTCGGTCATGGGCGGCCTTACCCTCGCTGCTTCTTTCCTCCATCGGTAGGCAAATTCTCTATAGCTTTCAGTTGGTTTTTGCTTTATCTTCTCTAGAGAATACCGATCGGGAACTATTTCGACATTGTAGGCGAATCGGTCAACGAAATCTTTAGCCAACGCATTCCAATTGGGCCACTGTCTGGTTTCGTGTGAAGAAAACCACTCGAGAGCCTCCCCACATAGACTTCGGCTGAAAAGCCGCATCAACAAAGCCTCGTCCTTGCCAACTCCCACGAGCTGGTCACAATATGCTCTCAAATGCGCCATAGGGTTGCCTACTCCCCCAAAGGTGTCAAACTTTGGAATTTTAAACCCTTCGGGAAGGTTCAAATCCGGGTGGATGCACAATTCTGCATAACTGAGTCCGACGACGTCTGGGATGCACTGTAGTTCTTTCATAGCCTTTTTGATTTCCTCTTTTATATCAATTTTTGCTTCTTCTTTTGCCCTCCATTCTCTTTCCTGCTCTTCATAGTGATCCAACTCAGAGCCGTGCCCCTCATGCTCTGTCAGAACGGGAATTTGGAAGGTGGCTCTTTTCGGGAGGGGTGGAGCTATAGAAGGACTTGGGGCGTTTTGGGCGGTTTGGTAGTTCTGTGGGTAAGCCTGAGGATTGGTGTTCTAGTTTAAATGTTGATAAGGTATTCGGGGATTAAAGGCAGTTTGAGTTTGGTTTTGATTTTGTGGTGGTGGAGCAGTTTGAGTGTTCTGAGGATAGGGTGGCATTTGAGGGTGGTTATTTGGAAGAAGTGGAGGAGCTTGGTAAGATACAGAAGCATATTGGGGATGTTGGGTTGTTAAATCTATCCCAGATGGATTATGCACAGGTGTAGAAGACTGGTTCTGAGTCGGATCCATGTTTGCTGAAGGGAAATAGATCGGAGGTCTTGTATCAGCACTATTATCACCAAATCCAGGTGGAGGTGCATCCTGTCTCCGTTGCATTTCAACTTTCATTTCAGCAATCTCTCGCATTAATTGCATGATCAGTTCGTTCTGTTCCACTAAGGTGGGCTGAGCCACCACGACATCAGTAAGACGCGCTTCGTCGTTGTGGTCTCCCATAACTTTCTTTCCTTTGTCTGAATTGGGTCTAGGGAAGGAATCTGTAGGACCTTTCGATCTGGTGAAGTAAGGATGATCTGCCAGCTTTGATCGACACAGACCAGTTAAAGGTACCTGAGAAGTGAAACAACTCAAAGGCAGATTTGTTAGTGCATATTCGGGGTATAAAATAGGCATAATATCACATAGAGAACAGATAAACACACAAGTTGCTTTGTTTGAGGATATCTTTATCCCACGAATGAGAACTGGAAAACATTTTTTTTTTTCGACAAGCAGGAGTTTGCTCGTTTTTTTTTTTTTTCTTTGTGAGAAACTTGAGACTCGAAAATTTTGGTCGGACATCTTGCAATAGTGGCTTCTGTATATTTTTTGGAAACTTCTGGCTAGGAGTGGGGTTTTCGATATCCTCATTCATAGCAACAGAACACATAATCAGTTAAACACACATATGTACATGCATATCGCGTCCTAAAACATATAGGGGGACCCTTTTGTGCCAAGGGTAGGCCTAGCGCATTCGAATGATGTACGTGTGAATTTGAACCAAATAAACAATTCCCCCCAAAATAACATTCACTAATGAATAATAATGTTTGCAAAAAGGGAAGCAAAATTTAAAGACAAACCCACGCAGGGGCAATTCGAAAGTACAACAATAACAGGCCCACGCAGGGGCGAAGTTCACTATGCCGCTCCAGATGATCTTGCTCCATCAACGTCACTCCAAAATTTGTATTGCTGAAACATGTGCCTTAGTATCAGCAGAAAACCTTCACCCAGACATCCTTTGTCTTCCAAACTTTCGTATCGCATTCTCTCAATTTTCTCTTTGATCCAGTTATCAAAATCATCATAACCACGTTTCAGTCTTTCAACTTCTCGAGTCACCTTCTCAAGAGCGTCTTGATTTTCTGCAAACTTAGCGTACACCTCCTTGGTCTCTTCTTTTATCTCTCGTAGCTCGGCCACTGCTTTGGCTTCTCTTTCTGTTATACTGTGAAAGTTACGTGGAGTTTGAAAGGAGACGTTTTGTATGTCCTTTTTGAGCCATTCTTTGTAACCTTCGTCGTACCCCACATTGAAGCAGTCAGGTTCGATGGTGTCCTTATTCATACGTTTAGCGCATTTCCACTCTCTGAACATTTCAAACGCGTCGTGAACTCTATCATCTCCAATATTGTACACATAAGCGCCATAGTACGCTTCTTTGGGTATAGTTTGTCTTCTTCCGAACTGCCGTAAGACTCGAAATGGTGCGTAAGGGCGAATTCCTCGAATGCCTGGTAGAGGAAGCACAATATTTGTACGACTTCCCACGATGACTTCTTTGGATATAAAACGGTTGAGCATCCATTGGAGGTCTTCTTCTCTTAATTCGGAGAAAATTTGGGCCCATTTCCCTTTCGTCCTTCGATTGTTCATATTTGCCCAATACAAACGGTCATTCAAATCCCTAAGGGTATTTTTGCTGTCGAGGGTATGTAACTCCTGAGTTTCGGCACCCTTTATTAAATGGCTGAGGATCCACCACTGGAGGAGTAAATTACATCCTTGAAAGTATCGGTGTCCCTCTTTACACTTTCCCAAGGCTCGATACATGTCGGACAGGATGACCGGAGCTATATGATAGTATCTTGTTATCCCCTGGTTTTCATATCCTTTGAATAAAGTGTGGACGAATGTTATGACTCGGGTATTGATACTCAAACTCGGACCATGAGGGAAGACCATTGTCCCCAATAACGCCACAGCAAATGCCAGGGGACGGATCTCGTTCCATTCTCTGTAGGAGATCTTGAACTCTCGATTGTATGTGACGTAGAAGCTTGCATGCCCAAATCGGACATAAAGGTCCTTTAATGCTACATGGGATTCCTGGCACCAGTATGCAAAGTCCTTTCTCAACCCAAACCAGTTTGTAATATCATCTACGGAAGGTTTATTAGGGATGAAGATGTCTTCTTGCTTTCTTGCTCTTCTTTCTATTCCGGTGCCCACGGTGTCTATACAATCTCTTATTTCCTCCAAAGTTGGGGTGATTTCAGCAGTTCCAAACCGAAACACCATCCTCCGGTTATCCCAATATCCCGTGAGTACCTCAATCAGTTCTGGCCAACCATTCATATTGATCAGTTCTGTCAATGCACCTACGTATTTGTTAAGGGTCCTTCTGTGATCTCCATCCAAATCATTATACCACATCGTGAGTTGAGGTGGCGCTGAGATGACCATATCGAACTTCGGGAAACGATCCATATCTGTAAAAAAGAAACCAATTAGATTTTTCCCCTCCCCAAAACTGGTTTTCACACGTACATTATTCGAATGTCAAACAATATGATGTGTCGCGAGGTCGAAGACCTTAGACACGATTTTGGTAATTTTTCTACTAAATGAGCTTAATACACCTTGGGTATTAAGCCTTCTTAGGCTAATGCTTAATTTGGTTTTGGTTTCGCTCTATCTTAGGCTTTCTAGAATAGTTTTCAATTTGACGGTTACCCGAGTCGGACAAACATCGGGGTGAAGCTACCAAACAAACGTCGGATGACCACATTCCAACTAATTGTTTGATACTTCCAAATGAATTCTTGGGGTATATCTGAGAGAAGTCGCGGTAAGCCGCGTAACTTCCGTTTCCTAATGCAATCTATTTGCCATTTGGCGGAAGTTATGCCATGAACAATGCAAATTTCAAAATTTAAACAATTTAAACAAGTAAACAGTTATCACAAATAGTCAAACAAGTTAGCCTTAAGGTTAGAATCCTCCAAATATCCCCAGCGGAGTCGTCATTTCTGTTTTATCGAAAAAATCGTTATTTTCGAAAGGAGTTTATTTTTATTTTCGACTTTAAGGAGTCGCCACTTAATTTTTAAGAAAAATCAAGAAAACTTATTTTTCAAAACAACTTATACAGAAAAATTTTGTTTTGAAACATTTTAGGGGGTTCAGGATTCCTATTAGTGTCTTAGGAAGGTGTTAGGCACCTAAGACACTCCGTTAAATACGGTTTTCCGGCGATTAACTTATTTGACTATTTTGTTTTAACTTTTGCAAATCTTTAAGTTGAGCCTATTAAAGTTCATTTAAACAAGTTATAATATTTAAGACAATTTTACAAGTTTCAAAATATTTATCTTGCAATTTTGCGGATTTTTACGAAGCCTAACTTAAAGTTACAAGTTTTGGAATATATCTTTGCCAAATTTTCCTTAAAGTTAAGGATTTCTAAACTCAAACGGATTTATGAAATATTATTGTTTTAAGACTTCTTTAAAGTTAAACTTTTTAAAACTTTAACTCTAAGCCAACTTGCAAATTTAAAATTTTATTTGTTTTAAGATTCTGTTAACAATTAAATTTATTAGAGTCTTACTTAAAAATTAACGAGTTTGAAATTTTTATCGTTTTGAGATTCCATTTTAGTTTTAATTTTCTAAAATTTTGATAAAATAGATAGGCGTTTCAAATGGGGTTTGGAGTTATTCTAACCCTAGACTAAAAGGCAATTAAAGCAAACATGTAAACAAACAATAAACGAAAGAGAGAGAGAAAGCGAGAGAGGGAGAGAGGGAGAAATTTGGGTCCGAACTCGGGTTCTGTCCGCCTTGACCGAGTTTTGGACCCACCTGTTTTTGGGTTTTTGACCCATTTTCACCTGTCCTATTCTAGACATACAAAATAGAAACTACAAGTAAACAACAAGGGCTTATGCCCATTTACAAAATAAGAAAAAAAAATATAAAATAAAATAAAATAAAATAAATCTTCCAATCTCTCTTCTTTCAACTTCTTCAATCCTTTTACGCGATCCTCGACTTTGCGGGTTGACTCGATGGAAAGAATTTCCTAGCCTTCATGGCTCTCCCAAAATGCAAGGATAAAATGGAGTCCGGAATGGACTCGAGAAAAATTCCCCATGCGACAAGACAGAAATAAATTAGCATATGGAACAACAAAGTAAATCAAACGTATTTCGAATGAAACCTAATAAGTAAAATAAGACAAATAACTCTATAGAAAACCAAATGGAAACCAACCAAAAATAGCCAAGATCAGCAGACAAACTAACTCTAAATCTCATTAACTTCCAACATGCCAAGACCATACCGACTGTCAACATTAATAAATAAAACATCCCAGGGAAAATATCATAAATAAATTGGCATTCAAGGATTTTGTATCATACTGAAATAAATAAAACAGTAACTCAAGCTGCCAAATCGACAGTTACATTGTTTTGACCTTAAATAGGTGCGAAAGTCTGGCTACCAACGCAATAAGAGACTGAACTTTAACAACGACCCTTCTTCACTATTCTCAAGTGCTATTTCCAACGTTTAGATTAGAACCAAATAGACGCGAGGTTCTAACCTGAACCAAAGACGATCCGAACTTTCTCGCAACTCAAAGCGATAAACACGAGAGAAAATTCCAAGGAAACCAAACAAGACATCGAATAAGTCTAGTTGGTGTTCCTTAAGGAAACAACTACAAGAACAACAAAGAACATTTCAACCTCTACTTGGAGAAGATAGTAAACCTAAACAACAACAGGACCAAACGTGACTCTATACACAATTTCGAACAAACAAATCAACCCACTTATTATATAGAAGAAAATAAGCGAGAGGATTGATATACAATACAAGGGAAGAACAAATAAGAACTAACATATTTCCCTTTATCAAATTAGCCTGAAACAGTTGTCCAAATGCAAACAGAGAAAAGACATATTTGAAAGCTTAACAGACCAACCACGTTTTCAGGATGAAACATATAACAATTATCATGCTGATTCCAACTTCCAACCGGCAATATATATTACTTAATAAACCAAACGAGAGCATATAAGTCAATTGAAGCTAACTCCAAAACATACATCACGTAATGTCGATCTCACAGCGACGAACCAGCCAGCAAACACACGACAAGGGTTATCCACCCTCTAACCATCATATTAAAACCAAGAAGAGAAGAAATTTCGTAAAGAAAAAAAAAAGAAATGTTTACCTGTTGGCGAGCAGCGACAGGGACGGGTACGAGCAACAGCCGCGACGACTTCCACAACTCGAAACGCGAACACCAAATGACGGAAGGAAGCCGAGGAATCGATTAGCTCTTCCGAAACGCGCAGGAACAGCTGAAGCACTAGGACTGTTCTTCGGCAACGGACAGAACACAAAAATTTTCAGAGCTTCCCAACCCCCGAATTTCTAACTCCTAAAACTCTAACCTCTATAACTTCTTTTCAGGCGACAATGACAGGAAAACAAAAAGGAGAGACAGCCAACAAATTTTCGACCCTCAAAATCCCAGACGAAAATCTCTCGACCAAAATACCAACCCAAAATGTCCAACCAAAATCTCCAACTTTCGAAAACTTCCCCCAAAATCTGAAGAGGGAGCCGTTCTTTTATAAAAATACCATGGGGTTTTTCTAGAAAGGGGCGTGCGAAACCGAATTTGAAATTCGAAAAATCGACAAAATGATTGGGTCAAACCCCTTTTCGACCGAAAGAGAAAAGGGGAACTTGGGGCTGTCGGGGAATTTTCGTGTGGGGTAGGGAGAGAAAGAGCGTGGGAGAGCGTAGGAGAGAGAGACGCGACGCGAGAAAGAGGTCGCGTGAGAGAGAGCGAGAGAACGTGAGGGGCTGGGAATTTCTCGCTGGGCTTCTGTTTTTTCTGGGGAGAACGCGTCTGGGTTCTTGGGAACGCGTGGGAGACGCAGGAGAGAGGGAGCGTGGGGAGGGGTCGCGTGAGGGAAAGGGAAGAGCGAGACGCGACGCGAGAGAGCCGCGTCTGGTGCGTGGCTTTCTGTCTTTTGCTGGGAATATCGTGGCTGGTGGATTTTATCGTGGGAGAGAAAGGGGAAGGAGGGGTCGCGTGGAGATGGCGGAGAGAGGGAGAGAACGCCGGAGATGCGGAGACGAGAGATGCGGGAGAGGGGCGCCGGGGGTTTTCTGGGTTTTCTGGGATTGTTGCGTCTGGGGGGAAGGGGAGAAGAAAGGGGAAAAACGATGGGTCGGGTCGCGGGTCAAAAGATTTGGGCTGGGTCGGATAGGAAATTAAAGTGGTTTGGGTTGGATTGGATTTAATTCATGGGCTGGGAATTAATTGAAAAGGGGGAATTGAGCCTCAGAATTTGGTTTTTTTTCTTTTAAGAAGTTGAAGTGGGAATTAATTTGTGGGCTGGAATTAAAATTGGGTTGAATATACATAGTATATACCGGCTGTATACACACATATGTAAACATTAAATCGTTCTATTTTCGCAAAATTATAAAACTAATTACTTAACTTATTTGGAAAATCTAGGAAGCTCGATAATTGAGTTATACCGAGTGGGTCAAAAATTGGGTGTCAACAAGGAAATTCCTTAATTTATTTTAATGATTAAATAAGCACAATTTAGTGACACAACAACAAAAATAAATTTTAAGGGACATTAAATATTAACACTAATAAAGAGTGCTAAAGTCTTTAGCGGCATTAGTTAAGTGCCATTAGAACCAATGTCGCTCAAGGCTTTAGAGACATATACAAAGAGTGACAATTGCCGCTGGCAATTAAGAATTAAATGTCGGGAATGGTCATTTTTGTAGTGTGAGAGCTATGTTTTCAATATTTATATGAGGTATGTGATCTATTAAGATATATCTATTAACTACTAGTGTTAATTATAAGAAATCGGCAATCTCAATTTTGTGTGCAATATAATATATGATCATATTAATGATCATCAAAGGTGATAAGATTGCAATTATTTTGAAGGCTTGAGGTTGAGGCTCATTGTAAGTAAAAACAATAAATTTAAGTTTTATCGCACCAAAAGAATAAAACAATGAATTTAGGTTCAATCGCACCAAAAGGGTAAGACATCATATTCAAGTCCCGATGCACCATGATAATAAGATATTGGGTTTAAGTCTCATGATTTATGGACTAAAATCTCTTTATATGGATAAGACGTTGAGTTTGAGTCTCAATGCACTATATTGATGATATTTTGACTAATAAAGCAAAAAGTGTGCTTTTGATGAAAAGTAGTCATGTACTCTATTCAATTGAAAGCTTTCGTTCTCAAAAGTGAATGTGATAGTGGTGCATATTATGTGTGAAAGAAAGTAAGTGATTGAATAATGCACGTGAATATGAAATGAGGTACAACTATTATAATTCGATATGCACACATGTTTGTGTTTCATTCATGAAGAATGAGAACTTTTAATAATTGCTAAAATTATAATTTTAGTTGATTGGATCAACTAAAATTGGGACTAAATCCCTAAATTCTGAAAAGTATAGAAGGTGAATAGGGACCCATTCACCTAGTATGTGATATGATAAATAGATGCATCTATAATATAATCACATGTGCGAGTTGTCAACTTTCAGTTTTAACATTCACAAAATTGTTTGTGCAAGTTAATTGAGCTAAGAGCATAACTTTCAGAATATGAAATATTTGCTTGTGAAAGTAAAACTTCATGTGTTGATCTGAAATATGATACGCATACAAAAGTAATTGTATGCATCAGAACAATAAATTATGATTAAATTTTCTTTTAATTGATTTATGATCAGGGACCAAATATTTTTCATCTGATTGTTTTGATGTGTAGTACATAATCGATGAATATACAATAATACACAAGATACATTCTGCAAAAAAAAATGGAGACATATGTTTGTTTGTCTAACATAAGGGGGAGATTAGAAGGAACAAAAGAGTTGTAAATACTCATATTAAACATCCTTAAGGATAATCCTTGAAAAAGAAAGGGAGGATCAAAGAATCAAAATGATCATAATAAGGAGATAATGTGCTCTTGAAGAGCCTACGACATAACACTTTGCGAAACCTCATCAAAGGGTTAGCTAACTAAAAATAATGAAGTGATGAGATCTCAATAAGTTACGTCGTATTGAGAATCGATACAAAATGATATATCGTTGAAGAGATTTTTGATACAATAGCGCGCAATATTGTAAAAGATTATGATGGTATAAATTCTAAGGCTATTAAAGCATGTTGGTGTACAAAATAATTATCAAGTGAAAATTGAAATGGTGCATCTTGGTAAGCGTAAAGCTTATTTGACTTGCAATCTAGGCACTAGAAGATGTCATACATCTGATATTGAATGTTGTCAATTAACAAACTGATATCAGAATATCAAATGGGTTAAAAATCTTGCATATACAAGGTTTTGAAAAACTTGTTTATCACCCATATAAGGATCAAATAGATTCAAAATGCATAGAGCATATACAAGTATTATTATGCAAGTTAATGACTAGATTGAAACTTTCGAAGAGTTTTCAAAAGGCAATAGATTATTTGCTTAAAGATGTTAAAGTAAGTAACTTGCAGAAATCTTTGATCCTGGATAGAGGAGATAGAAGGAAGCATATTTCGTCAAAGTTTTTCTACACTCATGAGCTCCCAAGAATGGAGATATCAACATGCAACATGTTTGTTCAAGTAACAATAAAGTTGATTTATCCACCAAGTTTCTACCAACTACAACTTTCAAGAAGATTGTGCACAAGTTTGGAGAACGAAGATTCAAGTCTGTGGATTGATGTTCTCATTAGGGGAAGTTAATGCGCGATGTACTCTTTTTCCCTCACAAGATTTTTTTCCATTGGGTTTCCTTGTACGGTTTTTAATGAGGCATCCATAATGCATATTATTAGATATGTGTACTCTTTTTTCTTCACTAGATTTTTTTTTCTCTAGATTTTATCTAATAAGGTTTTAACGAAGCACATAATCTACCAACATTCAAACGGGTGTTATAAACAATTTGTAACACATTGGATGTCTAATTATGTGGAGTTCTTTTAGGATATGGTTAGGAATCCTACTTGGGGACAAAGTTAAGTTTTCCTTATAAATAAAGATTTTTCCTTCATTGTAAAGAACATCTATGAATCCTGAATATACTTCAAGATGAATAAGTAGTCTTTTCTTTTCTTCGTACTTTGTTCTGCTACTTAATTTATATTGTTTCATAACACATATATATATTTAGTTTTCTAATAAAAATACATAAAATTTAAAAAAAAGTTATTGAGTTTATCTAAATTAAATGACCTCCCAGCTAACTCTGCCTCTATGAATAAATATTATTAAACATTTTAAAATAATATAATGCATAATTATTATTGAACGTAAAAAATAATAACCATTAGATAGAAATAGAATGACATGTCCTAGTCTAATTAGACAACTTTATTGTGATTGAAACTTGAATGATGGTGCTATTGGTGCATCATTCATTGATGAGCGGAGACTTCTACAAGTCGATGGTACTTTTCAAAGGATACATATATCATTTATAATATTTTTATGAGTTGAATGATTAAAAATACATTTAAATTTTATTATGTTTTATTAAAATTTTTATATGAATTTATGACCAGCTATTTATTAAATTATATATTAAGTATCAGTTATTTATTTTTTCTATATGAAAGTATCAACATTGATCAAATAAGAAAAAAGTGTACAACTCATGATAGTTGACATGTAATTTGATAAATAGGTGGTGATAACTTAGGCGAGGGAAAGTAAACACCGGATAGTTCATGTGGAAATCTCCCAAAATATGATATTTAAAATGTGTTTTAATCATAAATTCTATCTTTATCAAGGTGTATTTGGTATCAAGGAAAATATTTTCCTAAAAATGTATTTTTATTAAATAAGTAGGTTTCTTACTTAAATTATTGTATTTGTTAAGTAAGTAAGAAAAAATTCTACAAAATTATTTATATGTGATAGCAAAACATTATGGAGGCGAGATGGAACGGAAAGTGAGGGGGGGGGGGTTAAATAGGTGAGAAAGAGATGATGAACTTGGGTGTACACACGTAGATACTTAAATTTATATAAAGTTGAAAAAATAAACACATATCCTACCTGACATCACACATGATAATTTACATCCTATGTGGTACCTTACATGTACGATGCCACATAGGACTCTTCTGTCTAACTGCTCAACACTAAAATCCTAAGTGTCTACTTGTGTACACTTAAAATTAAATGATCTAAATATAAAATGAAGTTAATTTAAAGAATACATTTATATATTATGCTTTTCTTATTTTAAAAAAAAATTATTTCCATAAGAGGTATAATTTTTAAAATATTTTAATTAAAGAGAAAAAAATGAAAAATATTTTTAATACTTAACCCACCCAAATAAAGACTTTCTTTTTATCCTTTTCATATCCACACAAAATTTCTACGTTTATTGGAAAAATGGTGCAAACATCTAAATCTATGAAATGAATGGTCTGAAAGAAAAAAAACAAATTGGAAAAGAAAAATCTTACAAACAATTATGATGAATCACTTCTTCATGTTATACACACTACAATAAAAATAATTACTATTGTCATTTAATTTTTAATTACCGCTGAATATATATTTTTAGCGATAATTGTCACTCTTTGTAAATGTCCCTGAAGTTTTTAACGACATTGATTCTAATGACACTTAACTAACTGGTAAAGACTTTAGCACACTTTATTAGTTTTTAATATTTAATGCTGCTAAAATTTATTTTTGTTGTAGTGTCGTTTTGTAAGCTGTCATTACATAGTCGGATTTTGAAACAAATATTTTTTACTATGCTATATATATTAGTCGTTCATTTTTCAAGTATAAAGATCATCATCGTTCAGATAGTAAATGAAATAATTGATAGTTGAAGTGCGATTTGATGAATAGTTGATGATAATTTAGGTAGATAAAAAAACATATCAGATAGTTCATACAGAAAACTTGTAAAATCATAATACGGTACAAATATATTTTTAACAGTCAAACTTCATCATATAAAATAAAAACGTATTTTCTTTATCTTTTCGATAGTAATTCGAAAGGGTTGATCACAAATTGCAAACATTCAAGGACATACTTTTCACATCCACACAAAATTTCTACGTTAATTGGAAAATTAGTGCAAATATCTAAATCTATGATTAAGATGATTGGCCTGAAAGAAGAAGAAAAACAAAATGGGAAAAGAAACTAATAATGATGATGAATCACTATTAAGCAACGAAAGAATATATTTTGTGTTACTAGCTATGATCTTTCTTTAGTTTTTATTGTATATGACCTATTTTCAAGGTTGTATATTAATGCTTATTAATGGAGGTTTAGGCTAAGAGGGGTTTTGATTAGAAATGAAGGTATTCGAGATTAGGTGAGAGTTCCCTCTATGATAGAGAATATGAGAGAAGCGAAATTTAGGTGGTTTGATCATGTGAAAAAAGATATGCAAAGATGAATGTAAGAGGTTAGATATGGTGGATCTGAGGAGAAGTAGTGGTAAGCGGAAGAAATATTGAGAATAGATTTTTGATTTATCGATTTTGGTCCTTAAAAGTTCAATTTTCAATTTAACCTATAAAAAAGGTTTATTAAACAAATATATGACTTCTCTAACAAATTTGACACGACTAACATAACTTTACAAATGCTCATAAAATAGAAACAATCATAACTAATATGAAAAGAACTACAAGGTGTACTTTTTACTTTAGGTTTTGACGTTTTGTATAATGTGAAGTAGTGAACTCAAAGTAATTGTAAAGTATGAATTAAAAACTAAAGGGCAAAAATAGTAACTAGTAAGGTATTGAAATTACAATTTGATATTTATGCACAGATAAAAGAAATAAATTACTACCATCTTAATGTATTATTGATATACGTAATATTAAAAGTCAGTATCGGATTAATAATTTAATAATTCTTTTTTTATAAAATTATTAATTCAATAATAATAATCAAATAGCATTCTTTCTATTCAATTTATAAGTCGATTTTTCAAACTGCTTAGTTAACTATTTTCTTAGAATCTATGATCCCAAAAAGTCAAATTTGCTTTCGAAAACTACATGTAGCAAAATGACAGAAATTTTGTCCCACGAGAGGAGACTTTCTTTCTTATTTCAATTTATAATATAATAAAAAAAAATAGGGATTTTCAAAACTTATAAGTTTAATATATGCATGATACGTAAATATATGTTTGATTCGGCTTTAGCTGATATTATGTCAACTAATATTAGGTGTATATAAGTAGCTTAAACTTAGGGGTGGGCATAAACACCGAAAAACCGAAACACCGAACCGAACCGAATTTTTTTTAAATTTCGGTTTCGGTTTTTCGGTTTTCGGTTCGGTATTCGGTTTATTTTTTTGTATTTTCGGTATTTCGGTTCGGTTTTCGGTACGTATGACTTTGTAATTCGGTATTTCGGTTTAAACCGAAATATTATTATTTTAATTTATAAATTATATTATATTTAATAATTATTAATATTAAATAATTTTTTTTAAATAAAATACCCTAAAATCTAAATCCCTAATACCCTAATCCTCTTCATTCTTCACTTCAGCAGTCTCTCTTCAACTTCATCCTCTCTCTTCAACTTCATCCTCTTCCTCTCTCTTCAACTTCATCCTCTTTTCTTCACTCTTCAGCCGTCGTCCTCGTCGAGCAGCAGCCAGCAGCAGCAGACAGCCGCAGCAGCAGCCGCAGCAGACAGCCAGCAGCAGCCGCAGCAGACAGCCGCAGCAGACAGCCGCAGCAGCCGCAGCAGACAGCCGCAGCAGCAGCCGCAGCAGACAGCCAGCAGCAGCCGCAGCAGACAGCCGCAGCAGCAGCCAGCAGCAGCCGTCGAGCAGCAGCCGCAGCAGACAGCCGCAGCAGCCAGCCGCAGCAGCAGCCCGCGAGCCGCGACAGCAGGTCAGCAGGTCAGCCGCAGCCAGCCGCCGGCGACAGCAGGTCAGCAGCAGCCAGCCACCAGCCAACCCAGGTGCAGGTATGTAAATCGTAATTTCAGTTTTTTTGATTTTTTTTATCTGATTTTGTTTTTATTACTAGTTAATAGTTATTGCCTATTGGGAATTTCTTATGATTTTTTTATATATATAGATGGCTGAACAAACAGAATTAAATATGGGTGTAGCTGATCAAAGTCGAATAAGTATGACTGATTCTACGGATAATACACCTACTAATAGCAATGATTTGTCGATTGGTACAGAAATAACAAAAAAAAGAAAAGAAATGGATCCTAGGTCTCTTGTTTGGCAACACTTTGAAAAGGTTTTTGAAAATGATGTATTAGTTAAAGCAAAGTGCTTACATTGTAAACAATATTATGCTGCCAATACAACAAGAAATGGAACAAGTGGACTAAAACAACATTTGACTTATCGGTGTAAAGTGTATAAACCTCCGACTGTTGCACCCGGTATTCAAAAATTATTAAATATTCAAAATAACAATTTAGAGACTTGGAAATTTGAGCAAGAGGTATGTAGGAGAGCTTTAGTTGAGATGATTATTTTGGATGAACTACCTTTTAGTTTTGTTGAAAAAGAAGGCTTTAAGAAGTTTATGAGTAAAGTCCAGCCTTTGTTTCATATTCCTTCTCGTAGAACCATAACAAGGGATTGTTATGAAGTTTATGGTGAATTGAGAATAAATTTGAAACTATCTTTAAGAGAAATACAACCAAGAATTTGTCTCACAACAGACACATGGACTTCAGTGCAAAGAATCAATTATATGTGTTTGACTGCTCACTTTATTGATAGGGATTGGGTGCTTCATAAAAGAATATTGAATTTTTGTCCTATCACTAGTCATAAAGGTGAACATTTGGCTGAGTCTATTAGTAATTGTTTACTTGATTGGAAGTTGGATAACGTTTTTACTGTTACGGTTGATAATGCTTCTTCAAATGATGTGGCAGTTTTAGAGTTGTCCAAAAAATTAGATATGTGGGGAACTAATTTGATGGAAGGTAAACATCTCCATGTGAGATGTATGGCTCACATACTTAATCTAATTGTGCAAGATGGTTTGAAAGAAATTGGTCCTTCTATCAAAAAGGTGAGACAAATGGTGAAATATGTTAGATCATCTTCTTCAAGGGCAAGAAATTTCTTGAAATGTGTTGAAATGCAAAAGATAGAATGTGATAAGATGTTGTCTTTAGATGTGCCTACTAGGTGGAATTCCACCTATTTGATGTTAGACACGGCAGAAAAGTTTGAGAAGGCTTTTGAGAGGTTTGATCTTTATGATGGTAATTTTCATTCTTTTCTTGCTACTGATGTTTGTGAAGATGGAAGTATCGCAGGGTCAATTCAATATGAAGATTGGGCTAATGTGAGGAATGTCACAAAGTTTCTTGAAAAATTTTATGAACTTACTTTGAAAGTTTCAGGTTCACGGTATGTTACTTGTAATGTTCATTTTGAAGATATATGTGAACTTGATGCTTATTTGAAATTATGTGTAGCAAGTGATGACCTTGATTTGAGTAAAATGGCTTTGGAAATGAAAGAAAAATTCAAGAAATATTGGGGGACTCCTGAAAAAATGAACAAAATGATTTTTATTGCTTCTGTTTTGGATCCTCGCAATAAATTTGTCTATGTTAGTTTTGCTCTTCAAGAATTACTTGGGGAAGAAACGGGAAATGTAGTGAATACGAAAGTAGAGGCTTACTTGAGGGATTTGTTTGCGAAATATGTAAGTAAGTATGGAAAAGGTTCCAAAAGTCAACCATCTTCATCTGACTCATCTGATTCTTCTGGTAGTGGTATTTCTCAAAATATGTCCAAAAATACTTTGAGAACTAAGTTGCACATGAAGAAACAAAAGAATGATTCTGGAAGTTTAGGTGTGAAATCTGAGTTGGATAAATATCTTCTTGAAGACCAAGAACCTGAATCTGAAGATTTTGATATTTTGAGTTGGTGGAAAGTTAATTCTCCTAGATTTCCAGTACTTTCACAGTTGGCTCGAGATGTATTGGCTATTCCTATGTCGAGTGTGTCATCGGAATGTGCATTTAGCACCGGTGGTCGAATTCTAGATCCCTTTAGAAGTTCATTGACTCCCAAATGTGTGCAATGTCTTATTTGTGTCCAAGATTGGCTTAGACAAGAAACCAAGCCTATTTGTGTTGAAGAAAGTTTGGAGTTTCTTGAAAAAATTGAACTTGGTAAGACTTTTTATTTTTTATTTATTTATGGAAAAAATAAAATACTTATTGTGTTGTATCTTGTATGACATGTTTCTTTTTATTAATTGTAGAGATGGCAAATAGTGGAAGAAGCTCTTCCATTGTTGATCTATGATTGACTTGCAAGCGGTGAGTTTAATACATCATTTATTTAATCATATCATTTTTAAATCTTAAAAGTAGTATTCTAAGTTTCTAAAA
>CM064974.1:4345704-4418524 GCA_032847665.1 Solanum chilense | reverse complement strand
TGGGTCAGGGGTTAAATGGATTGGGTATAGGGTTGGGTTAAGAGATGGGAATTGGGCTGATTTAAAATTCAGGATGGATTGGGCCTGAAATTTGGGTTGGATTTAATTTTAAGTTGTGTTGGGTTGAATATACACATATATACCGGCTGTATACATACATATGTAAACATTTATACCGTTCTATTTTCGCAAAAATCATAAAACTAATTACTTAACTAATTTGGAAAATTCACGAAGCATCGATAATTAATTTATACCGACGTGGGTCAAAAATCGGGTGTCAACAGCTGTCCCTCATTTTGCTTGGGTTGATGCAAGCAACTCGAGGAAAATGAAGTTGACTGAACCAGTTTTGACCAACCCCAATCCTTTTCCCAAAGGAAGGATTTGACGAAGGGTTTAGGAATTATGGCCGAACCCTTGAAACGGGTTTCCTACATATCTCAGGCTATATGAGAATTCAGGCCACTTGTAGTTCGATAAGCTTGATTTACCGTACGATTTGAAAGAATCAAAGTCATCTCGATACCGAATTATGAAGGTATCGGAATGCTCGAGAATAGAATTTGAGAGCGAATGTTGGAATACAGCCGAGTTTTCGATATTGAATCCGCCTACATATCCTTATCTGGAATCAGGCTGTGTGTAGTTCGACTCGATCGGTGGGGAAAAGAAATCCATTATGCTAGATTACCTTCGGTTTTGGACAAGTGATAAAATAACGAGTATGAAAAAGATGTTTGTAACCTCTTAGCCATGAATGTGGAGCTCTTCACATCCAAGATAAGAACTAACACGGACATAATTTCCACGTTCTTGGCGTATTGTCACTCAGGTTGGAAACTTGCTTCCGATAAGTTGAAACCTCCGGATGCGAGACTGAAACTGACGGAACCAGAGAAATACCGACATGACTCGAGAGGGGTGGTTCGATCGTGGTGGAAGTCGCTCCTCTGCTCGCGTCCTAAGAGTTTGACATTCCTCTTTGGACTATGTCCCAGTTCGCTGCTAAGAAAAAGTTCCACGTTGTGCTGCATCCCTGTTGATGTCGTCCACACCTGTGGTTTGGTTTGAGAATTCATCCTCTTGGATGCTCTCGACAAAGGTTGAGCTAAAAACTTGTTAGCTTAAAAAATGCAATCAGGATGGGAGATAGTGTCTTTTTACCATATCGACACTTCATTGTTCTCCTCAATATTTGACGCTGACTTGATCGGTCTGACGTCATGCAAATAAAGCTTATGCCTCGTGTTTTGCAAATGAAATCTTCAATATACTCCTCATTTAAATATGAATGGCCCTCTTGGCAGTTTGAATATGGATGGCCCTCTTGGCGGTATGAATATGGATGGCCCTCTTGGCGGTATGAATATGAATGGCCCTCTTGGCGGTATGAATATGAATGGCCCTCTTGGCGGTATGAATATGAATGGCCCTCTTGGCGGTATGAATATGAATGGCCCTCTTGGCAATGTATACATTTGACTAGGCATGAAATCTTCTCGTCGTGTATAAAAAATTGACTCGCGATGCATGATTTCCGCTACGCATGATTTCCGCGATGCATGATTTCTGCGAGGCACAAAGTCTTCTCGCGATGCATAAATTTTGACGAGGCATGAAATCATCTTGTCTCTTTTGATGATAACGGCAGGACGACCTCCAGGTAATGTATCGTCTCGGTCCAAGATAACTATCTCCTCTGGGGTAATGCATTGTCCTGATTGGCCCTCTTGGCGGTATGAATATGAATGGCCCTCTTGGCGGTATGAATATGAATGGCCCTCTTGGCGGTATGAATATGAATGGCCCTCTTGGCGGTATGAATATGAATGGCCCTCTTGGCAGTATGAATATGAATGGCCCTCTTGGCGGTATGAATATGAATGGCCCTCTTGGCGGTATGAATATGAATGGCCCTCTTGGCGATGTATACATTTGACGAGGCATGAAATCTTCTCGTCGTGTATATAAAAAAAAAAATTGACTCGCGATGCATGATTTCCGCTATGCATGATTTCTGCGAGGCACAAAGTCTTCTCGCGATGCATAAATTTTGACGAGGCATGAAATCATCTCGTCTCTGTTGATGATAACGGCAGGACGACCTCCAGGTAATGTATCGTCTCGGTCCAAGATAACTATCTCCTCTGGGTAATGCATTGTCCTGATTGACAATGACCATCTTGCTTGATCTTGTGAAGCGAATAGCATTCTTTATGAAAATCGTAAACTCTTTCTTAAGATTTTGTTTGATTTGCCTTTGATTTCTCCTTGGAGTTCTCCTTGTTCATTTGTCGGAAGAATTTTGCCAATTTCAAAGCAAAGCTATAAAACCTGCATCCACAGAAAATTGTCAGTTTTAAAGATGTACTGATCTGTGTCGATTTCTTCAGTTGTCTTCTCTTTGTATTGCTATCTCCGGTTGACTTCCCAATCTCCCGACTCTTGATAGATAAGATAAAATTTTATGCCAAAAAAATGAAATGAAAAAGGGAAAAATTTAAGAGAAATAAAATTTAGAGAAATATTATTTTAAAAAGGTCCCTGCCAAGTCATGTCATATCAGGCTTAACGAACTTCTTTGGTCTTGACATTGGTCATTTACCGGTGAGTCTTCGGAATCACTCCGGACTTATAGGTAAGGCCTGTAATGAAATTTTGAGGCCATTCTCAAAATTTCTGTCCCAGTTTCCATTATGAAGAGAAATGGAGATCTTATTGTGTGTATGACCGAGCCGTTGTAGCGCCTACGTATCCCGTTGGAGCAGGAATCAGGTCGAACATAGACTTTTTATCTTCTGTTTTGACTCGTTAAAGAAGTCAAACTTCAAATAAATTTTTGAGATCCTCTCAAAAATTCTGTCCCAGTTTCCATTATGAAGAGAAATGGAAATCTTATTGTGTGTATGACCGAGCCGTTGTGGCGCCTACGTATCCCTTTGGAGCAGGAATCAGGTCAAACGTAGTTCAGACAGTAAAATTTTTAAAGGGGGTAAATGGGGTGACCGAAGCCGACATAGGCCGCCTACGTATCTCATTCTTGAGAATTCAGGTCGTACGTAGTTCGTTACAAGAGGGATAAGGATTCAATTTGAACAGATACAAGTAAACAGAACTATTACAAGAAAATGATAGAAAATGCAAAACTAAACTTCACGCGTAGTATCTCTTGACAGCATCTGAGTTGATAGGCTTGGGCCATACAGTGCCATCCATCTCGGATAGGACTAAAGCACCTCCAGATAGTACTTTGCGAACCATGTAAGGACCTTGCCAGTTCGGTGCGAATTTTCCTTTGTACTCGTCTTGATGAGGGAAAATACGCTTAAGGACCAACTGACCCACTTCAAAATTTCTGGCTCTTACTCTTTTGTGAAAAGCGCGAGCCATTCTGTGTCTATACAACTGGCCATGGCAGACGGCGACCATCCTCTTCTCATCAATCAAAGCTAACTGATCAATCCATTTGCTAACCCACTCAGCATTACTTAGCTCAGCTTCCTGGATGATCCTTAGAGACGGTATCTCGACTTCAACAGGTACGACTGCTTCGGTTCCATATACTAGCAAGTATGGAGTAGCCCCAGTCGATGTTCTGACCGTTGTTCGATACCCTAGTAGAGCATATGGCAACATTTCATGCCAACCTCGCTGTTTGTCAATCATTTTCCTCAGAATTTTCTTGATATTCTTGTTGGCTGCCTCTACAGCTCCGTTCATTTGAGGGCGATAAGCAGTTGACCTTCGGTGGATAATCTTGAATTGTTCACATATCTCTTTCATCAGATGACTGTTGAGATTTGTACCATTGTCAGTGATGATGGATTCTGGGACTCCAAATCGGCATATCAGATTGTTGCGGACAAAGTCGGCCACCACTTTCTTGGTTACCGATTTGTAAGAGGCTGCTTCCACCCATTTGGTGAAATAATCAATGGCAACTAAGATGAATCTGTGTCCATTAGAAGCGGATGGCTCTATAGGACCAATGACATCCATTCCCCAAGCTACAAATGGCCAAGGTGAGCTCATAGCATTGAGCTCGTGAGGTGGCACTCGTATCAAATCCCCGTGCACTTGACATCTGTGGCATTTTTGCACGAATCTGCAACAGTCATTCTCCATAGTCATCCAGAAGTACCCAGCTCGTATGATCTTCCTTGCCAAAGTGAGCCCATTCATATGTGTACCACACATTCTGGCATGTATCTGTTCAATAAGCCTCATAGCTTCAACAGCGTCCACACATCTTAGAAGACTCAAATCTGGAGTTCTCCGATATAGTACTTCTCCATTTAGGAAGAAATTGAGAGCCATACGGCGTATCGATTTCTTTTGATTGGTCGCAGCGTCTTCAGGATAAGTCCCAGACTCCAAATACCTCTTTATGTCAAAGTACCAAGGCAAACCGTCTGGTTCTGATTCGACATGTGAACAATGGATTGGATGTTCCTTCAGTTCTATATCCAGTGGGTCGATGTAATCTGTATCCGGATGTTTAATCATCGAAGCAATGGTGGCAAGAGCATCGGCCAACTCATTCTGTATTCTGGGCGTATGTCTGAACTCGATCTTGCGAAACCTTTTGCACAGCTTCTGCACATACTGTACATAAGGTATAATCTTCGGGTTCTTCATAGCCCATTCACCTTGAACCTGACGAATCAAAAGGTCTGAATTCCCAATGACCAATAACTCGTAAACATTCATGTCGATGGCCATTTTCAGACCAAGAATACAAGCTTCGTATTCGGCCATGTTGTTGGTGCAATTAAATCGGAGCTTAGCTGCTGTGGGATAGTGTTGACCAGATTCTGACACTAAGACTGCTCCGATACCTTTACCTTGATGATTTGCCGCTCCGTCAAAGAATAATCTCCAACCTGGATAAACTTCAGAGATATCTTCACCCACAAATGACACTTCTTCATCGTGAAAATATGTCTTGAGAGGTTCATACTCTTCATCAACGGGATTTTCCGCAAGATGATCAGCCAAAGCTTGTGCTTTTATTGCCTTCTGAGTCACGTACACGATGTCAAACTCACTCAATAGCATTTGCCATTTAGCTAACTTCCCGGTCGGCATCGCTTTCTGGAAAATATACTTCAACGGATCCATCCTGGAGATAAGATATGTAGTATACGACGACAGATAGTGTCTCAGCTTTTGAGCAAGCCACGTCAGAGCACAACATGTTCTTTCCAGCAGAGTGTAACGAGACTCGTACGGAGTAAATTTCTTGCTGATGTAGTAGATTGCCCTTTCCTTCTTCCCTGTCTCGTCGTGTTGACCTAGTACACATCCAAATGCACTATCTGAAACTGACAAATACAGTAGCAAAGGACTCCCTTCTCGCGGAGGAACCAATACTGGTGGGTTAGACAAGTAGCTCTTGATAGCGTCGAAAGCGGTCTGGCACTCCTCAGTCCACTTAGTCGGAGCATCTTTCTTCAGCAACTTGAAGATAGGTTCACATACTACTGTCGATTGTGCTATAAACCGGCTGATGTAGTTTAACCTCCCCAAGAAACTCATCACTTCCTTTCTCGTCTTCGGTGGAGGTAACTCCTGAATTGCTTTAATTTTGGAAGGGTCAAGCTCAATACCTCTTCTGCTGACTATAAACCCCAACAACTTCCCAGCTGGGACTCCAAAAGCACATTTGGCGGGATTTAGCTTCAGGTTGTACCGACGCAAACGTTCAAAGAATCTCCTCAGGTGTGTCACATGATCCGAACTCTCGCGGGATTTAATTATGACGTCGTCCACGTACACTTCAATTTCCTTGTGGATCATGTCATGAAAGATAGTCGTCATGGCTCTCATGTAAGTGGCACCGGCGTTCTTGAGGCCGAACGGCATTACCCTGTAGTGATACACACCCCAAGGTGTGATGAATGCCGTTTTTTCTGCGTCTTCTTCATTCATCAAGATTTGGTGATAACCCGCGTAACAATCCACAAACGACTGCATCTCGTGTTTGGCACAGTTGTCAATCAGAATATGGATATTTGGCAACGGAAAATTATCCTTTGGACTAGCTTTGTTGAGATCTCTGTAATCGACACAAATCCTGATTTTTCCATCTTTCTTGGCGACCGGAACGACATTTGCCAACCAGGTGGGATATTGCGTTACCTCTACCAATCGAGACTCTATCTGCTTGGTGATTTCCTCCTTAATCTTCAAACTCAATTCAGGCTTGAATTTCCGAGTTTTTTGTTTCACCGGCTCGAACCCTGGGTTGATAGGTAGCTTATGAGATACGACATCGGTACTCAACCCCTGCATATCATCGACTTCCCAAACAAACACATCATTGTATTCGGCAAGTAAATGAACCAGGCTCTCTTTTTGAGTCTCATTCAGGTGGGTGCTGATCTTAACCTCTTTGACGCATTCCGAATCTCCCAAATTCACCGTCTCTGTTTCCTCCAGATTCGGTTTATGCTGATTCTCAAATTGTCGGAATTCTTCTGCTATATAATCTGGTTCCCCACTTTCTTCGTCGTAGTCGTCGACCTTGTCGTCCTTTGTCTTATTTTGTCCATTTAGCCCATGCATGACATGACATTGGCAGGTCTATAACTTATGTTACTGAAATTATAAACAGACAAAATTAGGAAAGTAAAGTATGACAAACAACTGCATAAGTAAAGTCAAAATAAAGAGGCTTTCATTTAAAACAAAATGCAAACTTCGGGCATGACATGGAGCTATGTTGCCTTTCGAACTTCACAACAAAATTCAAAACTTGAACAATTTAGAAAATGTAGAAATGGCGGGTCTTGGGTATCCTCCGGACAACCACCGATTTTGGTGTACATAAAAATACTCTTTTCTGCCGAAGAGTTCGGGACATCAGGATCGGCGTGGAAGTCCAGTTCTGCAGCACCTCCCCTGGTTCAGCATCACGAACACTAGCTGACTCAACCTCCTCCTCGACAATAGCATTGATCTCTTCGAAGAGGTCACAGATTCCTTCCCCAAAGTCTTCAGGCTCGGCACACTTCCTGATTGGAAAGGATTGATATAAAAGCGGGATTGGCTTAGCCAACTCTTGAACTCTTTTCTTCTTCATCTTCATGTCGTCATCTGTGGGGATGTACCCCAAACCGTATTTGGATCCTTTAGGAAAGGCCGGAATAGGCTCAATAGTTCCTTGGGAATCTCTTCCCAGTCCAAAACCTGGCTCGAACCCATTCTGCAGCATCACCGTGGCTATCATTTTGTGTACGGCTGGCATGGGGTTTCGCGGGGCCAAATCCTCATTGGTGGCTTTCACCAGCTCCACCGTGTAAAAGTCTGCACCTTGCAGCATCTCATCAATGACCGACACCTGCTTGCCCGAGCGACTTCCCTCGCCGTGAATCACTAACTCTTCATTTTTCCATACAAGCTTCATCATTTGATGGAGAGTAGAGGGGACTGCTCTAGCCATGTGGATAAACGGCCTTCCTAAAAGAAGGTTGTAGCTAGTGTCTATGTCCAATACTTGGAATTGCGCACTGAACTCCGCGGGGCCCATTTGAAGGGTCAAAGTCACTGCCCCCAATGTGTCTCTTTGCACTCCATCAAACGCTCTTACATTGACCTGGTTTTGCTCCAGACTCCCCAGGTCAAAATTCAGTTGCCTCAACGTCGACAGTGGGCAGATATTCAAACCGGATCCATCATCTATCAAAACACGGTTGACAACTTTTCCGTGACATATCACGGTAATGTGCAGTGCTTTGTTGTGGGTTCTTCCTTCGATTGGCAACTCATCGTCACAAAAGCTGATTCGGTGCCCCCGAATGACTTGATGAATCATGGCAGCCACGTTGTCACTACTTGTACCTGAGGGTACATATGTATCATCAAGAGCTTTCATTAAGGCCTGCCTGTGGGACTGAGAGCTCATTAGCAGGGCCCACACGGAGATCTGAGCCGGAGTCTTCTCTAAATGTTTGACGATAGAATAGTCCTTCAGTTGCATCCTTCTCCAGAACTCTTCTGCTTCCCCTTCGCTTATCGGCCTCTTAGTATGGTCCTTCTTCTGTCCTCCGAGAGCAAGCTCATCAGGAGTGTAGCACCTTCCGGACCTGGTCATGCCTTGGGCCACAGCAGTTTCAATTACAAATCTAGGCTTGACGAGAGTTTCTGAAGGCACCAAGGCAACAGCCTTTGCGGGTGTCAGAATAACAAACTTTCTCTTTTCCTTGACGCTTAAAGAAGCGACAGCCCTTTCTAAGTCCTCATGCACAATAGGAGTAATCACCTTTGTTTCACACCCGTCTTCATCCGTTTTAATCATATTAACGTTGCTACCTCCATGATCTGGCAACGGATTTGTGTTGACGTTTGAGGCCGCCGGCTGAAGAGAAACTACCTCCTGATCGATCAGGTCTTGGATTCTGTGCATAAGGTTGATGCAATTTTCAGTACTATGCCCAACACCGTTGGAATGATAAGCACATCTCTGATCTGGCTTGTAGAACCTTGAGTTGACATCCACGGGCTTGGGTTCCACAGGGTGGATGTATCCATCTGCGGCTAGCCTCTCAAATAGTTTGGTCCGGCTTTCAGCAAGTGTGGTAAATTTCCTTGAAGGCCTTTTTTCAAACATCGAACGGGAAGGATCATAACTGCTTTGCTGAGGGGGAGGTACCTGCTGATAATTTCGAGTATTCGGACGAGGAACTTGCCTTCGAGGATAAGGGTTTGCTTGGTAATTTGGTACTGGAGCTAGGTAGTTCGGGAGGGGGTTCTGATATAATGGAGCTTGGATTTGATAAGTGGGCGGAGGTGCTTGGTAGCTCGACTGTACGTTGGCACAGTTGGGAGCAATATTCGGATAAGGGTAATCTGCGTATATGGGAGAAAACTTTTGGAGATTTGGGGGTGGGCTTTGGTATGACGAAATTTGGGCATTCGGATAGGTGGGGGCAGTATTGTGGTTATTAGGATGATTGGATTGTGGGTAGTAGGATCGGGAGGGCTTGGAATGATTTCGGGAGTGTGACGGGTCTCTAGGGGTTTTTCCTCCCCCATACGAGACAGCAGCAACTTCCTCTCTTCTTTTCCTTATCAATCCTGAAGACCCAGGTGACGCGGATACACGGGCTATTTTCCCCGATTTCAAACCATCTTCGATAGTCTCGCCAACTTTGACTATCTCAGCGAATTTAGCTCCGACTAGCAACATGATTCGATCATAGTACTCTGGTTCCTGTACCCGCACAAACACTTCCACAACCTCTTTCTCGGTCATGGGCGGCCTTACCCTCGCTGCTTCTTTCCTCCATCGGTAGGCAAATTCTCTATAGCTTTCAGTTGGTTTTTGCTTTATCTTCTCTAGAGAATACCGATCGGGAACTATTTCGACATTGTAGGCGAATCGGTCAACGAAATCTTTAGCCAACGCATTCCAATTGGGCCACTGTCTGGTTTCGTGTGAAGAAAACCACTCGAGAGCCTCCCCACATAGACTTCGGCTGAAAAGCCGCATCAACAAAGCCTCGTCCTTGCCAACTCCCACGAGCTGGTCACAATATGCTCTCAAATGCGCCATAGGGTTGCCTACTCCCCCAAAGGTGTCAAACTTTGGAATTTTAAACCCTTCGGGAAGGTTCAAATCCAGGTGGATGCACAATTCTGCATAACTGAGTCCGACGACGTCTGGGATGCACTGTAGTTCTTTCATAGCCTTTTTGATTTCCTCTTTTATATCAATTTTTGCTTCTTCTTTTGCCCTCCATTCTCTTTCCTGCTCTTCATAGTGATCCAACTCAGAGCCGTGCCCCTCATGCTCGGTCAGAACGGGAATTTGGAAGGTGGCTCTTTTCGGGAGGGGTGGAGCTATAGAAGGACTTGGGGCGTTTTGGGCGGTTTGGTAGTTCTGTGGGTAAGCCTGAGGATTGGTGTTCTGGTTTAAATGTTGATAAGGTATTTGGGGATTGAAAGCAGTTTGAGTTTGGTTTTGATTTTGTGGGGGTATTTGAGGGTGGTTATTTGGAAGAAGTGGAGGAGCTTGGTAAGACACAGAAGCATGTTGGGGATGTTGGGTTGTTAAATCTATCACAGATGGATTGTGCACAGGTGTAGAAGACTGGTTCTGAGTCGGATCCATGTTTGCCGAAGGGAAGTAGACCGGAGGTCTTGTATCAGCAATATTATCACCAAATCCGGGTGGAGGCGCATCCTGTCTCCGTTGCATTTCAATTTTCATTTCAGCAATTTCTCGCATTAGTTGCATGATCAGTTCATTTTGTTCCGCTAAGGCGGTCTGAGCCACCACAACATCAGTAATACGCGTTTCGTCATTGTGGTCTCCCATAACTTTCTTTCCTTTGTCTGAATTGGGTCTAGGGAAGGAATCTGTAGGACCTTTCGATCTGGTGAAGTAAGGATGATATGCCAGCTTTGATCGACACAGACCAGTTAACAGGTACCTGAGAAGTGAAACAACTCAAAGGCAGATTTGTTAGTGCATATTCGGGGTACGAAAATACATAATATCACATAGAGAACAGATAAACACATAAGTTGCTTTGTTTGAGGATATCTTTATCCCACGAATGAGAACTGGAAAACATTTTTTTTTTCGACAAACAGGATTTTTTTTTTTTGTTTGTGAGAAACTTGAGACTCGAAAATTTTGGTCGGACATCTTGCAATAGTGGCTTCTGTATATTTTTTGGAAACTTCTGGCTAGGAGTGGGGTTTACGATATCCTCATTCATAGCAACAGAACACATAATCAGTTAAACACATATATGCATATCGCGTCCTAAAACATATAGGGGGACCCTTTTGTGCCAAGGGTAGGCCTAGCGCATTCGAATGATGTACGTGTGAATTTGAACCAAATAAACAATTCCCCCCAAAATAACATTCACTAATGAATAATAATGTTTGCAAAAAGGGAAACAAAAATTAAAGACAAACCCACGCAGGGGCAATTCGAAAGTACAACAATAACAGGCCCACGCAGGGGCGAAGTTCACTATGCCGCTCCAGATGATCCTGCTCCATCAACGTCACTCCGAAATTTGTATTGCTGAAACATGTGCCTTAGTATCAGCAGAAAACCTTCACCCAGACGTCCTTTGTCTTCCAAGCTTTCGTATCGCATTCTCTCAATTTTCTCTTTGATCCAGTTATCAAAATCATCATAACCACGTCTCAGTCTTTCAACTTCTCGAGTCACCTTCTCAAGAGCATCTTGATTTTCTGCGAACTTAGCGTACACCTCCTTGGTCTCTTCTTTTATCTCTCGTAGTTCGGCCACTGCTTTGGCTTCTCTTTCTGTTATACTGTGAAAGTTACGTGGAGTTTGAAAGGAGACGTTTTGTATGTCCTTTTTGAGCCATTCTTTGTAACCTCCGTCGTACCCCGTATTGAAACGGTCAGGTTCGATGGTGTCCTTATTCATACGTTTAGCGCATTTCCATTCTCTGAACATTTCAGACGCGTCGTGAACTCTATCATCTCCAATATCGTACACATAAGCGCCATAGTACGCTTCTTTAGGTATAGTTTGTCTTCTTCCGAACTGCCGCAAGACTCGAAATGGTGCGTAGGGGCGAATTCCCCGAATGCCTGGTAGAGGAAGCACAATATTTCTACGACTTCCCACGATGACTTCTTTAGATATAAAACGGTTGAGCATCCATTGGAGGTCTTCTTCTCTTAATTCGGAGAAAATTTGGGCCCATTTCCCCTTCGTCCTCCGATTGTTCATATTTGCCCAATACAAACGGTCATTCAAATCCTTAAGGGTATTTTTGTTGTCGAGGGTATGTAACTCCTGAGTTCCGGCACCCTTTATTAAATAGCTGAGGATCCACCACTGGAGGAGTAAATTACATCCTTGAAAGTATCGGTGTCCCTCTTTACACTTTCCCAAGGCTCGATACATGTCGGACAGGATGACCGGAGCTATAGGATAGTATCTTGTTATCCCCTGGTTTTCATATCCTTTGAATAAAGTGTGGACGAGTGTTATGACTCGGGTATTGATACTCAAACTCGGACCATGAGGGAAGACCATTGTCCCCAATAACGCCACAGCAAATGCCAGGGGACGGATCTCGTTCCATTCTCTGTAGGAGATCTTGAACTCTCGATTGTATGTGACGTAGAAGCTTGCATGCCCAAATCGGACATAAAGGTCCTTTAATGCTACATGGGATTCCTGGCACCAGTATGCAAAGTCCTTTCTCAATCCAAACCAGTTTGTAATATCATCTACGGAAGGTTTATTAGGGATGAAGATGTCTTCTTGCTTTCTTGCTCTTCTTTCTATTTCGGTGCCCACGGTGTCTATACAGTCTCTTATTTCCTCCAAAGTTGGGGTGATTTCAGCAGCTCCAAACCGAAACACCATCCTCCGGTTATCCCAATATCCCGTGAGTACCTCAATCAGTTCTGGCCAACCATTCATATTGATCAGTTCTGTCAATGCACCTACGTATTTGTTAAGGGTCCTTCTGTGATCTCCATCCAAATCATTATACCACATCGTGAGTTGAGGTGGCGCTGAGATGACCATATCAAACTTCGGGAAACGATCCATATCTGTAAAAAAGAAACCAATTAGATTTTTCCCCTCCCCAAAACTGGTTTTCACACGTACATTATTCGAATGTCAAACAATATGATGTGTCGCGAGGTCGAAGACCTTAGACACGATTTTGGTAATTTTTCTACTAAATGAGCTTAATACACCTTGGGTATTAAGCCTTCTTAGGCTAATGCTTAATTTGGTTTTGGTTTCGCTCTATCTTAGGCTTTCTAGAATAGTTTTCAATTTGACGGTTACCCGAGTCGGACAAACATCGGGGTGAAGCTACCAAACAAACGTCGGATGACCACATTCCAACTAATTGTTTGATACTTCCAAATGAATTCTTGGGGTATATCTGAGAGAAGTCGCGGTAAGCCGCGTAACTTCCGTTTCCTAATGCAATCTATTTGCCATTTGGCGGAAGTTATGCCATGAGAACAATGCAAATTCAAAATTTAAACAATTTAAACAAGTAAACAGTTATCACAAATAGTCAAACAAGTTAGTCTTAAGGTTAGAATCCTCCAAAAACTCCCCAGCGGAGTCGCCATTTCTGTTTTATCGAAAAATTATTATTTTTTCGAAAAGAGTTCGTTTTATTCTGATTTGACTTTTAGGAGTCGCCACTTAATTTTTAAGAAAAATCAAGAAAACTCATTTCCAAAATAACTTAAACAGAAAAATTATTTTAGAAATATTTAAATGGGTTCGGGATTCTTATTAGTGTCTTAGGAAGGTATTAGGCACCTAAGACGCTCCGTTTAACTACGGTTTTCCGGCGATTAACTTATTTGACTATTTATTTAAACTTTTGCGAATCTTTTGTTATTTTTAACTTATTAGCACTTTACTTAGACAAATTTTCAAAGCCTCGAAATATTTTGTTTATCTTGCAATTTGCGGATCTTTACGAAACCTAACTTAAAGTTACAAGTATATCTTTGCCAAATTTCCTTAAAATTAAAGCTCTCTAAACTTAAACGGACTTGTGAAATATTATTTGTTTTAAGACTTATTTAAAGTTAAACCTTTTAAATTTTAACTCTAAGCAAACTTGTGAATTGGCATTTTATTGTTTTGAGATTTAGTTTTAATTTTTTTTTTTTTTTTTGAGTTCGATAAAGCGAAAGGTGTCCGTCGGGGTTGGAGTTTCTAACCCTAAACTATACGTCATTCAACAAACACTAAAAGCAAATGATAAAGAGAGAGGGAGAAAGAGAGAGAGAGAGAGAGACTTTGGGTCCAAACTCGGGTTCTGTTCGCCTTGACCGAGGGTTGGACCCACCTGTTCCTTTAGGGTTTTTACACCCATTTTTCCACATGTCCTAGTCTAAACATACAAAATAAAATATAGAAAATGAAAAGGCGACAAGAGGGCTTATGCCTATTTCAAATAAATACAAAATATAAAATAAAGGAAATTCTAATCGATTTCTTCAAGTCCTTCAATCTTTGCGATCCCAAACTTTGCATGTCGACATCGATGGTTTGACTCGAATGCGAGACCTTTGAGCCTTTATGGCTCCTCCGAAATGCAGGGGTAAGATGGAGTCCCGTAATAGACTCGAAGGAAAATTTCCATGCAATAAAGTAAAATAAATTAGCATATGAATGATGAACTACTAACAAATATCTTGAACAAAACGGAGATAAAGCGCAAATATGTGAAATAAATTGAGGAAAAACAAAAGACTCCAATCCAATTTCCAAAAAAATAAAATAAAATTAAAGACATAAAAAACAACTCACAACAAGTAAACAATAACAGTAACATGCAGTGCATGTACACAGACCAATGCCTCCATCATACACCTAAATGTACACCACCTCCGCCTAGCAAATATGTAGAAAAGCAAGCACCATATATATTTGAACCAACATACTCCATGCAATAGCGAAGAATTTGAAATAGCAATGGACACAAGAAAACCAAAATTTGAGGCAAGGATTACATTGCGAAGGGTAGCAGAATCACACATTGGGAGTTTTGTTGGTGCTTTCTGGGTGTTGTCGCGTGAGGGAGATGAGAGAGTAGCGAGAGAGAAATGAGGAGGGAGCGTGGGGAGAGACGTGAGAGGAGAGAGACGACGTGAGGTGAGGAGCGTGAGAGGGGGACGAGAGAGGGGGGAGAGACGGGACGCGAGGGAGATGCGGGTTTCGCGTCTGGGGCTGTCCGTTTTTTCTCATTTTTTTTTCTGGGTTCTTTTATTCTGGGAATGGCGTAGGAGAGGAGGGAAGGGAGAGAGTGCGAGAGCGTGGGGGTGAGGGAGATGGAGGCAACAGAGAGAGGGAGAGATGCCGGGAGAGAGTGCGAGAGAGGGGTGAGAGCGTGAGGGAGGCGGAGGCATTTTTCGTTCTGAAAAATGGCGTCTCTTTTTCTGGGCATACTTCTGTTTCTGGGAAATTTTTGGGGAAGAAGGAAAAGGGATGGGTCGGGTCAGGGGTTTGGGTCGGGTTCTGGGTCAGGGGTTAAATGGATTGGGTATTGGGTTGGGTTAAGAGATGGGAATTGGGCTGATTTAAAATTCAGGATGGATTGGGCCTGAAATTTGGGTTGGATTTAATTTTAAGTTGTGTTGGGTTGAATATACACATATATACCGGCTGTATACATACATATGTAAACATTTATACCGTTCTATTTTCGCAAAAATCATAAAACTAATTACTTAACTAATTTGGAAAATTCACGAAGCATCGATAATTAATTTATACCGACGTGGGTCAAAAATCGGGTGTCAACAATCACACTTTGAATTTTTAAGGAATAAATAAGAAAATCATTCAAAAGGATGCAAGCATTCTCTCTTTTACGTTTAGCATATGTAGTGTATGTAGAGAAAACAATTAAATAAATAAAGATATGCTCCTTTTAACCATTTAAGTTTTAAATAAGCACACTTTAACCATATACAAAAGAATTGAAATTTAAAACTTCTCTTTTTATCCTTAATAATTTGATTTATAACAACACAAATATCTCATCGTTGTTTTAGATCAATTATTTCAAAAATCTTCTTTTTTTTTTAAACTGTATCAAATCAAACCGTATCACATAAATTGAGACAGATAAAATATTATACATACCTTAGTTTCATGGAAAATTTGCATCTTAGAGTTCCCATGAAGTGAAAAGCTTGAATCTATTACTTCAAAACCTTCCTCATTGAGTAATCTAATTATGTTATAAAACATAGATAAATTATCAAGGCCAGTAATCAAAATTAAGTCCATTGTTGGGCTCATTTCTTGTATTTCAATCTGAGGTGATAATAAATTGGGCATAGTCCTTAATTTTTCCAATTGCATTTTGCTCTTCTCCAATTTGATTTCCAAGTTTTTTATGTAAGTTATTGATGCATCTATTTGA
Source organism: Solanum chilense (assembly GCA_032847665.1). NCBI lineage: Eukaryota > Viridiplantae > Streptophyta > Magnoliopsida > Solanales > Solanaceae > Solanum > Solanum chilense. The sequence continues at coordinate 4,402,598 of CM064974.1, read as the reverse complement.
TCTGGCAATCCCATTGCTTCCTGCAACTAATTTTCATGCAAACACATAAGTATGTCACAAAAGTACGATAAATTCTAATTTTGATTCTTGTGATATACGACACGACTCATTTAACTTTAATTTTGAGGGGTTATATAACATGTAATATTGATCTCTTTGTGTCGTAAATAAGTTATATGTATCAATTAGTTGAGAAATATATATATATATATTACATCAAATAGACGATCTCAAACCTCTTATTTGATTCAGAGTTTAAGCTCAATGAATCCAACCAACATTATATTTGTAGTTATGGTTTCAAACTTTAAAGCATAATAGAGTATCTACTTACATTCTTATAATAATTCACATATGCATCTACATACAAAAAAAAATATTAGATTAAATTTGAATTCGCTATAAAATGATGTATTTAGTGAATTCAAATTAGTCAGTATATAAGTGAATTCTGAATAAAAGAATAATATGATTACTTCTTACATTTAAAGTTAAAGATGTTTACTATTTGAGCGACTTTATTCTAAACGTTACGAAAAAGATGATAATTCATAATACGAATATAATATAGAAATTAAAGAAAAAAACCTGAGAGGGATGAGGTGGGAGTTGGGAATAAAGTTGGTTAAAGAGGATCTTCATATTGTTCCTTCTATGCTTCTCCACATACTTTTTTTCTAATCTTGGTGCTGAATTACTACTATACATTTTGTTACAAGTTTTTCTTGTATATCAAGAAATATTAAAATAATCTTTTGTGCAAGAAATTGGATATCAATGGAGAGATTTATTTATTTATTTACAAGAAAGGTCAAAGTGTCCAACACAAAAAGTTCTAATAAAATTGTGGTCAACAAGAAGAACAACAATTTTGACTATTAAATGAATGTTGATTAAAAATATCTCATCTCTCCTTCTACCTCAATTTCTCAATCCTTTATTTATGCACCATTGAAGTTAATCTCTCTCAATATTTATTGCTTTCAATTTTAATTAAATTATAAAAAAAATTAATAAGTAGATACATATTTTCTATATAAAAAATTTACGTGAAATATATTATTGTAAGAAATATGTGATCTCTATACTCATGTTTAACTGAAATTCAGAATCTTATTTCTAAGGGGAAAAAAAAGTAGAATATAGGTTTTGGATCTATATATTCTTCTATCCAAAAAAAATAAATATCCACTTATTAGAATATCTAACCATGAATCACTAAACGTGATTGTTTTATCGAAAAAATTTGATTTCAAAGAGAGTTTATTTTATTTTAAAGGTATTCGACTTTTTCAGAGTCGCCACTTAATTTTGAGAAAATTAAAAAAACTTGTTTTCAAATAATTAAACAGAAAATTGTTTGAAAACTTTTAAGGGTTCGGGATTCCTATTAGCGTCTTAGGAAGGTTTCGAAAAAAAGCACCCAAGACGCTCCGTTAACTACGGTTTTCCGGCAATTAACTTATTTGACATTTTTGTTTTAACTCTTGCGAATCTTTCAGTTGGACTTATTAAAGTTTTATTTAGTCAGATTTACAAGTTGAAATATTTATCGCTTTTAAGGCTTAGTTTTAGTTTTAAAGTTTGATAAAATAGCGAGGCAATTCGACGGGGCTGGAGTTTTCTAATCCTAGACTAACGGCATTCAAAACAAAAAAAAAACAACATAAGCAAATAATAAAGAGAGAGAGAGAGAGAGAGAGAGAGAGAGAGATTCGGGTCCAAGTTTCGGATGTTGTTCGCCTTGGCCGAAACTCGGACCCACCTGCTTTTGGGTTTTCGACCCATGCTCCATCTGTCCTAATCTAAACATGCAAAAATAAAAATACAAGAGAAGAAAAATAAAACAGCAAGGGCTTATGCCCATTACAAACAGAAATACAACATATATAAAGAAATTTCTAAATGATTTCTTCAAGTTCTTCAATCTTTGCGATTCCGAATCTGGCATATTTCGCCTATATGGGTTGACTCGACGACAATTTCTGAGCTTTCGAGGCTCTCTCGAAATGTAAGGGTAAGATGGAGTCCCAAACGGACTCAAAGAGATTTTCACATGCAATTGAATAAAATGGAGTAAGAAAGGGACGTGCAATCTCAACACAAAATGATAAATAAAAAGGAAAGCAAAACATCATTAACATAACACGAAACAAGAATACACAAACTACTATTAGCCACAATATTAGATGTCATGACATAATCGAAACAGAATACAATTACTCCCACATATGACTAAATAAACTCATCGCATCAGTATGAGAAAATGACAACATAAAAAGGGTGACAACATCACAACAAGTCATTTTAATGAACGAAGAAACTAGAGATGCCATCACCCAAAGAGTGCACAAAAGATCACGTATTTTTGAACTCTCAACAAACTGATCTTTCCATGTTAACAGGCTACACTCAAACTAGCAGACGTGAAATAGCAAAAGTGGGATAGAATAGACTAACATTGCAACATCAATAACAACAAAACAGTGTCATCTCATGCTAGAACCTCAATGCAAGCTAGATATATTTGGAGCTAGCCTAACATTTTTTAACAAATAACCACTATACCCAGCTGTTCGATATAAGACAACGGATTATACATCGAGGAAACCGGGTGAACATCCTTAAGAACAAGAAACAGATGCAAAGCCCCCATATTAACCTTGCTGGAACAAAAAGATAACTACCACCATAACAGCTTACGAGATAAAATTTTGAGTCAGTATACGTCGTGCAAGGTCAGCCAACCAACAACAATGGCTGCCTCAACGACAGACTCGGAAAATAGTAAGAGAACACGAAGCATACAAACTTCAGCGAAACAAACCAACACAAAATAATCACTGACATCAGGATAGCCCTAACTAATGAAAACTTCCAATAACACAGCCTATTACTTCTACAGCGATCAACAACACACAAAATACTTCGAACATCCACGCATAAGCTTGCTTGCGTAAGAAAAGAGTGGATAAAGGAACATTGATGATAAGCTGCGTTAAAACAAGCTAAACGTTACCTTTTTGAGCGCTGCGAACAGAGGAAAGACGAGCAGGGGACGGAGACGACTACCACCGTGCATCCTGAACACCAGTCCAACGTTCCGTCGATAGACAGCAAAGAACGAAAACCTACTCTAACTTGCTTCCGGCCTCTGTGATAAAATTACTTTTCAAAAAATCCCAACCAAATTTCTAAACCCACTTTCCAAATTTTCTAACCCCCCCTGTTCTTCAAGAAAACAGAAAGAGAGAAAAAAGAATTGAAATTACTTCCAAAAAAATCTTCTCCCTCAACTCGAAGCTTCTTGATAGCTAAAATTTCAATCCTCAACATCCAACCAATTTTTTTTTCACTCAATCGTCCAACCCCTTTTCTGGATGAGGAAAGGGGTTTAAATAGAAGAAGGAAATTAGGGTTTCGTTCGGAGGGCGGGAAAATGAATTCGAAATTTGAAATCTCTTTCCCTAAACAGAGCAACATCTTTTTCCCGAAATTCAACCCCATTCCGAAAACGGAAGGGGAGAATGGACGCTCTCGATCAAACTCTTGTCCCATAGACACCACGTGGCATCATCTCGCCATCTCAAGGACGAGCACGCGAGCCTGCCCTCGCTGAAAAGCACTGCGCCAGCAGAACGAGGCAGAGAGAAGACTTTGGGGAGGGAGAGGGGGAGAGAGGAAGGAGAGAGCATGGGGAGGGGGTCGCGTGAGGGAGGGGAGATTTCCGTTTTTGGGTCTGGAAGTCGCGCCTGTTTTTGCTGCGTTTTTCTGGGTTCTTGACGTTTTCCTGGAAATGGCGTCTGTTTTATTTTTCTTTGGCAGGTCGCGATGCGAGGGGGGAGAGAAAAGGAAAGGGAAAGGGAAAGGGGCCGGGGCAGGTCAAAGAGTTGGACGGGTTTGAATATTAAAGTGGGAGATGGGTTGGGTTAAAATTAAAGGGGTTGGGCCGCCGGGAATTGGGTTATGGGTTGGAAGAAGGGGCGTTGGGCCGCCGGGAATTAACGGAAGGGAAGGGCTGGACGTTTGGGCCTGGGAATATTGTCTTGGATTAAATTGGTGGGGGGTAAAAGGAATTGGGCCTTTAATCTAAAAATAAAGAGAGTAGAAGGGAGTGGGCTTGGGGCTGCTGAGAATTGTGTGAATGGCCCAAACTAAATCAAGTTAAGTTTAAGGATGGGTTGGTTTAATGAATATCCAAGTTTGGCCAAACCTAAAATAAAAGATGAATTCACATCGATTAATTAACGAGCTTCTTTATCTAATAATTACAAAATCGTAAAATTGTTTTAAAATATAATTATAAATTGATTGAACAAATTTAATAAAATGCTTAGGTGTATTTCTTAGAGGGTTCTTGAATAATCATAAAATATACAAACTATATACATAATTATGCAACGTATATATATTATCCAAAGTTATGATAAGTAGCATAAAATCCATGTATTATATATATATATATATATATATATTTTTTTTTATTTTTTTTTATATATATATATATGCTCTTTTTTTATATTCTTTTTAATTTTCGCAAGATTTATACAAACTAATTAATTTAAATAATTTGAAAAATTCACGAAGCTCGATAATTAATTTACACCGACGCGGGTCAAAATTGGGTGTCAACACTGATCTATTTTTGTAGAAAATTATTATAACCAAAAGATAAAAGAGATAATTGCACAAACCACCCTTCAAGTTTAGGTATGTAATATTACTTTCATTATAGTTTATAATATTATATTTATTTCTCTTATTTTATTTTTATTTTAAAATATTCTTTTATTTTATTTTTGATAATTATGTTTTTAAACTAATTATTATTAACATAAAAATTAATGTCTTAACTAAAATTTTCCTTTTTTATCATATATTGTTAATTTAAATAACTTTATAACTCTTTTATTTAATTTATCAAAAAAATCTAACTTTCGAAAACAAACTTATTTTTCATTCCATATAAATATGCACGCCGCACTAAATAATATCATATTAAATACGAACCTCAGATATTTAATCCAAAAGTTAAAATGATTTGTCCGAACTAATTTAAAAATATTCATGTATATGTATTATGGTAAAATATGATGAAACCTGAGCCAAGTTGAATTAACACTTAATGTTTAGACAATTGAATTGATATTAATTATTAATTAAGTTAAGACAATAATTAAAAATAAAATAAAATAAGAGATAAAACTTAATATTATCAACTAAAATAGAAGTAATTATTACAAAACTAAACTTGAAGGGTAGTTTGTGCAATTCTTTTTTTCATTCTTTTGATTATAATGATTTTCTAGAAAAATATCATAAATTGGGTGACTTTATTGATATAAATCCAAGTTGAGTGACTTTCTCAAATAATTTTACATACTTGAGTGGCCTTTTGAGACATTTACTCGAAAATGTATAGATTTTCGAACAATAGTTGTCTGTTCAAGTGTTTAAAGAGTATGACTATGATTTTTGAATCACTAAAAAAGATTTCAAAACAAGACTTGGAAGATATTTGCTCACACTTCGAAAGTTATTCTTCCAAATATGTTTTCAACACATCTTGCATGTTTTATGTATTTGTTATCTATTATTTATATAAAGAGTAAAAATTTAAAAATACTTTTGCAGTAGAATGTTTTGCAAAGCATACTATCGATCTTAATGATAATTGATGTGAGACTTCTTTATATTTTAAAAATTAGATTTCAATTCACGAATTTATTAATACAATACTAAAAATATACAAAAAAAACGAATTCATGAAATAAAAATTCTGAATTCGCGAACACGAACCCCCCCGCACTCCTCCACTATTTTAGCTTTATTGATCACATAACAATGTAGGCTCTACTTTTGGACATGAAAAGACAAAACTACATTCAAAAATGGCAATATACCTAAAATCACAAGGAATTTACTAAAACGGCTGTGAATACAATAGTTGATTTGCACTTTTTGTTGTGAACACATTGTTAATGGCCCGCTAGGAATCGACAACGAATTGAGCGCTTTCTAACAAATATGAGTTCGTATTCAATAAAATGAAATCGCTTGATTAAGAATGAATGAATATTTATCACTCTATCACAATGCTGATTGGTACACAGAATACTATTCTAGTACTAGACCACTAATGCTTCTTGTATATAATTTTACAATTAGTTTTATTTTTATTCGCAATATTAAGCTTTATAAGTAGTGAAACAAAAAAAATGAATCTTTTTCTCTCTTTAAAATCATGGTCATGCTGCATAGAAAATGCTACAAATATTGATGACTAAAATAGTATCATCCTTAAGGGTATGTACAATAATTTTCCTAAATAGTAATAGGACTATATAGTAAGTTTCCTAATAAAACATAAAAAATATTAAATAGCAATAAAACCGAATATTTCCACGCAAATAAAAAAAGGGCAAAAAAGAAATTAAAAAAATAAGGTTGTAAACCTCACCAAAATATTCCCTATAGAATTAAGATAAATAAATGTTATACAAATACTAGTGATAAGTATGCTTTGTCACGTACTGATGCATATTAAGATATAAATATAATATATTAAATCGTTTTGTACCAATAAAAAAACATGAAAATGACAAGTCATTCTAATACTTTTGGCCACCAGAAGGAAGGTTTAAAAGATGAATTAGAGATTTATTGTGTGCCCCTAATTAATTTCTCTTTGTAGGTAGGGCGGAGCCATAGCCACTCCGGGGTGTCCAATTAGATATTTTTCGTCAAAAGTTATGTTGTATAAATATGTTAAATTCTACATTTAAATAATATATACTTAATGATCAGAATATTAAAAAATTATAATATTTTTTAATTAAAATAAACTAATCTTTTGTTCATTTTTTAGTTAAAAGGTACTAATGTTAAAATGGTAAAACTGTTTAAAAAGATAAAATAATATAGGTAAAATGTTATTCTGGCCAAATTTTGGCCACATTTTCTGATCAAAAGTTTTTTTTTTTTTTTTTATATTAAAAGTTGAACACCCTTGATTTACGATACGTCTTTGACGCAGTGATAATAGATGTCCATTTGACTTAAGAAATTTTGGGTTCGTATCCATGTCAACTATTATTCTTAAATATCCTTAATAAAATTTATGGTTCCACTACTATTATCTATCGGTAGGTGTGCGTTTTGAAGCTATAAGTAGATATAGTGAGAGTCCATTTGGATGGGCTTAAAAAAGGTAGTTTTTAAAAGGTATTTTTGAAAGTGTTGGAACTTATTTTTAAAATGAGTAGTTATGTGTTTGGATAAAAAAAGTGTTGGGTTTAAAAGAAAGTTGTTGATGTGTTTGGCAAATAAGTGCCGGTAAACACTTTTTTATCAAAATATCTGAAATACACTTAAATAATAATAATATATAATAATAATAATAATAATAAATAATAAAATAAATAATAATAATAATAATAAATATTAATAACACTAATAATTATAATTATAATATAATAATAGTAATAATAATAATAATAAAAATAAGAAGAAGAAGAAGAAGAAGAAAATTTAAAAAATAAATAATTAAGGGTAAAAAGGTAATATGAATGGTTAACATAAAATGACTTTCAAGTTGAAAAAAGAAAATACCCTCATCAAGCTTTTAGCTTTTGGCTCAAAATAAGTTATTTTGATTTAAAATAAGTCACTTTGATAATTATCAAACACTTTAATAAGTCAAAAAACTTATTTTTGAATCAATTTGACCAACTTTTAAGTCCATGCTCTAAATCGATCCGTAGATGATCAAATTATATTTTTGTTAAATTATTGATTTTGATATCATTAATTGTATTGTTGATCAGTTATCATATATGCTAAGTTAATTTTAAAAAACTTTTAATGTAATATCAAGATTGTCTGCTTTGTGAATTATGAAGAGCTCATAAATTAAGTTTATTTTAAAAATATTAATTTACTTTATAAGTAGAGCTTTTAAATTTTTGAATTATCAGTGTAAAATTTTGTTAGCACACACCCAATTTGCAAAAATTATAATTCTTTTCCTTTTTGCTAAATGAAAGTTGAAAGACTATTTGATTAATTAAAAGGTGTATCAACACCTTTATCGTTATCATTTTGAGACCTTAGTAACAAACGAATAAATCATATTAAAATTCAAATCAAATCAAACTCTTCTTTATTTAAACAGTTCGAACTCACAGAAATAATCGTAACTCATATCACCTCTCTAACAATAATAACAAGTGGGCAAGAGCTGGAAAGTAGTAAGAACACACATGATGTAATTTAATTGGGAAGATGATCTGATAGACCATCAACTACCATTTTTGTTGGCACATTTATTATTAGCATGTTATAAATGTTATACAGCCAGCTGTTATATATTTTCTACTTTTTCCGTCTCAAAATACTCGTAATTTAAGATATTCATTTAGCTTTTCATCTACTGCCTCCGTACTAAATATTTGTCATATTTTATTTTCTGTAAATTAAATTATAAATTTTGACCAACATAGTAAACTAATTTCTTTTAATGAACTTATTTTATCTTCGAAAATTAATTGATTAACTCTCATAAATAAAATTGAAAAAGTTAAAATAAATAGATGAGAGTTTAAAGAATAAAATCCAAACCTAATAAATTAAATAAGTTAGAGAAGAATTAATGCCACTTCTGCAAATTATTAAGGCAAAGTTATTGATGTTAGCTACTTTTTTGTGAGTAGTTTCTAGCTCTAATAAATATTTCTCGTTTTATTTTACTTTTTCATTATATTAGAAATATTTTTTTATCTGTTATTTTTAGCACATCAACAACAAAATGTATATATTTTCATGTTTTATCTTAAATATTGATTACACATTCTTTTTAAGAAATATGCAAAGTCTAATATACATATACACCATAGATATAATTTTTACTTACATATCAAGTCAAGTAAAATGAAACGAAAAAAATAATAATTCATTTACTTAAAGATCCCTCATCTGCTAAAGTTTGTTGACAAGTGGCCAATACAATGAAAGGTGACCATAACTTCTCTTTTTATAAAATTCCCACCTGGTTTCGAGATTTCGTAATAAAGCTCCAATTAAATTTAGATTATGCATTGCAGAGTTTATTTTGACTTGATATTTTCAATATAATTTTCTTCGTACTTAGGCTTTGAACTCGAGACATTCCCATGACTCCATGTAGGGTGTCCTGGGGCGGAGCTAGCACGAACCCCCTTCAGCGAAAAATATTTCTATTTATACATGGTTAACATTATCTTTTACTTATATATAGTAGATGTCGAACTCCGTTCAATTAGTTCATGATTTACTTTTGAACCTCCTTATCAAAAATCCTAGCTCCGCCATTGGCCGTTTCCGTATATTTCCCCAACAAGAAAATCAATCACAAACATATGAAATCCAATTTTCCATCTCTTCATACAATAAATACAAAGATATTAATTACTAATACTAGCAAATATATTATTATTCACACACCTAGGCTCTAGCTAACATTACCAAATATTTATTTATATAAGGCAATGATTTAAGAGCTACAAAACATAGTACATTGTGAACAAAATTAGAACAATAAAAATGAAGAATATTAATGTGAAAAAAATAGTTGAAGAAGAAGAAGACTATGATGAAACGTCGTCGTTTCCCGTTAGCCCTACCGGGCAATATTTTACGAGCTCAGTTATGTCGATTTCTGTTATTTGTGTGTTGGAATCTGAAACTCCGATCGATGATTCTTGTACCATCACATTGCTTAAGGATGTTTTTATTCCTATAAATCCTCGTTTCTCTTCTATTATGGTAAGTTTTTTTTTCCGCGATGTGTTAGAATGTCCAACGTTAGTTAAGAGATATTTCGATTGTGATCTCCTTTGATTAAATATCTTTCGTTAGAAAATTATATTATGCAAGTTGGATTAAGACAAATTTCTTTTGTTTATATTTAAATAGTTGATTTGATATCTTGGTATATTGAAAAACTATAGTGAAGTAGCTAGGTAAAGGGTTCAAACAGAAGCGAAATTAGAATTTTAATTTTATGAAATCTGAATTTTAGAACGATAACTTTACTTGTTGATGATTTGGTTCAAAACTAAACATTCATATGTATGTAATGAATTTTTTAATATATGAATTTACTCTTTTGAACAAAAATTACTGAATTCGTATTCATACTTCTAGCTCTCCTAAGTTCAAAAGTTAGGTTTAGGTCATAGAGTCATATTTTAATATTTTCTTTAATTCCCATTATATAAAATCTTGATTCCGACTATATATTGTCTTATGAATTACTGATTGAGTTAGGGTCGAGATCTATCTTTATTCTCCAAATTCTTGATTGTTTTTATCCTAATTTTCTTTGTTATTAATCTTGATTAGGTGAAAGACAAGAATGGAGTGAAACAATGGAAGAAAGTAGAAGTGAAGCACAAAGACCACATAAATGTACCAATTTTTCCACAAGGAAAATCAAAAGAATTTTATGATAATTGTTTCAATGAATACATGACAAAAATTTCTATGGAACAATTCCCACAAAGTAGACCACTATGGGAAATTCACATATTTAAATATCCAACAACAAAATCAGCTGGAAATTTAGTGTTTAAACTTCATCATTCACTTGGTGATGGATTTTCACTAATGGGTGCACTTCTTTCTTGTTTACAAAGAGCTGATAATCCTTCACTTCCCTTAACATTTCCATCATTTACTAGTAATAATAATAATTATAATCACAATTTGGGAAGTGATTATAAGAAGAGATTGTGTACTAATGTTGTTCAAAGGGTTAATGGGGTTGTTAACACTTTTTTAGATTTTGGATGGAGTTTAATGAAAAGCACTAATCTTGAAGATGAAAGAACATCAATTAGGTCTGGTGATGAAGGTGTGGAGTTTAGACCAATTGATATTACAACTATGGAGTTCTCTCTTGATCATCTCAAAGTAATTAAGTCCAATCTTAAAGTGGTATGTTGTTCAATTTCTTGTCTTAATTGTTTTCGGTATGACTTCTGCGTTACTGTATTTGTTTTACTACTTGATTATCTTATGAATATATTTTACTTAAGTTGAGGAACTATCGTGTTACTTAAAAAGACTATCAAATCTAACCTTAAAAGAAGTCACAGAAAAGTTGTGATATTTACAAATAAAAAATTAATTTTTTTTAATTTGCGACCTCTAGTTATTTTGGGACCTAAGTTTTATGTCGGTTTTGTCAAGTTGATTTTTGTTATCTTTACTAGTGTCGGAAACAATCTCTTTAACCTTTGTAAGGTAATTAAGGGTAATATTCCATATATGCCACCTTTTTCTTCTTAATTAGTTGAAAAGGGTGGTAGTAGTTCCAATTGGAAATATAACTTTTAATGCCCCAAAGTACTAAATTCATAGATGGGCTGGGTGATGGACACAATACAAGTGATAGTATTTATTCCGTTCCTATTTATTTGTTCAGTTTTGATATAATATACTTATTTTATTAATTTAACTAATGATTTTGTTCTTTAACTTTTATTAATTAATAAAATTTTAAAAATTAATTTATTCATTAAAGAAATTTTATTTTTAAAAATAATATAAATTTTATAAATAAATTGAGGATACAAGAAGTAAAATAATAAAAAATTTCTTAATTTATTAAAAATAACAAGTAAAAAAATTAAAATTGAACAAGTAAGAGAAATTATGAATATTTCACCAAAGTATTTTTTTATCTCTGACGAGTACTAATATAAATTTTTGGAATAATTTTGTCATTGTTTTGTCTCATAAGATAGTGTAAAAAGACTGAAAAGTTGGTAACTAATATGAGACAGAAAAAATATCTATTTTGTTCGGATAATAAAAGAGAATCAACTCCCTAATTGGTAGCATGGTTGATTGAACCTTTCCTCGAAAATGTAATTTTCAATTTATGGCATTGAATTAGCTATGGTGACCTAAATTTTCAATTTATGACATGTAACAACTTCCATGACCAACATTAATATCTCAACCTCCTTTATAGTTGTTGCCTCATCTTTAATGTCACCACACTAGTGACGATAAATATCTATGACATGATAAATTATACTGAGATTGATTAATAATTTGTATAAAAAATAGTCTTTTTACGATGGGTTAAATTTTATTTGTAGTGTAACATTTTATTTACAATGTCAATGTATGTCATGAGTCATGACCTTGATATCTATTGAGAACCTTGTACTATTTAAGATTTACGATTTTTTTTTTGTCTAACAGACCATAAACGATGTTATATGTGGAGTTTTGTTTTTGGGGGTACGATTATACATGGAGGAAATGAAATATGATCAGAAAAATGCAAATTCAACGGCATTAGTGTTACTCAACACTAGAAATATTGCAGGATACAAATCGGTGAAAGAAATGTTGCAACCAAAAAATGAGTCAAAATGGGGAAATCAATTTGCATTTTTACATGTTTCATTACCAAAAATCGATAAAGAAGAATCATCAACTAATCCTCTAAGCTTTGTGTTTAAAGCACAAGATGTTATTCAGAGAAAAAGAAACTCGGCAGCTGTTATTCTTACTGGAAAATTGCTCGATACTTTGCAAAAGTATAAAGGTCCCGAGGTAAAATTTCTTACTCTAATTCTCTATAAAAGGACGAAAAAATGACTCTACCCTCATAAGAATTTTGAAATTTATTGATTTAAATTCCTAACCTTATTTTTACGTTATATACTGAATTCTAAATTAATAATTTGTGTTATAGGTAACGGCTAAATATATCCATAACACGTTGAAGAATTCTAGTATGACAATATCAAACATGATTGGGCCAGTGGAAAAAATGGCTTTGGCAAATCATCCAGTTAAAAGCTTGTACTTCATGGTGGTTGGCGTTCCCGAGGTAATTTTTCTACGTACTGATAGTGTAAAAAATATTTATAATGAATTTTTTTTGTGTGTGTGTTTTTAGGATGTGTTTACACCTAGCACAGACTCTTCAGTATGGATGCGGCATTTGTATCGAATTCTCTAAAAATCTATTTCCTTCGTCTCTTTTTACCTGTTTACTTTCGAATTGACACACTTATTAAGAAAATAATTAATGACGTAGTGAGTTTACCATTTTACCCCTATTAATTATGAAGTGAATGAAAAGTTCTACATTTTAAAAGTAATTAGTCATTTAATTGAGGGTATAATAAGTAAAAAAACAATTGTCCTTTTTTGATTTGTCAAAATTGACAAGTAATTAGAGACAACTATTGAAAAAAGTGATCAAATAATTAGAGACGAAGGAAATATTATTTTTGAAGAATCTGACATGCACTTATTGATATTTTTAAAGAATTCGAACAACAAAATATTTTACTACATATTGACTTAATGAAATTTGGTGATTTTTCATGCAGAGTTTAACAATAACAATGATGAGCTATATGGGACAATTAAGAGTGGCTGTAGGAACAGAAAAAGGTCTAATTGATCCACAAAAGTTCAAATGTAGCATTGAAAATGCCTTTGATAGGATTTTCAAAGCTGCTGTGCCTTCTGCTTCTTCCAAACCTTCAAATTAATTCATAAAATTTGGACTTTTATTGTTGTGTTTTTTTGTTTTTTTTTTCAAATCTTATTTGATTCATGTATTCATTTAATGACTATATATTTTACTTTTAGTAATGAAATTCAGATTTTGTTTAATTTGATATCTTCCATCAAAATCTTTATTTCATTTGATATCTGTTAAATTAGGTCTTAGATCTAGCGAACTCAAAATAAGAAAGACTGTTCCAGTCTTATAAAGAGTTCACACATCTCATTAATCATCAACGTAAGATTTTTGTCATTCTTTAACAATATCTTACGTGATATTTGATATTCATTTTGATACTTGATTAATCCAGATACACTAGTAAGGTCTATTAAGAGAGGAAATGCTCTCTATCAGAGATTTTTCTATTCTAGGACTTGAACTCAAAATTTTATATTGTTCCTTTTTCTTCTAGTTCATTTTAAAAAAGATATATCCATTTTCCTTGAAATTGAATTACCACAAAATATCATTTAAATTGTAAGAATTTTTCTTAAAATGAGTTAGATCTTTAATTAATCATAATTTTATAACAAAATGATCTTTAACTTTATCTTTTTTTGCAATTGAACTCATAACATGTTGAGAGTGGACTTTAAGATTTGTGTACTGTCAGCGTAAACATTTTTTTACACCATCATGTTAAGTTCACTTACAACGATAGATTAATTAAATCTTTATAGCAAGTCTTATATTAATAATTAACCTGAAAAATAGAAGAGTAACTTGCTACAAAGGATTTAATATAACTTATTGCAAAATTTAACTCTATGCTATAAGTCGTGAGTTATGTTAGTATTAAATTTGTTACATCAAATTAATTAACTCTAACATTTGAGATTGAATCTCATTATCCCATGAATATAGTAGGGTTTCAATAATATCATCACTTGAAGAAGATCCATTAAGCAATTCCTTCACTCTTCTATACACCACAATTGTTGAGTTCCCAATAACCTACACACAAATTTAAAAAAAATGTGTCAAAATGAGCTTTTGCTTAATAACTAAATATAGGTTTTGGATTCTAGTTCATTTTATAAAAAAAACAAGGACAATAATTTTGACTTTGGTCAATAACTGTTCTATTCGTAAACAAAAGTTTCAGATTCGAGCTTTGAATATGAAATTATCTTTAATAAAAAATATTTTGCCCTCTAAAATGAGACTTTCCAACGCGAATATGAATTAGTTCCCAAAGTAGGGTATAATGTGGAAAACTAGAAAATAAAACTAGTCCCTACATTGTCATTATCATGATAAGATATTGGAAAACTATTAAAAGAAACATTAATTAGGAGTATAATCTGACTAATATATCCCTTATTAATTCATTAGTCTTTTATCTATTTATGTCTCTTAATTCTTATATAATTAATTCTAAGGTCAAAGCTTGAAGAAAATAATTACTTCTCTCTTGATTTTTTAAATTAACAAGTATGTAGTTCCTCCATCCATTTTTACTTCCTCATTTTGACTTCAAAGTTTTTTCTCGTATTCTTCGTAAAATGATCTATAGTTACACAAATTTTTGATATTTGTTTTAACCACAAATTAAATTTCAAATGTCCTTTTCTTGTTTCTTTAACTATGTTTCAAGTCAAATAGTATCACATAAAATAAAACGAATAGAATATCAAAGCATGCATATACTTACCTTAGTTTCATGGAAAATTTGCATCATAGAGTTCCCATCTAGAGAAAAGTTGGAACTAATTACTTCAAAATTTTCCTTATGGAATAACCTAATTATGTTATAAAACATAACTAAGTTATCAAGGCCACTAATCAAGATTAAGTCCATTGTTGGGCTCATTTCTTGGACTTCAATTTGAGGTGAAGATAATTTGCTAATACTTGGATTTGGATCATGATTAGCCATGCATAATAAATTGAACCTCTTTTTAGTCCTTAATTTTTCCAATTGCATTTTGCTCTTCTCCAATTTGATTTCCAAGTTTTTTATGTAAGTTATTGATGCATCTATTTGATCTGGCAATCCCATTGCTTCCTGCAACTAATTTTCATGCAAACACATAAGTATGTCACAAGAGTACGATAAATAATTCTGATTTTAATCCTCGCGATATATAATTAACTAGTTCATTCATGTATGAAATAAGTAATAAGTATCAACTAGTTGTGAAATATATAATCATCAAATATAGAGTAACAATACACGTTTAACATACACATATATATAATTAGTGATGGAACAATTCATAATTCATAAATATTCATGAGTAAAGGGGTCAATTGTGCACATTTCAATTGTATTGTTCAAGTTTATTATGTTTATTTATTTCAACTTTTGAGTTTTTGTATTATTTGACCTCTAACTATATATGTATTGTAAATAAGTTTAAGAACAAAAAGTGATTTTTCCTAAAGAAGTAAAAGAAAGTTGGTTGTTAATAAAACTCTAGAATTAAATTAATCCTATTACAAAAAGATGATTCCATACCCCTTAATCATCCCCTAAATAAATGAATGTCTCCTTAAATAATTAATTTTAATGAATTTTGACTTATTGGGTTATGTTGAAAAGGAAGGATCCTTATCTTTGGCTATCTCGTGTATGTTACGTTCTCATTCAAAATTTAAACTCGATGAATCCAATTAAACAAAATAAATTTTTAATATATATCCATTGTACTTTTATAGTATCGAGTTACATGTAATAAAATTCACAAATTACATATGTATCAACATAAGTTGTATTTGCTAAAAATGATTTATTTAGTGTGATTTCAGATTAGTCGGTTCTAAATAGAAGAAAAATGTGATTTTTTTTATCTCTCCATATATAGCTAGAATCACACTCTCGCCTTTTTCCTTTTTCGGTAATCTAAATACACAATCTTAACAATGAAAGTTCAGGGTGTTTATTATCTGAGTAACATCTCTCGACCGTGACGAAAAATATGATGATTCATAAACAATATAATATAGAAATTAAAGAAAAAAAACCTGAGATGGATGAGGTGGGAGGAGAGAACAAAGATGATTAAAAAGGTTCTTCATATTGTTCCTTCTTTTCTTCTCCACATATTTTTTTTCCAATCTTGGTGCTGAATTACAACCAGTATACATTTTATTGATTATCATCAAATATATAATATTTCTTGTTATATAATTTTTTCTTCTATTTCAAGAAATTCTAAAAATAATCTTTATTTTGTGATAGAGATTGGAGAGATATAATAATTATTTATAAGTTTAAAAAAAAGGCAAAAAGGCGTCCACACAAAAAGTGTATAAAGTTAGTATAAAAAGATACCATAACGTAATAATGTAAACGTCATGAGTTGAATGTTAGATTAATTCTCATCTCTCCTTTCTCCCCTTTTTTTAAATTCCTCATAATCGTACGTAAGTTTATTTGATACGTGAGATAAATATAATAATTATAAAAAAAAAATTAAGTTTATTTAATGTTTAATTTGAAGTAATTGTTGATTTCAAAATTATCTTATAAGGTAGAATAAAAAAATCTCGTGAAATATCTCAAAATCATTAGAATATTCTTGATTATCTTATCCTGGGTATGAAAATAATTCGTAAGTAGAGTTATATTACCTTTAAAAATTATCTAAAATGATTGAATCTTTTTTATTTTGTTGTACACTTTTATTTTATTTTAAGTTTTAATTTTTTAAAAAAATCAGAGGATAAAATGCTTACAATTTATTCTTCTAGCTAGATTCTCTAGGTAAGAGATCACACTAATTAGTATAATACTATATCTTTTCCTTTAAAAAAAATCATATCAAAGTATATATACCAACTTTTATATAACTAGATTTAACTTAACTTAAAAAGCTTTTTTAACATAATTTATAATGACATAGACATTTAACATTTACTTTATTTCCTTAATTTTTATAAAATCTTTTAACAATAAATTATTTTATATAATTAAATAATATTACGTAAATTAAAATGGCTAAACTTTTTTTTTATTACTAGTGATGGTGACACCAAATTGTAGTTACCGTCCATTTTAGTAAAGCAAAGCATCAAATAAAAGTATGTGTTGGCTAAAATGTTCACATTATTCTGCTCAATGTAGACGAATAACTTCTCAGTCTTTTTATTAAGACGTAGAGTTGAGATTACAACGATAAAATTATATTAAATATATATTTATTGATCATCAACGTAGAATGATGCACCATATTTTAATATTTCGTAAATAAATGAATAAGTGTAACAAAATTCAAAGTTTCTATGGAGAAAATTGAATAATTGGTTATTATTATAAGTTAGTAAAAGTTTTAAATCATAAATAATGGAAATAAAAATGATTTAATTATGGAAAGATGGTTTGAAAAATATTTTCACTTTGATCAAAATCGTTGTTACAGTATCAAATTTATGAAGGACTCTTTACCCTTGCATTCTTTAATAGTGTATTTTAAAGATATATATGTGCTCATATAGACATATTACTATTTATAATGATGCACTATTTATGATGTTCACGTAGACACATATGTACCTTTAAAATACACTATTAATAATACAAGCGATAAAAAATCTTTTACAACATTCGATATTATAATAATAATTTCAATTAAAATTCAAATATATTTGAGACATTTTTCCCATAATTATCTTAATTACAAGAATGATATGTTTCTAACTTCTTATTTTAATCAGTATCTATGTATATTGAACATGACGGGATAAAATAGTCATTTTAAACTAACTAACGAAAATATATTTTCTGAACAATTAAATCCATGTATAAATCTGAATCTTGATACGATTATTATCAAGTATATATATTAATTGTCAATTTGATTTATTGAAGTGTGAGTTTCTGAGATGAATAATGCCATATTTTTTAACTCATTCATCTTACTAGTTATCAATCTAAACTTCTTTTACTTTAAATAAATTTAAATTCATTACATGAATATCATAATATTAAAATCTTTAAAAGTAAATTTATCGAATAAAAGATTTTAAATCCGCCTCCGCATAAAATTAAAAAGACAACTGTAGAAATTTCGGCTGAGAATTTAAAAATCAACGGTCTTTCATGTTTGATTCCATTTATCTATTTTATGATTATGACTCTTTAATTTTTTTTCTAAAATGATAAAAGAATATATTAAAAATTGTTGTGAATTTTGATGTTATTTTCTACTTTTATATTATTTTTTTGTCTCAATTTATACAATATTGTACAATTAAGTTTAAGACTTTTAAAGAAACTTTGTTATGTTTATTAGAATATCTCATTAAAGCCAGTATATACAATACTTTTAAACTATATTTAATAAATTAAAAAAAAGATTATTATATTTATCAAAATTTCTTATTAAAGTCATCGTATTGCTTATTATTTAGTTGCTTTTTTTTCCGTAATAAATGTCATCAAATATTTATCAAATAAAAAAATATGAAATATCTTTTAAACGAATAAAAGAAAAGAAAAAAAGCGTATAAATTAACATAGAGCGAATAATACTTTCATGTTAGTGGATGGTAGGGCAATTTGGAGTAACAAAGTCAACTCATAACACTACCCATCCATTCAATTTATTTAAATTTGAGTGAATTAATGTTCAACTTATTTTATTGGCTAATATATAAATATATATTTTTGAGATCATTATTCAATTAATTAATGTTCGCTTTATAAATTTATTTTTAACAAGTTCATTGATTTTGGATAGAAAGATAGACATTGTGTTTGAAAATATGGTCTTGTTAAGACCAAACATCATATGATCTCTTGATATTTAATACGAATTGTCAAAGATAAAATTCGATTTTTTTTAATTTGAGTGAATTAATGTTCAACTTATTTTATTGGCTAATATATAAATATAAATTTTTGAGATCGTTATTTAATTAATTAATATTCACTTTATAAATTTATTTTTAACAAGTTCATTGATTTTGGATAGAAAGAAAGATATTGTATTTGAAAATATGGTCTTGTTAAAGATCGAACATCATATGATCTCTTGATATTTAATACGAATTGTCAAAGATAAAATTCAATTTTTTTTTATTAAAGTACAAATAAAAGTTAATTTAATTTTATTTTTTTGTCAATAATAATTTTTGTATATATGTTTGTACCTCACTCATACATGACTGAATATATGTAAAAAAAGGGCAAAATTTTTAGATTTATGTGTCTAAATATAAAAATAATATTTCATTCTTCAAATTTCAACAATTCTAACAGTCAATTTGATTTTGCTTTACATGATTGACCTACGTGAAGAAAAGAATTGAAATTTAGGTATTGCATTAGAAAGTTTTTGCCACATGTAGTATTAACTTTATTTTTTATTTTCAATTTCCAAATCTACTTTAAATAAGCTCAAATTAGAAACATAAGTTTCATATATTATTAAAAGAAGAAAAAAACCTCCATGATCAATTTGATAATATAATAAATCATACAAATTCATTTAATAACCTTTTAATTTATTTCATATATGGATATATCCCGTCTTACTCCATTTTGGCATATTCAAATTTTACCCAATCCACTCATTTAACATTATTAAAACCACCTTTGCATGTGAACCTATATATATATATATATATATATTGTGATGTTAATTTTTTAATTAAACATGTTATGTGAAAAAACTTAAAATCAAAAAGTTACTAGAAAGAGGATTTTTGTTTTAAAAAATGAATCGAAAAGTTAAAATAGAATAAATAAATTAAAATGAAAAGAGATACTCTCTCCGTTTCAAAAATAATGATCCTTTTTCTTTTTTAGTCTGTTTAAAAAAGAATGTCTTCTTTCTTTTTTTAGTCTGTTTAAAAAAATGTCCTTTTTCTTTTTTTTGGTAACAACTTTTCACGTGACATGTTTAAGGCCACAAGATTAAAGAACAATTTTATATATTTGATATAATTTTAATGTAGGATCATATGATTAAAAGTCTTCTTTATTTTTTTAAACTCCGTGTCAAGTTAAACTAGACCATTCTTTATAAAACGAAGAGAGTATATTTATTTGAGGTCAATTGTTTTCCTTGTGCATGTCTCCACCCTTTGCAAAAGTTTTGCGGCTCGACTTTGTTGGTCCCCTTAATAATGGACTTCCACGGCTCTTAATTTCTTCAACTTTTAATGAAATGGAATAATTACAACTAGGAGTTAAGTTTTTATTTAATCTATACTGATTAGAAGATTTTGTTTAATTAATTTTGTTTATATCGAAGCGAGGTTGTTGAAGGTTTATTAAGATTAATGTTTTAATTTTATAATAGTAAGATATGATTTATTATTTATGGACGTTTATAAGATCCATCCATTTAGCAGCACCTTAGAATGACAAAAGAGCGAGGTTTAAGCGAGAAAAAGCTTACGGTAAATACTTATGCACCCAGAGACGAGAAAGGGCGTAGTAATCGACTCGGGGAGTTGAAAATAAGCATAAATTCGATGATTTTTGAATAGGGCAACCTTTCAAACTGCTGCTGAATCCATGGATAGGCAAGAGACAACCTGACGAACTATAACATCTTAGTTACCAGAGGAAAAGAAAGCAAAAGCGATTCCCGTAGTAGCGACGAGCGAAATGGGAGCAGTCTAGACCTTCGTATATCTCAATATCCCTGATTTAAATCTGTAAAATTATATTGAGTATGTTATTCTTATTGAAATGAAACAATGATATCACAACAAATATATTAATTGTTGATGGGACAATGCATTATTCAATAAATCAATTTAACGATATGTAAAATTTCACCGGGAGACTTCAAAATATGAAGAACAAATATGTTAATTAATTGTTGATGGGAGAATGCAATATTCAATAGTATACAAAATTTCACTAAGAGAGTTCAAAATATAAAGAACTAAACATAAACATTATGCTCACTCAGATTTATATGCTTTTGGAATGATTCAAAGCACAATCAACCTCTCTATCTTAAGATTTCTAACATGATCGATTCTAAATAGAGCAGATACAATTATATATTAATTGTTGATGAGACAATGCAATATTCTATTAATTAATTTTATAATGCATAAAATTGCACTAAGAAAATTTAAAATATGAAGAAAATATAAATTGATTTAGCAAAAAAAGAACACAGATGTACCTGTACCATGGCAGGGTGCTATTCTACCACTAGACCACTAGTGCATCTTGTCCATAAATCTACAATTAATTGTATTTTTTTTTGCAATATTTAATTTGAGTTTTACAGGAAGTAAACCAGAAAAATGAATTTTGAAACCATGAGCATGCTACACAATGAAGGAAGAACTACAAAATTTAATGATACTAACATTTTATTTACATTAGGATATTGTTTTGGCAAAATGTCCATAAAAACACTCTTTTTAAGGGTAGTTTATAATAGTGCAAAGTTTTTCTATACTTTTAAAAATTTTCTAAAGAAGCAAAGTATATCAAATAAATTGAGATGGAGAAATAATTTTTTAAAAATCTAATTATGGTCAAAGTGATGATTTTGAAAATAAATCACAAAGTACATAAGATAGGTAAAAGAATATCAATATTAAGATGGTTAGACCAAATTACGTTAAAGATGTATTAAAAACGCTTTTAAACTTAAAATACAAATTATTAGTTTCATTTTCGAATCATTGATCGTCTTAAAAATACTTTTCTAAGTAACTAATCATACTTAAATGCATCCCCAATCTGTCACATGATATATTAAGCGCTCTCAAACTCTTGTAGAAACAGGAAATTCTAACTAAAAAAGCGAGAGAACTGTTAAAAACACCCCAAAATTTAGCGAGAATTTTAGATCTTTAATTCACAAGATCGGATGTGTATTTAAATTCGAATCAAGTTAAGAGGTGTTTTTCAGACGATCAATAATTTAAGAACGAAACTAACAATTCACGCCGTAATTTATCCTAAAATTTTACCCAACAATAAAATTTTAAAAAACACGTGTCACTCACTTATTTGATGTGAATAAACACTATGCATAAGCATAACTATATATATATAGATAGATATAAGTTTGTTCATTATACATTTTTGCTGCGTAACAGACTTGCGCTATTTTTCTCCTATGAATCCTCCATAGCTATAGCACTATTTCTCTGACCTTATAACTAACTCTATCTTCTTCTTCTTCTTCTCCGCAAAAATTGAAAAACCTAAATTCTGAAAACTCTCAGTTTCACTCCTGCATTTTCTCGGCGAATCGATCAACAATGGAGTATTTTACCTAAAACTCAAATTCTACGTAAATCGGACAAGTTTTCGTCAAGTATTAGGGTTTAATTTTCCCCAAAACGTTAACCGGAGAATAATTGATGAATTATAAGAATTAATTGAGTAATTAGAAACAAAATTTAGATTCTCTGTTTGTTGAAATTATACTGGAATTATGATGTATGGAGATAATGAATATGTTGATGATAGAGATATGATGCAAGTAGAAGACGAAGGAGGAGAAAGAAGAGGTGATGTTGATGAAGATGAAGATGAAGATGAGTCACGGGAGATAACTCAGGACGATGCATGGGCTGTTATTAGTTCATATTTTGAAGAAAAAGGACTTGTGAGGCAACAATTGGATTCGTTTGATGAGTTTATACAGAATACAATGCAGGAAATTGTTGATGAAACTGCTGATATTGAAATTCGACCTGAATCTCAGCATAATCCTAGTCGTCAACCTGATTTCGTTGAGGTTTTTTTGTTCTCATTTCTTAATGGTGCTTATTTTGCAGTGTTGTGTGGTTTTCTTATCAGTAGCATTAGCAGTATTCTTGTAGTTTCTTGAACTTTGATTTCAATTATCACTTGTGCTTTAGTTATGCATTACACTGAGTACACTGTTGTTATTGGATTTGTAGTATGACTCTGCTTAATGTTGGTTAAGTTGCATCTCTATATACAAATTAGAGAATGACAGCTTCATCGAATTGATTAATTTGTTCTAAACAACTGAAATCGAATCGTGAATATTGGTATATGACATTTAGGTTGCATTTATTTTTTTGATACAACAGCAGCCCCTGAACCTCAAGCTAGTTGTGGTAGATTAAGTGATTTTTTGCTACATTTCATTCCTCGCTACACCTAGATTATACCTATCATTGCACTATCATACAATGTCTACTAACATAGAAAGCTCGTGTCAGTTACTGGATCAAATGCAAGTGTGTTAGCATTAACAATAAGTCCTTGGTTAATTGGTATTGCGTATGCTTACTGTTTGCTTCCATTATTAATTTATGCTAGGACGTAATATATTAAATTGGAAAGGATGAAATGAGGAGAGTAAAGAAACAAATTACTCTTTCACTTTACCTGTATATACTTTTCTTTTCCAAATTTTGATCTGGATAGGTACTCATGAATGGTAATAAATTTTAAAAATTACTTTTTGTTTTCTCACCATGTTATAATTCTGTAAATTTTAGCAGAATCTCTCGTATTACTCCTTGATGTTAAAATGATGATTTAAGTGTTTTTGGTTCTAATTTTGCAGACAATCTACAAGATCAAGTTCACTCAGATATACTTGAGTAGACCTATGATGACAGAGTCTGATGGAGAGACTAATACTTTGTTTCCAAAGGCTGCAAGGTTAAGAAACTTAACATACTCTTCCCCGCTATATGTTGATGTGAAGAAGGAAGTAATAAAGAAAGGTCATGACTATGAAGAAGTGACAGAAAATCAGGAATTTACCAAAGTTTTCATTGGAAAGGTAGCGAAATGTGGATACATCAACTGATAGTATTAATATTTTTTATTTGGGGATCCCCCTTAATGCTTTGAATTTCAGGTTCCTATAATGCTTCGGTCAAGCTACTGCAGCTTGTATAACCTATCGGAGAAAGATTTAACAGAGTTGGGAGAGTGCCCGTATGATCAAGGTGGATACTTCATAGTCAATGGGAGTGAGAAAGTTCTGATTGCACAGGAAAAAATGAGCAGTAATCATGTTTATGTATTCAAGAAAAGACAACCAAACAAGTATGCTTATGTGGCAGAAGTTCGGTCTATATCCGAGGGCCAAAACAAGGCACCTAGTGGCATGTTTGTTAGGATGCTTTCTAGGTCTAATTCTAAGGTTGTAAAACTTAACTCATTTCAAGAATAGTTATGTGCTTGTTGCCATAATTCAATTTGCTTTAGTTCTTAAGGAACTTTCTCTGCTTTGTGACAGGGGGCGTATGGCCAGTATATTCGTGCCACTCTTCCATACATACGGACTGAAATTCCAATTATAGTAGTCTTCAGGGCATTAGGATTTGTCGCTGACAAGGATATATTGGCGCATATTTGTTATGATTTTGCTGACACTCAGATGATGGAATTACTTCGCCCTTCCTTGGAAGAAGCTTTCGTGATTCAAAATCAGCAGGTGGGTGTTTTAGTTTTGTTGTGTTCTTGTCATATTATCTTGTAATTTTAACTAAACTATTTATCTTATAAATTTTGGTAGGTGGCACTTGACTATATTGGCAAAAGAGGATCTACTGTTGGTTTCACAAGAGAAAAGAGAATCAAGTTGGGAAATACTTGATATTCAGTGCTGAAGCTTTTGTGTTTCTCGGTTTCTTAGAAGAACTGTTCATCTGTATTGCAGGTATGCCAAAGAGATTCTCCAAAGAGAAATGCTTCCGCATGTTGGTACTAGAGAATATTGTGAAACTAAGAAAGCCTACTATTTTGGGTGAGACAATGATCCTGGATTTGGAATTTGCGAAAATTATCAAATAATTAATGAAAGATAGTTGCATTCTTTTTTACCAGCTACATCATCCATCGTCTTTTACTCTGTGTATTGGGACGGAGGCCTGAAGATGATAGGGATCATTATGCTAACAAAAGACTGGATCTTGCTGGCCCTTTACTTGGTGGCTTATTCCGAATGGTCTGCAGTTTGTTGTAAATGTTTTGGTTCGACAAGATAAGGAGAAGTTCCTTCTTATAATAAATGTTGATATTTATGCAGCTATTCAGGAAGCTAACAAGGGATGTGAGATCCTATGTTCAAAAGGTTACTATCTTAGCTCCTTTTTTGTGCTCTATCTATTTGCATATATGGAGCTTCTGTTAAATAAAGCAATCTACTTTTGTGCCCGATCCAGTGTGTTGACGGTGGAAAGGATGTAAATTTGCAATTTGCCATTAAAGCAAAAACAATTACAAGTGGACTTAAGTATTCTCTTGCTACTGGGAACTGGGGACAAGCAAATGCTGCTGGTACCAGGGCAGGAGTTTCACAGGTGAGCTAATACTACTTGTATATACTTTAATTTCTTTTTCATCGTTTTCTCTTGTTTCATTATTGTATCCATATGCTTACACAGGTTTTGAATCGTTTGACATTTGCATCTACTCTTTCTCACTTGCGTAGATTGAACTCACCGATAGGGCGGGAGGGTAATTTTCTCTTGCTCTTAGAATTGACTCTATTTGTTCCTTTTGGTAGTTTCTTTGTCATCAGTGTCTTATACCTTGGTAACCAGGTAAATTGGCAAAACCTAGGCAGCTTCATAATTCTCACTGGGGAATGATGTGTCCAGCAGAAACGCCCGAAGGACAAGTAACATAATACACGACACTCATTTATTGATTAAGTTTGCATGATCTTATGAATATTATAACATTTCGTCTGCTGCTGATATGTTAGGCATGTGGACTGGTAAAGAACCTTGCTTTAATGGTGTATATAACAGTAGGATCAGCAGCAAATCCAATTTTGGAGTTTCTAGAAGAGTGGAGTACAGAAAATTTTGAGGTGTGCAATTCATGGAAGATGCTCATGGCTCTCAATGTTCTAAATATTGTGACAAGCTTATGATACTCTTTAACTTTAGGAAATATCTCCTGCGGTTATTCCCCAATCTACCAAGATTTTTGTAAATGGTTGTTGGGTTGGCATTCATCGTAATCCAGATCTGTTGGTTAGGACACTGAGACAGCTGAGGAGACAGGTTATATTACCACATTAATTTCTTATCTTTCTGATTTTAACATACTCTCGGTTGTTTGTTCCTGCAAGTTTTAGATATTTGAGTTATGAGAAGTTTGACATTTGTTCTCTTTTAGGTTGATGTTAATACTGAAGTTGGAGTTGTCCGAAATATAAATCTGAAGGAACTGCGCCTGTATACAGATTATGGTCGTTGTAGTAGGCCATTATTCATAGTGGATAAAAAGAGATTGAGGATAAAGAAGAATGATATTATCACACTGCAAATGAGGGTATATACTGTTTAGCAAGATTGTTACATTCTATAATTATTCAGTCCCATTGATCTTGCTTGTGCTGATTTCAGGAGTCATCTGAAGATTCTGGCTGGCATGATCTTGTGGCCAAAGGATTTATTGAGTATGTTGATACTGAGGAGGAAGAGACTACAATGATCGCAATGACCATAAATGTAAGAATTCATGAACTACACCTAGCTATACAATGTATTATTCCTAGTACTGACCAAAAATTTGTTGCTGCCCTTCTTTGATGAAGCTTAATCATCCATATCTTGAGTTTAGGTTCTTCTAAATCAGGAAGTGATAGAGTTAGTGTTCTCAGACTCAGAATTTCTATAAAACAATTTTCATGTTTAATGTTTTAGGATCTTACAAATTCAAGGGTGAACCCAGATGAGGCTTATGCTGAGACCTACACACACTGTGAAATCCATCCATCTTTGATATTGGGAGTGTGCGCTTCAATCATACCGTTTCCAGATCATAACCAGGTGAATCAATATGTTTGTGAGTCCCTTCGGGTACATTTGATAAAAAATAAGTTACTGTATTTTATGGTATGTCTTCGATACATAATTACATATTTAGTCGAGTCTGTACACCATCTTGATCTACATTCCTTCTCAAATAGTATCTATTTTCCTCTATTAAACCCTTCCATTGGGTTTTGCTTTATTGTATTTAATTTTGACATGTTGCAGTCCCCTCGTAACACATATCAATCCGCTATGGGAAAGCAAGCAATGGGGATTTATGTCACCAATTACCAATTTCGGATGGTAGGCTAGGTTTTCTCTGTTCTGCGAGCTTTCATTTGTTCAGTATTAAGTATTCGCATTCATGATTATTTCTGATTTAAATAACAGGATACATTGGCCTATGTACTGTATTATCCACAAAAGCCTCTTGTTACTACGCGAGCTATGGAGCATTTGCATTTCAGGCAGCTTCCAGCTGGCATTGTAATTAATCACCAGCTTATTGCTTGTTTTCATTCTTAACTTTCTTGCTTTATAGTCAATAATCTTTTCCTGTTGGATTTGCAAAAGAATGCCATTGTTGCCATTACCTGTTATTCTGGCTATAACCAAGAAGATTCTGTCATCATGAATCAATCTTCAATTGACCGTGGCTTCTTCCGCTCTCTATTTTTCCGTTCATATAGGTATGTAAGTTTCATTTCTACTTCATATTGTCTGCTGTTTCTTCCTCTGATCAAGCTCCTGTCTCTCTTTACCATCAATAGGGATGAAGAGAAAAAGATGGGAACTCTTGTTAAAGAGGATTTTGGGCGTCCTGATAGAGAACATACCATGGTTGGTTCTTTATTTTGGTCACTCTTTTCCTCCCCATCCCATCCCTTGTTCTAAGGACATTATTTAGGACAAACGAATAAAAGAAATAAACAATAAATGTAATAGGTATGTTTTTTTATAAGAGTTAATCTATTTTCTACTTGTATAATGTTGGATTATGGTTGTTATTTCTTGCAGGGAATGCGACATGGAAATTACGATAAATTAGAAGATGATGGATTTGCACCTCCCGTTAGTATCACGAGCATACACGAATTCATCATTCTGCTTCACTAATATGTGCTTGGAATTTTAATCTCTGGTAAATTCTTACTGATGCCAGGGAACAAGAGTTTCTGGTGATGATGTCATAATTGGAAAGACCACACCTATTTCTCAAGATGAGGCTCAAGGACAATCTGCAAGATACACGCGCAAAGACCATAGTACCAGTCTACGACATAGTGAAACTGGAATTGTGGATCAGGTGCTCCTGCTAGTTATTTGTGCGTCAATTTCCTATGTCCTCCATAATTAGGGGAACTCATCTCTAAAAGAGAATTTCGCATTTCTTGTTGGCCATTTCATTTGTTAACTGTCTTGTTGATAAGTTGTTTCCTTGCTTTCTATAGGTTCTTTTGACAACAAATGCAGATGGATTGAGATTTGTCAAAATAAGGATGAGATCTGTCAGAATTCCACAGATTGGAGACAAATTCAGCAGCCGGCATGGACAAAAAGGAACCATTGGAATGACTTATACACAAGAAGACATGCCATGGTCCGCTGAAGGCATCACCCCAGATATCATTGTGAATCCTCATGCTATCCCTTCTCGTATGACAATAGGTCAGCTAGTTGAGTGCATCATGGGGAAGGTTGCTGCTCACATTGGAAAGGAAGGAGATGCTACCCCTTTTACTGATGTTACTGTAAGTTCACAAAGTCTCTTCTGGAAAAAAAAAGGTTCATATAATTGTAAAAGCAATTAAGACAATACAAGTCGTCAGATTTCTATAATAAATGAGACAAAAACTGTCTCTGAGTTGATACATTTCAAGATGAAAAAATGTACAAAGAGGTTCCTGAAATACTGGTTTATCAAATGCTATTAAGGGTTAATACTAATTCACGAATATGAGATGCCAATCACTTGGACGTTTTTTGATTATTTTGTGCAAATTGAATATGAATTAACCATTCAGTACTTTCAGGTGGATAGTATCAGCAGAACTCTACACAATTGTGGCTATCAGATGCGTGGTTTTGAGAGAATGTATAATGGTCATACAGGTCGTGTACTGACTGCAATGATATTCTTGGGGCCAACTTACTACCAGAGACTGAAGCACATGGTGGATGATAAGATTCATTCTCGTGGCCGTGGCCCTGTGCAGATTCTCACTAGACAGCCTGCTGAAGGGAGATCTCGTGATGGAGGACTACGATTTGGGGAGATGGAACGTGACTGTATGATAGCTCATGGAGCTGCACACTTCCTTAAAGAGAGACTGTTTGATCAAAGTGATGCTTACAGAGTTCACGTATGTCAGCAATGTGGTTTAATGGCTATTGCAAATCTGAAAAAGATGTCATTCGAGTGCAGATCTTGTAGGAATAAAACTGACAATGTTCAGGTACAATCCTCCTCTTCCTGCACCACCACTTGTTAAACTGCAATATCCATATTGTTAAAGATCGTAAAACTTGAAACATTTTCTGACTGTGTAGGTGTATATTCCCTATGCCTGCAAGCTTCTGATTCAAGAGCTCATGTCAATGGCAATTGCCCCAAGAATGCTTACAAAGGAATTGAAACCATCAAATCGAAAGTAAGCATCCTGACAGTACAACTTGTTAGTTGTTTCAGACACCGGTTCTGCACTTGGTCATCCCACATCTACTTAACTAAATAAAGATTTGTCAGACTCCAAACTCATTCCAATAGTTCGCAAATAGCTTGTTCTTCTACATCTTACACATGCTGGGAAAATATTTCTGATCAGAAGTTGCACAAGTCTGTTTTGAATGGTAAACAAACATTAGTTAATCTGGATATTCTAATTTTACTTTATCAGACATTATCCAGAGTTAATAAACTTAGGAGCTGTTTGGACATGTTTTCCTATTTTTCAAAATATTTTTTTGATTATACATTGGCCTGATTTTGAACAGCTTCAAGTGTAAACTCATATTAACTCTATTATATTTTTAGAGACATTTCGTTTAGTTATCTCCAGATTAGCACCTTCTTTCAAATTGTCTAATGAAGAGTTGTTATCTTAACGTCATAATTAAAATTAAGACAGAAAAAAAGAGAAGTATCCATTCATACGAAACTCAATGCATTACTAAAAAAGTAAACAGAAGGATAACAATAAGATTAACAGCAAAATAAGAGTATCAAGGTAGCAGCTTTGTTAAGCAAAGACAGACTAGAACATGAAAATTAACATCTTGATCATCAGCTTGTTCAATATGAAATAGAATCAAGCTTATCCAGTGCCTTCTCAAGATCTTCTTTAAGACTACGAATTGCTACCTTAAGCTCCTCCACATTTTCCAACAACTCATCTCTAAACAACTGAGAAAAACTGCATTCAGCATTGCAGTGCTGCAAAATTAACCAAATATTAGTATAACAAGACTATATTCTCAAGTACAACTAACAATCCTATCAAAAAACTGCTATCAAATAAAATACACAAAAAAGCAAACGTACCTTAGGACAAGCAAAATAAACTTGATCCTCAGTTTCTCTTGGAACATCCACTAATTTGTTGGGATTGGATCGTGTATCCGTAGCGTTATCCTCCATAGATGGAGAAACTGTTACTGTTTCATTGGAGTATGATAATCCAATTTTTTCAGCAGATGCAGCATTTTGCTTTAGCAGTTCATTTGATGATTGAGGGGACAGACCATTGTTTTCTTCTTCAATTGCATCAGTCAATTGACCATGGATCATGCCGTTGTTTTCATCTTCCTTAATACTCTCGTTGGACATCACGTTCGCAGAGACTAAAGGAGCAGTGTCTATCGTCATCTCAGGTACAACAACAGATTCACTCAACTCTACACTTTCAACAACGCACCTAGAATTCTGAGACACAAACATTACATCTTTCGAAATTTCTTTATATTGATCATTTGTATTAACATTCAACATTGACTCTTCATTTCCTTCAACATCATTCTCCATCACAGAATCATCCTTAAACACATCAGCAACAGCATCAACTTCATTCGCTTCCGATACTTCAACATCAGTCACCACACCAGGTACATCCCTAAAAAAGAATCCTCCGTCTTTTACGATATTCCAAAATAGTAACAACCATTATGAAAAAATAGATAACGATACCTTTCAATAATTTCATCAGCCATTACATCATCAGAAAACTTTTGTTCAACTGCACTTGTCAATTGTTCTGTTTCATGTTCTTGTGAAATTCCACTAGATTCAACGTTCTCCATTATGCAGCAAGTATTCGTAGATAAAACAGGTACATCATTTGACACTAAAATATCCTCATTAGATGTAACATCCAACAACGGCACATTATCAGAAACTTCATCAATTGTGTTCTTGACTTCAATCAATTCAACCAATTTCATAGAAACTGTTAACAAAACATGAAAAAAATAAACAGTAATAAAAAAAAAAAATATGTTGGAAGACTTAATTATTTAAGTTAGTAAAATTAGAACAGATAAGAAAATGTACCATCAGTTTCTTTTGCCTGTGCCTTAAATTCATTAGGAACTTCTACTATTATATTCTTGCCTTTGTCAATTTCCTTGTCAACAGAAGTTGCCTCATGCCAAACAGATCCTTTAGCCAATTCTTCAAATGGTATAGTCATTTTGACAACAGAAACTGTAGTAAACTCTGCATGACAAAATCTTAATTGTTTATTTACTTCACGTCAAGTTAAGATTTTCATAATCATGTGCACATACAAAGACACATTCTGGTTTCATATAATAGGGACGTTACTAACTATTTTCATATCGTAAAAAACATAGTGGAGAATCGTAGTTCATATTCAAAATTTACTAATGTTATGAATGAATTATTGGGAAAGTTACACTCCATGAATATTAAAATTTTATACAAAGTTAATACATTAGATATAGTATAACATTATATTTTAGTCTACATGACCTAATATTTTATGTTTGGATCATTTATATTAAAGATGAGATAATTGAATTTTTGAAAAGAACAAAATTACCTTCATTTTGTTTTGCTTCCTTCTTCCTCTTGGCAGCTCTCCTCTTTTTTGAACCAGATGGCATTTTTGTTTCTAATTTTTCTCACAATTTAATTTGGATATATATGATGAAGAAGAATTAGAAAGGGTTTTGTGTATATATAGGTAATTATTATAAGTCTCTTAAAATTCTGTAATTGTTTTAGTTGAACTAATTAAATAAGGACGAGTTAAATGGACGGTTGATTGCACTTCTCATTAATCTTAATTTATGTGTAACTTTCCGTATTCCCTAAAATTGTTGGGAACATAGAAAAAGAAATTGGTGATGCAAATGAATTGAATGAACAAAAAATTCATTATACAAATACAATTTACAAAAAAATATTATTTTTTTTTAAAAATGTGGAATTATAATTTATTCCTTTTTATTCAACCTAAGAGGATACAAAAAAGTATTTTTTTTTAAAAAAAATGTGGAATTATAATTTATTCCTTTTTGTTCAACCTAAGAGGACTTTGTTGTCGCTATTTTTTTTGGGTGTGTATTGAACAAAATCATTTTGTATAATAGCTTATAAATTATATATAAGATATAATGGAACTAGACAAGTCTGATGTGACGAACTTAACTAAAAAAATGTTTGACACGAAAAAATTGATGTCTGAACTTCTTAATATGATATTACATGCACCAACGAAATCAACCGTATCGTTATTTTGTTTTTTTTGCTTTACATTTCTAAGCTTAAGTGAACATTTTTCTTTAAAATTCTAATACAAAATAAAGATATAGGCTTAAGTGAACATTTTTCTTTAAAATTCTAATACAAAATAAAGATATAGGCTTAAGTGAACATTTTTCTTTAAAATTCTAATACAAAATAAAGATATATTCAAATGTTTATATTTCCTCTGTTTAAAAAAAAAAAAAAGATAAAAAGTTTTAAAAAGAAAGATCTCTTTTTTTAGTCTGTTCAAAGAAGAATGATCTCTTTCTTTTTTTGATAATAATTTTCTATATAACATGTTTAAGACTACAAGATTAAAGAATAATTTTGTATATTTGATATAATTTTAATTTAAGAGTATATAATTAAAAGTCTTCTTTATTCTTTTAAACTACGTATCAAGTTAAACTAGATATTTTTCGTAAAACTGAGGGATTAGTACTTTGTCATCATAATGTCTTTTTGAGTGCTTTCCTCTATATGTGTGTTACAGTGAGGACTTTTACATCTTTGGCATTTGAATCGGTGTCTTTTATTGTTTGCATTTATTTTCCAAGTAAAATTAATTGCAATTATAATAATTAAGTGTTAAGAATATAATATGGTCCTTCTGTTATATTGTGAACTCAAAGCACAAACAATTTTCTTTCTTTTATATAGTGATACCATTTGTCTTGCAATGAATATTTTGTAAATTTTATTTTATGAAATATATCTAGTTAGTATGGCTGTCTCCAAACATAATTTTAATCTTACAAAAATATCATAGCTGAAAGCTGTCAATATGAATGACCAACTTGCAATTTTTGTACACAAAAATTTTAAAACTAACTACTACTATATAAAAAGATTTTATTTTATACGTAAAAATATTTACTTTGATATAATTTTTAAATATCTCTTATACATTTTCATAGTTTTATCTTTTAATATACTTTTTTCATGTTTGGAAGTTAGAATTCTTAATAATCTAATAAAGCTACCGTCCATGTTGGTAATTATAATAAAGTTTAAATAAAAATTAAATTAATACTAATATAAAAAGAAAATCAATTCAACTCTAAGAATGACAAAAATATTAAATATTTATTTTTTAGTTTTACATAGATTTAGACAATTAAAATATATGATCTAATTTTACTTTTTTTTAATATTTAGTCATGTAACTAATACTTACTAAACTTATTTTAGCATGATATAATACTTTAAGTTATGATCAATTTCATTATGACTTATTAATTTACAATGTTTTATTACCAGAATTATTTTTTTTTTTTGTGTATTATTATTTTTTATTAGATATTTTAGTGTTATTAATCATATAATTATTTTTTTGTTATTTTCTTGAGAAATAATGTGATAATACATTTTGAGCGGACTAAAGAAATATTTAAAGTATAAGTAAGTAATATTATAGTAGAAAAAGCAAAGAAATAGTTAACATTCCATTTGGCCAGATGGCTTCTCTGTTAGTTGCCAAGTGTCTGCCTTCACCTCCATAACCGCCTAAACTTCCTCCGGCGATATTACTCCTCCTTGTATACCCCTTTTTCCGGCAAAATCTCTTTCAAAATTTTCGAAAAAATGGGCAAGGAATTAACGTTTCTCTCAGCGGTACAGTTGAAGAAGAAACCTATGAAGAAACACACTACTACCAAACGGAAGCAATTTTTCAACAAAGTTATCGATTATCTCAAATCTGATACTTTCATGTTTGCGCCTTTATGTTCTTCAAGTTTCTCCTCCGGTAAGTTATTCTCTTCTTCGTTTGATTAATTGATTTGATTTAATGGATTTTTGTTTCGGTTTTTTCAGGAATTGAGGAAGATAGTAAACCCTTGGAAGGGAAGGATGAGAAATTGGTTAGTAAAATTGGGGATTATTTGATGGCTGATAACTATATGTATGCTCCTTTGCTTATTTCTCAGCCCTGGGATTTGGTTCATGTATCTAAAGGTATAATTTAAGCTTTAGTTTACAAATATATGATCTATTGTATTGCATTTGGGGGTGTTAACAAAGGGGAAGGGGAATAGTGTGATTTGGCTGCGGCAGGGGTTCGATTTCGTGCTCGTTCCCGGTCAATTCCAGTAACCGTACTACAACATATAAGCTACTATATACAGGAATTGTATGTAAGATAATATATAAACTTAGCGTACCTAAAATTGCTTGCTTTAGCTACTTATATAGGTAAGACTTTTATGAATGGCATGTTCGTGCGTTGAGCTAGTATGAAAGATTGATAATATAAGAAAGTACGTACTCGCGAGTCCAATACTATGGACGGTCAGGCAAACCTTAGCTCACTTCAAGTGCATAATGAACTTGTGTTACTTGAAATGGAATTTTGGTGTAGAAGGAATGTGAGCTAATATATGCTTTACATATGCAAGTGGAATGTTGTTTTGGGGGAGCTAGGTAGAAGGAAAAGAGGCTCATACCTAAAGGTAGTTTGTCTTGAATAGGAGGTGAGAAGAGTTGAGAACAAAGTGGTGAAAGACCAATGGTTTTCTTTTGTTAAGATTGGAGATAAATAGGATTCAAGATGATGGCTTTTTCCCGACTCTGCTAGGCAGGGGTCAGTGTTCAGGGAAGCGTGAAGAAAAAGCGATAAGGCCCCGCTTCAGGTTTTAAGCGATGAAACGTTGACATATTCATTCTAGTCTGTGAAGCGTAGAAGGCTCGCATCGCTTTGCAAGCGATGAAGCGTTCGCTTTCCTAAACACTGGGCAGGGTGCCTAGGCTTGTTGTTTTTTGATTACTCCTTAGTAATAACTAAAGCGAATCTTAAAGAGAAGAGTACAAGCAAGGGAGGCGTAGGATTCACTTTAGTAATGCTAATGAGGTAACGGAAACAAAATAAGATTCAAGATTTTTGAAAGATAAAAAGTACCTGTCATTTTTAAATATGGATATATATTTTATTAGGTTTGTAAGTATATGTTTTGACAAGTTGCAAGTTGAGATGATCGGTATGAAATACAATGCTTGCTGTGAGCAGCACACACACTATATGTATTTTTTTGTTTTGTGTTTGTCTATGTGGGGTTATTTTGTCCCACCTAAATCGAATTGCAGCTCTTCGTTCTCAATCCATGGCTATTCTTTTTTCCTTTTTCCTGTACTCTAGGATCAGTTCCTATTCAAGAAGAGGTGGAGAAAAAGAGATCTGCTGATGTGCTAAAAGGAGCTACAGGAAAAGCGGATGAAGCTGGTAGGAAAACAGTTACTGTGGTTAGCAAAGATCACCGCATAGATGATTTTCCTCATAACAAGAGCCCTATGGTCACCCGTACTCGGGTGCGTAGAGAGACTGTGAAGCACATGATCTATCAAAACTGCTGACTTTTATTTGCGCCTTACGTCCTCAGGTCTGTAATTTCTCTCATCGAACTTCCATGCATTATTTGTATTGTAATTAATGCACCCATAAGAACCCGACAACCCCCCAGTGTGGAGCCACCGTTATTTCATCTGGCATGTACTCTATGCTTTGGTTAGATCAAATATATTTCCCTTGTGCTGATCATCGGGATGAGAATGATGGAAGCCCATTACAGAAACTCTCGGCAGTTAGCAAGTTTTGTTGTCTAATCTGCAATTCTACTTTTGAGAGTTGAGCATGTCATGTCTTAAAGGACTATGCATCCATTTAGTTACGTACAATTTACGCGCATAATTACGCCCATAATGCTAACGCCAACATATATCACTTCTCCTATATATTTGTGTGTGTGATTCCATTTCTTTTTCAGGCTGAGGACGATAGAAACATAACCAAGCGAGCTTGTGAGATGAAGATTTTCTGGTCTGATAGTGCGGTGCTGCTGCTTAGTTCATCAGACTCGAGATTGTTTCGTCTTTCTAGGTAGTTAGTTGAGTGTTACGTTTGTAATATGATAAGTAGGTACTATGCTTGTTTTATTTGTCATTTAAATTTGAAACAGTTGATGTCTATTGTATACAGCATACACTGTAATAGGTTAACAAGGTACATATTTTATGTGTCATTTAGGTTATGTTAGTTTTATGTGTCACCCAGGTTAATAATGTATACATGTTCTTGCATCTGATCAAATATTGTACCAAAATCCATTTTGTAGCTTTAACCGCGCAATTGAACAGCATGTTCCTTTTTCGGATACAACTAGCGTTGAAAAGGTTGATGTCGATAATATTTAAGTTCAAATAGAGTCGATAACACAACATTAATACCTACGTAAAAATTGGTAACGATATAATCCTTGATTCTTATTAGTGACACTCAATATCTAAATTATTACCAAACACGTTTCAACTATCAATTTTCATTTTCTTATAAAAAATTCACCAAACATTTAGTAATAGTTCGAATAAAAAACTCACATAGTTGATTTTTTTGATCTATGTTTAATTTATTTCATTTTTATCATTTTTTTTCATAAAATAATTAGACTATAGTTGACCCCCTTATACAGTGAACCAAACATTTCTCTTCTCTTCTTCGCAAAGTTGATAGAAAGAGGTGAACGAAATGCTCGTCAGATTCAGAGGCAAATGTGAAGCTTTATCAAGATTTCACTGTTTCAGTTCTGAATATCTCTACTCAACCTCAACCCAGAACAATTTCTTCGTGAAATACCTGATCAATTCACTCGGATTCTCCAAAGAAGAAGCATTATTAGCATCCACAAAGGTAAATTCATGGAAATTTTCAAAGAAAAATCCAGATTTAGTACTCAATTTCTTGAAACAAACTGGTTTAGACAGCACCCAAATGAAAATGCTGGTTTCAACATCACCCAAGTTTCTATTTTACGATGTTTCCAAAACCCTAAAACCTAAATTTCAATGCTTGATGGATATAGGGTTATCCGGGTCGGATCTTGTGAATGTGATTGCTAAAGATTCAACGATTGTTGAAAGGGGTTTAGTTACTCATTTGAAACCTACTATTAATTGTCTTAGAAGAACATTGGGTAGTGATGAAAATGTTGTTAAAGCTATAAAAAGAACATCTTGGTTGCTTTCGTTTGGTGGGCGGAATGTGATGGAAACTAATTTGTTGTTGTTGAAAAACTATGGTGTTTCTGATGATTCAATACAAAAACTTGTGCTTAGAAATCCGAGGTATATTACACAGAAGCCTGAGTGGGTTAAGGATTTGTTGCATAGGGTAGAGAAGGATTTTCGACTTTCGCCTGATTCGTCTATGTTTCCTTATGGATTTCATACGTTAGCATCGCAAAAGAAGGCGAGGTGTGAAAAAAAGCTTGAGATTTTTAAGAGTTTTGGATGGTCGGATGATGATATACTTACCATGTTTAGGAAGTTACCTTATTGTATTGCTCTGTCTGAGGTCAAAATTCAGAAAGGATTGAGTCTTTTTATGAAGGAGCTTGGTTTTGAATCTGCTTACTTAGCTTCTCATCCGTCAATTTTGATATATAGTATGGAAAAAAGGGTCGTACCTCGGATGCGAGTCTTGAAAATTTTGGACGAAAAGAAGCTTGAGAGGAGAAAGGTGGCTCTTTATA
This sequence comes from Solanum chilense, assembly GCA_032847665.1. Classification (NCBI taxonomy): domain Eukaryota; kingdom Viridiplantae; phylum Streptophyta; class Magnoliopsida; order Solanales; family Solanaceae; genus Solanum; species Solanum chilense. The sequence continues at coordinate 4,364,041 of CM064974.1, read as the reverse complement.
CTGTTGTGAGCTTAAAAGAGAAAAAGTTCATAGAAACTTTTGTGCTGCCCTACAAGGATCAGGTACCTGATCTGTATGAACCACTCCAGAAAACTCTGGCTCCTTAACAGTATTCGTTTACGTTTTGGTATTATAGGTGCTGAGATCTTTTTAAGTTTTGAGTTGTTGTCCGACATTCATTTTTGTCCTGCTAATGCAATAACATCATTGAAGAATTGTTTTCATTTCAAACTTGTTTTGCTTTCTAGGACCTTACTTACTTGTGTTTTCTGGTGTTGCCAAGAATCATTTATATCTTTATGTCTTGTTGCTTTCAGTTCACATTTGGATAACTCAATAGCATACCTAGTTCATTAGTTCTGAAAAACGATTACTTTTTATTCTCTACTAGAAAGCAAGTAAATTAATTACTACACGGACTACTAGTTTACCATGATGATATATATGCAGGTTTCCTTTAGCCAAACGTCTATTATAAACAGCCTCCCTACCATCACACGGTAGGGGTAAGGTCTGCATACACGTAAGAAGAATACTCGAACTTGAATAAAGGTATAATTTCTGGGATTTTAACCAAACCCCATTTGCCAAAAGTTCATAATAGTCTACTACTGATGGTTGTAGTTATTTTACATGTATGCTTGTTAAGATTGTTGATGAATTGTATGCAAAGTTGCTTGACTCAGTGAAAATTCAGCTGATTTGGGTTACTTAAGAGAAGGTGAGTGTATTGATTATAGGATTTGATGAATAGCTCGTCGTGCTTTTAAGGGAAAGTTTAATGGGGATTTTTGTGAGAGAAATCTATGCTTGTGTTTGGAGAGCACATTGGGATTTCTTATTAGAGGAAGAACCATTGATTTTGACTAAAGCTTTATATGTCTTTCTTCATTTATAGAGGAAGAGCCATAGCTTATGTGTATGCTCGTCGTACCTTATACATGTTTCTTCATTTATTAGCTGATCATAATAGAGTACCAAGTAATTCTATGATACCTGCATTGAAAAGAATGGAGGTTGAATTTCTAGAGAGTGATTCTCGTTGTGTTTGAAGATAGGGAGGAACTTAATCAGGCTTTTGCAAGATTTGGTTCATGTGTACCTGAATTTAAAGCAATCTAGAGAGACTTGTTTTTTAATCGAAACAGTTTAGGGTGGATATATTTGAAGTTATTTTGCAAAGTTTACGAAACTAAGACTCCAAGTTGGTATTTTTTCTCTGTATAGCTACTGAAATGGAAACCCAATTGAGGTTTTTGCTTACACGTGTGAAGTTGGGCAACCAAATGTGAGGTACCAAGTTTGGTTCGCGAAGAAGTTTCTTAGAGTACCTGAAAGAGAAACAGTTTTGACCGACATTGTTAGAGGTTTATATGTTGTTTCTGTTTGTCCATCTGGTGAAATCAGATATCTTATCAAGATGGGTTGTGATTGTTTGGCTACTAACGTCCTGCAAGAAGAGTTATATCGAAGCAAACCTAAACCTTGTGTTGCTTTACGATTGGCTTTTCTTTGATGAACATTGAATCTCCAATTCTATTGCTGGTAGGTTCCATATCATCAGTGACATATCTGGGGTATAGAGGTCTGTTAGTGCATCTCTTTCGTATTGTTGGGTGAAGTGTTTCTGGATTCACCGCGATTATGCAAGATTAGTAAATAGAAGAAAAGTGCTTCAGTAAAGATTTGAACTTTATTCCTATGCAACCTAGATAGGTGCCTTAGTTCCTGTACTCTTGAATTTAGGGACATGAGTGAAAAGTGAAAACAGTAACTCTTCAATAGTGAAGTATAAATAAAGTAACTTTGCTGCAGATTTAATGATACGATACAATGAAATTTAAGTAACTGTAAGCTGTGACAATGGCTTGATTAAATGTCGATAGTGCCAGTGTATGCATCTGATGAAAGTGGTACTAATACAAGTACGACAGAAGGGGCATGTTTTTTTCTTTGCTAGTAATAACCATGACACAATACAAGTAGAATGAAACCTATGGTAGCAAGTAGGAAGAGTCGTCGTATCATCATCATCAGCATTGGCTTGTTTTTCGAATTCTCCTAAACAGATACAACACTCACTGTTTGTTCCTGGTGGAGTCACTGCTTTTGTTGCCCAGTAACGAGCTTCTGCATAAAACTGAGCTCGTTCTGCTGATATTTCACAAGCTCTTTCTTCGCGAGCTCTGTCCCCAGGAGCTCTCGATGCTGCTACATAACGAGCTGATGTTTCTTGAAAAAACGCGCATATGATCTTTATGAACAGATATAGTAGTGGTAGTGCTAGAAGAATGGCTAAAACAATCGCGATTATTACTATGTTTGACATGAGTTAGGAACTAGCAAAGAGTTTTGAAGACAAGAGGCAAGGGTTTATAGTTTGGTTTTGACTTGTTGATTTCAAAATTTATGTACAAGTCATGAATATTATATATATTTTAGGTTAAAATATATATTTAGTAGTAATTTTCAGAATATGGGAATTCTGGCCGAGTCTAATTACGTAATTAATTATGGTAAGTAAACATTTTTTTTTAAATTCAAAAAAAGAAAAAAAAAAGTAAACTTTCAAGTATTCTTCCAACAAATTCTTCAATTTCATTTTGCAAATTGATGGAAAAAGGAAAATGCACAAGTACCCCTCAACCTATGATTGAAATCTCAGAGATATACTTATGCTATACTAAGGTCCTATTACCCCCCTGAACTTATTTTATATGTAATTTTCTACCTCTTTTCAGCCTACGTTGTACTAGCTTGAAAAAAAAAAGTCAACTAACATTGGACCCACAAGATAGTGCCACGTAGGCCAAAAAGAGGTAAAAAATTATTAATAAAATAAGTTCAGGGGATAATAGGACCTTAGTATAGTATAAGTGTGTCTCTGAGATTTTGGGCATAGGTTGAGGGGGTACTTGTGCATTATCCCGAAGGAAAACAATATTTTAATGGGCTTTTACGGTGCGATATGTCATAGGGATTTTGACCGCTCTTTAGCCCAAGTAACTTCGAACAGAAAATTTGTATGAAATAACAAACTATTAATTTAAATTAAATGTTATAATCATAATTTATTTTAATTGTAATTTGCAGCATATATCTTCTTTTTTTTTGCCATCTGATTTGGTATATAATTTGTCATTTTCGATAGTCATTTTTATATATTTTGGTATGAATTGTATAAAATGCGTTTGTGTTTGTATTAATAGAGAATTGTATATATAAATACAAGTACATATATTTTCGTCTTATACACTTATAATTATATTAATACTAATCGTTTATACAATTTTACAATGTATAAATGAATTTATATAAAACTGAACAACTTGTATAAAATCAAATGTTTATAGCGAATTATATAAATCAAAAGCTCCATAGCAAACATAAAATTTGTTGTGGAACGCAATTATGTAAAGTATAACTATAACATACAAATATGACTATTTTATATTTGCTATATATGAAAGTTACTCCTTCAACCCGTTTTAATCCGTCTAAATTCAGCCGATTCAAGTTTCCTTTCATGATACCACATTAGTAGTTTTGTGAGATATTAGGTAATAGCTAAGTTGTTTGTACTATGGGTGTGCATTGGTCGATTCGATTCGATTTTATGTATTATCGTTTTGATTTATCGGTTTTCGATTTTTAAATAAGCTAATCCGATAATATTATACTGAAATGTATATGCATGTTTTGAGTTTTAGGAATGAAAGTGATCTCTAGCTATGAGAAAAACTTTCTTCTTAATGGTCCTTATGTAACACGAATTTGAACTAGTCAGGTCATGACTTGTGATTACATTAACTCCAAAAAATGTGTAGTCAAAATATAAAATAGTTTTTATATAACATGAATCTAGATTAGTTGGATCACGAATCTCGATCTAATTAATTGGCGTGATCAATGTCATTATCAATCTAGAAGCCAGATGAATGTTGAAGATTCTTAACTTCGTACATGCCAAGGAAAATAATGCACGTATAGTCATAGCCCCAAACTCATTACATTTCTTCTGTCCGGTATTGTTTGTCATAGTTTTTATTTTTAGAGTCAAACTATTAAATTTTGACTAACATTTTAAGATTTATTTTTTCATCATATTAATATGCAAAAAATTGCAATTTATAGTACTTTTCATATAGTTTTAGAATATCTAATTTTTTGTTTAAAATATCGAATTAATTTGATCTAATTTAACTTCAAAAATTAGTTAAATTAACTTTCGAAAAATATAACACGACAAACAATTCCGAACGGAGGAGTATACACTTTGTAATTTTCTACTATCAAACATAGTGTAGAAAATTTTCAACTCCTTGTCATAAACTTTGAATAAAATTGAGTGGTTTTCAACTCCTTATCATAAACTTTGAATAAAATTTTGAGAATAAGCTCGGGAGATGCTCAACATTCAACAATGTCCTACATTTTTATAACGAAAATTTTGAAATTTATGATTTTAATTTTTTAAAGTTATATATGGATTTAATAAAATTAATAATTTAACTAAATATATTAAATAGATTTCAAGAGACAAATATAAAATATGGACCAACGATAACATAAATCAAAGAACAAATAACCACAAGAACAAACTACAACTACTATAATAACTTTATTATTATATTCTAATATTTTTTAATTTAATACTCCCTTTGTTTTTAATTGCTTGTCCAGTTTTGAATTGACACACCTATTAAGAAAACAATAATTAACATAGTAAATTTATCATTTTATCCATATTAATTATGAATTGGATGAATTAAATCAAAAGCTCCATAGCAAAACATCCTATATGTTTTATTAAAATATAAAATAAATTTAATCAATTTTTCAGTATTTTTCTATCGAGTTGAGATATATATAAATACAATAATCACTACTTCCTAATTTCAAATAAATTAACGTCAGCTATAAGCGTAAATTTTTACTCTATATATAAACAAATTAAAATTATATCAAAATGCTAACAATTAAAATTGAATAATATTATACATTACGCAAATAGTTAATTTTAGCTACATACTATTTAACAATAGATTGAGATGGATTTTATAGATAATAATATTTTTTTTATAGCGTATTAATTAAAATAACTTATGTTACCGTCTATAATAATAAGTGGAAGATAAACAAATTTAAAAAATTAAAAAGTTCTACGATAACAAATGAAAACGTAAAGTTTGAGATTTATAAGATAAAATGAAATTGAAAAATGTAGGATGCTAAAATCATAAATGAGATAACAAAGATCTATCATTTCTATATATATAAAAAAAAAAGAGTCACACAACATAGAGTTATTATATCAAAGAAACAAAAATAATAAAAAAAATGTAGAAATGTCACCTTTGTATTTATAAGCTTCTAACAATTTAAACATAGTCCGAAACTCAAACGGTAGAAAATATTAACAAAAATTCCAAAAGGGTATATAAAATTTTATGTAAACCAAAACGGTAAAATCGCTGCCGACGCAGCGATTTACTTCAACTGAAAAAGTAAAATCGCTGCTGAGGCAGCGATTTTGCAAAAAAAAAAAAATTTTAATAAAAAAATGAAATCGCTGCTCCAGCAGCGATTTCAAAATTTTTCTTCTTACAAATCGCTGCCAGGGCAGCGATTTAACATTATTTTTTAATTTTCTTTTTTTTTAAAAAAATAAGGTATATCGCTGCACTGGCAGCGATTTATAAAGAATTTTTTTTATTTTTTTTAAAAATCGCTGCCAGTGCAGCGATTTATAAAAAAAAAAATATATATTTTCCAACATAAATCGCTGCCTTAGCAGCGATTTATAAAAAAAAAAAATAATAAATTTATGTAAATCGCTGCTCAGGCAGCGATTTATATCAAAAAAAATTTTTTTTTTTTTATAAATCGCTCAGCGATTTATTAAAAAAAAATTTTTTTTATATAAATCGCTGCTACAGTAGCAGCGATTTATAAAAAAAATATTTTTTATATAAATCGCTGCTACAGTAGCAGCGATTTATAAAAAAAAATTTGTAAATCGCTGCTACAGTAGCAGCGATTTATATCAATTTTTTTTTAATAAATCGCTACTGTAGCAGCGATTTATTTAAAAAAATTTTTTTTATTAAATCGCTGCAATAAGCAATTTTTTAAACTAAAAAAAAAATTAAAAATTTTAAAACAGCGATTTTATATATAAAAAAAATTATAATATTTTTTAAAATTTATGTATATAACTTATAAGAAAATATACATTATTTTAAAAAAATTAAAAATAAGTAAAGTAATAAATATATTTTCTTTCTAAAAAAGATATTATATTGAATTTAAATTTAAATAATATTTGAATTCAAATAATTAATTTTTTTAAATAAAAAATTAAAGGAGAAAAATTATTTAATTGAATTCAAGTACATCCCTAATCACACCTATTAATTATAATTTTTTTTTTATATATAAAATCGCTGTTTTAAAATTTTTAATTTTTTTTTAGTTTAAAAAATTGCTTATTGCAGCGATTTAATAAAAAAAAAATTTTAAATAAATCGCTGCTACAGTAGCTATTTATTAAAAAAAATGATATAAATCGCTGCTACTGTAGCAGCGATTTACAAAAAAAATATTTTTTTTAATAAATCGCTGCAAAGGCAGCGATTTATATTAGATTTACAAAAAAAAAATAAAAATTTTGATATAAATCGCTGCCTGAGCAGCGATTTACATAAAAAAAAATTTTTTTTTTTTATAAATCGCTGCTAAGGCAGCGATTTATGTTGGAAAATATATATTTATTTTTTTTATAAATCGCTGCACTGGCAGCGATTTTTAAAAAAAATAAAAAAAATTCTTTATAAATCGCTGCCAGTTCAGCGATATACCTTATTTTTTAAAAAAAAAAAGAAATTAAAAAATAATGTTAAATCGCTGCCCTGGCAGCGATTTGTAAGAAAAAAAATTTTGAAATCGCTGTTGGAGCAGCGATTTCATTTTTTTATTACAAAAAATTTTTTTTTGCAAAATCGCTGCCTCAGCAGCGATTTTACTTTTTCAGTTGAAGTAAATCGCTGCGTCGGCAGCGATTTTACCGTTTTGGTTTATATAAAATTTTATATACCCTTTTGGAATTTTTGTTAATATTTTCTACCGTTTGAGTTTCGGACTCAATTTAAACAATCTACAAACCTTACACTATTATACATACGGTTAGATTACACCAAAATAATTATAAAATTAAAACACACCTTTTTAATCAAATCATATACAATTGACATAGTAATTACTTACATATATACAATAGTATCAATTAAACAATATACAAATCGTATGACTTATATATACAATAAAACTACAAAAAAAATTATCAAATTAAGGCACACCCTTGTTGTCGATCATATAACACTTCACAAATACAAATCGTGTCATTCAATTTTTCGAACTAAAAATTAGAATAGAGTTGTTAATATAAAATTTCTCTAATCTTGTTACTTGTATAAATAAAATCAAATTATTGTGAACCATTAGAATGAACAAAATAAAAATAATTTGTTTTCCAAATTTTCAATTATATACTACACAAATCAATTGTATACTTTCTTGTCCTTCAAAACATGAAGAATATTGATTAATTGTATGCTTTAGTCGTTTGAGAAAATCAGTCGTTGTGGGTACGGAGCCAAAAGGGTAGAAAATATTAACAAAAATTCCAAAAGGGTATATAAAATTTTATATAAACCAAAACGGTAAAATCGCTCCGCCGGCAGCGATTTACTTAAGTGAAAAAGTAAAATCGCTGCCCCAGCAGCGATTTTGCAAAAAGTTTTTTTTTTCCTTACAAATCGCTGCCCGGGCAGCGATTTATAAAAATTTTTTTTTTTTAAAAAAAAAACATAAATCGCTGCCTAGGCAGCGATTTACATAAAAAAAAAAATTTTTTTTTGGTAAATCGCTGCCTAGGCAGCGATTTACATAAAAAAAAAAATTTTTTTTTTGGTAAATCGCTGCCTAGGCAGCGATTTACATTTTAAAAAAAAAAAATTTTTTTTTATATAAATCGCTGCTACAGTAGCAGCGATTTATTAAAAAAATATTTTTTATATAAATCGCTGCTACAGTAGCAGCGATTTATTAAAAAAATATTTTTTATATAAATCGCTGCTACAGTAGCAGCGATTTATATCAATTTTTTAAATAAATCGCTACTGTAGCAGCGATTTATTTAAAAAATTTTTTTTTATTAAATCGCTGCGATAAGCAATTTTTTAAACTAAAAAAAATTAAAAATTTTAAAACAGCGATTTTATAACTTTAATGTTTGAAAATTTAAAAAAATTTAACTTTTAAAGTTTGAAATTTAAATTTTTAATTTTTTAATTATTATAATAAAAATTATATTCAATTAAAAAAAATTAAATCTTTAAGTTTTAAATAATACATTTTTTTTTAATAATCGCTGTTTTAAAATTTTTAATTTCTTATCGCAGCGATTTAATAAAAAAAATTTTTTTAAATAAATCGCTGCTACAGTAGCGATTTATTTAAAAAATTGATATAAATCGCTGCTACTGTAGCAGCGATTTATATAAAAAATATTTTTTTAATAAATCGCTGCTACTGTAGCAGCGATTTATATAAAAAATATTTTTTTAATAAATCGCTGCTACTGTAGCAGCGATTTATATAAAAAAAAATTTTTTTTTTTTTAAATGTAAATCGCTGCCTAGGCAGCGATTTACCAAAAAAAAAATATTTTTTTTTATGTAAATCGCTGCCTAGGCAGCGATTTATGTTTTTTTTTTTAAAAAAAAAATTATAAATCGCTGCCCGGGCAGCGATTTGTAAGGCAGCGATTTTACTTTTTCACTTGAAGTAAATCGCTGCCGGCGGAGCGATTTTACCGTTTTGGTTTATATAAAATTTTATATACCCTTTTGGAATTTTTGTTAATATTTTCTACCCTTTTGGCTCCGTACTCTGTTTCTATTGCTATAGAACTTTTTTTGGGAAAATATTTAATTATGGACGATTAGCTTGAATCCTGAGATGATGTATATTTCTGTTAGCATAAATATTGTATAAATTATAAAAAAGAGAAGTTATATACAAAACTAATGCTTCATAGCAAACTAAACTATACCCATAAAATAATTATATAAACTATACCTCTATAGTGTGTTATTTCATATAATCTGTTTGTCATATGTGAAATTTTTCCTTTAAGATCAGACTCGAGAAATAGTCTAATTCAAGAGATCCTACACCTTATATATAGCTTCTCAAATTTGGGAAATCAATCTTACACCCAACAATCTTCCCCTCATACTAAGTTTCATAGCCCAATATCACGATGATCCACGAGTCAATTCATGAGATTCACTAAATGTGTCACCCACATCGTCTGAGTATTTTATGGTAATCAAGCCCAACAACTTGCTCTTTTTATGTGTGCATCTCTATTAATCTCGTAAATTGATTAATATGTCAATTTTTTTTTAAAAAAATTAGGTGATATTTTCATTTTTTTTCGTGTGTGTTAGCTCATAAATATTTTGATAATATGATTTTTGGGCGATTTCTTTAAGAAACTTTTATGGAACCCTTCATAGGGAGTTAGGAGAGCAACACATACAATCTGAGAATTTTTAGAGTCCATTTTGGACATTCGAGGCCATTTTGTAGGAAATAAGTGAGCTTCTAAGTTTGTTTGTATTAGCCCATAAATATTCTGGTGATATAACTTTAAGATGGTTTCTTTGTGAAATCTTTACGGAACCCTCTATAGGGAGTTAAGGGAGCAATACATATAATTTAATAATTTAGAGTTCATTTTGGGCCAATTTAATGAAACCAGACAATTTATCTGTTTTTCATGTGTGTTAGCCAATAAATATTTTAGTCATATGATTTATAAACGGTTTCTAATCAAAACCTTTACGAAGGAGTTAGGGAAGTCGTACGTACATTCTGACAATTTATCAAGTCAATTTTGGACATTTAAGGGCCAATTTACATGAATGAAAGGATTTTCTCGATTTTTCATGTGTTAGACCATAAACAAGTTATATTTTCTTGCACTCTAGATGTTTGATTAAATTACTAGCTTACAAAAGTTATACCACTTGAACTCCTTTATTTGAACTTTTTTTTTTTAATATTTCTAAAGAGATTATAAGGTCTAATAATGTATGATAACAAAAATTTTCTACTATTTTTAAACTTTGGTATCTGCTTTTGTCTATATGATGATAAGGTTAGTGGAAATGTGATTTGATTAAATTACTAGCTTACAAAAGTTATACCACTTGAACTCCTTTATTTGAACTTTTTTTTTTTAATATTTCTAAAGAGATTATAGGGTCTAATAATGTATGATCACAAAATTTTCTACTTTTTTTTTAACTTTGGTATCTGCTTTTGTCTATATGATGATAAGGTTAGTGGAAATGTGATGGAAATAGTTAGTTAAATAAAGAACTTTGCTTTTTTTGTTTTCTTAAGAACTGAAAATTTTCATAATTTGTCCATTTTCATACTGAGAGTGAGAGATATTCCTATGGCTTATGCTGCTGTTACATCCCTTATGAGAACCATACACCAATCAATGGAACTTATTCATTGTGATTTGCAACTGTTTTATGTAAAGCTCGAATCTTTGAGAGCTTTTATGGAGAAATTGTGTAATATAACGGGGGATCACGAGGGGTTAACGGTGTTGGAAGTTGAAATGATAGAGGTAGCATACACAACAGAAGATATGGTTGACTTGGAATCAAGAAATGTTCTTTTAGCACAGAGTTTGGAGGAAAGAAGCAGGGCTATGTGGGAGATTTTTTTCGTCTTGGAACAAGCACTAGAATACTTTGATTCCACCTTGAAACAGTGGATGGCAACATCGGACAGCACGAAAGATCTAAAACCACAAACTTGTTCACTTGTCAGTTTACCTGAACATGCTCTTGAGCAGCCGGAGAATATAATGGTTGGCCGTGAAAATGAATTTGAGATGATGCTGGATCAACTTGCTAGAGAAGGAAGGGAACTAGAAGTTGTCTCAATCGTAGGGATGGGAGGCATCGGGAAAACAACTTTGGCTACAAAGCTCTATAGTGATCCATGCATCATGTATCGATTTGATATTCGTGCAAAAGCAACTGTTTCACAAGAGTATTGTGTGAGCAATGTACTCCTGAGTCTTCTTTCTTCGATAAGGGATAAACCTGATGATCAACTAGAGGACCGACTGCAAAAGCATCTGAAAGGCAGGAGATACTTGGTAGTTATTGATGACATATGGACTACTGTAGAAATATGGCGGAGAGGTAAATACAACCGCTTGGGTTTTTCCATTGACAAAGCGAGGTATATATAGTTACATAAATACAATGGGCTAAAGCCCAGTACAAGAGACTAAACCTAAACCTAACAACACTCCTCCTCAAGTAGGAGCATGAACATCGTGAATGCCCAACTTGGACAAAAGAAACGAAAAATTAGGATGAGATAAAGGTTTAGTAAACAAATCAGCTCGCTGGAGTCGCGTGGGAACGTAATGAGTTGAAATTTCGTGACGTCGTACACATTCACGGACAATGTGACAATCAATGTCGACATGTTTCATTCGCTCATGAAATACTGGATTAGCTGCAATGTAGAGAGCAGATTGGTTATCACAATATAGCCTCGGAATTGAGGTAGGCGAGACTCCAAGGCAGCCAAGAATGTGTTGAATCCATCGAATTTCGTAGCAAGTGTCAGCCATGGCCCGGTACTCAGCTTCGGCGGAAGAACGAGAAACTGTAGTTTGTTTCTTGGTCTTCCAAGAAATGGGAGAGCGTCCCAACATAACAAAATAGCCGCTGACAGACTTTCTAGAGAGCGGACAGGTAGCCCAATCAGAGTCACAATAAGCCATAATCTGCAAATTACTATCTGCGCGGAGAAGGATGCCCTGACCAGGGTGACCTTTGAGGTAACGCAGCACACGCATAGCAGCATTGAGATGGTCAACTCGGGGCTCATGCATAAACTGAGACAAGAGGTGAACTGAATATGCCAAGTCCGGGCGAGTAATAGTGAGATAGATGAGACGACCAACTAGACGACGATATTTACTTGGATCTCGAATTAGCGCGCTGGTCGACATAGCCAAGCCGTGACCAGGAGGCAAGGGAGTCGATGCCGGTTTGCAGTCGGTGAGGCCAGCTTCTTGCAGAATTTCCAGTGTATATTTGCGTTGGCACAACACTAAACCGGTTGACGAACGGGCACATTCGATTCCCAGAAAATATTTCAAGGGCCCCAAGTCCTTCAGCTGAAAGCAGTTGTGTAAATATCTTTTGAATGAAGCACATAAAGTGAGGTTGTTACCTGTGACTAAAATGTCGTCGACATAAATTAAGATAGCTAAGAAGTCAGCGCCATGTCGAAAAATGAACAGAGTATGATCCTTATGAGCCTGTTTGAAACCATAACGCCTCAATGCAATTGTCAGTTTTTCGAACCAATTTCTGGGTGACTGTCGTAGACCATAGAGAGATTTTTGCAGTCGACATACTTTGCCTGGGTGTGCGGTAGAATAACCGGGTGGAAGTCGCATGTATACCTCCTCGGTAATATCCCCATGTAAGAAGGCGTTATTGACATCCAGTTGGTGAATTTCCCAATTCTTGGCAACGGCTACGGACAATAAAATACGTACAGTTCCCATTCGGGCAACTGGAGCAAAAGTATCCGTGTAGTCTGTTCCAAACTCCTGATGATTACCCAGAACAACCAGACGTGCTTTGTCCCGTTCTTTAGATCCGTTGGCATGAAATTTTGTCTTGTACACCCATTGACATCCCAACGCGCGTCTACCGGCTGGAAGATCGGTCAACACCCAAGTCTGATTATTTTCCAAGGCTCGAATTTCTGTTTGCATAGCTTCCCTCCAATTAGCAAATTTAACAGCATCTCGAAATGATCGGGGGGTGGCTGTAGCAGATATGGCAGCCAAGAAACCACGATACCTGTCATGCAATTTTTCATAATGAACGTAGTTAGTGATGGGAAACCGTGTACCTGAACGAGGACTCGTCGTGGGACTAGTAACGGAAGGTACATGGGTAACAGATTGACAGACATATTCAGAGAGGTATCCAGGTGGATGACGGACTCGACTTGAAGCACGGGCAGGTGGTGGAACTGGCAGGACCTCGCGCTGGTCGATTGGAGGGACAGTGGTTGTGGGTGTTGACTGCGGAGGTGTACTGCTGTTTTGGTGCGTGTTAGAAACAGTGCTGGGGGTGGTTGTCGCAGTGGGGACAGCACTGCTGTTCTGCAAACTATTAGAACCATTGTGTGGATCCTGTGACGAAGTGGAGACAACGACGGGGAAGTCGGCTTGGTGGACTGGTGGTGTGACTGTCGTAGGCTGCTGGGTGGTATGTGTGGGAGCGAAAGGGAAGGTTGTTTCATCAAACGCGATGTCGCGTGTATGAAAAAAACGATGAGTTTCCAAATCATATACCCGCCAACCTTTCGTCCCGGAAGGATAACCAAGGAACATGCATTTGAGGCTTCTAGGTGCAAATTTATTTGGTGGACGCTGGATGTGTCTAACAAAACATAGACACCCGAAAACACGTAAGTGAGATATATCTGGCGGGGTTTTATTTAGTATTTCGAATGGGGATTTTCCACCGAGGACCCGGCTAGGTGTGCGATTGATGAGATAAACCGCAGTACGAACACACTCCCCCCAAAACTCGACTGGTAATGACGCTTGGAACATTAAGGAGCGTGCGACATTTAGAATATGACGGTGTTTACGCTCGACCCTCCCATTTTGCTGTGGAGTTCCGACGCATGATGTTTGGATAAGGGCGCCTATGTCGTGATAAAACTGACGAAGAGGAATGTTAAGAAATTCGGTACCATTGTCAGATCGAATAGTTTTTATAGTTTTATGGTACTGAGTTTGGATTAAGGTAAAGAATTGTTTTAAACACGATGTGACTTCACTTTTATCTCTTACGAGGTACACCCATACAGCTCGAGAATGATCATCTACAATGGTCAAAAAATAATGTGACCCAGAAGATAGACAAGTGGAGTAAGGACCCCATAAATCGCAATGAATTAAATCAAAAATGGACGCAGCTTTATTAGAACTAGAAGGAAAACTTGAACGAGTTTGCTTAGAATAAAAACAGATCTCACATGACTCTAAGTGTTTGGTATCTGAGGGGGTTTTATTAAAAGGAGGGGAACATAAAATTGCAGGAGATGGATGACCCAGTCGCTTGTGCAATAACTCGACCTGGTCGACTCTAGAGGCTGAGACGAAGGCTTGAGACTGGAACACATATACCCCGTTACGAGCTGTACCCCGACCAATCTCCGTTGTCAAAACACGGTCCTGTATCACACAACAACAGTCATCAAAAATCACACGACAATTATTTGACTTAATCAGACAGCCAACAGAGATCAAATGGCATTTCAGGTTAGGAACAAATAATACATTGTTCAAAATCAAGTTGGCAGAAATCTGGACGCTCCCACATGAATTTGCCACAATTCGAGTGCCATCCGGGAGACCAATAGAACACTCAGGGACAGATACAATATCATAAAGAGAAGAAAAATTACCCGTCATGTGATGTGACGCACCACTATCAATTAACCAATCGGGTGACAAAGCGTGTACCGTACCCGTGTTATTGGCAGATTGTGTAGGAGTGTCTAGCATATTCAATAGTCGAGTCATCTGTTCAGCCGACAAGTTAGGAAAATTCGTGCCTTGGTTGCTGCCGATCGCTGCTGCTGGTGTCGATGAATTGTCGGTGTGTGCAGCCATTCCTCCACTTCTGCCTGCAGATTGTTCTCTTGCAGAAGGTGGAGCGCGACCTCCACGACCTGTACGTCCTCCCCCACGACCCCTTCTGCCTCCGCTAGGAAATCCTATCAAAAGAAAACACCGGTCAGCAGAGTGACCGTTTTTGCCGCAATGAGTGCATTTGTATTTCGGAGGTGGTGTGGGTTGATTTTCAGCCGCGAACGCCAGTCCATCAGTTTGATCATCTCGATTACGCACGATCGACTTATGTCTCTCCTCTTGAGAGACAAGATAATAGGCTTCATTAAGGGCAGGAAGTGGTCGGGTGCCAAGGATTTGGGAGCGAGTGGCTCCGAACTGTGCGTCGTCCAGCCCTAGAAGAAACGCTTGCGTCTTCTCCTCCTCAAATCGAAAACGCATTTTGGCAGCTGCAGGACATATACATCCGCAAGTTGGATCGATCGAACCATACAATTGGTTCCAAATCGTGATGAACTGATTGTAGTAAGAGACTACAGATTGACCTTTTTGTCGTAACATTTGTAGATCGGACTTTAATTGCCACGATTTTGGAGCATTCGTGCCTCCGTACCTTGCTTTGATATCGCTCCACAATTCGTGTGCAATTTTGTGAGCGACTAGACTAGGCTGGATGGTTTCGTCAGCACTGTTAAAAATCCACGAACATATGATGGAGTTGTTCGCTTTCCAGGCATCGAGTTCCAAATCATTCGTCGGTTTTGGAAACCCGTGTTCATATAGAAAACCGATCTTACTTCTGCCTTCGAGTGCATTACAAATCGCTTGTTCCCAAACATCAAAATTATCTCCCTTCAGTAGATATTTAGTTAGAGAGTTACTTGGTCCTTCCGATGGGTGCAAGTAGTAGACGGAGCTTGGATCATGGATCGGTCGAATTTTCGCAGCAATTGGTGTAGAAACAGTGCTGGATTGGATAGATTCACCTGTCATGATTTGCGATCTGCAAGTTTTTGGTGGCTTTGACGTGTGAGATTGCAGCGTCGATTGTTTCCCGGCGTGGGATATCGTACGTTGGCTGCAGTCGTGGTTGGCTCTCGGCTAGGATTTGATTCCCGATCGAGGCTCTGATACCATGTAGAAATATGGCGGAGAGGTAAATACAACCGCTTGGGTTTTTCCATTGACAAAGCGAGGTATATATAGTTACATAAATACAATGGGCTAAAGCCCAGTACAAGAGACTAAACCTAAACCTAACAACAACTACAGAAGCTTGGGACGATATAAAACTATGTTTCCCGGACTGTAACAATGGAAGCAGAATACTCTTGACTACTCGGAATGTGGAAGTGGCTGAATATGCTAGTTCAGGTAAGCCTCCTTATCACATGCGCCTCATGAATTTTGACTAAAGTTGGAATTTACTACACAAAAAGATCTTTGAAAAAGAAGGTTCTTATTCTCCTGAATTTGAAAATATTGGGAAACAAATTGCATTAAAATGTGGAGGATTACCTCTAGCAATTACTGTGATTGCTGGACTTCTCTCCAAAATCGGTAAAACATTGGATGAGTGGCAAAATGTTGCGGAGAATGTAAGTTCGGTGGTAAGCACAGATCTTGAAGCACAATGCATGAGAGTGTTGGCTTTGAGTTACCATCACTTGCCTTCTCACCTCAAACCATGTTTTCTATATTTTGCAATTTTCGCAGAGGATGAACGAATTTATGTAAATAAACTTGTTGAGTTATGGGCTGTAGAGGGGTTTTTGAATGAAGAAGAGGGAAAAAGCATAGAAGAGGTGGCAAAAACATGTATAAATGAACTTATAGATAGAAGCTTAATTTTCATCCACAATTTGAGTTTTCGTGGGAAAATAAAGAGATGTGGAATGCATGATGTGACCCGTGAACTCTGTTTGAGGGAAGCTCGAAACATGAATTTTGTGAATGTTATCAGAGGAAAGAGTGATCAAAATTATCCATGCAGTGTTCCTTTAAGAGTCGAAGTCGGTTCAGTGTCCATAATGAGGAAGAATTGGTTCAGTGTCATAACAGTGAGGCTCATTCTATTATCATGTTGTGTAGATTCAGATGCTTCACACTGGAATTTTCTTTCAAGCTAGTAAGAGTACTAGACCTTTCTTTGACTAGACGTCCAATTTTTCCCAGCGGAGTACTTCTTTTGATTCATTTGAGATACCTAGCTTTGCGTTTTTATCCTCGCTTACAGAAGTATACAGGATTGAAAAAAGCTGTTCCCTCATCAATAATAGACATTCCTATATCCATAACAAGCCTATGCTATCTGCAAACTTTTAAACTTTACTTTCCATTATCCAAAGATTGTGCTTATCCTTTCATATTACCATCGGATATTTTGACGATGCCACAATTGAGGAAGCTGCGTATGGGCTGGAATTACTTGCAGAGTCATAAGCCTAGAAAGAACAGATTGGTTTTGAAAAATTTGCAATGCCTCAATCAATTGAATCCTCGGTATTGTACAAGGTCTTTTTTTAGACAATTTCCCAATTTAAAGAAGTTGCAAGTATTTGGCGTCCCAGAAGACTTTCGCCATCACAAGGACTTGTATGATTTTCGCTACTTACATCAGCTCGAGAAATTGGCATTTGGTATTTATTATCCATTTGCTGCTTGCTTTGTAGAAAGCACTGGACCTTCAGGTTCTACTCCGCAAAATCCTCTAAGTTTTCAGACGGAAACATTGCACAAAGAGATATATTTCGGGGTAACTGCACCTCCAGCTGATGTTCCAACTTTATTCTTACCTCCTCCGGATGCTTTTCCGCAAAACCTCAAGAGTTTAACTTTTAGAGGAGATTTCTTTTTGGCATGGAAAGGAGTTGAGCATTGTCGGTAAATTACCCAAACTTGAGGTCCTTAAACTATCAGACAACGCCTTCACAGGCGATGAGTGGGAAGTAGTTGAGGAAGGGTTTCCTCGCTTGAAGTTCTTGTTTCTGGATGACATATACATTCGGTACTGGAGAGCTAGTAGTGATCACTTTCCGTACCTTGAACGACTTTTTCTTAGAGATTGCTGTTATTTGGATTCAATCCCTCGAGATTTTGCAGATATAACCACTCTTGCTCTTATTGAGATATGTAACTGTCAACAATCTGTTGGGAATTCCGCAAAGCAAATTCAACAGGACATTCAAGACAATTATGGAAGCTCTATCGAGGTCCATACTAGCGGATCTTTTTGTAAGACGTCTTCTTCCTGGATTTCCAATAACATTTAACTTATCATCATAGTAACTCGATACAGTAATCTGGATAATAGCTTTAGTAAGTCAATTGCACCAATTGAACAAAAGTTCTTTAGGCTGTCATTGTGTTTGCTTTGAAACCTTCCAATATTGCGTAACTTCTAATATTTGCATGCTCATTCTTGATTTCGGAAAGTGTAACATTTCATTTTTGCTGGCATTTTCGATAGTTTGACAACAGATGAAGATCATGATGATGATGACTTTGAGAATGAAGTTCCTTCTTGCCGCAATAATGTGTAAGTTCTTATACCTGCATGCT
>CM064974.1:4195605-4345604 GCA_032847665.1 Solanum chilense | reverse complement strand
ATCCCAATGGCCACCAAATTCTATCACACATGCACAAAGCATATCCTCCAACACTTGAATCGTTCGCTCAGACTGACCATCGGTCTGAGGATGAAATGCAGTACTAAGGTCCAATCTAGTACCTAATTCCGCATGCAATGTTCTCCAAAACTTAGAAGTAAACTGCGTACCTCTATCTGATAAAATGGAGAGTGGAACTCCATGCAATCGAACAATTTCTGAGATATAGATTTTGGCTAACTTCTTTGTATTGTAAGTCACCTTGACCGGAATGAAGTGAGCGGACTTAGTTAATCTGTCCACAATTACCCAAATAGAATCAAACTTACCAAATGTCTTTGGAAGACCAACCACGAAGTCCATTGCAATTCTCTCCCACTTCCATTCAGGAATGGGCATTCTCTGAAGTGTTCCTCCGGGCCTCTGATGTTCATACTTTACTTGTTGGCAATTTGGACATTTGGCAACAAAATCAACAATGTCTCGCTTCATTCTACTCCACCAAAAGTGTTGCTTTAGGTCACGGTACATCTTGGTTGCACCAGGGTGTATAGAATATCCGGAACTATGAGCCTCTATAAGAATAGTGTCGATCAAATCATCAACCCGGGGCACACATACCCTTCCCTTAATCCTCAAAACACCTTCCTCATCAATTATTGCCTCTTTAGCCTCTCCTCGCAACACCATATCCCGAATTCGACTTAGTTTCTCATCATCAAACTGTTTTCCCTTGATTTTGTCAAGAAAAGAAGATCTCGCCTCCACACAAGCCAAAAATCCTCCCTTCTCATTTACTTCTAGCCTCATAAAGTCATTAGCCAAGTTTTGGATTTCTCTAGCCAACGGGCGTCTAGAGACTTGCAAATGAGCTAGACTTCCCATGCTTCCTGCCTTTCTACTTAAGGCGTCTGCCTAAATGGGGTCTTAGGCGGTGTGAATTTTAAAATAGTCGGACTTTATTATGAATACCGAACAACGACGAAACCAAAAAAGAAAAGGTGATATGATAAACTTCAGTACTAATTTCATATGGAACTACTCTTATATATTAGTGTCCGTTTGGGTTGACTTATTTTAGGTGGATTTTTTAAAACCAAAATAGCTTTTAAGCAGTTTTGAATTATTTGGGTAAAGTTAAAAAATGTTTATTAGCACTTATTTTAAAGCCAAAATAACAAAAATAAGTCATAAACCAAAAGCAATCCAAATAGGCTCTTACACACTTCGTCCATTTATAGTTGTCATGTTACGTTTTCCGAAAGTCAATTTGACACTTTGAAAGTTAAAATTAGAATACAAGAAGTTTGTATGTAAAACAAAAAATTTAAATATTGAAAAGCTACACAAAAAGTACAACAAATTGTTAGTTTATGCATATTAATATAATAAAAAAGTTCATCGTAAAATATTACTAATTAAGATTTTTATTATTTGATTCTAAAAAGGAAAACGATAACTACTGAAAGTGAACGGATGGAGTAGAACATACTTCAATTAGGCATAATACATAAATATGCCCTTTAACTTGGCTTCGAATCACATTTATGCCCTTCAACTTTGAGTGTGCACAAGTAGACACTTAAACTTGTATAAAGTTGAACAAATAGACCACATGTCATACATGTCATCCTACATGTCATTTTTTGTCCTACGTGTAATTTGTCATGTAGGACTCATGTGTTTATTTATTTAAAAGTTGGATAGTTACAGTGTCTGTTTGTGCATTATGAAAGTTGGAGGTCAAAATTAAAATTTGAAACCATATTTAGAGCCTAATATATATATTATGTCTTTCAATTATATGTGCATAGCTGGAAAAAAGTTAGTAATTGACATTTTATTGGGCCAGAAAAGAAGCTGACCATTCAGTGTTATTCAGGTTGGCCTGACCCGGAGAATGAGATGACTCCTCAATTATAACTAGGATAATTTAGCTAACTAATCAAAAAAATCAACTTATTTAGTGATAATATTTATACTTTAATAATATTATGTCAAAAATGTCATTATTTTAAAAATAAATAATTATTCTGATATTATTAATGTTTTATCTCTCATTATTTACACTCTTTTTTTCTTTATCATAGATTACATATTTTCTTATATTTATGTAATTGAATATATATATATTAATATCATTTTAATTTTTCTCTCTCTTTTCTTACGCTTATCAATTTCTCTCTCTAACTTTTTTTCTAATCAAATCTCCAGATTTCTTTTTTCTCTTTTCTTACGCTTCTTTTAATTTCTTTGTCTAACATTCTTCCAAATCAATTCCACAGATTTCCGATTCAATAAATTAATATTTTCTATTATTCTCATTTAATTTCATTGCAAGATTTGATTTGAAGATTAACATTGATTTGGGCATTATGTTTTTCATATTCCTTATTTATTTACTTACTGATTGTAGTTTTTTTTTTTTTTGTTTTGTTGTTGTTCTTAAAATATTTTCTAGGTTTTGAGAATACATAATTCTCTCTTAAATGGACGCTTTCAAGAGAGTTACTAGATGTATTAGACAAAATAATCAAAGTTCTTTCGATTTTCATCATTTAATTTTTTTCACTCAAGAATTAAACAACAATGTAGGTTCCGCTTCTAAATCTAAGGAAGATATACGACGGGAAAAAATGCCTGAATTCGAAGATGTGCAAAATCCCACGCAAATTCATAATCATGAAGTTGAAGAAGACCAATTTGTTGGAGAAGAGATATTTTTTTTGCATGTTCTGTGTCTTGCATGTTTATTTTAATTTGTTTAGTAATTTCTAAGATTCAAAAAAATACATGTTACAATGCGTTTGGAAGTGTATATGAAATTTTTATTATGTTATAGTTAGTATTTATTTTTGTATTTCATATATTTATTGTATTTTGTGTTCTGTTTTTTTTTTTTTTTTTGTGTGTGTGTGTGTTAGTTATGTCAATGTAACACATTTTATGAGTTTGATTGTGAATTTACTTTTATCGAATAGATTTGTAAGGGTATATGGAATTTTCAATTTGTTATAGTTATTATTTATTTTTGAATTTTCATAGTTTTAATGTTTTTTATATTCATTGTTATAGTTATCATGTATTTTTGTATTTCATATATTTATTGTATTTTGTGTTCTATTTTTTTGTGTGTGTGTAAGTTATGTCAATGTAACACATTTTATGAGTTTGATTGTGTATTTACTATTATTGAATAGATTTGTAAGTGTATATGGAATTTTCATTCTGTTGTAGTTATTATTTATTTTTGTATTTCATAGTTTTAATGTTTTTTGTATTCATAGATTTGGAAGTGTGTATTGATTTTCTTGCTGTTTTAGTCCGTATGTATTTGTGTATTTCATAGTTTTATTGTATTTTGTATCCATAGATTTGGAATTGTCTTTCATATATTTAATTCATTTTGTATTCTTTTTTTTTTGTGATAGTTATGTCAATGTACCCACAGTTATTATTTATTTTTGTATTTCATAGTTTTAATGTTTTTTGTATTCATAAATTCGAAAGTATATATTGAATTTTGATACTATTTTAGTCAGTATGTATTTTTATATTTCATAGGTATATTGTATTTTTGTATCTATAGACTTGGAATTATATATTATATTTAATATATCTAATGTATTTTGTATTCTGTTTTTTTTTTGTGTGTGTGTGTGATTGTTATGTCAATGTACCACATATTAGTAATCATATGTGTTTTTTATTTCTCACATTGATACGTATTCATTAAATTAAGTGCACATTTACATTTTTTATTTGGTGTTTTTTATTCGTTACGGTGTGTTGTTGTGACTGTGTTGATGTTTTATTTATTATCATGTTTTTTTGTTGTGTTATTTTAGTATTATTTCATTATTTTGAATTCAATATGCCAGGGCACTTCTTATGCTTGCAAAAAACTATCAAAAAATGCACCCAACATTCGCTGTACAGTAAACCATGACATTAAATTCCAGTTGACTGACAAGCTTACACCGGAGCAGTATAAGCAGTTTTGTGAGAGTACGTGTTTTGATCAGTATATGAAAATCAGAAAATGTGTTGCTCAAGGTTAAATTAACAGGTGTTGTATGTCACTAGAAGTAGAAGCTAGTAGTAAGCAGTCTCTAGTAATCAAAGTCAATGGAGCTATTTTAAAGTTCACAATTAGGACGTTTGCGCTCAAAACTGGATTAAACTATGTTGGTGTTGTAGAGGATTTCAAGTTTAACACAGAATAACCTAATCGACTTATTGTTCAGTACTTTGGTGGTAATGAGATTATACGTAGATCTGATTTGATCGATATGTTCAATGATAAAGTTTGAATTGACAATGATGATGATGTGATTAAGTTTGCAATATTGTATTTCATTCATATGTTTGTGTATTCTGGCGAGAAGAGATCATTGCGAATTTCTAGAATTCACTTTTTGATTTGGTTGAAATTAGTCGGTATATGCATTATCCTTGGGGCAGAAAAGCATTTGAGTGATTGCTACAGAGTATCAACAAGGTTTTGACTACTGATGGTCAATATTATAGAATATGTGGTATGCCTGTTGTCCTTCAAATATGGATATACAAATGCATGGGTAAGCGTCAGACGAATTCCAAATAAAAAATGTAAATGTGCACTTAATTTACTGAATACGTATCAATGTGAGAAATAAAAAACACATATGGTTACTAATATGTGGTGCATTGACATAACTATCACAAAAAAACAACAGAATACAATATACATTAGATATATTAAATATAATATACAATTCCAAGTTTATAGATACAAAAATACAATATACCTATGAAATATAAAAATACATACTGACTAAAACAGTATCAAAATTCAATATATACTTCCAAATTTATGAATACAAAAAACATTAAAATGATTCATATTGCAGATAATAGAGTTACTTAACTCAGTACTGACTCATGGTGCACTAATAACTAATACTTGGTTATCAATAGTACTTCCTCCATTTATACTACACATGTCAATATCTTCTTCATACTGATTTCTACAATCTATATCACGATCGTTCATAAATACAGTTACACAAATGAGGTACTTTGCAAATTCTCGAGCTTCTTTCTTCAATGAGACATATACTCTCATTCTCATATCGTTGTGTATCTCCAAAGGTGCAATGTTGCCTTCTATTTTATACTTAAATTTCAATCTGTTACACCTCAAATCTACCCCAATCTGCTTAGCAACTTCATCAACTAAATCTTTATACGATGCATATTCTTTAATCATAATTGTCTCAGTTGTGTAATCAACATAGCAATTATCTTCAGTCCAATGTCCAGAATGCTTTATTATAAAACTAATGTTCCCCATATATGCTTTGTAGTAAAAAAAATCAAATAGAATACTAGATACGAAAATAATGACATTATCATTAATTTGTATCAAGAATACAAAACAATAAAGTTCAATAGTAATTCAAATATACGATTCGAACATTACTCCTTGTCTAAACTTTTGATGCATCACATACATATTCTGTTGGATATATAATTTTTTATACAAAAGTTAGAAAAACAAATTCAAATCAGAATACTCTTTATTTTAACAATATATCAGTACATCTGGATTTTAAAAAAAAACAATGTCAACAAACCCAGAAAAAATATAGATAATTCATTGATTAAAATACATAATAATTCAAAACGCAAATACGTATGAATAATTATTATAAAAACAAAATCGCATCAAATCACAATCAAATACAAAAAATATAAGGATTAATTAACTAAAACATATCTGACTTTCGACTTTTCTATTGTGTTTATTTTCCAAAAATCTTTTACCCAGTTTATTCTCCAAAACATAACCCTCACAAGATTTTTTTTTTGATGAACATCATGAATAATGGACAGTATATCGTTCAGCATTTCAATAAGTTGTAACTGATGTTGAGAGTTTTAACTATCTGTTACTTTTTATAATTTTTCTCTCCCCTAAATAGCTCATGTTTGTTATTTAAATTATGTATTATTTTTAATTAAACAAAATAATTAAAATACATAATAAGGTAAAATTTTGACAATATCACTAAATATTGAAAGTATTGACACTATACCCTATTAAATACTAAAATAATGTCATTTAAAAAAATTTCCCTTATAACTAAATAGCTCCACCAACAATTATTAGAACTTATTGTGATACGTCATTTTCGTAATATTGATTTTTATTAGTATTATTGATGAAAAAATGTAAAGTAATTATCTTTTAAATTTACACATAGCACAAAGTAAATCTCGTTTTATTGTAGTAGTCTACAAACTATACAGAAGAAATAAATAATAATATGAAAAATGGTCAAAAATACCCTCAACTTTGATTTGTTGTTTAACTTTACCCTCGCCTTTAAAATAAAGTTATTTTTACCCTCTCATTATTAATTTCACCAAATTTACCCCTTATTAGACGAAATTTTCAAAATTAAACTGAATTTTTTTAAAAAAAAAAACATATTTCCTATTTTGACCGAATGACTCGACCCTATTTAGAATAATCCGGTTAACCCTATTTTACCCATTCCCCCAAATTTCCTTTACTCAATGGGTTGTGAGTATCTATCTCTTACCCAATTTCTTTATTGCTGATTTCAAATCTTTCAACTTTCTTTCTGTATTATTTTAATTGAAATTTATTATAAAATATCGGATCAACTAGCAGGATTGAGCTGTTACCGTTTTAGGTTATTGATTTATCGTCTACATTGGAATTCAGGGGTATAAGTCTATTGATATCTCATTTATGTCTTTATGAACTACTAATTTGCTTTTAGATCAATATCAATAGTTTTAGTCAGATTTGATTGTGGTGCTTCTGAATTTTACAATGTGATCAATGGACTAGTTCATTCATAGTTATGTATTCAATTTTAACTCAGATAGACATGAAGAACCTGTTGCTCTATCTACATACCCTTCATGTATATGATATTTCTCTGCAAATGTAAGACTTAATGTAGAAAATAACAAGGCACTTCAACTCGCCAACAAATCAACATTTACAAGAACAAGACTTGGAGTCAATGTTTGTATGCCGACATTATAAACAAGAAGCAAAAAACATAAATCCAACAGTTCCAACAATTGTTGGAATTGTTCAATTCGATACCTTAACAACGATTAGTATAAATTCTAATGGTGTAACTAGGTTGTCTTTTCTTTAAATCATCATTGTGTTCTTCCATTGATGGAGAAAAAGATCGAGGATGGGTAAATGGATAAAGGAAATTTGGGAGAATGGATAAAATAGGATTAATCGGGTTATTCTAAATATGGTCGGGTCATTGGGTTAGAAATAGGAATAGAGTTCTAAAAAAATCGGGTCAATTATGAGGATTCCGTCTAACGAGGGATAAATTTAATGAAATTAGTAATAAAAGGGGTAAAATTAACTTTCATTTTAATGATAAGGGTAAAATTAAATAATAAATTAAAGTTGAAAATATATTTTTATCATTTTTTCATAATGATAAGTAATTATTGTACGATGAGCTTGATAGAAAAACAAATATTAAAATTGTTAACTTTTATATAGTGAAGATTTGAGCACTCATTTGTTTTCTTTGTTCATTTTCTATAAAGGACTTTTACAATGATTAGTGTGAAGAAAATGATCCCTATGTATCCATTTATAATAGTTGCCCCTCAATATTACTAGGCCAGAGTTTTGGAAATACATAACAATTTAAATAATTATATATCCAGAAGGTATATAATAGCAAAATAGTTGCACATTGTTGTATATTATTAAGGTATACAACATTTGAATCGTATATTTTAAAGATATATAAAAGGTATATATTAATGGATATTTATGAAGTACATCAGAATTCTATTGTATTATATAACAAAAGTATTTATTTGGATCAACATGACAACGATTAGCTTATAAAATGTATACTTAAGGATATTTTTCAATGCCTAATTGATCACATGTTTTGTTGTTAAGTCACTTAAATATTCCAAAAAGCACAATCATCTATTGTCCTTTTTAATCACAAATTTCAACTTTGAGTTTTGAATATAAAATATTTCTTTATAGAAAACTTTTTTCTTCAAATGGGACCCTCCTTAAGCAGCAGGAATTCGAAATAGTCGAATTCCATATGAATATTAAACATCATATAGAAAACCACATAAAAAAATTCAAAAGGAGCTATTCCATCTTGTCTAATATTAGTAGTCCTTTTATAATCATGAAAAGATTTGTTCCATTTATTTTGAATAGTGTTTTTTTTTAGAAAAAAGAAAAGAAAAAGAGAGAGAGGAAAATAATTTATATTTGACTAATTAATGTAAAAAGTACTTTAAACAATAATTAGTATTTGATCAAACTTAAAAAAATGATTATTTGAAGAAAAAAAACTATTTATTTTAGCTTCTAAAAAACTAACTCTTATAATTTTTCTATATTACTTACTTTCTCTTAAAAACTTAATCAAATAGCTCTCTTTCTAAAAGTAAACATTTAAACCATGTATTTTGAATTTCTCATGAACATTAATATTTTTTATTATATTTAATCATAGTTTAGAATTTGTGAATTAATAGAGTTGAGTCATTTCAATCGTACAATAATCATCTAGTTTTCTTTTTTCTATTGGCATTATTAGTATATATGTAATTTTAGGGATGAAATTATAATATCCACTTTATAAATCATAAATTATTTTTAAAAAAACAATTATTAGGCATTTGATAAATTATCAACATGGTAAAATTTGACGGATTTTGATATATTAATTACAATATAATGATATTATCCTAAACATTGTATATGGTTATAATACATTCAATTTAGGTGTATTTATATATTTGAGATAATGATAGCAGGTAGACAAATGTTTGATTAAATTTTAAGTTGATATTTATTTTCAACACAAAACAAGATGATATGTATTTTATTTTTAAAAAGATGTTAAATTTTAATAGCATATTTTAAAATAGTACAATCTTATAAATCGAGATAATTACAGTATTAAATCATTTGACTTAATTTACCCCCACACTCTAATGATAAACCAAACCTCTTCATTTTATTCCAAAGTCAAGATTCCATGGATCACCCGCCTCTATCTCAACCCGTCGATCCGCCGCCGGTGACAACCGCCGACGCCATGGCTTCAGAAATTCTACCGGAATCTTTAAATTCCGGCGATATGAAGAAGAAGGCGAAGAAGAAAAAGAAGAATAAAGCATGCGTCACGGACCCTTTTCACCCTCATTCTTCTGCTGCCTCTTATTCATCATCATCTTGTTCTGCGACGTCGGTTCCACCTTCTACTCAAAGGGGTATTAGGGTTTCCACTGGTCGTCGGAACCCTAGAGTCATCATTAGCTCCGGTAGACAGAAAAGCGACAATGTTGAAGCACTTGCACTTCCTCTCGGCATGTCTATTGCTGCTGTCCTTGCTCAGGTTATTTTTTTTAAAAGTTTGCGTATGGAAATGTACTTTATTGAGTATTGCAAATGGTAATTTTTTTTTGTTATATATTTCTCCTGTGGAAAGGGTGGCTGGCCTAGGTAACTGTAAGACGAAGGGGTGGGGTGGGAAGATATAATTCTGAACCTTTTGAGGATGCAAGATTAGTCCTTTAGGTCATTGTTGAGCTTGGGTATTGGATATTTGATGGGGTTTTTTGTTAATGGGGTTCTTTTGTTTACTAATACTGTAATTTGGAATTGTGGCTGGAAATTATTTGATACTGTCTCTTTTACATTGTTTGGTTACGCGGAAAAGCTTCAGTCTTTTTGGGAAAAATGTGCTATTTGTGTTGAAAGAAGTGATTTTGATATTAATTCTTATTAGAAAGAAGTGATCTTGTTATTGTTGTTGGTATTAAGCTGGAAAAGAGGCTGTATTGGTTATTGGTGTTTCTTGTTGGCCTCTCTTTTTGGTGATGATGATTTGGAATCATGGTTGGAAAGAATTTTCAAAAGCTATTAGTAGTGCTGAGAGTGAGAGGTGTGTATGGTGCTACTAAGTTGCAGTGGCTTATTGTTGAGTGTTTGGTTTGGGATAAAGACAGTAACATTCCAAGCAACATAAAAATTTTCTGGCAATAATGTGATTTAGTGTTGCCTTGTCGAAAAAGAAAGTTCATTGTTTTTTAACTGAAGGGAATCACAAAGGTGTTAAATTATTGAGAAGCTCTGAGTTTTTCACTGGTATTAGTTCCCTGAAATGGTAATTCTTTTTTACATATGTTTCATGAAAAGTTTCTTTCAATCCATATAGTCCAAGAAAATGCACAGAGGAATACACATCCACATCCTCTTTGAAATTTGTCGGTGTAATATGTCTTACAACATCATCACAAACTTTTTATTTGTGAGGTGCTGCTCAATAAACTCCAAAAATTATCAAGAACATAGCCCAGAGCTGCCAAGTAAAACTCCACTATGGGAAAAGATGATTACCAGGTTCAATGGAATATTCACATAAAATAACACCTGTTGCTGCAAAGCTTATACCCTCTTTTTTGCAAATTCTTGCGGGTTAGGCAATCCCCATGAGCTACCAACTGAAAGAAGCCACTTTAAAATCATCATCCATGGCCAGGAAGCAACATTTTCAGCAGAACTTTCCTGAAGCAATCAGCAGAAGGAGTTCACAGAGTATGTCCATTTTTGCTTGCCTTCAAAAACATATCATCATCTTTGTGCATGTCTAACACTACAAATTGCATTCTACTCAGAAAAAAAAACCCCAACATCTTCCAACCCACAATCATTGAGTCCCTCCTGAAACTGGAAATTCCATCCTGCTATACTAAAATAGTCAGCCAGCAGTATACCAGAAAGTCTCACCAGCCTGTATAAGACTGGAACTTGATCCTTAAGCAGCCCTTCTCCAAGCCAATTGTCTTTCCATGACCTTTTTTTGTAGTAAGATATCAAAAGCAGATATAAACTAGGCTTCACAACAATTTTTTGAATCAAAATTCCCTTGCTGTTGAACTTCTGGTATTTTCTTGGTTCAAAAGAAGGCAACAAAATATTAATAATTGGGTGAAATGAATATTTTACAAGATACTTGAATATTGCTTAGGACGACATAGTTTCTTCTCAATTGGGAGCCTAATACTTCATTCTTATGATAGCGAGTCTTGTTCTCTTCATCTAGTAGTATATTTTTTTTTCCAACTTCTAAGATGGTATCATTGAGGTCTACCAAAGCTATGATGGGAAGAACTGAAAATTTGCTTATCGAGTGTTTGTGCATTCTGCAAGATGTCTTTAGCATCTGAATCAATTTAGATCATAAAAAAAGCATGCCTCCCAAACAGTGTGGAACTTTAGTTTATTACTAAGGTGGATGTTGGTAGTTCTACTCTACTGACTTGCATGTCGTATTTATTTGGGTAAGATAAGTTTATCAAGTTTCATCTTTTATGAAGTGATTCTTGATTTCTGCTTCATTCTATGTTTTCCCTTGTTTTTTTGAAATTGGTAAATTGTAGTCACAAATGGGCCATGACAGCTGGAATATTTTTGGATGGAAAACCCGTGAAGAATCTGTGACCTTCCAAATCCCTTTTCCCTTTTGTATGCTAGTTCCAAATCTTTTACTGTAGATATAGTTATTATAACAAAACTAAGATCGATATAGTCATTATGACAAAAAAAACTAAGATAAGATTTAAATTATACTCCCTCCATCCGGAGTTGTTTGTCATGTTGCGCTTATCGAAAGTCAATTTGACTAATTTTCAAAGGTAAATTGGATCACATTAATTTGATATTTTAAACAAAAGAATTCGATATTCTAAAACTATACGAAAAGTACTATAAATTACATTTTTTTGCATATTAATATGATGAAAAAATACATCTTAAAATGTTAGTCAAAGTTTTTATAGTTTGACTCTAAAAATAGAAACCATGACAAATAATACCGGACGGAGGAGTAAGTGTCATATCTGTTTCATCTTTGGTAACACTGCTTTGCAGTATCTGTCCTAGCACTAAATAGTGTCACTAGGTTGATTATTACTCATTTTGCTCAAAAGTATCAGTTTTATCTGATTCTTGGATGGGAATGCTCTCATGATGCACGATGATGGTAAGATCTCTGATGGTCACGTCATTTTTTTTTGCTCTGCACTTTTTTGTATCGTAAGCAATGTTTTATCTTGTTTCTATGATATCCATTCTATTTATTTGGCACCTTTTTGTTGGGATCGAATTCACGCACACATACTAGATGAATGAAGAAAACAAGAACTTTCAAGAGGAAGAGATGAGAAATCTAGAGAGAGAGAGAGAGAAAATCCAATATTTCGTGGTAACACCCCGTGAGTAAACTTCCACGGCGGTGAGGTATATTTATATTAATAAATCAGAATATTTTTGGTTACAGAGAATAAATAGGAAAACCTAAAATAGAGAATAAATAGGAAAGCCTAAAATAGAGAATAAATAGGAAAACCTAAAATTAATCAGGCTCCACTACCTAACAATTCTCCCACTTGGAGACTGACTCAGTCATCCAAAAAATCCATTCTCAAAAAAAAAATCTCTTCATCATCAACATCTTTACCGCACCGCAACATCTGTAGTAACAATTACAGAAGACCAACCGAGGTTTTACATAACCTTAGTTTCCCAACATCAACACATTTCGTCAACATGTCTGCCGAGTTCTTTGCACCCTCTATCTTCTCCAAGCACATATCACCATCCTCCACTGCCCTGCGAGTGAAATGGTATCGCCTTCTGATGTGCTTTGTCTTCGAATGATAGACTAGATTTTTCACCACTGCACTGCACTCTGGCTATCTGAGTAAAGAATCTTCTCGCTCTGCTTCTTGCCCAATTTCTCAAGATAATCTGCCAGCCATATCATCTCTTTCCCAGCTTCAGCTATTGCCACATACTTAGCTTCAGTAGATGAAAGAGAAACACACTTCTGAAGTCTGGACATCCAACTCACTGTTGTTCCACCTATGGTGTGAATGTACCCGGATGTACTCTTGCTCGAGTCAACATCCCCACCAAGATCAGCATCCACAAAACCCTGTAGAGTCACCTTGCCTTTGCCAAAACAAAGTGAAGTACTGGATGTACCTCTCAGATATCTCAGAAGCCACTTCACAGCTTCCCAATGCTCTTTCCCAGGGTTCGCCATGTACTTGTTAACAACTCCCACTGCATGTGCTATATCAGGTCTAGTGCAGGCCATAGCATACATCAAACTACCAACTACTGAAGCATATGGAACAAGTGCCATGTGATCACGCTCCTCGGCAGTCTTGGGTGACTGCTTCTTTGACAATTTAAAGTGATTTGCCAATGGAGTAGTCCTGGGTTTAGCATCATTAACCCTGAATCTGCTCAACACCTTCTCAATGTACAACTCTTGAGATAGATTTAAAGTGCCAGCAGATCTATCCCGAGAAATCTTCATCCCCAAAATCTGTTTTGCTGGACCCAAATCTTTCATCTCAAATGCTGCAGACAACCTTGTCTTCAAATTGTTAATCTCCCTCATACTAGATCCTGCAATCAACATATCATCCACATACAAGGGTAGAAAGACATATAAATCAGTGCATTTCTTGAAGTAACAACAAGAATCCTTTTCAGCTTTGCAAAATTCACTCTTGGTTATGAAGGAGTCAAACTTCTTGTACCACTGTCTTGGTGCTTGCTTTAGTCCATACAAGCTCCTGGTGAGCTTGCACACCATGTGTTCCTTGCTTGGAACCACAAATCCTTCCGGTTGCTGCATATAGATCTCTTTGTCCAGATCTCCATGTAAAAACGCTGTTTTTACATCCATTTGCTCTAGATGCAAATTCTCCGATGCAACAACACTCAACAAAATTCGAATAGAGGTTAACTTCACAACAGGAGAGAATATTTCAGCATAATCAATACCTTTCCTTTGTGAATATCCTTTAACCACAAAACGAGCCTTGAACCTTCTTTTGCCATCTGGTTCAGTCTTGATTCTGAACACCACTTGTTCAGCAAAAGCTCTCTTCCCTGCAAGTAGCTCAGTCAACACCCATGTGTCGTTCTTCTCAAGTGACCTCATCTCATCATCCATGGCTTGCTCCCACTTGATCGAATCCTCCACCTGTAGGGCCTCATCAAAAGACTCTGGTTCCCCCTCATCAGTCAGCAATAGATAGTGTAATGAAGGTGAATACCTATCTTGTGCCCTGATGGATCTGGATGATCTCCTTAACACCTTCTAAGGTGTAACTTGCTCCACTTCAGATTCTTCAGTAGGAGTTGGTTGAGTATCTGCTTCGACATCTCTGGGGTTACTCTTCTCCAACTCAACCTCAACTCCCACTTGCTTTGTAATCTCTAGAACCTTTTGTTCTCTGTCCTTGTACATGAAAGACTCATCAAATGTCACGTCACAATGTCTCAGGATCTTTCTGTTCTTGTCATCCCGAAACCTGTAACCAAACAAATCAGAACCATAGCCTATGAAGTAACACTTCACAGCCTTGGCATCAAGCTTGTCTCTCTTTTCTGGATCAACATGAACATAAGCAGTGCAACCAAAAGTCCTCAAGTGTGAGTACTTGAGTTCTTTTCCTGTCCACACCTCCTCTGGAATCTTGAACCCTAAAGGAACTGATGGTCCCCTGTTGATCAAGTATGCAACTGTGCTCACAGCATCCGCCCAAAGTGTTTTGGGCAGCCCACAGTGTATCCTCATACTCCTTGCACGCTTATTCAATGTTCTGTTCGTCCTCTCAGCAATTCCATTCTGCCTTGCCTTACCAGGAACTGTTCTCATCAATCTGATTCCCTCAGCTGCACAAAATGCCTTGAACTCTGATTTGTCATACTCTCCTCCATTGTCACACCTTAGGCATTTGACTTTCAAACCGGTCTGATTCTCAACTTCAGCTTTCCACTTCTTGAAAGTTGCAAACACATCTGACTTATGCTTCAAGAAGTAAACCCATACCTTCCTGCTGAAATCATCAATGAAGGTAACATAGAATCTGGATCCTCCAAGTGATGATACTGGAGATGGTCCCCAAACATCTGTATGGACCATTTCCAACCGCACTTTCTTTGGCTCTCTAGGAGTCTTTGTGAAGCTTACTCTTTTCTGTTTGCCCATAACACAGCTCTCGCAAAGACCCATATCAACAGACTTCAGACCCTCTAATGCTCCTTTTGCAACCAGCATCTTCATTCCTTTAGTACTCATGTGTCCAAGTCTGTTGTGCCACAGACATAAACCGGAAGCACCTTCAGCAACAGCGGTCATGTTTATACACCCTGCTGTGGTGTACAAGGTTCCAGATTTGGTGCCACGAGTTATTACCATAGCACCTTTCACGATCTTCCACGAACCTTTCCCAAACTCTGTTGCATATCCCGTGCTATCCAACTAACCAACAGAGATTAGATTTTTCTTGATCCCAGGAATATATCTGACATCCTCCAATGTCCACTGGTTTCCCGAGGTGGTTTTTATGCAAACATCCCCCTTTCCATCAATCTCTAAGGCTTTATTGTCAGCAAGATATACTTTTCCAAAATTTCCAGATTTGAAATTTTGGAATAACTCCTTGCTTGGAGACGAATGGAAAGATGCACCAGAATCCAAAATCCATGATTCAACGGGCTGTTCACTCTAAGGATTAGAGCATCCCCAATGTCCTCTGCTGAATTTACAGAATCATTGTCATCTCCAAATTTCTGATTCTGTTTCTTCTTTGGCTTTGTACAGTCGTCCGAAAGTGCCCTTTTTCTCCACAGTTCCAACAAGTCACGTTTGATCTGTTCAGGGATTTTCCTCGATTCTTTGATTTTGATCGACCATGTTGATTTTGGCCTTTCGTCTTACTTCTCCCCCTTCGATCAACGCTGAGAGCACTGCTCGATGAGTCTCCCACTTCTCGTTTGTGAATACTTTCGCTAAGAACAACATCACGGATTTCATCAAACTTCAGTTTCTCAGATCCACGGGAACTGCTAATCGCAGCAACAACAGTATCCCAAGACTCGGGCAGAGATGACATCAAAATCAACGCCTTAAATTTATCTTCGAAATTAATATCCACAGAATTGAGTTGACTCACAATCATATTGAACTCGTTTATATGATCAGAAACGGATCCATTCTCAGACATCTGTAAATTGAACAATCTACGCATCAAATATACCTTGTTCATAGTCGATGGTTTTTCATACATGTTTGACAGTGCCTTCAACAGACCGGACATAGTCTTCCCCTTCACGATGTTGAACGTCACGTTTCTTGACAAAGTCAACCGGATCAACCCTAGAGCCTGACGATCCTTGAGTTTCCACTTCTCCTCAGTCATGGATTCCGGCTTCACCCCGGTCAGCGGTTCGTGAAGATCTTTCTGGTACAGATAATTTTCGATCTGCATCTTCCAGAAACTGAAATCGGATCCATCAAACTTCTCGATTCGAAGCTTTGAACTATCCATCTTCAGTGATCGTGTTGAATTTCCTTAGCTCTGATACCAGTTGTTAGGATCGAATTCACGCACACACACTAGATGAATGAAGAACACAAGAACTTTCAAGAGGAAGAGATGAGAAATCTAGAGAGAGAGAGAGAAAACCCAATATTTCGTGGTAACACCCCGTGAGTAAACTTCCACGGCGGTGAGGTATATTTATATTAATAAATCAGAGTATTTTTGGTTACAGAGAATAAATAGGAAAACCTAAAATAGAGAATAAATAGAAAAACCTAAAATTAATCAGGCTCCACTACCTAACACTTTTCCCAAAAAAATTATCCATATGTTTCTTTTAAAACTACCTCAAAGAATTTCTTTCTTAAGGAATAAACTCAGGACACGCATTGTCATAAGCTGAAACCATACACCACCTTCATCAAATTTTGTATTTTAGTAACCCGTGGAATTTTCCGAGCATGAGCTCACCAAATATAGCTTTTCCCGTTATGCCACCATTCTGGAAATTAGCTCCTTCTGCAGTTCTGTTACCATGTGTCTCCATCTGACTTGTCCCACTGTAATGATATGACAGCTGTGCGTAGGATGTCTGATCAATTGTGTAAGGTCTAGGAACTGTTTAATGTTTCAGTGGAATGATGTTTGAATATTATGGGTAACTCATGTTCAGCGTCATTTTAAATCTATTCAGTCATCTTTAGAAACATCTCTCTTTCGTCAGTGGTTGTTCAAATTGCTATTTCTCTTGATTTGTCAACAATGTTTCAGCTCCTTTCGTTTTGCTTGTGATAATGACATCATCGACTATCCTGCTAAGTTTCATGGTATGTGCTTTACAGTTTTTAATACTTATAACAAACAACAGAACTCAGAACAGAAGGCGACACACAGTGGGAGAGAGAGTTGCTCGAGTAGCAAAACCAGAGTGACGATAGACATAAATGGCAGACAAGATAGTGACTATTAGAACTAGGAAGTTCATGACCAATAGATTACTTGCAAGGAAACAATTCATTATTGATGTCTTACATCCTGGAAGAGTCAATGTTTTTAACGCTGATTTGAAAGAAAATTGGCAAGGATGTATGAAGTGAAAGATTTAAATGCCATCTATGTGTTCAAGTTCAGAACCCACTTTCGAAGAGGCAAATCTTCTGGCTTTGATTTGATCTATGACTCTGTTGAGAATGCAGAGAAATGTGAGATGAAGTACAGGCTGATCAGGAATGGATTGGACACTAAGGTGAAGTCCAGGAAGCAAATAGAGAGGAAGAACAGAGCCAAGAAAGTTGATGGTGTTAAGAAGACAAAGGCAGGAGATGCCAAGAAGAAATGATTTGTTAGTAATTGTAGATAAAGCGGGAGATGCATTCTGCCTAGACACTAACAATTTTGCTTGGGTTACTCCAATATATTTTGCATGTTCAAGTACTATTAGATCGTCATCAAAATTAAGTGGATTGCTAGAATATTATTCTCTTCAAAAAATAAAAAAATTGACAACACCACGATTATGTGATGCTCTTTTTTTTTTGATGATGCAAGAAAACTTTCATCCGAGGCATCAAGAAGATGCTCTTTGTTGATACTTGATAGCACATATTGGCATTTAACTAGGCAGAGATATAAGCTGCCTTTTACAACTAAATCCCTATAAACCTTGCTTATTCTGATCATCGCTTGATTCAAATATAAGGGGTGATTCACATTCTAAAGATGAGTGTTGGCTTGCCCTGGGGCTCAATTCAAATGGCAAAGGTATAGGGACTTGTGACTTAGGTCACATGTTTGAGCCCTGTGCCATGCGAACTAAGCCTGGTATATAAATGGAGATGGATAGAGGGGACCTATTATCTCCAACTTACGAACCTTGCGGTTGGTCATAAGAGTTGGCCCCAAACGGATTTCTCGGTCTAAAAGAAGGATGAGTTTTGTCTTGTTTGATACTGCATCTTTTCTTTTGCAACGAAGTTGCCACCCTCCTTATTATGGGAACTTTATATGTTGATAGTCGCTCATGAGTTGTTACCATGTTTCTTATTTATTTAAGGATATATGAAGTGTAGGCTGTTAATGTAGTTTATGTTGCTTTGTTTAGATTTTGGAAAGAAAAGATGCAGCCGGAGAAAAGATATCTGTGGATCACCTCTCAGAGGTACGGGATACTTTTTTTGAAACATGAATTTTCTTTTTGAACAGAAAGAGGTATGAGATTCTTTATTGGACAAACAATTTCCCGTGAAGTGATTAAGGACTTAATGATGATCTGCACTTTGTAGAACCATATTGCTATATATGAAAAGAGACTTTAAGGGTGTTTAATCTCCTTTATCTAAGTATACATCCTTGCATGATTGAATTTTAGATTACAACTATAACATGCCTTCATGGACATATTTGGAACATTTTGCAATTCCTTGCGGAATCAGATGTGCAGATCTCATGGTTTTATTGTCATTTTTCACACAGATTTGTACTTTGGCTGTCCGAGAGTCTTTAGCCAATGTAAGAATAATCCATCTTCTTTCTGTTAAGTTGTGGTTTATCACTAATACAGTCAGTTTATACATGGAGACAATATTAAAGCAGTGAACTTTCTAATCTACTTTTGTGTTATTCTGGAAACAGGTATTCGGTGATCAGTTTGAGTCTTTTGTGAGGAACTTTGAGAAATCGTTTCATAGTACCTTGATGACTCTCCGATTGATCAGTGAATCCTCAATGAACAGTGGAGTACAGCAACATAATTGTGCAGCAAGGACTTCCGTCTCAGAAAGATCTGTGCCTTTTATTTCTAACAGAGTAGAAAATGTTACATGTGATCCTGACTTCGGTGAGTTCCAATCGGAGTCATTTCAGCAGAATAGCTCAGATAACGAACTGAGTAATCAAGAAGAGAGAAGTGACGGGACATGTCTCGAATCAATAGGTCGGCAGCTTACCCACTATGATAGGCAAGTAAGGCAACAGTTGACTTCTGCTTCTTCAAGCATGATTTTATCCAATACAGGGATTAGCCAATCTGTGCATAGGACTTTGGAAAGATCTCTCACAGAACAAGCTAGGTCGAATGACCTCAAGACATTTGAGATTGGTCTTACAATGAGGAAGTTGCAACTTAAAGAAAGGCAGCTGGCTCTCAGTTCTGATGCTAACCTTTTGGAGAGGGTCAAACTATCATTTGGTTTCTCTAAAACGTCCTTCAAAACTGAAAAGTTCAAAAATCAAGTAGAAGACTCAAAACATGCTGAGCTACTTAAAACCTGTATAGACTGCCTTGTTGCTGGTTTATTTATCATGCTGGCGTGTCTCGGATATGGAACTTATGTTTTCTCTCACAAAAGAATTACCGAAGCTACAGCATCCTGCACCCCTACCATGGTAAGGAATATCCAATTCTGAATTTTGTTGATTTTGTTTAAATCTTTTTTCAATAGCTCTAGTATAGTTCAACTCAAGCCAGTTGCCTCATCTTCCTGTGCGTATGGTTTCTTTAGAGTCAATAGATGGTAGAAAATTAGCAACAAGAAAGAATATTAACTCTTTTCCCCTTGCTACAGAAACTCTGTTTACTCTTATGGCTTGACTGGAACAGACACACCATGCATTATTTCTGTTTATGTATCAAGCTCATTTGAGTTCCTCGTTTATAGTGGTATTCAAGTCCAAGTAAAAGTGGAAGCATTGGGTACATTCACGCAGAAAATTCTTCAATGAAGAAGCCCAATTTCAAGTTGGTGAAATGGTGAAAAAGAGGGATATTATAGTAATGCTAACTCTATAAATATTAA
Source organism: Solanum chilense (assembly GCA_032847665.1). NCBI lineage: Eukaryota > Viridiplantae > Streptophyta > Magnoliopsida > Solanales > Solanaceae > Solanum > Solanum chilense. The sequence goes on along the minus strand of CM064974.1, from coordinate 4,325,358 downwards.
TAAGAGATTTATTTGGTGTATTTATTGCACAATAATTATATATGGCAGCTATATGATTTGCCAAGGGGCATACATTGCTGAACAAAAAATGGTTGCTTTTTTTAATCCAAAATCTGGGTAATGATTTGTATTCGCTTTCTTTCACTTTGTTTTTGTTTTAGCAAATTCACCTATTAAGCGGTGGAACAAAAGAGAAGGAACTGTATCAGGAGACTTGTTGTCCAAAGAAGTCAATGTTAGTTGTTGTAGATGCTGCTCTCTGTGTTCTTTCTTAAAGCATGGACCCCAGGGATGACATTATTTAGTTGGCCGTCTCTGTTTGTTCATATGTTTAACCAGTGTAAAGCATGTATTGGCCATGGTAATGAAATGGACATATTTTACGTTCCAGGAACACAAGTCTTGGTGGATGCCCCAATCAATGTCGTCATTCAATTCAGGACTGCAACTCTTACGGTGTCAGGTTCAAGTTCTCAGTCGCATGCTATTTGGTGCTTTCCTGATATTGTCTATAGCCTATCTACTTCTCCAGCGCTCTGCAACTTCAAATCAGACAATGCCAGTTACTTTCATTCTGTTGCTGTTGGGAGTTGGCTGTGGTTTCGCAGGGAAGTTTTGTATTGACACCTTGGGAGGCAGTGGATATCGTTGGTTAATTTATTGGGAGACTTTATGCTTGCTACATTTCTTTTCGAATGTCTGTATCTCAACTTTGTTCCTGATCCTTAATGGTCCTGTCACAGTGTCAGAAAAGAGCATGAGGGATCGAAGATTTCCATACTGGATTAGGAGATCTATGTTTTATACCACAGTACTTCTTATTCTCCCCTTGCTATGTGGTCTGATGCCTTTTGCTGGCCCCGGTGAATGGAAAGATCACTTCTCTTCACTTGTCCTGGAGGCTTTTATTACTCCAGTTGAATTTTGAGGAGTAGAGTGCAAGCTTATAGCATTATCGTATGGAACACTGATTTGATCAAGACCTGTCAAGGAATTTTGACTAGAAGAAGACGAGTCTGAAGTATCGGTCTTAAGGATGATTATGTTTCTGTTTACATGTAAATTATGATGTATCATTAGGGGCTAGATGAAGATTTCCGGGTTATGGGTGAAACACTGTTTTGATCTGTGCCTGTAGCGTTGTATCATTAATTAGTACTCCAGGTTAGTCTAAATTATGTGCATCATTACAGCAAAATGAGGCTCTGTGTTTACTTACTTTTTGGTTAATATAATTGGGGGAAGCAGGTTTTGAGTGTTGTAAACAAATTGCAGGAGGATACAAATATCTTGTATTGAGGTAGGAGTACTTTTTATTCAGTTGAATTGAGTTATATAAGCTGTAGATTGTGTTGATTAACTGAAATACCAGTTCTCTATGATTTATGTTATCTGTTTTTTCAGGATTTGTTTTATATTTAGAATCTGTACTGTTCTGATTTTAAATTTTTTAACCTGAAAGGTAGAAAATACCTCATGGCAAGGGCAAAAAATTGAAATCAAATTAAGATCCATAAATTGGGCTACTCCATTCCAAAAATTCAATCATCTAGTGTAACTAACCAAAATATCTAATAATTAAATTTCTTCTTGTTCATTGTTCTCTTTGTTTCATAAAAACTTTTGTCGACAATTTTGAATAAGCGAGGTGAGTTATGAAGGATACAAAAGTGATGAAATTTTTGTTGGACAAACGATTTCTTCTGTGAATCTTCAAGTTAATCGAATATCCTTTTCGAATTTGATTAAAGATTGTCGAAAATTTTGAGTTCCAAAATTCTTCTCCCAATTCATTGAAGACCCTTTCAATTCAAAATTGTTGAAAATTTTGAATTTCAAAATTATTCTCCTAATTCATGGAAGATCCTTTCAATTTTGATTCAAAATTATCAAAAATTTTGAAAAATAGATCATGAAGATCCTTTCGATTTAAATTAAGAAGTGTTATATTTCTAATAGATACATTAAATAAGAAAGTGTTGTCCATGAAATTTTAGGTTTGAGATCAATACATTATTGTTTATGTATCTTATTTTGTAAGAGAAATACTATAATTTAAATTTTTTAAAAAATTATACATGTAATTGTTTCAAAGTTTATGTATCAAGTATATTTACAATGAACATGATAAAAATTAATCGAAGATTCAACAACAATAGTTATATGTTAATATCTTAAATATCAACAAGATACGCATAACACAAAGGTTTTTGTAGCAGTGACGTATCAAATTAATGATAACACTAACAGAAACTAATTTAAGATTCAATATAAAGGAGATACATTAAAAATATGTAACTTTAATAGTGATGGTCGTGCGATGACAGACCCAACTTTTTTTCTTTTTTTTGGGACATTTTTTAGCAGTAGATACATTAAAAGAAAATAAATATTTTTCAAGAAAACTTTACAACAATGATATGATAAACTAAAAATTGCAAAGGCTCAATGAGATTTCAATGGAGACAGGGAGCGGAGGTAATTTTATTTTTATTTTTTAAGATGAAATATTTTTTAAAAAAAAATCAAAAATTGAAACAATGGAAAGAAATTTACCTTTCAAATAATTTGAAATCATTAATTGAAAATAAAAAAGATCTGAAATTCAAAAATAGATTAACTGATGTAATTATGGAGAGATTTGTGACAAAGAAAAAAAAAAGAAAGGAATATCATGGGTATGAAATTTTAAATTAGTGCATCAAGAAAAGGAGATGATGGGAGGAAAATAAGGAATTTATAATATTTTTTAAAATGATAGAAAAAATAAGAAAAATATGATAATAAATGGTGTTCAGTTAAATAATTTTTCCTAGGGATTTCACAGCCTTGATATAAACTTTGCTATCTTGATCACCAATGTATTGATCCCCCCCCCCCCAATATAAAGATGTAAATATTAATCCCCTGCTCATTTTTTAAAAATAACATCAGAAGAAAAACAACACCTTGAATGGGGATACAAGATTATATGAAGCAAAAGTAATCATAGTTCATCTGATCAAGTCGAACTAATAAGTGCTAACTGCAGCTCATAATGTCTGTAGGTGCATGATGATTAAAGATAGAAAAAGATTACATTCGCATCCAAGACAAAACGAGAATTTCACAGGTAATGAAGACAGAGAATCCATTGCCAAAATTTTTGACTGAACACTCTAGCTACAGGGATTGAGGAAAAAATACATTTCACCTCTTTCTACATCCTCAAAATACTTCTATAACCCTAATGGTTGCCGCAAAACAAATGCTAATTCTATCATTCAGCTCTGAAGTAGGCTACCACAAGTACATGGTTTCAGATCATACTTACTTATTTTCCCATTCTGAAGTAGGCTACCACAAGTACATGGTTTCAGATCATAGTTACTTATTTTCCCATTCTGAATATGCTCTCTGATGCATCATCATTCAGAAAATTTTGTGAGCCTTCCCGTAGTATCTGTTTATGAATGGAGACTGCAAAGAAAAAGGAAGAGTTAATGAGGTATATATTAAGTCTTAAACATGAAATCTCATGCGTAGACCTATTTATAAGATACTTAAGAATACAAACAGAATACTCACCTTGACCTGAGATACATCAGGAGCATCAGGTGAGGTCACAGGATAATATTTGTAGAACTTCATACTCTGAAATGCAGCCTTCGCTTCTTCACTCATCTCCTGTATAGCCTTTTTCCTGGCTTCTCTCGCCTAAACCATAGAAAATTTACAGTCATGGGCATAGGCAAATCAAGTATAACATGAAAAAAGATAACGGGACTGCAAACCACCAGTTTTGCCATGCAGAAGGAAAATAGGATTGCAACAAATTTCTCAAAATATACCTCTCGGTTGCTCCTCTTTCCTTCCTTAACCTGCTGCTTCACATATTCCTAAAATTACAGAGAGAATATACGCAAGTTTTATAAATGTCTTATTAAGGTAAATAGTTTATTGATAAAAATGAGACTTGTCCTTTGATATCACACGAGGAAACATTACCACAAATTCATCTTTTTTATCTGCCGGCAACTCTTCTGACTCGATAAATTTGTCTGCCATTTCCTACAAAATTTCATCACTCAAGTTAATAGATGGTAGAATGACTTGAAAATACAGAAGCATATACAATACTGGCATCGACTTCAAACTGGCAAAAGACTTGCATGACTTGAACAAGAGGTAATGCCAATGCCGATCCACCTCTTTGCTTCATACTGGAAACTTTACCTTTTTAGTAAAATGAAAATTTTATCTCACTGAATCAATTCAACTTGGTATAAACTAAAACTGATTTGTAGATAGTGTAGCCTCTCTCCTCCTTAAATGGAACTCACACCAACAACTTATAGATTAATTTTACAATTCATTTATTTCAAACTTGATGCAGCGTAGTCCTTTACTTTAAACCGACTGTTCTGCTTTTTCACACATCAAAGTTTATAATATTCAACACTTCTAAACTTGTCACATATTTGCACTGCAATCTCAAACACCTTTGGTAAGAAAAAAAGGCAACCCAAAGGATGGCTCTCAAGCTGCTAAAAGAATAAAAACTAATCCTTTCTCAAATTTGTCTTAAAACAAGAAATTATCACAAATAGCAACCAAGTATGGTTGAGTGGTCCAGGAAAGGGAAAAAATATTGTAATGTGGGTTCCAATGAGAATTTTCTCCTATTTTTATTCAAGATTACAACAATAAGAGAGTTGTTTTTTGGTTGAAAAGAATCTTTGTGATAGTTCAACAAGAAGGGAGTTTATTTCAAGAAATTGCTGGATGGTGCTTTCTGTGTCTAGTCACCTAAACCATAGAATGGAGCAACAGAGATAACATATTGAATGGAGAAAATGTTCAAGTCTCATGTTAAGATTTGTGTCTATCATTGGAGCTTAGCAGCTACTTAATATCTTAAATGGAGAAGGTTAAAAATGCCCTTAGCGTATCATAAATGGTTCAAAGGTGCCCTCCTTCCACCTATAAGACAAAATGGCACCAACCTTTTTTTTAGGTCTAAAATGCCCTTTATAGAGAAGTTATAGAAAGCGATTGAATGTCTTTAACAGCTTCAACATATGACGACACACATAGGAACCAGTTTACAGGGTATCCCAACAGCCTATTAATTTTCATTAGGTAAGACGGCGGCACCCAAAAGTAGAGAGATAGCAGGGAAGAAAAAGAGAAGGGCTAAGTATACCTCTGGCTCATCAAATTCCCAATCAAACTCACAAAACACCTGAAACAAAAGAAGTCAAAACTTTCATAAAATTGTGAAGATCATGCACATATATCTGTATTACTTTTCATACAACCACTGAAGGATCTAGTGTACACAAAACTGCTCATGTTAGACCCATCTAATATCTATTTCATTCCAAGACATCATCCCCAAGCAATCCCTTCTACGGCAATACCATAGTGGAGTAGCCACTGTATTAGTCTACTAGTATTTGAAAGCTTACAGGCGGTTCTGATGGGAACAAAATCTGCACAGTGGTGCTCTGTTCAATTTCATCCTCTGCAAATGGGTGATAGAAATCTGCCAAGAAAATAAATGTCATGGAGATTTCTACTAGAAATGAAACCTATCAAAGACACCTACAACTATCAAAAGATGTACACCGAAGATGCCAGGCTATCCTCTAACTTTATAAGTGTAAAACAACAATAGAAACAGCAGAGAGAAATGTATGAAACTGAAACATCAAAGCTAAATTCAACTAACTTACAAATATATGAGATATCACATTCTTAAACTTGGTTAAAACCCATGTATAAAGTCTAACATGATTAATCTTCAATTAAATAATATTTGACAATTATAAGAAACATATTCTTAATAATTAATAATTGGGTTAGATAACTGATCAATTATTCATGTAAAACTGAAAAAACTATCAGCAAATCAGACAAAAAAATGCTGATAACCAAATATTTATCTGTTTAGGAAAGAGAGAACAAAATTCCATTCAGTGCTTGCATACAGATGATTTAACTTTAAAATTGCAATTTTTCCAAATTTCAGATAGTAACTTCTCAAAACAGCTAGAGATCTATCTTAATCCATTCCAGAGAAGTGACCAAACAAGTATAAGCATAGCAGTTTCCAAACTTCTATTCTGAAAGAAAAATATACCCCATCAGTTAGCATGATACTAGAACAGAATCAACTAACTTAAGAAACTAAAGCAGCATAAAAGGAAAACTAAACCCAAGTTTATGATGGACACAAGGTAAAATAAATAAAGGGTTAAATCTCCAGAGTTACTGGAGTTTTCTTACTTACAAGGTAAGCAATACTCAAACTTCTTAATTCGCTCCAACTTCAAGTGTTTTAAACCAGCCCTGAAATAAGCATATCGAGAGATATTAATCACGGAAGGTTTTCATCTCCCTGGCTCCTCCTATTGCCTATTTAATATGCAAAATTGAGTGCCTTAACAAAACGATTTTTCTTTGTGGTATCTGACACACCAAATAAAACCAGCCAACCCATCAAACAGAATGCAGGAGGTAAAGAAGCAGACCTTCTCTGAGTACACCTCAGAATAAAAATTTGGGATTTGAGTCTTTCAACTTGAGATTCCCTGTTGGAACAGTCAGAACCAAGATATAAACCACTGACATAAAATACAAGAGGCAAAACAAGGAAAAGAAGACCCAACTTAGGGCAGGAATACTATTGTTCTAAAGGAATAGAAATGCATATAATAACACCTACAAGAGACAATGAGAATGAAAAGTCAAACGAGGGGTGAGGGAAAGCAACAATACCGTTTTTCCAAAGGAATGTATGGAACCCAGTCCATTTTCATCTGTTTCATTGGCAGTATCTCTTCAGCTTCCCTTTGTACAGAGTTAATTCCAATCTTATCAGAAGGTGGAAAAGGAGATACAACCTGTTCAGAAGGAAGAAAAAAATTAACAAAGAAAGAGGAGATTATATAATGTATTTTTAATGAACAAGTACTTGGCCTGTATATGAGGTAAAAGAAAGTCAAGTTCTAAAATTACTGTACTTCTCCAAAAAGCATAAAAACTAAAACCATAATAAGGACATCTTAATACACTAGAAACCACTATAAGTGTACTTAAGTCACTGGCATGTTCTCTCCTCCTTACTGTCCCCCCCCCCTCTCCGGGGGGAGGGGGGGACTCCATTTTGTAACTCTTTCATAAGGCTCAGTCTGAGAAATTTCCTTACTCAGGTATACAACACTGTTCACATTTGCAAACCTCTTAAGGACACTAACAGCAATCAAATGGACTCAAAAGCAAGCTCTACATTCAGAGGGTGGAGCAGATTTAAACTTTGCCAACAAACTAGAGGTCAAAAGGACAAACTGAAAAAATGCAGCCTTTTTTATGAGCAGTGAAGAGTAAATAAATAGAAGTGAAAGGAATAAGGTTAACAGTTGTAAATACTTCTATATAGGATATTAAACTTACAGCAACCACAACAGGTATACACGTGACTTTTGATTGTCCCTGGAAAAAAAGCAATTGTGCTGCAAAAACAAGAGAACAGTTCTACATGAAGCAAATCATTTGAAGATATAATGGGATATTGGTCACACGAAAAACAGCTTAAGTTGAAAAAATATGATCACCTATACAAACAAAAAAAAAAATCAAGGTTACATGAAACAGAAAGAATTATGAATGCTATCACATATCTTAACACAAAATTGACAAGAAAAAGAAGGTAATCAGATCAAATGAAGGGGTCAATGACATAAAGAAATTGTTCAGCAAGATTAGAGCAAATAGAAAATTGAACAATAAAAAAGGTCAGAACATAATTATTCATAAGAAATCAACATGAAAAGAAAGGAATGAATCAGCTTAAGGGGTCAATGATCCCCAGATGAAATTGCATAGCAAGATCAGAATAAAGAGAAATTTGAACATGAGAAGTGGTTAAATGTGACTATTCACTAAAACATTGATGGAAAAAAAAGAGAATAGATCAACTTAAGGGGTCAATGATCTCAATATAAAATTGTATAGAAAGATCAAACACTAAACTGAAATCTGAACCACAGTGTAGAAGCAATACTGTTTCAAAGATCAGCCACAAGTCAAGCTACTTGGAGCATAGAACATGAATGTCTGTAGAATAAGACAACAAGCTCCAGCAACCACTTATGTTCTGTACAACCAAAAAGGGAGACTCAAGCTACTTGGAGCATAGAACATGAATATGTCTGTAGAATTAGACAACAAGCTCCAGCTACCACTTACGTTCTGTACAACCAAAAAGGTAGACTTTCTGTCCATGCAATTCTCCACCTTCTTCAAATGCATCCTGTCATAAGCCAACAAGACTTGTGAGTTATCTTGTCTTTTTGTTGTTAGAATACTTTATTTACTAAAACAGAAGGCAAATAATCAACTCACTTCAAGATTTGAGAAATTCCATTTGTATTGATAAACCATGTCAATCTGATCCCACTGGCAACAAGAAAAAGAATACAATCAAATTTCAGAAATTATATGCAATGAAATAAAAAGCATAAACCAGGATGTTATGCCAATGAATAAACAGAAAGCCACTATATCAAAATATAAATAAACAGAAAGTGATCAAATTCTAACCTCTGTGCCAACAGGAAAAACCTCTTGCCACAGATCTTCCTGCAAAACATACCAATTGGAAGAGTAAAGGAGAAGAGCAAAGGATTATTGTCTAAAAGAACAAGTAGGAAATTGCAAATTTCTACAATAAAAGTTCAACCAGGTACAAGTACAACTATGATGATAAACACAGTAGAGTCCTGTGATGTTTCTGGGCTCAATCTCCATGACTAGACTCCAAAATATAGCAGCTTGAATAATTTCTCGACTTATAAATTATTTCATAGGACTTGAGAAATGAAAACGGTACAAACTAAAGCACTGGATGTCATTTTTATCTATTTGGGTAACTAAAAAATAGATGTGCCACCCAATGGTTTGTCGTAAGTTTAAAGAAATCAAACATATAAAGTACAAATCACATCCCTTCGCCAACCCCTACAACGAGTAACTTCCAAACATATTAAGACAAAAAGCACAAAAAAGCTCAAAGGTCCATTGGGGCTTTTAAGTGCAGAGCACAAATAAAGCATGGGCGTAATTGAAGAAAGGTCCAAATGGAGGAAAAGCCAGATATGAATGTGTAGTTCAAGACTAACAATTGTTAGCATGATTAACAAATACATGATAGTATCAATTGTTTTAAGTTGTCACTTTAGAATTAAGCTTATTGGCAAGGAACTATATGCCTTAGAACTTTGATGACAAAATTGAAGCACTCATGAAGCAAGACAGAGCACTCAGTTTGTTTTACGCCTCGCTTCAGGCTTAAGCGTGCCATTGACAACATTGATCAAAATATGAGCTAGAACACTCAAAAACAATCCAAACATTGACTTTAACTCAATGCTAACAACTGCATATGTAAATCCAAAGCAAAGGCCATAAGTTAGCTAATCACATCATCCACCATTGCCAGGAATCAGCAAAACCCCAACACAAAGAAAATAGCTCTAATAACTAAAGCATATACCTTTTTTTGTGAAAACACAAAAACATATTCTTGAGAAAAAACTCCAAGTTAGCATTAACAATCATCAAAATATCAAATCATATTATTCAAGCTTAAACACAACCACTTAGCAGTTGAAAGAATCATACCTACCCTACATTATTAAAGGGAACATCAAGTTTTCACAAACAACAATATACCCGGCGATATCCCACAAGTGAGGTTTGAGGAACATCAAAATTTCACAAAATACCCCAAAATTACTTAAGCCCAAAACCTAGCTAGCAATAACAACTATCAGAGTAGCAAACCATAAACAGAGTAACTATCACTTCAAAGAACCCAAAGTAACCTGCATTATCTAATAACAAAGCAGACCAAAAGACAGCAAACCAAATACTTGAGCAGAACCCCACATAAATAACAATCAATCAAGTACCAATTGATCAACCACCCTAATATCAAACTAGATAGGTTTCAGCTATATAAATCCCCGCTAAGAATTTTTAAGATTCGATTTAGTACTTACTCGACATTATAAAAAAAAAAAAAAAAAAAAATGAAAAAAGGCAGCAGCTTGCATTACCAAACTACGCTTATCAGGGAAGTACTCAGGCTCAGGCTCAGGCTTAACAATCCTAGCTCGTTTATCTTGACGCTTAACAACAACTTTGTCGTTTTTCTTTTTCTTGGGTTCGTTTTTCTTAGATTCGTTTTTCTCAGCAGCTAATTGGGTTTCTCCAAGCTCATTCTTGTTAGCCTCTTCTTCTACTGAGGTGGTGGCTGCGGCTGGCGCTTCGTCCTCCACTTTCGCCTTGCCTTTTCCTACTACTTCGTTAGCCTTTCGCTTTGTTCCTTTCCTCATTGTTACTAGTGAAAAATACGAAAAGGGTGTTAAGGGTTTGTTGCGGTGAGGAATTTGAATGGAGGTGGAAGAGCGGCGATGGCGGAAAAATAAAAGAACCCAGACAATTTTTGAGGTTATAAGACCGCAATTTTGAGGAGGGCGTAAATCGAACGCGAGATTGGAAATTTTAGCTTTGGTTTTCCGCCCTTTTCAATTTTCAATAGGAGTAATAAATTCTCTAAGGAAAACTCCTTTAGTTTAAAAAAAAAAATATGACTCTCATTTCCTTTTTAGTATATTTTAAAAAGAATAATTTTTTTTTGTGATAATAATTTTTCACGTGACATAATTAAGGCCATAAAATTAAAGGATAATTTCGTACATTTAACATAATTTTAGTTTAGGAACACAAGATTCAAAAGTTTTATTTATATTCTTAAACTCCGTGTCAAGTCAAACTAGGTCATTCTTTATGAAATGGGAGAGTATTTCTTTAGGGCATTCCAACCCAAATACGTTATTTTTTGTGTGATAAACTTTAATTTATTAAGAAAAAAGGAATATTATTCACTTTTTTAAAAAAAAAAATATTTCATAAAACAAATTCTTTTTAAAATATTCACCATATATAATTTATATTATTTCCTTTTATAATCGTTTAATATAAAATTATTTATATCATGTCTTTTAAATAATATGAAGTGCTTGCAAATATTATACATTATACATAAATAAAAGTTAAATCATTAATGAAATAGAATTAAATAAACATTACATAATTAAAAAAATATTTTAAATTCTACGTGAATATTAAACTTTCAAGACACTATGGTGCTTTATTAATGCATTGACGTAGAAATAAGCTTCTTTGTCCTTTATTTTTTTATATCGAGGTAGAAATTGATAATTTTTGTGAATGTCAATTGTAGTTATATCCGATTATAATTTATAGTAGAACTAACATAAATTAATTTTTTTTTAAAAACATATATAGAAAATTTTATTCATAAAAAACTAAATTTCATATCTACAATTAATATTATAAAAATATTACGTGAAATAATTAAATATACAAGAGATTGAATTCAAACATACAATTTATATAATGTTCAATCAAAAAATTGTATAATGAGGAAAAATGCACAAGTACCCCTTCAACTTATGTCCGAATTTTCAGAGATACACTTATATTATATTAAGGTTTTATTACTCCCTGAACTTATTTTATAAGTTTATGCGGATAAAATAGGACCTTAGTTTGGTTAAGGTGTGTCTCTGAAACTTCGATCATAGTATGGTGGGTACTTGTGATTTTTTCCAATGAAATAATATTGCGTTATTCAAAAAGTGGTTGTGAAAAATAGTGTTACACCAACACACCAAATTTGGTGTAAAAGTTGATGTGAGTTGGAGCTCAAAACATCAAATTTTACATCGAATTCTTACTTTGTTTGATACTCTTTTGTAAGGTTTGTATTATTAGTATCATGAATTTTCAGGTGTTAGTAATGCAATGGTTTACTGCGTGTATTAGCATGGTTAAAGGTTTAATTCTCCCTCAAAACCTTTTTTACATCTTTCCCATCATAATTGTGGTGGGTATCTTTGTAATCAGTTTTCTAATGAAATGCATACTATATTTAATGCAACAAATTGGAAAATGCATAAAAATTAACTTATGCATAATTAATGCAAACTAATACAGACACTATAAGTGCAAATATTACTAATAAATGAAAGTGTATTCAGGATTTCGAGATAATGATTAACTATTATGATAAAGTGGATCTAATTGATTTGATATTTAGGTTCTTATTATTGAAAACAATTAAAATTTTAAAAGTATAAGTCCAAAATTGAACTGATTAATTAATTAAGATGTCAAAAGTTCTATCAACAATCGGAGTGATATCCAATTTTAGAAGGACAAAAAAGATAGATATAAAATTTAAATTTCTAACATCATTAACACTCTGTTTAGATCGTTGCTACCCATTGTGTTGGACTTTATTGTTCTCATACATACCATGTTTGTTTTGATTTATACTTAAAATTTATTGTATTATTAAATTTTGTTGTTCCTGTTTAATGAAAATTATCATTTTTATGGAATAATCAATTTGATGTGTTTTCATTGTAATTAATTGTTTTTTCAAGGCCAAATACATAGGCAGGTCCCTAAACTTGTTCGCTTTTTCCCCAGACCTCAACTAACCAAGATTCCTATTAAATCATTTAACCCCCTATAATTTGATCCTTTTAAATATTCTTGGCTGATGTAGAGCCAAACGTGATCTCACGTCTAGCGCGTGCAGATGCTTTAAAAGCGCTGATGTGGATCTTGAACCACCCACCAACGATCTTCTTCCCCCTTTTAACTATAATTTCTCCCATTCTTCCCCTATTTCTCCTCTTTTGTTTCTCTTCATCATTATTTCTCCTCTTTAGCTCATTATATTATATCTCTTTTTGATTGATTTCTTCTTAATCATCAAGTTTCAATGTCGAATTTATCTTCTTCAACTGCGAAGGTACTATGTCAATGTGGGAACGTTGTGGAAATGAAGACCTCATGGATGCAATCCAATCCTGTACGTAGGTTCCTTTGTTGCAAAACTTCAAAGGCAAATCAAATTCATTTTTTTTGTCCAATATAGTAAAGAATCACCTTATTTATAATTCAATTTTTTTCATTAATTTTGTAGGCACGAGGTGGATGTGGATATTTTCGATGGTATGATGATGAAATGTCTGCTCAAGCTAGGAGGGTGATATGGGGTTTGTTGAAAAGAGTCAAAACATGTGAATTGGAGAGGAATCGATCGAGAAAAGTATGGATAATATGCATCATCGTAGGGGTGATATTGGCTACTTGGATTTGTGTAACAAAATAATCTTAGTTGCCATGTTCTACATGTACATGTCTTCTTTCTTATATCAACAATATGTCTGTATTGACCATCTAAGATTTCATACCCAATATCACCATTGAATCTAACTTCACAAAATCTAGCAAGATCTTTGTTCTCTTCTAGTACTAGTTTAGACATAGGAGAGATATCTGAGATCCAAGTTTTAGCAAATTGCCTCATTGCAATATTTCTGTCCATTATCTTGTGCCTAATCTCCTCTAACATAGTTATGATAGCCTTATGTCTAGCAACTAGTATCCAAGAATTAAAAGTTTCACACATATTATTTTCAACAATGTCACATTTAGAATGTTCTTTAAAATATGCTTTGCACCAAGTATTTTTTTCATAATGCAACAAGTCCTCACAAATTTTATTACCCAATTTGTTGAGTTTATCCATATTATCTTCAAATTTCACTTCAAAACTTGACTTAGCACATCTCCAGATTTGTTTCCTTCTTTCTTCACCACTCCATAATTGATGCCAGTTGGACCAGATATGTCTAGCACACCTTCTCTGCTCACTATCTGGTAGCAATTTACATAAAGCTGGTACAAGGCCCTATGTAAGCAGTTGTAGCACAAGCATTAAAAAGTATTAGCAACACAAGAAAAAAAATAATAGAACAAGATACAATACAAAAACCATCTAACCTTCTGCATATCTGACATAACAGTCAGTCCATGTCCTGTGCCTAAGTTCAGATCTTCTATCAAGTACTTGAGAAAAAAACTCCAACTATGTTTTGTCTCTGTGTCAACAACAGTCCATGCGATTGAAAACATCTGTTGATTTTCATTTCTACCAACAGCAACCAACAATTCTCCCTTGCAAGAACCCTTCAAAAAACATCCATCAAAATCAATAATTTTTTTGCATCCTTCCAACCAACCCCTCTTCAATGCATCAAAGCAAACATAGAAGTAAACAAACAAAACTTTTCCCGGCTGAGACTCTCTATCTATCCTCACCCAACATGAACTACCAGGATTAGTACGTTTAATCATGTCTGCATAATCACACAATCTTGAAAATTCCATCTTCCAATCACCTAAGAACTCCTTGATAATCCTCTTTTTTGCCCAATGACAAACAGTTCTTCCAACATACAACCCAATTTTTTTTCTCACCAATTCCTGAATTTCTCATAATCTTATATATGATTGACAGGTAATTTCATCCTTGAACTTTTCTGCAACAAACTTAGATATACACAACTTGTTCTTGGTCGATTAAGGACATACATGCACACGATAATAATTTTTGACAACAAAATCACCAAAATCTTTATCTATACTAGCAAACAGCAACCATTTACATTTCTTGTCCTCAAATTTAACTCTAACTCTTTTGTCATTAGGCTTCAATTTTAACCTAGTTTTATATTGACAAGAATAGTCTGCAACAACTTTTCTAAATTGTTCAGCACTTTCAAATACCATACCAAGCTCAAAAATTGCTACAACACAATCAGGATCAAATCTTACCTTTTTACTTTTTCTTCTTCTTGGTAAATCAACACCCTTCACAAATTCTGAATCCAATTCATCCCTACTGTCTTCACTGTCCAATTCTGAGCTATCTATATATTGCTCATCACCCCCTAGTCTTCCAGTGTATCTAGCAGCCCTATTCCTTCTTATGTCTTCAAAGCCTCTATCAACACCAGTTGTTCCAAGCTTTATTTCCTCAGTTTGAGTAGGTTTTTTCTTTTTCACTTTGTTTCTCCTTTCATTTCTAAGAGATCTTAATTCTTCATCAACCTCAGAGTCATCCACATCAAGAATAGCATCCTCTTGAGAGTCATCACTACTTTCTTCATTTGATTCAGTCCATTCAACATCTAGATCTGATATATCTCCTGGCTCAACTTCCACATTAACATTTTCAGATTCAGCCTCATGATTCAACCCTTCACTTGCAGTCACATTTATATCTTTTAAGTCTTCTTCAACGACAGACCCACAAAGCAAACCCGTTGTGACCGCTTCAACATCATCCACCACATGCTTTACATAAATGTCTAAAAGTCACCATCTTTTAGGTCTTTGATGAGATTTACTAAAGTGAAATCAGTGTCCACCTCAATAAAGCCATTTTTTGTGGGGTCTTTAACACAAAACCCACCAACATTAATATACCCCAATTGTTTAGTGTAAAAAAATAACTCGATTATTGAGAAGTGGTCCTTGTCGATATTAACATATTCCACCCGAGTTTCCCCTTTATAAGTAATTCCAGTTTTGTCTTGAATAAACTTACCACCATGATGAAAACGAGTTATAATAATGGCGTCCTTAAGATTCCCTGAAACAAGGCCCCAAATTTTTCTGACACGTTATGAACAATAAAAACCAAAAAACCCTAACTTTATCCAGATATTAACAACAACAACCACATTGATACTAAAACTCAATATATATCAATAAAAAACACAGGCTAAACACATATATTAAAAACACACAACCACTACAACAATAAAAATTACTTAGAAATTAGGGAATGAACTTACCTCACACTCGTCAACTCGAAAATCGCGAATGAACTCCAAAATCTTCTGCAATCTTCGATGATTCCTTCAACAAAACACTCGAAATCACTTTAAAATCTAAGAATTTTAGCTGTAAAAGTCATTGAAAGGGATAGATTCTTAGGGTTTTCTTGTTTAGAAATGGGTTAGAAGTGATTTGGGGGGAAATTGATTTTTAGGTTTGATGACTTAATATGTGGCATTGACGTGTAATTGGGTTGGAGTGTATTGGTCAAAATTTCCACGTGGGGAAGGTTCATCTCACGGGCCTAATTACCAAAAATAATTTATTGAAATTTGGCTCCACATCAGCCAAGAATATTTAAAAGGATAATATTATAGGGGTTAAATGATTTAATAGTAATCTTGGTTAGTTGAGGTAGCTGGGGGGAAAGCGCGAACAAGTTTAGGGACCTGCGTATGTATTTGACCTTTTTTCAATTATATTCTTATTTAATATTTCATAATACTATTTACACTTTACCATATTATTTAATCTCAATTAAACCTCCTCCTAGTAACTCTGCATTGTTTTGTTCTTTCTAGGTTTGGTTGTTTGTCTTTCCTCTTCTTTTTTTTAAGCATATACTTGTTCATTTTTTTTTCATACTTTTGTCTCTTTCAATATATTGCTGAGTTTTTTTTTCCAGATGTATACATTATACAAATATAAAAGTATAAATTAAAATTTATAGCTAAAGATTTAGAGTTATCAATTGATGAATAAATAAATATATTAATTAGTTAGTTCATACAAAATAGTATCTTTTACCTTTTCATCATTTTTCAAAGTTTTTTACTACATGAAATATGTGATAATTTTTAGAATTAAATATTTAAATTAATTTAGATACAAACGTAATAATAATGTTTGATAATATAATTATAATTGATAATATAATTCTATGTTATTTTCATATAACATAAAAACAAACTATGCATGGTAGTATTGTTATTTTATTTCTCCCTCCCTTTAAAAAAAGGATGACCTAGTTTGACTTGAAACGGAGTTTAAGAAAAGAAATAAGCATTTTTAATCTTGTGGTTCTAAATTAAAGTTATGTTAAATGTACCAAAATATCCTTAAATCTTGTGGTCTTAAATATGTCACGTGGAAAGTTAAAATTAAAGTGTTGCCAAAAAAGAAAAGGTGTCATTCTTTTTTAAACAGACTAAAAAGGAAATATGATCATTCTTTTTTAAACGGAGGGAGTAGTAATTATTGATAAATTTAGTATTTAAAATAATTAAGGACATTTTAGTAAATCTATAAATTACAATAGATTATGAAACAATGGGTAACAATAATCCAAAACAGCGTGTGCGAGGTGCACTCAATCATCGTCACTTTATATGATATTGTGTGTGTGGGTTCATACATATGTATCTAACGAAAAAATAAAAAGTATAAAACTATTATATTTGACTCCAGGAGGGGAGCACGAGTTCGCGTGAACCCGATAACCCCCTTCTGCATATGCCTGTGCTAATTAAGTCATGCGACCCCTTAAAGTTGTTACCATTATTCATTTAGACACATCAACTAGACATAGTACCTATTGAAGACCTCTACCACCCTATATTTGAACCGTCTAAGAATTTTTTTTTATAGAAAAAGTTAGCAATTAATTGATAAGATTTAACATATTTAGTCAAAATAACTTCACTTTAAAAACAAAAGGGAAAATACACAAGTACCCCCCTAGACTATGATCGAAATTTCAGAGACACACCATAACTATTTTAAGGTCTTATTACCCTCCTAAACTTTTTTTTGTAAGGGTAGTGTCTCTTCATCTTCCTAATTTCCTCATCTAGTTCTTCCTAAAAATTAGTAAAACATCTATTTAAAGTCTCATGATTTACTTTATTTTTGGAATTAAACTCAATAGGTCCTCGTGACATAAAAAAAAGTTTCATCAACATGAGTATAATCATTAGTATTAACTCTAAATCTAGGTGGTAAATTTTTCAAACTAGAACTACTTCCTCCTTCCCTGTTATTTTTTTTCAACATAGATCTTTTACCACTATTTCTTTCCTAATTCATGTTCAAGTTTAAAATAATTAAATATCATGAAAAACAAGCAAGATAATATAACAAAAAAATAAAATAACTTAATTGATAAACAAATAAAAAATAAAGTTGAAACAAATGTACCGAACGTCTACGTAAAAGTAGACGTATAACTAAAGCCGAAATTGTGAGATGACAATTGAAGCTTCAGATTTACATCAAATAAATCTTCGAAATCCAAACTCCAAGTCAATATCACAAAATAATTTATGAATTTATGAGAGATTAAAAATTGAGAGATTTTAAAAGATGGTAACAAAATAGTTTGTGAATTTGTGATTAAAATGAACGAAATGGTATATTTATAGTGTTAAGTGGTTAGTGTAACATCTCGTAATTCGTAATAGCCAAGAATAAGCTAAGAAACTAAAATTTGTAATTTTTGAAAGAATAGGAAAAATCTGAAAAATTTCCTAAGTGTAAAAGAATGAGTTTTGGTCATTTTCGAACGATTATAACTTCTAGCTCAGGATGAGTTAGAGTTAGTTCTTTATATGGTTGAAATTCTCAAAGCCATCGAGTTTGCGCACTTTCGATATCGTATGAGGGAGATATGCCTATCGGAAGTTGGGTTGTTAGATTGTGGAAGGTTCCAATCCGAATTTTTGTAAGGTTAAGTTGGTCATTTCACCCAACTATTCCCCTAATTCGTTTTAAAGCTTTATTAGGGGTAAAACTAACACTACTAAAAAAAGGCCAAAAAGAGACCTAGAAAAGAGACCTCACGAGGTCTCTTTTCGGGAAAAAGAGACCGAAAAAGAGACCTCAACGGTAGGTCAGTAAAATGCAGGTCACTTTTTTACAGACACCTCATGAGGTCGCCAAACGGAGACCTCACGAGGTCACCAACAAATTATCTGATTTTTTACAAAAAAGAGACCTCATGAGGTCACTATTGTATTATTTAATTTAATTTTATATTTTTTATATAGAGACCTCATGAGGTCACAATTTTATTATATTATTTAATTTTATATTTTAATAAAGAGACCTCATTAGGTCGCTAAGATATTATTTAATTTAATTTTATATTATTTTAAAGGAGAGACCTCATAAGGTCTCTTTTCTGCATTTATTTTTAGAGACCTCGTGAGGTCTCCATAATGAAATTTACGGAAAATATAATGCAGAAAAGAGACCTCATGAGGTCTCTTTTCTGCATTTATAAAATATAAAATGTTAATTAGAGACCTGATGAGGTCTCTATTATGAAATAGCTGAAAAAATTAATACAAAAGGGAGATCTCATTAGTTCTCTTTTCTGCATTTATAAAATAGAAAATGGTAAATAGAGACCTCATGAGGTCTCTATTATGAAATATCTGGAAAAATTAATGCAAAAAAGAGACCTCATGAGGTCTCTATTATGAAATATCTAGATAATTAATGCAAAAAAGAGACCTCATGAGGTCTCTTTTTCGGAAAAAAAACTGGTAGAAAATTATTATTTCTGCGGCTTCTCATCACCTGTCATTTTAATTCAGTACCCAAATCAAACTCAAAGAGCTTCAAAAACTCAATTGAAGCAATACATTTACTAAATATTCTCTTATCAACTCAATTGCAACTCACTTCAACATAATTATATATTAAACAAAAACCATGATATCCATAAGTTATATAATACATTCCAACGTTATCATGTATTCACAAAACAAATAAGTCCCATCACAAAATTATAAAGTTAACAAAATGATCCATAATTGAGTGCAAAACCATTCTCTGCAACAAAACAAACATCAAATATCAACATCTTCATTCTCAATTGCCTGTTGGAGCTCAATTGCCTATTGCAGATCAGCTTGTTCTTCCAATTTTCTCCTCTACAGCGCATCTTGAGTGTTGTAAAATATTCTTGCACCTAGTAAATCACAATAAGTAAAGTAGAGCATTAAAAGTTGAAACTTTTGAGGAGACATCACATTCCAAAATGTTGTTACTTACCAAGCTGAAGATCATAAGGATCACTGGAGTCCAGACCAGTAGGACTACCGCATCCAGTGAATTCTCCCCTCTCCATCGGCTGTTGGTGTTGCTTCCTACAATTTCAATCCCAACATCAAATTAATCAATATAAAGAATATAAACCTCACATCTTGAACAGGCCCATAAGTGCTAGAAAATCAAGAATAACAAGATTAAAGAAACCAAAACTTCAAAATGAGGGGAACAACTTTAATACATTGAATTTTTCAAACCAATAATACCTGAAATAATTGGAAACATCCTCTTCTTTGAAAGTACTATCAGCTGGAAATGTCAAGTAAATTTGCCTTGAACCTAGATTTGTTATTCCAACTCCACCATTCAGTCCAAAATCCCCTCTTTCAAAATGACTTCTGCTCAATTTGTGCATGTCATCACCCATCATCAATGCAGCAGTTGCCCTGTAGAAATTTCACATCAAGAATCAGTCCAAAGTTACGAATTTTTTTAATACCATAAAAACAGTAAGAAGGAAAGAGGGGGGTGGCGTTCAAACCTTGGGCTTTCAGCAGACTGCAACTGTTACTGCTGAAGAAAGTTCATGCATTTGTTAGCAGCCATGGGAGAGAGAGGAAAGTTAGAAGAAGCCATGAGCTGAGAAGCTGTGGCTAGTCTTTGCTGGTGAGCAGACTTAGATCTGAGAAGTTCTTGGCAATGTTCCATCATCTCAAACTTGTTTGGTGACCCAACTTCACCTTCACCAGGCCCAGCACCATGAAGGAACCTACAACTACTTCCGTTCTTGCAGCGCGACCTCCACCTGCTGAAGCACGTTTGCTGGCGGCGGAGAGCTGGCGGCGGACAACTGGCGATGAGCGATGAGAGAGAGAGGGACGATACAGAAAGAGAGGGTCGATACAGAGAAAGAGGGTCGACGAGAAAGAGAGACGATACAGAGAGAGGGTCGATGAGAAAGAGAGAGGGTCGACGAGGTCAGTGAGAAAGAGAGAGAGGCGGTCGACGAAAAATTAAGAGAGAGGGAAGAAAGAGAGCTATTTTAATTTTGGCTAGGTTTTTGGTTTTGTTTAAGAGACCTCATGAGGTCTCTAACTTTTTTAATATTCAATTAAATTAAATTATTATTTTTAATTTAACAAGTATAGACCTCATGAGGTCTCTACTTGTTAAATTAAAAATAATAATTTAATTTAATTGAATAGTTAAAAAATTAGAGACCTCATGAGGTCTCTAATTTTATGAGAATTAGATTAAAAATTTAAAATTTTTAAATAAGTCAGGTAAAAAAAAATATATTCATTAAATTGACCTCACGAGGTCTCTGCTACATTAAAAAAAATTAAAAAAAAATTAATTTAAATAGCGACCTCATGAGGTCTCTTATTATTGACCTATTTTTGAGGTCTCCATTTTTAGGTCTCTTTTTGGCCTTTTTTTAGTAGTGTAAGTCTTAAGTCAGTTTTAGAAAAGTATTCATGCTTAGGGCATGGGATAAAAGAGAAGAGAAGAAGAAAAGGGACAAAAGTTCAACGATTCATCAAGAAAGCCAAGATCATCAAGTGGAATTCATTGTGGGTGATCTCTATTAGGGTATGTGAGATATTTTATGTTGAGTTAGTTCACCCACACACCAACGTGTTTCAATTCAACAATTGATGAGTTGATTTCATGTTAGAAGTTAAGTTCTTAAAGAAAAGTTTTGAATTCTTGTGGAATGAAATGTTGGTTGTCATTGTTGGTTGAATTCTTCTTTCTTTGGGTTATTTTTGAGATAATTCGATAGTTATGGAAGTACCAATAGATTCATGTTTTTGGTGAAAGAACTAGGAAGGTTTGGAGGGAATGGAGACGAAAAACAAGTTGAAAAACTCGTCAGACACACCTGGGTAGAGGTAGGCGTGGCGCGCCTGCAGTGCGTCAAAAATTGGCCCCAGTAAACTGAAGCCTGGCACGGTGCACCACCAGTGCACGCGGATCAGTGTTTTTCGTTCAATTTTCGTAATTTAGTCGTAGTAAGTCCTTCTAAGGTACATTAACACCTTTCGATGATTCTAATTACTTCAAATGAGTTTTAAGCACCTAGAAATCACTAAACAACTCAAATCATAACCTTGAATCCATAATCCATTCAAGGAAAATTAATATCAAAGTCAAAAAAGTTAAGAGTCAAGTTTAAAGTTAAAAAGCTAGTCCAAAGCACAGTTCTAAAAGGTTTTCAAGGACCTTTATTAAACATTTAAACTTCGTTTTAAGACTCAAGTTTCAGTTAAAAGTGACGAGTTAAAAGTTGAAGTCTTTTCTTCAAATGAAATGTAAGGAAACTATGTATTCCCTAAGAGTTGATTTAAGATTTAAGTTCAAATTAAGCAAAGAGTAAAAAGTTAAGTTAATTTCTCAACAGTTATAAGGGAACTAAGTGTTCCTTGAAATTTATAAATGTTTTTAAATTTAAATTAAGAGGCAACTGAGACTTTCCAAAAGAGTTTTAAACAAGAAAAGGGTACACTGATTCTAAGAGGGCTTTCTAAAGCTAAAGTGTTGAGCAAATTATCTCAACCCAAAGGAAGGAAGCTATTTCAAGAATATGAGTTGAAACATATTTTGGGAGTAGTTTTAAGCACCAATGTGGATATGAGAGTTCATATTAACTCAAGTCTCCATGTAAATCATGTAGCCATCATGGGTATTAACGGGTCATACTTTTAGATGAACACGTAAGTTAGCTAGTGGATCCATTAAGTTAAGGATTCCTATGTGATGACAAAGTATATGAGAGTTCTAACAGCGTGGGCAAGACGTTGTATCACTACTTAGGCTCATAGTGGTGGTTGTCGGTCAGAGAATCTCTCACAGAAACTATATTATTTTCATATATATGTAAAATTGAGTTTCTTATTGCATTTCCTCAACGAAATAAGTTGTTTGACTGTTTATATATATATATATATATATATATATATATATATATTGCATATATTTTATTTGTGCTATATATATTTAGTTAAGTTTTCATGAGTTGAGTAGAGCAATGTAAGTTTCTTCTCATTCCTTTCAAGCTTTAAGTTATTGTTTAGCATTCCAACTCGCATACTCGTACATTTAATATACCGATGCAAGTTGACCTACATCATTTTATGATGCAGACGCAGGTAACCAGGATCAGCATCTAGTACGTTGATCC
This sequence comes from Solanum chilense, assembly GCA_032847665.1. Taxonomy (NCBI): domain Eukaryota; kingdom Viridiplantae; phylum Streptophyta; class Magnoliopsida; order Solanales; family Solanaceae; genus Solanum; species Solanum chilense. The sequence goes on along the minus strand of CM064974.1, from coordinate 4,302,347 downwards.
ATTTTGAGCTCTCAGAGTCAATGGTGAGTCCCTTTGCATTCCAGAGGATCCTTTTATATGTTTTCAGTCTTTTCTTTATTAGAATGTTATTGGGTCTGTCCCAACATTCATCTTAGTATTATAGAGGTTTCATAGACAGATAGATAGACAGTCAAAGATAGTCAGTTTGAGTCTCTTATTTCTGTATTTCAGATTTTGTTGTTATGAGACTTAAGTGCTAATTTGGGAAATATTTTATTTCTTTAAGATATATCATGAGATTGTTTTATTCGAGTTAAGTTTTTCACTGAGTTAAGTAAGTCAGACCAAGGGTTCGCTTAAGACCAGCAATGGTCATTAGGTGTCAGCCACGTCCAGGGTGTAGTCTTGAGGCATGACTGTTAGAGAGGGGCGGGGGGCTATTTTAAGTTGTTTTAGGCCCCAGCCCTACAACTATATAAAAACGGTCACTTTAAAAAAATTAATAATTAAAATAACCGTTGAATCAGATCGACCAGATCAGAACCGGTTCTTACCGAACTGGATCAATCGGATAAGACCGGTTCAACCGGTATGAAATCGAATCGGAACCGGATCGGACCAGGCAAAACGCTGACCAATTGCCAGCCTTAATTTTTCTTTTGTTTTGTATTCAACCTAATTGTATACCAACAAGTTTTGTATTTTATGTGTCTACTTTACCTTTTAAAGTTACTTTGTATTTCAGATAAAGAGAGTATTTCTTTTGTATTCACAACTTCATATTCAATATCACTTTGTATTTTCATCTCATTTTTTATTCATATATTGTTGTAATAAATGTATAGTTCATGATCGATTAGTTTGTATTTTTCCTTTAAAAGTCACTTTATATTTCAAATGAAGAAAGTATTTGTACTCACAACTTTATATTCAATCTCATTTTGTATTTTCATCGCACTTTTGTATTCATATATTGTTGTATTCAACATATAGTTCATTTGTTACATTAATTTAATTGGATACAAATTATTGTATACATTCGAACAAAAAAAAAACAGCTAATAAACTAAAATAATTTCATTTGTTATACATCACAACTTGGATACAAAATATCCAAAAAAAGAACAATAAATCCCAATACATACAAAGATTTCAGTGATTCATTCAGGAAAAAAATAACACTCTTGTACTCGACATATATGAATATCTCATCCAATAAAATAAAAAAAATAAAAAAATACATCATTGTTTTTCGATTATGCACTAGATTCGACAAATTTATAGTCTTCAATTTTGAAAAAATCAATTTAAAAGAAATATCGCATTCAACTTAAAGAAACTTTGAAAGTTATTAGATGAATCATTCGGAAGACAAACTAAATTAATTTAATCTTTTTGATATTTTTAAGAAGAAAGCAAAAAACACTCGATATAAAGATTACTATTTTATGCTCTTTTGAAAAGTAACTAATTTGTATTTAAAATCATTTTTATCTTTTTTGAACTTTTTTATTCCATGATTTTCTCTAATCTGTTATTAATTATTTGTATTCTCTCAAATTAATCAAAATAAAATAAAGACATAACTAATCCCTTAACAAACTAAAATAATGACATTTTTAATAAATAGTGAAACTATTGCTAAGGAGTCCAACTAAAAGCTAAAATATTATTGTTTTGAATTTTTTTTATCACTTTTCATAAACTGTGTGGCCCGTGTATTTAAACTCCTTTGTGTATCCTACGTGTATAGAATGACCATTTAACAACTACAATGTGTATCCGACGTGTATTTATAAATTTCTTAATTGAAAAAAAATTCTAAATCGATAACTTTGATCGAACTTCTATCTCTTCGCAATTTATTCCAAGTTGAAGCTCTCCCTATTTGCGATTTCCTCCATATTGAAGTTGGATCTGTCATGTTCGTGTTACGATCTTGAAGATTTCATTGTGTAAGTTAGAATTGTCAATATTTTTTTTTACATATTTTATTAAATGAATGCCAAAAAGGCAGATTTTATTAAATTAGAGAGTTTGTGATTTTTGGGAATATTTTGTCCTTTTTTTGCTATTACCCATAAAATATCTTTTAAAAATTTGTTTTTTAGTTGGTGTATGGGTTATATGAGTTTATTCCATTATCCTAAGCTAGGATTTGATTGATATTTTGTAGGGCTACATAACAATTTACCATGGAGGAGATTATATTTAAAAATTTACCATGGAGAAATCTTATACGAGACATCTGTTCCTACTTATGTTGGAAATTGCATGACTACACTCAAGTATATTATTGTGGACCACATTTTCATTTTGAAATTATTTTAACAATAGAACCTCCAAAATCAAGAGAAATGTTAGACAAACCTGGCAAGAAGAGATGAAAGAGTAAGGAATGAGCTAAAAAATATGAAAACTTTCAAGAAAAGGAGAAAAGATGATATCTTCCATGTGCAAGAAAACTGGTCATAACAAAGATGTGTGCGCAAAAGTAAGTAATAATTCATATTCACATTTGTAAATTGCTTAAAGTTTATATATAGATTATAATCATATATTTTATTTTGTGGTGACATAGGATGGAAGGGAGAACACTTCTCAACCTGAAAGCCAGAGAAACTCAAGCCAACAAAGTTATTCTTAAATAGGAGTAAGGAGTAAGATTTGATTTTGCATATTCATTTGCATTAATTTTTATTGTATAAGTTATTCATATCTCCTTATTTTTGTTCAACATGTTAAAACACAATCAAGTCAACAAAGTTTTATTTGTGCTGATATTACAGTTGTGTTAAGAACTACTCAAACAACAATAAGATTTAATAACTCATTTGTTCTACAAATTATTCATATATCCATATTTATGCTATATACTCTACAATGGAGGTCCATCACATTTTATTTTCAGAATCACAGATGCAGAGACACAATCAAGTTAACCAAGTTGTGCTAACACAATGTTAATGCCAAGGTCTCCTCAAAATAGGATTTAAGTAGGGACTGAAAGAGGCTTGAGAAAAACAAACCAATGCAAGAGGGATCCCATTTATTAATAAAAAAAATAGTTTTTCTAATCAACTACCACCTTTATCAGGTCACAAGAGACCATACAGTTTTGCCTCATTTGTTGTTTCTACTGGAGGAAACAGAAGGCCTGCAACTAGTTTGATGTTTACTCTGATCCTACAACTGGAGCTCAAGTATTTAATGTATGTTCACTTAATGTGTTTACTTTGTTTTGATGTATAATCTGATAACCATATTATGATTTTACTTTATTTTACACTTTTTTTTTCTTATATTACAACCTGATACATCAAGTGAGATGATTTTCATGGGCCAACAAAATTGAAGAGTGCTTCATCAATCAATATAGACAATGACTTTAAACCCCGTGACGTGAAAAAGAAAGATAAAGATGCAATCAATATCTCACAGTTGCAAGAAATGAAAACAAACACAAAAAACTTGGAGTATTCATTTGGAAAGTTGTTATGACTTTGACCCATGTTAAACGGGTCTTCAACAAGCTACTCTTTCGTCTATTTTGAAAACTCGTGTATTGTATTTTTGAACCATGCAAAACAATGGTTTTGAATAACGACTAAGTACCTCTCAATGCATTTGTGTTATGTATTTTTCAATCATGACTTTACGTTAATTACTTTTTAGTCATGCATTTGTGTTATTAGCTGAATTTTTGAACAACAACTAGACTACCTCTGAATGCAGTTATATTTTTGTCAATAAAACTAGTCGATCTCAGAACTAATTTCAGAACACCGGGCAAACTAGAAAACAGAGACAAATTACAAAAGAGACACTAATCAATTCAGAATGAAAGTTACAAAAGATACATAAATCAATACACACTGAAAGTTACAAAAGAGACATAATTCAATTCACACCGAAAGTTACAAAAGTGACACTGATCAATTCACATTCAAACTTCCAATTGATACAAATTATGAACTTAACAGACGAATTAAGTACAACACTGATTGATCTAGAAAACCTCCTAACTACTGTAAAACTAAACAATTGAGTACTACAATCTTGAACTACTATGAACTACACAATATTAAAGAACCATTATATAGTTAGCAAACACAGAAAAACAATCACAACTTGGTTAAATTTGACATTTTCCTAATCTCTTTAGAGTTTAACTTTCGAGCTTCTTGTTCAATACCATCATCTTCTCTTCATCTTCATTCAATTGAAATTTCAAAGAATCCCTTTCTTCTTCGAGCTCTTTCACTTTTCTCTTTAGTCGAAAAATCGATTTTTGACCATCTATGAATCTATTCATCAAGGATGATTCATCAACATTTTTAAGCGACAAATCAATTCAACTAAAATAGCCACACTCATCATTTTTCTACAAACCACATAACAATAATAAATATACAAAAATATTAATTTTTCAAATAATACAATAACAATAATTTTTGTTCGAATAATTATACAAACCTTTGATACTTTGCATTCAAAAAATTGACGATATGGGTTTAGTGGAATCCTCGAAGTTTTTAGTCGACAATAGTCACCACACTTACATATATCAACTTCCTTGATATTCACTGAACTTTGCGACATTTGATAAACTGCAATTTATTTAGAAGAGAGAAACGTTGAAGATTTAGAGAAAAATGAGATAATTGGGGATTTAGGATTCTAAAATAGATTCGGGGAAAGAAGAATAAAGGATTTTAACGTTACAATGTCAACGTTAAAATTTTAACGTTGGAGGTCTTAAATGCAGGGTAGAAATGGGAGAAAAACAATTCACCCAACGTGTTTGCATGACTCACAAACGATTTTTCATGTAGGAAAAAAAATGCTTAGATGGTTCAAATCTAGGGTAGTAGAGGTGTTCAATAGGTACAAGGTCTAGTTGAGAGGTCTAAATGAATAATGAGGACAACTTTAAGGGAACGCAAATGACTTTGGCTTTAAATTGACTTTAGCGTTAAATATATGTAGCATTACTTATAGTTGTTAAACAATCACAGAGTTTGATGCCTAAATAATGAACAAAAAATCAAAATGTATTCGATTAAAATGTAAAAATTGACTTTTACACTAACTGTATCGGTTGGATGTAACTCCTTTAATTTTAGCCCCTCAAAGCATTCTATCATCTTCTCTTCAATTTATTGAGGTTCATTACGATAAATTGTTTTCTTTGTTACACTGAAGTGACATATGATGTAGTCCCAAATGAAATTGATGACTTTTTTTTCTTCTTATTTTATGTAAGTCGAAATACTTATCCTTAAAACATAATACCAAAAAGGTTAAGCCTATCCGAACTTCACATGCAATGTGTAAACGCAAGTAAACAACGTAAGGAAAATAAAGACAAATACAAGTCCATGAATGATATACGATTCACTAGGAAATGTGATCTAAAATCTTAAAAAGAAGAAGAGAAAGTTAAGCTTACGATCAACTCCACCAAGATGATCAACAACATGCACAAAGCGGCGATGAGGATCATGAGTCCATCGAAGTCTTGGCAATCTGGGTTTAACATGTGCTCTTATGGAAAACTTTGATGATTTATTGCTACTGCTGTTTCCTAGCTCCATGGATAAAGAAGGAGAATTTTCAGAGAATCATTATGTGAAAAGATGAGGGGTTAGAAAGATAGCTAAGTTAGATGAAGAGAGAAGGGAGTTATAAGTCTATGTTTTTAAGTATACAAGTAAAACTAAAAAGGGAGTAATAAATATAAGGGAGCTAGCTAGCTAGTCACTGTTGTCACCTTTTTGTCTACTTGTGTCAAGACTTTTAAATTTACAACTAAGATTTTCTTACATAAATTTTTTTCTAAAGTCTTATGAATTTTGATTATGAAACTGATTTTTTTTTTATTTTGTTCAACTTTGCACTTATAATTAAAGGACGACCTAATGTTAGGATTCAAAATGGCTCGTGATGGCACTCATCTTATCTCACTAGAAAAAATCAAATCTTAAACCCAAACAAACAAGATAAATGCAGAAAAAAAGTAGAGATGCCAAATAATGCGGATAACTTACCCTTTGTTTTGATGGTTGTTACATATTGTTTCATAATATATCGTATTGTATTGTATTATGTCATGCTTAGAGATGCCAAAATATACTTGTCCCGGGCCGTCCCAACAAATCCCTAGATCAAGTGAGATTTGACTTAATTTTTCCAGCCCATTTTAAAAAGAAGTTTTTTGCCCAGTCTCATTTAACCCCATGATCATTACTAATTCATTCTCAGCATTTAAATATACACGAAAACGTTTAAAACCCTTCACCTATTTTTATTACTCCCCATCAAATAAAGACATTCACGATTTAATAATGCTTAACTATTGGTTAAGAAGTCCACTTGACTTAATTAATCAAATGATGACTTCAAAACTTGAGTTTTCCCTCTTCGTTGGACCTCCAAATCAGAACAAGCCAATCAAATAAGTAATCACAATAAGAATTTGGTATCAATAATATCTATTTCAAATATTTTAGAAAACGAAGTAAAATTGACTTAAAATTTAAGTATGACAATAAAAGGTATATCTGAAAATTTGTACAAAAATGCGTTATTCAAAGAATTTTAGTCTCACTGGTGAAAATCATTTAAAAAATGAAGTTGGATGGAACTCACAATCACCATTACTACTTAAAACTCAAGTTCTTGAAAATTACCTTAAATTTTGATTCCAAAATAGCAATTTAGATGACAAAATTTTGTAATAATTAATGAAAAATAAAAATTACTTAAAATCCGTTACTCATTGAAGTTTCTTGGAAAAGTCTTTCAAAATCACATTTATTGAGCTTTTAGAGTTCAAAATTGAAGAAAAACGAAAAGAAATACCGATTTCGAAAAAAAGACACTGCTAGAGATCCTTGGCGAACGCAGACTCTCGCCACTTAACTCTTCGCAAACGGAGGTATAACATCCTAACCTTCCGCGAATGCACAATTCATCAAACACAAGCAACCAACAAAATTGGCAAATATCAAAATCTTCGCATGTACTAACCAAATATATTACCCAACTAAATTTAGTGTATTGGACTTAATGGAACCGTCAAAACATAAATTCAGAATTTTCTCAATTTGAAATCCGTAAAAATCGCACTAAACTAACTTAAGGCTCAAAATAAATCAACCAAGACCTCAATTAGGCCTAACGTCATCTCCGAATTCAAGTGAAACCATCGAACATCCAACCAAGCGTTCGAACTCCGGATGTCGACCAAAGTCAATCCAAATACTAAAAATCACTTAAACATTCAACTTGTGACCTTAAATCCATGCAATACCTTCAAATCATCAACTGACAATACTATCACACCAAAATTTGCATTTTTAAGCCGATGAAACTGACGAAATACCATTTTGAAATTCAAAATTCAAATTGTAACCAAAAATCATTCTTAAGACTTTAACTTATGCAAAAGCTCAAATTCCAAAATCACCACTTTTTTAATTCAATTTCACAAACTAATCGAAAAAGATTTTGGGCAACTATCGAAGGAGTAAAATTATAAATTTGTAGAAAATTTAAAAAATGACCTTCAAAATAATTACACATGATTTTTGAATCTACAAAATCAGTGTCATGAAACACACAAGAACATTCTTCCTAGGCAAAATAAACACTTTACACAATTTGAAAAGTAACCATAATATGTTAAGATAAACAAAATATTGCTAAATTTCTTGATATAGATAAACTTAGATACTTTGGGACCTAATAAGAAATACGTTGTTGATCACTTAGTGGTTGATATTCCAGACACGACTAATTTAATTGACAAAATAAATTTCAAAAATGGTCAAATTTATTTTTGAACTATTTTTAGCAGGACCTATGGATGATATTGTTGAATTTTACACAAAGCTTAAGGTGTTTAATGGAGTAATCACAGTAAGTACATATGTGAGAGGATATCTATGAGTACGGAGCCAAAAGGGTAGAAAATATTAACAAAAATTCCAAAAGGGTATATAAAATTTTATATAAACCAAAACGGTAAAATCGCTCCGCCGGCAGCGATTTACTTCAAGTGAAAAAGTAAAATCGCTGCCCCAGCAGCGATTTTGCAAAAAGTTTTTTTTTTCCTTACAAATCGCTGCCCGGGCAGCGATTTATAAAATTTTTTTTTTTTTTAAAAAAAAAAACATAAATCGCTGCCTAGGCAGCGATTTACATAAAAAAAAAAATTTTTTTTTTGGTAAATCGCTGCCTAGGCAGCGATTTACATTTAAAAAAAAAAAAATTTTTTTTTATATAAATCGCTGCTACAGTAGCAGCGATTTATTAAAAAAATATTTTTTATATAAATCGCTGCTACAGTAGCAGCGATTTATTAAAAAAATATTTTTTATATATATCGCTGCTACAGTAGCAGCGATTTATTAAAAAAATATTTTTTATATAAATCGCTGCTACAGTAGCAGCGATTTATATCAATTTTTTAAATAAATCGCTACTGTAGCAGCGATTTATTTAAATTTTTTTTTTATTAAATCGCTGCGATAAGCAATTTTTTAAACTAAAAAAAATTAAAAATTTTAAAACAGCGATTTTATAACTTTAATGTTTGAAAATTTAAAAAAATTTAACTTTTAAAGTTTGAAATTTAAATTTTTAATTTTTTAATTATTATAATAAAAATTATATTCAATTAAAAAAAATTAAATCTTTAAGTTTTAAATAATACATTTTTTTTTAATAATCGCTGTTTTAAAATTTTTAATTTCTTATCGCAGCGATTTAATAAAAAAAATTTTTTTAAATAAATCGCTGCTACAGTAGCGATTTATTTAAAAAATTGATATAAATCGCTGCTACTGTAGCAGCGATTTATATAAAAAATATTTTTTTAATAAATCGCTGCTACTGTAGCAGCGATTTATATAAAAAATATTTTTTTAATAAATCGCTGCTACTGTAGCAGCGATTTATATAAAAAAAAATTTTTTTTTTTTTAAATGTAAATCGCTGCCTAGGCAGCGATTTACCAAAAAAAAAATATTTTTTTTTATGTAAATCGCTGCCTAGGCAGCGATTTATGTTTTTTTTTTTAAAAAAAAAATTATAAATCGCTGCCCGGGCAGCGATTTGTAAGGCAGCGATTTTACTTTTTCACTTGAAGTAAATCGCTGCCGGCGGAGCGATTTTACCGTTTTGGTTTATATAAAATTTTATATACCCTTTTGGAATTTTTGTTAATATTTTCTACCCTTTTGGCTCCGTACTCTGTTTCTATTGCTATAGAACTTTTTTTGGGAAAATATTTAATTATGGACGATTAGCTTGAATCCTGAGATGATGTATATTTCTGTTAGCATAAATATTGTATAAATTATAAAAAAGAGAAGTTATATACAAAACTAATGCTTCATAGCAAACTAAACTATACCCATAAAATAATTATATAAACTATACCTCTATAGTGTGTTATTTCATATAATCTGTTTGTCATATGTGAAATTTTTCCTTTAAGATCAGACTCGAGAAATAGTCTAATTCAAGAGATCCTACACCTTATATGTAGCTTCTCAAATTTGGGAAATCAATCTTACACCCAACGATCTTTTCCTCATACTAAGTTTCATAGCCCAATATCACCATGATCCACGAGTCAATTCATGAGATTCACTAAATGTGTCACCCGCATCGTCTGAGTATTTTATGACAATCAAGCCCAACGACTTGCTCTTTTTATGTGTGCATCTCTATTAATCTCGTAAATGGATTAACATGTCAATTTTTTTAAAAAAAATAGGTGATATTGTCATTTTTTTCGTGTGTGTTAGCTCATAAATATTTTGATAATATGATTTTTGGGCAATTTCTTTAAGAAACTTTTATGGAACCCTTCATAGGGAGTTAGGAGAGCAACACATACAATCTGAGAATTTTTAGAGTCCATTTTGGACATTCGAGGCCATTTTGTAGGTAATAAGTGAGCTTCTAAGTTTGTTTGTATTAGCCCATAAATATTCTGGTGATATAACTTTCAGATGGTTTCTTTGTGAAATCTTTACGGAACCCTCTATAGGGAGTTAAGGGAGCAATACATATAATTTAATAATTTAGAGTTCATTTTGGGCCAATTTAATGAAACCAGACAATTTATCTGTTTTTCATGTGTGTTAGCCAATAAATATTTTAGTCATATGATTTATAAACGGTTTCTAATCAAAACCTTTACGAAACCCTCAATAGGAGTTAGGGAAGTCGTACGTACATTCTGACAATTTATCAAGTCAATTTTGGACATTTAAGGGCCAATTTACATGAATGAAAGGATTTTCTCGATTTTTCATGTGTTAGACCATAAACAAGTTATATTTTCTTGCACTCTAGATGTTTGATTAAATTACTAGCTTACAAAAGTTATACCACTTGAACTCCTTTATTTGAACTTTTTTTTTTTAATATTTCTAAAGAGATTATAAGGTCTAATAATGTATGATAACAAAAATTTTCTACTATTTTTAAACTTTGGTATCTGCTTTTGTCTATATGATGATAAGGTTAGTGGAAATGTGATTTGATTAAATTACTAGCTTACAAAAGTTATACCACTTGAACTCCTTTATTTGAACTTTTTTTTTTAAATATTTCTAAAGAGATTATAGGGTCTAATAATGTATGATCACAAAATTTTCTACTTTTTTTTTAACTTTGGTATCTGCTTTTGTCTATATGATGATAAGGTTAGTGGAAATGTGATGGAAATAGTTAGTTAAATAAAGAACTTTGCTTTTTTTGTTTTCTTAAGAACTGAAAATTTTCATAATTTGTCCATTTTCATACTGAGAGTGAGAGATATTCCTATGGCTTATGCTGCTGTTACATCTCTTATGAGAACCATACACCAATCAATGGAACTTATTCATTGTGATTTGCAACTGTTTTATGTAAAGCTCGAATCTTTGAGAGTTTTTATGGAGAAATTGTGTAATATAACGGGGGATCACGAGGGGTTAAACGGTGTTGGAAGTTGAAATGATAGAGGTAGCATACACAACAGAAGATATGGTTGACTTGGAATCAAGAAATGTTCTTTTAGCACAGAGTTTGGAGGAAAGAAGCAGGGCTATGTGGGAGATTTTTTTCGTCTTGGAACAAGCACTAGAATACTTTGATTCCACCTTGAAACAGTGGATGGCAACATCGGACAGCACGAAAGATCTAAAACCACAAACTTGTTCACTTGTCAGTTTACCTGAACATGCTCTTGAGCAGCCGGAGAATATAATGGTTGGCCGTGAAAATGAATTTGAGATGATGCTGGATCAACTTGCTAGAGAAGGAAGGGAACTAGAAGTTGTCTCAATCGTAGGGATGGGAGGCATCGGGAAAACAACTTTGGCTACAAAGCTCTATAGTGATCCATGCATCATGTATCGATTTGATATTCGTGCAAAAGCAACTGTTTCACAAGAGTATTGTGTGAGCAATGTACTCCTGAGTCTTCTTTCTTCGATAAGGGATAAACCTGATGATCAACTAGAGGACCGACTGCAAAAGCATCTGAAAGGCAGGAGATACTTGGTAGTTATTGATGACATATGGACTACTGTAGAAATATGGCGGAGAGGTAAATACAACCGCTTGGGTTTTTCCATTGACAAAGCGAGGTATATATAGTTACATAAATACAATGGGCTAAAGCCCAGTACAAGAGACTAAACCTAAACCTAACAACACTCCTCCTCAAGTAGGAGCATGAACATCGTGAATGCCCAACTTGGACAAAAGAAACGAAAAATTAGGATGAGATAAAGGTTTAGTAAACAAATCAGCTCGCTGGAGTCGCGTGGGAACGTAATGAGTTGAAATTTCGTGACGTCGTACACATTCACGGACAATGTGACAATCAATGTCGACATGTTTCATTCGCTCATGAAATACTGGATTAGCTGCAATGTAGAGAGCAGATTGGTTATCACAATATAGCCTCGGAATTGAGGTAGGCGAGACTCCAAGGCAGCCAAGAATGTGTTGAATCCATCGAATTTCGTAGCAAGTGTCAGCCATGGCCCGGTACTCAGCTTCGGCGGAAGAACGAGAAACTGTAGTTTGTTTCTTGGTCTTCCAAGAAATGGGAGAGCGTCCCAACATAACAAAATAGCCGCTGACAGACTTTCTAGAGAGCGGACAGGTAGCCCAATCAGAGTCACAATAAGCCATAATCTGCAAATTACTATCTGCGCGGAGAAGGATGCCCTGACCAGGGTGACCTTTGAGGTAACGCAGCACACGCATAGCAGCATTGAGATGGTCAACTCGGGGCTCATGCATAAACTGAGACAAGAGGTGAACTGAATATGCCAAGTCCGGGCGAGTAATAGTGAGATAGATGAGACGACCAACTAGACGACGATATTTACTTGGATCTCGAATTAGCGCGCTGGTCGACATAGCCAAGCCGTGACCAGGAGGCAAGGGAGTCGATGCCGGTTTGCAGTCGGTGAGGCCAGCTTCTTGCAGAATTTCCAGTGTATATTTGCGTTGGCACAACACTAAACCGGTTGACGAACGGGCACATTCGATTCCCAGAAAATATTTCAAGGGCCCCAAGTCCTTCAGCTGAAAGCAGTTGTGTAAATATCTTTTGAATGAAGCACATAAAGTGAGGTTGTTACCTGTGACTAAAATGTCGTCGACATAAATTAAGATAGCTAAGAAGTCAGCGCCATGTCGAAAAATGAACAGAGTATGATCCTTATGAGCCTGTTTGAAACCATAACGCCTCAATGCAATTGTCAGTTTTTCGAACCAATTTCTGGGTGACTGTCGTAGACCATAGAGAGATTTTTGCAGTCGACATACTTTGCCTGGGTGTGCGGTAGAATAACCGGGTGGAAGTCGCATGTATACCTCCTCGGTAATATCCCCATGTAAGAAGGCGTTATTGACATCCAGTTGGTGAATTTCCCAATTCTTGGCAACGGCTACGGACAATAAAATACGTACAGTTCCCATTCGGGCAACTGGAGCAAAAGTATCCGTGTAGTCTGTTCCAAACTCCTGATGATTACCCAGAACAACCAGACGTGCTTTGTCCCGTTCTTTAGATCCGTTGGCATGAAATTTTGTCTTGTACACCCATTGACATCCCAACGCGCGTCTACCGGCTGGAAGATCGGTCAACACCCAAGTCTGATTATTTTCCAAGGCTCGAATTTCTGTTTGCATAGCTTCCCTCCAATTAGCAAATTTAACAGCATCTCGAAATGATCGGGGGGTGGCTGTAGCAGATATGGCAGCCAAGAAACCACGATACCTGTCATGCAATTTTTCATAATGAACGTAGTTAGTGATGGGAAACCGTGTACCTGAACGAGGACTCGTCGTGGGACTAGTAACGGAAGGTACATGGGTAACAGATTGACAGACATATTCAGAGAGGTATCCAGGTGGATGACGGACTCGACTTGAAGCACGGGCAGGTGGTGGAACTGGCAGGACCTCGCGCTGGTCGATTGGAGGGACAGTGGTTGTGGGTGTTGACTGCGGAGGTGTACTGCTGTTTTGGTGCGTGTTAGAAACAGTGCTGGGGGTGGTTGTCGCAGTGGGGACAGCACTGCTGTTCTGCAAACTATTAGAACCATTGTGTGGATCCTGTGACGAAGTGGAGACAACGACGGGGAAGTCGGCTTGGTGGACTGGTGGTGTGACTGTCGTAGGCTGCTGGGTGGTATGTGTGGGAGCGAAAGGGAAGGTTGTTTCATCAAACGCGATGTCGCGTGTATGAAAAAAACGATGAGTTTCCAAATCATATACCCGCCAACCTTTCGTCCCGGAAGGATAACCAAGGAACATGCATTTGAGGCTTCTAGGTGCAAATTTATTTGGTGGACGCTGGATGTGTCTAACAAAACATAGACACCCGAAAACACGTAAGTGAGATATATCTGGCGGGGTTTTATTTAGTATTTCGAATGGGGATTTTCCACCGAGGACCCGGCTAGGTGTGCGATTGATGAGATAAACCGCAGTACGAACACACTCCCCCCAAAACTCGACTGGTAATGACGCTTGGAACATTAAGGAGCGTGCGACATTTAGAATATGACGGTGTTTACGCTCGACCCTCCCATTTTGCTGTGGAGTTCCGACGCATGATGTTTGGATAAGGGCGCCTATGTCGTGATAAAACTGACGAAGAGGAATGTTAAGAAATTCGGTACCATTGTCAGATCGAATAGTTTTTATAGTTTTATGGTACTGAGTTTGGATTAAGGTAAAGAATTGTTTTAAACACGATGTGACTTCACTTTTATCTCTTACGAGGTACACCCATACAGCTCGAGAATGATCATCTACAATGGTCAAAAAATAATGTGACCCAGAAGATAGACAAGTGGAGTAAGGACCCCATAAATCGCAATGAATTAAATCAAAAATGGACGCAGCTTTATTAGAACTAGAAGGAAAACTTGAACGAGTTTGCTTAGAATAAAAACAGATCTCACATGACTCTAAGTGTTTGGTATCTGAGGGGGTTTTATTAAAAGGAGGGGAACATAAAATTGCAGGAGATGGATGACCCAGTCGCTTGTGCAATAACTCGACCTGGTCGACTCTAGAGGCTGAGACGAAGGCTTGAGACTGGAACACATATACCCCGTTACGAGCTGTACCCCGACCAATCTCCGTTGTCAAAACACGGTCCTGTATCACACAACAACAGTCATCAAAAATCACACGACAATTATTTGACTTAATCAGACAGCCAACAGAGATCAAATGGCATTTCAGGTTAGGAACAAATAATACATTGTTCAAAATCAAGTTGGCAGAAATCTGGACGCTCCCACATGAATTTGCCACAATTCGAGTGCCATCCGGGAGACCAATAGAACACTCAGGGACAGATACAATATCATAAAGAGAAGAAAAATTACCCGTCATGTGATGTGACGCACCACTATCAATTAACCAATCGGGTGACAAAGCGTGTACCGTACCCGTGTTATTGGCAGATTGTGTAGGAGTGTCTAGCATATTCAATAGTCGAGTCATCTGTTCAGCCGACAAGTTAGGAAAATTCGTGCCTTGGTTGCTGCCGATCGCTGCTGCTGGTGTCGATGAATTGTCGGTGTGTGCAGCCATTCCTCCACTTCTGCCTGCAGATTGTTCTCTTGCAGAAGGTGGAGCGCGACCTCCACGACCTGTACGTCCTCCCCCACGACCCCTTCTGCCTCCGCTAGGAAATCCTATCAAAAGAAAACACCGGTCAGCAGAGTGACCGTTTTTGCCGCAATGAGTGCATTTGTATTTCGGAGGTGGTGTGGGTTGATTTTCAGCCGCGAACGCCAGTCCATCAGTTTGATCATCTCGATTACGCACGATCGACTTATGTCTCTCCTCTTGAGAGACAAGATAATAGGCTTCATTAAGGGCAGGAAGTGGTCGGGTGCCAAGGATTTGGGAGCGAGTGGCTCCGAACTGTGCGTCGTCCAGCCCTAGAAGAAACGCTTGCGTCTTCTCCTCCTCAAATCGAAAACGCATTTTGGCAGCTGCAGGACATATACATCCGCAAGTTGGATCGATCGAACCATACAATTGGTTCCAAATCGTGATGAACTGATTGTAGTAAGAGACTACAGATTGACCTTTTTGTCGTAACATTTGTAGATCGGACTTTAATTGCCACGATTTTGGAGCATTCGTGCCTCCGTACCTTGCTTTGATATCGCTCCACAATTCGTGTGCAATTTTGTGAGCGACTAGACTAGGCTGGATGGTTTCGTCAGCACTGTTAAAAATCCACGAACATATGATGGAGTTGTTCGCTTTCCAGGCATCGAGTTCCAAATCATTCGTCGGTTTTGGAAACCCGTGTTCATATAGAAAACCGATCTTACTTCTGCCTTCGAGTGCATTACAAATCGCTTGTTCCCAAACATCAAAATTATCTCCCTTCAGTAGATATTTAGTTAGAGAGTTACTTGGTCCTTCCGATGGGTGCAAGTAGTAGACGGAGCTTGGATCATGGATCGGTCGAATTTTCGCAGCAATTGGTGTAGAAACAGTGCTGGATTGGATAGATTCACCTGTCATGATTTGCGATCTGCAAGTTTTTGGTGGCTTTGACGTGTGAGATTGCAGCGTCGATTGTTTCCCGGCGTGGGATATCGTACGTTGGCTGCAGTCGTGGTTGGCTCTCGGCTAGGATTTGATTCCCGATCGAGGCTCTGATACCATGTAGAAATATGGCGGAGAGGTAAATACAACCGCTTGGGTTTTTCCATTGACAAAGCGAGGTATATATAGTTACATAAATACAATGGGCTAAAGCCCAGTACAAGAGACTAAACCTAAACCTAACAACAACTACAGAAGCTTGGGACGATATAAAACTATGTTTCCCGGACTGTAACAATGGAAGCAGAATACTCTTGACTACTCGGAATGTGGAAGTGGCTGAATATGCTAGTTCAGGTAAGCCTCCTTATCACATGCGCCTCATGAATTTTGACTAAAGTTGGAATTTACTACACAAAAAGATCTTTGAAAAAGAAGGTTCTTATTCTCCTGAATTTGAAAATATTGGGAAACAAATTGCATTAAAATGTGGAGGATTACCTCTAGCAATTACTGTGATTGCTGGACTTCTCTCCAAAATCGGTAAAACATTGGATGAGTGGCAAAATGTTGCGGAGAATGTAAGTTCGGTGGTAAGCACAGATCTTGAAGCACAATGCATGAGAGTGTTGGCTTTGAGTTACCATCACTTGCCTTCTCACCTCAAACCATGTTTTCTATATTTTGCAATTTTCGCAGAGGATGAACGAATTTATGTAAATAAACTTGTTGAGTTATGGGCTGTAGAGGGGTTTTTGAATGAAGAAGAGGGAAAAAGCATAGAAGAGGTGGCAAAAACATGTATAAATGAACTTATAGATAGAAGCTTAATTTTCATCCACAATTTGAGTTTTCGTGGGAAAATAAAGAGATGTGGAATGCATGATGTGACCCGTGAACTCTGTTTGAGGGAAGCTCGAAACATGAATTTTGTGAATGTTATCAGAGGAAAGAGTGATCAAAATTATCCATGCAGTGTTCCTTTAAGAGTCGAAGTCGGTTCAGTGTCCATAATGAGGAAGAATTGGTTCAGTGTCATAACAGTGAGGCTCATTCTATTATCATGTTGTGTAGATTCAGATGCTTCACACTGGAATTTTCTTTCAAGCTAGTAAGAGTACTAGACCTTTCTTTGACTAGACGTCCAATTTTTCCCAGTGGAGTACTTCTTTTGATTCATTTGAGATACCTAGCTTTGCGTTTTTATCCTCGCTTACAGCAGTATACAGGATTGAAAAAAGATGTTCCCTCATCAATAATAGACATTCCTATATCCATAACAAGCCTATGCTATCTGCAAACTTTTAAACTTTACTTTCCATTATCCAAAGATTGTGCATATCCTTTCATATTACCATCGAATATTTTGACGATGCCACAATTGAGGAAGCTGCGTATGGGCTGGAATTACTTGCAGAGTCATAAGCCTAGAAAGAACAGATTGGTTTTGAAAAATTTGCAATGCCTCAATCAATTGAATCCTCGTTATTGTACAAGGTCTTTTTTTAGACAATTTCCCAATTTAAAGAAGTTGCAAGTATTTGGCGTCCCAGAAGACTTTCGCCATCACAAGGACTTGTATGATTTTCGCTACTTACATCAGCTCGAGAAATTGGCATTTGGTATTTATTATCCATTTGCTGCTTGCTTTGTAGAAAGCACTGGACCTTCAGGTTCTACTCCGCAAGATCCTCTAAGTTTTAAGACGGAAACATTGCACAAAGAGACATATTTCGGGGTAACTGCACCTCCAGCTGATGTTCCAACTTTATTCATACCTCCTCCGGATGCTTTTCCGCAAAACCTCAAGAGTTTAACTTTTAGAGGAGATTTCTTTTTGGCATGGAGGAGTTGAGCATTGTCGGTAAATTACCCAAACTTGAGGTCCTTAAACTATCAGACAACGCCTTCACAGGCGATGAGTGGGAAGTAGTTGAGGAAGGGTTTCCTCGCTTGAAGTTCTTGTTTCTGGATGACATATACATTCGGTACTGGAGAGCTAGTAGTGATCACTTTCCGTACCTTGAACGACTTTTTCTTAGAGATTGCTGTTATTTGGATTCAATCCCTCGAGATTTTGCAGATATAACCACTCTTGCTCTTATTGAGATATGTAACTGTCAACAATCTGTTGGGAATTCCGCAAAGCAAATTCAACAGGACATTCAAGACAATTATGGAAGCTCTATCGAGGTCCATACTAGCGGATCTTTTTGTAAGACGTCTTCTTCCTGGATTTACAATAACATTTAACTTATCATCATAGTAACTCGATACAGTAATCTGGATAATAGCTTTAGTAAGTCAATTGCACCAATTGAACAAAAGTTCTTTAGGCTGTCATTGTGTTTGCTTTGAAACCTTCCAATATTGCGTAACTTCTAATATTTGCATGCTCATTCTTGATTTCGGAAAGTGTAACATTTCATTTTTGCTGGCATTTTCGATAGTTTGACAACAGATGAAGATCATGATGATGATGACTTTGAGAATGAAGTTCCTTCTTGCCGCAATAATGTGTAAGTTCTTATACCTACATGCTCATTCTTGCTATAATGTTCTCGTGTTCCTTAACTATGGGACATCTATCATATCATTTTCCAGTTTTTGCGCCTTTTTTTTCTCTGCAGCAAGTAGTTAAGGTGTTTTGAGGACTAGCCAGTTCTCTGAAATAAATGTACATACATACTGTATAGGCCAGAACAGGCTTCAGTAACTTGTGTTTCCTTTCTTGGTTGTCCTCAATCTACCTCGCGAAGGAAGACAGAAGGCTAAATCCAGTGGCACTAGCAACGATAAGAAAAACTAGGCCACCAGTACTAGAAAGGTGTATTGAAGAGACTACTCGTGTCACGATAGGTGTATGAATCAGCAATGTGATACTCTCTTGATGTTTCTACTCGAATATTAAGGAATTCACTGTGCTTATTCCACAGGATCATTGTTTTAAACTACTCGAAAAACCTTTCTATTTACTTCCTTTCTCTTACCTAAACGATGGTGATACTTCAGGTAGGAAAAACCTTTTGATAATCATTAAGTTGATTTGAATTAACCCTTTGATGCTTTTTCTGGTTTTAAGAGATTAAAGTGAGTAACGACCATGTTGCTTAATCTATTTTTTATCCATACCAATCCAATCCATTTTCAGTCCGTCCAAATCTGTCATATGTCACCACTAGAAAAAAGGAACAACTCATAGTTGATATGTGTTTTGATAAATAGTTGGTAATACTTCAGGTACGGACCTCGCTCACCTAATAGTTCACTAGTTATAAAGTAATTTTCTGATGGACAACATTCATGTACAAAGTACAATGAGGAAAATGGTACATACAACTTTTCTCTTTGAATGAACTGGTGTGCACCTTATTACAATAGTGACTAAATATGTAATATACATATGCAAAGCACGTGTCCAGAACTAGTAATAAAATAATTATAAGTTGCTTTAATAAGTTAAATGACACCTATAGTGTAAAAGTTCTTACGTTGTTATTGTATATGATTTAAATCGTTCCAATATTTTGTAACTTGCTACACTTGCATAACATTTCATTTTTCATCTTTTGTTTCAATAGTGAGGAATCAAATGACGATGACCGCGATGATGATGATGATGATGAAGATGAAGATGAAGATAGACAATTGACAGATGACTGATGAATATGATGATGATGACCTCTAAAAGATGGTTTGTAAAGTAGCCTACTCAAAAAAAATTATCTTGTTTAAGAATCAAGCAATAAAATATTATTTTATTTTATCAAAATGAACAAGTTAAAGTGGATATTTATTTTTAGCAGTAAAAAGAAGTATAACCGAATGAAGGGGGTTCTTCTTAAAAAAATATGTCAAATCAAATGAATAAATAAAAATGAACGCGGCCACAAGAAGTATTTGATAATTATGTAGCAACATATTCTGTGTTTCCTTGTCAAAAAAAGTGTATGAATATCATTGATCATAAGATTTTCTTCGTCCAATAAATATTTTTTTTAGTAATCACATTTATATTTATTGAATTTTCTTAAAAAAATATTAAAATTGAATTTTAATTCCTAAAATGTCATGTGATTAGGGGTGTGCATTCAGTTTTTCGATTCAGTTTTATATTATTCGGTTTGGGTTTTTGGTTTTTGGTTTTGAAGAAGTGTAACTCAATTCGAACCAAAATAAATTTGGACTGGTTTGATTTTTTCAATATGGTTAATCGGTCATGTCAATAATTAGAAACATAACAAAGTTATATTGGCGATTTCAAAAAAAAAAATAAAAAAAAATAAATATATATATATATATATATAGAGTCTGAAACTTAAAGGGTACAAAATATTAACAAAAATTCCAAAACGGTATATAAAATTTTATATTAACCAAAACGGTAAAATCGTTGCACATGCAGCGACTTTATTTATTTTTTAATAAAAAAATGAAATCGCTGCCTAAGCAGCGATTTCAAATTTTTGTTTCTTACAAATCGCTGCCTTGGCAGCGATTTTATTTTATTTTTTAATTATATTTTTTTTAAAAAAAAAAAATAAGGTATATCGCTGCTAAAGCAGCGATTTATAAAAAAAGAATTTTTTTTTTAATAAAATAAATCGCTGCCAGTGCAGCGATTTAAAAAAAAATAAAATTTATAACATAAATCGCTGCCTTGGGCAGCGATTTACCAAAAATGGGGTCACATATAAATAGTACTATTATACTATTCACATGTGATGATCATCTTTAACTTTTATATATATATATATATATATTATTTTGTTTTAAAAAAATTCAATAATTTTGCTGTCTTTAATTTTTTATTTAAAAAAATTAATTATTTGAATTTAAATATTATTTAAATTCAATATAATATCTTTTTTTAGAAAGAAAATATATTTATTACTTTACTTATTTTTAATTTTTTAAAAATAATGTATATTTTCTTATAAGTTATATATTTAAATTTTAAAAAATATTATAAATTTTTTTTTATAATTTTTTTTTATTTTATTAAATCGCTGCAGGAAGCTACTTTCAAAAAAAAAATTAAAAAAATGTTAAAGCAGCGATTTTATATAAAAAAAAAATTTATAATATTTTTTAAAATTTAAATATATAACTTATAAGAAAATATACATTATTTTTAAAAAATTAAAAATAAGTAAAGTAATAAATATATTTTTTTCTAAAAAAGATATTATATTGAATTTAAATTTAAATAATATTTGAACTCAAATAATTAATTTTTTTATATAAAAAATTAAAGCCAACAAAATTATTGAATTTTTTTAAAACAAAATAATATATATATATATATATATATATATATATATATATATATATATAAAAAAAATTAAAGATGATCATGTGAATAGTATAATATTACTATTCATATGTGACCCATGTTTGGTAAATCGCTGCCCAAGGCAGCGATTTATGTTATAAATTTTTTTTTTTTAGTAAATCGCTGCACTGGCAGCGATTTATTTTATAAAAAAAAAAAAAAAAATCTTTTTTGTAAATCGCTGCTTTAGCAGCGATATACCTTATTTTTTTTTTAAAAAAAAATATAATTAAAAAATAAAACAAAATCGCTGCCAAGGCAGCGATTTGTAAGAAACAAAAATTTGAAATCGCTGCTTAGGCAGCGATTTCATTTTTTTATTAAAAAAAAATAACTTTTGTAAAATCGCTGCCTCAGCAGCGATTTTACTTTTTTAGGTGAGGTAAGTCGCTGCATGTGCAGCGATTTTACCGTTTTGGTTAATATAAAATTTTATATACCGTTTTGGAATTTTTGTTAATATTTTGTACCTTTTAAGTTTCGGACTCTATAAATATATATATATATATATATATATATATATATATATATATATATATATATAATTTGGTTTTTTCGATTTTCATTTTTCTAAATTTGAAACCAAATCAAAAAACCAAACAAAGTAAATTCTGATTCCAAAACCAAACCAAGAATCCTAAAAACCAATCCAAACATTTACGATGATCTCTCCAAACAAGGGCAAGCTTATCGCCATATATCTCTTCTATTACGAAGACCGCGCGATCGTGAAGCTTATCTAGGAGATATTTTTTATTTGCATTCACGCCTTTTGGAAAGAGCCACTAAATAAGTTCTAGTTTAGGTGAAGGAAGTACTTCACCTTACAAATAGTTGAAACTCAATCCGGGAATGTTTCTGCTTATATTCCTACTAATGTAATTTTCATTATTGATGGACAAATCTTCTTATTCATCGACCTATTTAATTTTGAAATCAGACCTACTATTAATGTAGATATATATGGTAAATGTCAAATTCACCTTTCGATTACTCTATGTGTTTACTTTTCAAAAAATCCAAATTCAAATTATATTCTAATTTTTCCACCGATTAATTTACTATGTATAATTCAATGAATTTTTTATGCTATCTTATTTATAATTATTCAAATTTATTTTATTTTATATCTTTAGCATAATCAAATTAATGATTATATTACTTTGATATAATATATTATCTTTAGCATAATAATATCTGATTGAATAGGATAGGATAGAATTGCTTCCAAGTAAACAAAAAAATATTAAGTTGACAAAAGGGTGCTATTATCGAGACACATGTAGTATTTTAATTATATAATACATGTGCAGACTCGTTCTTTATAATAATCAAATTGTAATTTTTTTGTTTTATTTTATGTGATATTATATTTATTAATTTATTTTAAAAATATATTATTTTATTATAATTAAAAATAATATTTTATTTTATTTTTAATTAATAAAATACTTTACAATCACAAATATTTTCAATTATAAATTTTTTATATTTTTTTTCTTAAATATCGTGTCAACTCAAATAATCCTAAAATCAAATGAAATGAATCAATTATTTCTTTTATTTTTTTATCACACCGTCCATGTGTCCAAGTATTCTATTATCCTCCACTTTGTCTATTCACTCTTTAGTTGGATGTAAATTTAGAGTTTAGAAGCTTCTATAATAATTTTAAATTAATATATAATAATAATAATAATAATAATAATGATAATAATAATAATAATAATTAGTAAATTTACGTGTACGTATACATATATATTGTATTATGAGTTTTATAATTTAATCAAATTGATAAAGATATTTAGCTTTCTTTTAAAAAAGAGGTATTTTAATAACAAAATCGCGTTACTTTAAATTTTTACACATAATATCCTGAAACCTTGTAAGTTGCCATTTTCAATATTTCAATAAAAAGTTTTTTTATATATATATTTTCTCAGTGATGGTTCAAAAAAATTAAAATGAAAAAAGTCATATCTTATAATATTAATTTTTCATTGATTCACGATGAAAAAACCGTTTATTTTCTTTATAGTAAGAAACTATAGAACTTGGATGTGGCTTTGTGTGGAAGGTCATCAAGTGGTAGCTCCTTGTACGCAACTAGTGCTACTTTTTATTGACTAAAAGTTATTTTCTAGATTAAGATTCCTATCATGGGGCCTAGTTTGTTATTAAAACTAATATAATATCTTAATTATATATCTAATATGATAAACTTAATACTTGTTTAAATCAAATAGATGGATAAAAGATGTATTTGTACAAAACTACTCTCACTTAACCATGATCCATTAATATTAATTTTTCTACTTCATTAAATCACTTAATTATGATGTATGTGACAGTTTATCTGTTCTAATTTATGTAACACATTAATTTCAGATATAAAAAGAATATCAAATTATAATGATTGAAAAAACTTTCTTATAACCACACAAATGATTAAAAATTGTTTTTCCCAACATATTTTAAAAAATATTCACTTTCTTATTAAAATAATATCAAATCAAATAATATCACGTAAATTAAGATAAAATAGTAATACGATATAGTGTTGTTTAATAATGTGTAGGGCCTTTTCTTTTTGGCCATGCCTATTTAACATAATGTGATGTTGACAAGTGACAACCTTAAGAATCATTTTTTTTGGCAAACTACTATTCTTGTCCTTATAAATTCTCACTTCTAATTGTATTCTAACTATTTCTTCAATCTTGCCAATCACCAAAATAAATCAATACCAAGAGAGGCAAATATGGCCTTAGAACAAATTTTTCAAGACCAAATAGTAGAAACTACCTTTGATCAACGCGATAATTCCTTTGAAAAATGGAAGACAAGTAATCTCGATAAACTTGAAGAAAATTCACCTCAAGGTTTCGAGTGCAACATTTGTCTAGATCTTGTACATGATCCTGTTGTTACATTATGTGGTCACCTCTATTGTTGGCCTTGTATCTACAAATGGATACATTTTAACACCTTATCATCTGAAAACATCGATAACCAACAGCCAAAATGCCCTGTTTGCAAAACTGAAGTCTCACAAAAAACATTGATTCCACTCTATGGCCGCGATCAAGCTACAAAAACATCAACCAAGGCCCTGAATCTTGGTCTAGTCATACCACAGAGACCTCCTAGTCCGAGATGTAGGAGTCACGGACTAATAGATAATAATAATACGTCTCCTTTATCTCATCAATCTCATGATGATCATCGAAATCATATAACTTCAGAACATATGCTAAGTCCTGGTGGCACGACAACAGGGGAAATTGTTTATGCACGAATGTTTGGGAACTCATTGAATACTGATTTGAATACATATTCGAGTTCATATAGTCCAAGGTTAAGAAGACAACTAGTACAAGCGGATCAATCACTTAGTAGAATCTGTTTTTTCCTATGTTGTTGTTTAGCAACATGTCTTCTCTTGTTTTGATCATCTTCTTCGCGTGTTCATACAATGTAATTATATTTAGTAACGCGATATATTATATGAATATACGTCTTTGATCAATGTAACATATGATCACCTGGATTTATGTAGATAATATTATGATTTTTGAGATAGGCTCAATCGAAATTGTAAGGATGAATCGAATCTAATCGTAAAGGGCCTAAGAAGGATTATGATTAATTTTTTTTAACTTTTTAGGAAAATTTAAGGGAAACAGGACTCAATGTACAAGTATAATAATAATAATTAAAAAAATTAAAAATAGTTCTGATCACTTGACTAAGGTTTTGATTTTGTGATATATGCTTTAATAAAGTGAAAATGTAGATAATTAATTTTATAATATCGAAAATAATGTCTAAACTTTCCTCTCTAGAGATATGGAAGGTTCTATTAAGAAGACAAAATCCCACTTAAGAGACCAATACCATTTTACAGCACATCTCAGCCATCACTCTTTTCGTTTTAATTTATTTATTTGATTCGACTTAACAAAAAGTAATTAAAAAAGTAAAATGAACTTTTAAAATATATGATATATAATTAAAAATACGTAAAATATATAAAAAAAAATTATAATCTAAATATTCAAATTAAAATTAAAAAGAGTAAGTTTCACGTCTAGAGAAAGTAATGAATATTCAAAGATAAAAGCACAAGGATTGAAAAACAAGACATTCAAAATCAAAGGCATCAACATCGCAAAGAGAAATAGGCATAGGCCACCTCTCTTTTTTTCTCACACTTACGATTCGAAATATGCATTGATATCTCAATTAAATCTAAATTGCATGACACATAGCTTATTTGAGAGTGACGTTCTCAATAGAATTTTCTTCATACGAAAGACTCAAATCTGATATTTTTAATTAAAGATTGAACAGTTTCACCACTGCGGCTATGCCACCTCTATCTCATATGCCAACTTGTCATTATCTATTTGGCTAGGTTAACAACAGCAACTGTTGAATGGGTGGTGATTTACATGATGGCTGCCGTCTGTGGAGAGTGATGGTATAGAACATTCCAAATATGGGTGTGTTTGATGTGAGAAATTTAAGAATTGCTTATGGTGAGAAACATCTTATTTTAATAATAAAGCATCTATTTTATTACTTTAAAATTATTTGAAAGCATGTCACCTATGATAATTGTTGTATAGGTATGAACACCTCAACTTGGTTTACAAACACTCAAACTCGTCTCCATTATATCTCATTATATTCTATGTTAATGTAACGAATAAATTTTAAAGGTGATCAGATGATTATTTTAAATATATGTTGGAGAGTTTAGCAGAAATAGTGAGTAAAATTAAGGTGTCTAAATATATATACATAATGATGGAATTGAAATATTTACTTGTAAGTGGAGGCCAAATTTAAATATCAGTATAAGAAATTATGTCTTTCGAACTAGTGGTATACAAGTTGATAATAATATGCAATTTCAATTTATCTTTTTTATTTAAAAAAATAAATAAAAAGAATAATTTAAATTTCACTATAAAACATGATTAAACGTCCCAGTAAACTTGAAAGGTATGTGTGATAACTTATGTTTTATTTGGTAAAAATAGATATCTTCATCAATTGTCTAAAGATTTCCACTTAATAAAGTTAGTATATCACTAGGGAAAGCATTTTAAAAATTTTGTTGTCCACTTTTGATAAGTTGATATCCACCTAATCCAACATCACTTACACTACATAAAAATGATTGTAATTAGCACTAAATCTTATATAGGTAATAGGTTTACAGTCTTTTTTAATCATTGTTATATATTGTTTCATAATGTATGATATTGTATTATATAATAGATATAATATTTGATTAAATTATATTATTTGATACTGTTTAATTACATTTTAATTGTTTGATTTGATTGTATCGTACTATATTGTAATTTACTAAATAATAGAGAGTAAATGGTAAAATAGTATTTTAAAATATAGATAAGAATATAATAGGCAAAAGAAATTCAGTAACAACAGAAACACACCAAATCAATTGTTCCATAAAATAAAAAATTTCATTATTACGTAACAACGAAATTTATCAATACAATACATTTCAAGTTATAATCAAAACAAACATTATATGTATGATAACAATACAATGACTAACAATAATTCAAACAGAGTATTTTAATAATTTAATGGCTGACTATCAATTTTCACAAACATTATAAGATTACCTTTGCATAAGTTGTAAACCATATTTTAATTTTTCAATATGATTAACTAAAGCATCAATATAGTATATGCCTCGTTACTATCATTTTGAACCACACATTATAGGTATACCAATTATTGTAATGTGCAACTTTCTTTTCTTCAAATATAAAAAAAAATGACTTTTGTTCCCTTGATAATGTCATAAAGCATCATATTCTTTTTATCAAAGCTAGTGTTTCACCATTCCCATACTCTTTTTACCAATCACAAAATATTGTCATGTCCCACTATCATTGCATAATGGCCCCAAAGAATCTTCTACCACATTTAATTCATATTGAAGTTTGACGAATTCAAATATTATTTTTACGTATTTGAATTTGGACGAATATAAAATTGACAGACATCTCATATAATTAATTAATCTAAGGCTTAAAAGTTATTCCGAACATCATTATTATAAAAAGAATAAAAATAAAGATGCAGCAAGATAAGCCTATTCTTCAAAAGGCAGACTTATTTGAACAAACCCAAGAAAATTCCACCTAGCTACAACGCATCTTAAGAAAACAAAATCAAACATATTTTATATATTTCGATTATATTGATAAAATAATTTAGTTGGATGGTATGTATGGATAAGTTTTACTTTAGATCAAATGAATATAAACAGGTCGTCATATACAGGCTTACTTTAATTATCCAATATATTTTAATTTAAGTGTACTCGATCAGAAACACTTACTTAAGCTTATCAATCTAGATATGTTGTCTTATTTTTGGAGGCTTAAACAACGTATCTAGATTGAATTGCATTTTCCTATTAGAAAAAGAATTTTTTTTTTGAAGTAAGAAGAAAATAATATCAAAACGACCTTACTAACACTTAAAGAATAAAACATAACAATGTCCAAAAGTAAACCAATCCATTGGATTACTAACAAAAAAAACACCATTCAGATTGATAAGTTAATTAATACATGCATACAAATTTATATATATTAATAAACCATGTAAAATAAAAACAATGTACACAAATAATTTCTAGTAATAATTAAAATGTTAAAAAAAATATATGAAAACTCTATAGTAAAAAATAATAAAGTAAAAGCTTTAAAAATAACAAGAGGAACTAATTTTCTTTCCAATAATGACCCTAATAGATTCTTGTTAACCTAAAATACAGCAGCAAAAACAGAGAAATATGAAATCGCAGAAATGGTAGAGATAGTTGAATTGCAGAGAAATTCAGCAAATTGGGTTAAGGTAGTTGACGATATAGTGAGAATAGAGAAGAAAATTTTTCCCAAACATGAATCTTTAGCTCGATCTTTTGATGAAGAACTGAAAAAGAAGAATTCTGGGTTACTCTACACTCAATTTGGTGAAGAAATTGCTGGTTATGTTATGTATTCTTGGCCTTCTTCACTCTCTGCTTGTATCACTAAATTAGCAGGTCTGAACAATAAAAACCCTTTTCATTTTGTTTAATTTTAGGGTTTGGTTCGATTTTTCGGTTAATTTCAGGTGTTTGAGGTACTATGGTGCTGCAATTGCCAATTAGGATTTGATTCATTGCTATTTAAGTGTTTTTATTGAAATTTGCAGTGAAATTGTTGTTAGATTACTTGTAAAGAACTTATCTTGAAAGCCGAGTGTCTATTGGAAACAGTCGCTCTTTAACTTATTTTTGAGTCGAGGGTGTATTGGAAACAGTCGCTCTAACTTATTTTGAGTTGAGTTTTGAGTCGAAGGTGCATTGGAAACAGTCGCTCTAACTTATTTTGAATCAAGGGTCTATTGAAAATAACGAGGTAGAGGTCAGGTCATATATAAAAGAGCTTGTAAGTTTAATAACTGGTTAAATGGAAACAACATTATAGCTAGTGGAGTTTTCTAATATGTGTAACTATTGCTAAGCATGTCAATGTTTGTGGTGGGAGAAAGTTTTCGGATACTTTGTTGCGAGAAGCATTATTGTGCTTGGAATTGTAGTTGATACTGGTCTATGAAGTTCGGATCAATGTGACTTACAGTTAGGTCGGGATGATGAACTTTTGCGTGATGAGGTAGAATTTATCGGATTGGATAGGACCAATGTAATTTATGATAGGAAGTTATGATCATGCGGAACTCGAATGTGACTCTTTGTTAATGTTTTTTCGTATGAGAAAAGAACAATCAGGAGTGTGAATGTGACTACAAAAACGTTGGCTTTTATGCATGAATTCGTTTGCTGAACAAGTTTTGTTCTCTATGAATAGAGAGGTCGGAAAAATTGCTTCTGTTGTTTCAACGTTTTTCTCTGTAGCTTGGATTGGATGAAAGTGCAGCATTTCTAAATTAGAGAGCTGTTACGTAGTTTTCCCCTCCGAGCAAGCTGATATGTTACTATTGAGGAAACATTGAACCTTGAAATAGCTAGCAATTGTTTTTAAGGAATTTTGCAGGAGAGTTTAGTTATATCTTTCTCTGATCGTCATCATATTGTATCGCTATAGGGGAAGGCAGAACGTGAATTGATATTATTAGTATATATCCCCGATAAGTCAGTGAAGCATTGTCCATCATGTGACGTTTATTTTTCAAAAGAATTGCTTGCGTTCTGCTGTTATGAACTTTTTATCGTGATCTTTCTGCCTGTCTCTCTTGTTGTTCACTGGCCTGAATGAATCAACACAAGTCAAAAAAACGAGATTCACTTACAATATTCCTTCTGTTTTGGCATTTTTCGTTTTGTTTACTGATGCGTCGTTCTTGTGGAATACATCAGTTAAAGAGAACTACAGGGGACAAGGCCTCGGAGAAAAATTACTGAAGGCGGCAATCCAGAAATGCAGAACAAGAAACGTTCATCGGATATCGCTTCATGTAGATCCTACAAGAACTGCAGCCATGCAGCTATACAAGAAACTCAGTTTCCAAGTAGATACTCTTGTGGAGGGCTATTACTCTTCAGATAGAAATGCCTATAGAATGTATTTGGATTTTGACATGGAATAATAGCAATAATGATGTAAAGAGAAAAGTTTATCTTTCCATGATCCTGCAGCTGTCTCGTATTATTTTTTTAATGTAAACATCAACAACGTTAGGGCTGTTCAAAATCGAATCGAAATTGATAACCAGAATCGAAAATGAAGTTATTGGTCTACCAGTGTTGGATTATTGGTTTAGCGATTTTGATAATGGTTTTGAGTTTTTTTTTGTTATTGGGTTATTGATTCTTATGGTTTGAGGTTTTTTCTTAATGGGTTAACAGATAACCCGACAGTAAATTAAACAATTATATTTATACCATTTTGTATATATAGTCCTTGACTTAGAATTTGATTTCTTACTTTTATTTTTTGTTGTATCAAGCATTTGGTTATTGTACAATATAAAAGTGTTTGTTTTTTAGCAAGATGTAACTTGTGAACTTATGTGCATGGTTTATTTGGTTTGTCACATTGTTTCTAAGGTCTCATTTGTTTTCATTAAGATTAGAGCTATCAATTTGGGCTAGCCCACTCCATCCGGGCTAACCCATACAGGTTTCAACATTTTACGGGTCAAGCCGAGCTAGCCTATTTTTTGTGTGGGCAAGAAAACGGCCGGCCCAATCCACAAGTACGTGGGCTACAGGCTCGCCGGGCCAGCCCAATTTTAAAATTATATTATTTTTAGAATTATTAAATTAATTATAAATTATAATTTAAAAATATTATCATGAATATCGGCAAAACAATATAACATGATGTTAATGTTACTATTTTTTAATCAAATCCACAATTAAAATTATTTTTATAATACTTATTAAGTTTTCTTTCAAGTAAAAATATAAATATATAAATAGAAATATTAATCTAATTATTTTGAGTTTGAACTCTCTTTAATTTTAAATTTTAATATTATATTATTTTTTTTAATTAATTTTTATTGGCCCACGGGCCGGCCCTATTGATATTTCTCAAGCTCTACAAATCAGCAGACTTATTCAGACCGGGCTAAAAATCTCTTTTCTCAAATGTACTCCAAAAATCGTAGCCTAAACATATTAAATCCCAGGTTAGGCCAGACCGGTCCAACAAGCCTAGTCCATATTGACGGCTCTAATTAAGATTAAGAGGTCTGAATCTGAATACTCATCTGAATATTAAAATTTGCATTAAGACCGAGTGTTATAATCTGAATACACATCTGAATATTAAGATGTGGTGTCTAAATCTGAACACTAAATAATTAATGTTATTTGTTTTCGATATCTAAATGTAGAAGCGAAATTAAGCATTATATTAATAAAATATTATAAAATTTTCATTTCAACAAAATATGTAACTTTTGATTTTAAAGAAAAAGTTTTAAAAGTTTTAATAATCATATGATTTGGAGTACTATTTTTTCATTCAAAAACCTTGATAAACAACAATATACCAAAAAATATTATTGCATCCAGTGTTCTTGACACACATCAATACTAGAAAATTATTAATATAAAAAAAAGTGTTACTTGAAAGGATTTATGAAAACTTATCAGTTGGAAAAAATGGTGTTTGATTGAGAAAAATAAGAAAGAGAGTTTTTAGTTATGAGATAAAAAGGCACATCCAAAACAGAGAAGTTATAATTTATTATTTGTTAACTTATCAAATGATTTTGAATATTGTTAAGAGTCTCCTACAGATCTGATTCATTCAGACCTCTTTACACCCATTAAGAGATTTTAAAATATAAAACAAATGAACTTAAAGGGCTGAATGTGAATCATTCAGATTTAGACTTAAAAACCAAACATACTTAATGGACTGAATCTGAGTGATTAAGATTCAAACCTCCATTAAGTGCAAACAAGGCCTAAGTGATTTTCATTTATTTATTTATTGTGTCAAATCTTAATGGTTAAACCAATAATGATAAAAAATCGATAAACCAATAACCGATAAGTCAATATCTTAATGATTCTATAATGATTTAACATCTCTACAAATCGATAACAATAAGCCAAACTGATAAATTTTAAAATCAAACCAAATCGATCGATACGCAATCCTAAACAACTTACTGGAGAGAAAGGCGTGTATACAATCTACCCTATCTTATAAAGATAGAGTTGTTTCCGATAGACACTCGGCTTAAATAAAGTATATAAAGAACAAGCATGTAATGTAAATATAGTAGTGAAAATAGAAATTCAACTTAAGCAAAAGTATATAAAAGCACAAGTATGTAATATAAATATAATAATGAAGAAGTCATGGTGAAATTTGAAAACAATAAAGAGGAGATCGTGTTTTCGATAGACAATCGGCTTAAATAAAATATATAAAAGAACAAGCATGTAAGTATAATAGTGAAGAAGTCACGTTGAAAACATTTCAATAAAGAGGAGAAACACGTTGTCGTCGACAAATCAAAAATAGCAATAAATATCATATGTTGCTGCCCAGGATCGAACTGGGGACCTTTAGTGTGTAAGACTAACGTGATAACCACTACACCACAGCAACTTGTTGTCCATTTAAATGCATAGTTTTGTAAAACAATAATTATTGTTCTCACTAAACCTTTTAAATATTTATTTTGGTTTTGGTTGGTTCAATTTTATATTGGAAAATAAATTGTAAGAGATATTTAATGTACCCTTTAAATTTGGAGTTTTTTTTTTCTTGAATCATCTTTCAGCTATATATATATATATATGGTCACATAGGATCATTGCATCCACAAAATCAATAATTTCACTAGTTCAACAAATTGGATATCATTTTACCATCGTTATTTTTTTTTCAATTATTATTTTTAATAAAGGGTGAGTATATATATTTTTTCTTTTCAAACATCAATTATGAAATTATATTAAATATATTATTCTTATTGTGTTTTAAATAATAAATTTGACCAAATAGACGTCATATGTATCATAATAAATCCAAACAGTAAAACTTGAATTTAATAATTATTTTATTTTATTTTCGGATAGTTGAATGTATATACAAGATTGCCATAAGCTAACCTCAATTTGTTTGTCCTACTAAGTAAAAAGTAACGAAAGAGTGCTAATTAAGTAAGAAAATGGTTTACAAAGAAAATCTCTTTGATAAAAAAAAAACTAAAAACAATTATTTATCGTGTATACGATATCATTAATCAACCATATTACACCTTTATAATCTGAGATCGTTTGATAAAGTGTATTAGAAAAAATAATGCATGCATTAAATATATGTATTAGTAATATCGGGGAGGGGGATAGCGAGGGGATACATAGATCAACAACATTTTTTGTAGAAAATCTTTATAAATTTTCACAACCCATAAGAGTTAGATCTTTATGTCCTCATTTCCTTTCTCAAAATGGCAAGACTTATAATATTTCTCTATATTTAAGTTTAAATATTTCAAAATATTATAGGTTCTTGCTATTTTGAGAAGGGGGACGAAGATAAAAGAGGCAAATTAAACAATTTTTTTTGGATATAAACTTTATGTACGATATCTTGTCTTTTTTTATTTTTATCATGATGAATTTATATAGAGAGAGCAATGAAAATTTATAGTGATAGGAGAAAATGTGAAGATCTAGAGGACATTTATTACAATTAATCTATTTTAAATATTTTTTTTATTAAATATGAGATATTTTGCTAATAATTTGACCGTGAGATAGATGGATAAAAAAAATTAATTTCGGTGGAAATAAATAAATAGAGACATGACTAGAATAAACGTATTATATGTACACATACATAAAGCAATTAAATATGTAGTTATAATAAAATATTTAGTGTAATTTCACAATTAAAGTTACGAGATAAGTGTATATAAGTACTTTATTTATATCTCATAAAGATGGAAATATTGTTCTCGATCATTGAGGAGGAGGATGTAATGATGTGAATCATTACTTACATAGAATTTTGGACTATGAAGTAATTGTTTTCGATTTGTATTATCAAAATCAGAAAT
Organism: Solanum chilense; assembly: GCA_032847665.1. Lineage (NCBI taxonomy): Eukaryota > Viridiplantae > Streptophyta > Magnoliopsida > Solanales > Solanaceae > Solanum > Solanum chilense. The sequence goes on along the minus strand of CM064974.1, from coordinate 4,268,350 downwards.
TACTGATTCTAATAAATTGTTCAGAAACACGAAGTAACTGAAATTATAAAATCAGTAAGAGAGATGAACAAAAATTTAATTCACAAATAATAAAATCTGTAAGAACGTACCAGAATTTGAAAAAAATCTTTTAAATCGATAAAAGATCAAGTCTACTGAACTCACATTGTCCCCTTAAGGAAATTATTCCCCTCTAGTAACCGAGGTTTGATTTGGAAAATAACCTCCCAGGGTAAAATGATCTTAATCAGCAGAGTGTAGATACCAAAAACTCTACTGTCAGCAAATCAATCCACAACAGGAAAGTACACGAAGAAAAATGTGTGCAGAAGAAGAAGAAGAAGATCAGAAAAATTCATTGGAAATATTCTGAAGAATGAGTGTATTTATAGGCAAGAAGAATATGTTCTGAAAGGTTGCAACCCTTTCAGAATTCACACGACCATTAATGAAAGTTTGCAACCTTTCAAATGATACTGACTGTTCTTGAAAGTTACAACCTTTCAGAACAGTCATGGCGGGAAATTTAAATAAAACGGAAAAGTTCAAATAACATGGGTCGCGCGCGGATCCGAGTTGGGTTTAGGGTTAGTCAACTAAAAAGTTGAAACATTTTCGATTAATTTTCAATTTCTGTTATCAACTAATTAATTGAAAATATTTTTTTGGTCATTTAATTAATTAATTAAATAATTAATACAAACTTCGTACAATAAATAATCTCTCGATCGATTGCCGAAACCGAGACGAGCGACGATGGCGGCGCGAGGGGGTCCCTCTTACCAACCCTTTTAACAATTAATAGGAGTGTTTCTGTATTTAAACTCTCCTATTTTTCTTTCCATCACCGATGAGGGACAAATGTCTTTTCATTAAAGCATGAGAGGACTTCAAGTTCCCAACTCTTCAAGTTCTCAACTTTTCAAATTCCTCTCCTTCCCTCTATTTTCCATCAATTCTTGCTACATACCCAACAGTAATTTGATAGGAAATTAAAGCAATATCTTTTTGCATGAAATGGTTATTGAACGTGTAACGTTGTGAATTTCAAGCCTCGACAAGTTATTTACGCGGGATAGTAAAATTACACAATATTTTTTTCATCATTATATGTTTGATAAAATTAATGATTGTGTTGAACAGAAATATAGGCATATATATAGCTGAAACTAATAGAGCATTACTATAGTATGTTAAAGTTCCCTTTGGACTAATGATTTTTGAAATTACAGTCTACACCATTAAGGCCACCAAAATCAATTCTTTTTTTCGAAACTATTTCGAATTGAAGTTAAGGTGCACGCCATGTTTGCAGTTAAGATATAAATTTCTGGAATTTTAATATATTTGAAGTTAATTCTTGACCAGTCAAATTTTAAATTTGTATATTTACTTTATCACCATCAACTTATTTGCAAGAGTAATTGCAAAGAGATCATTTGAACTCTTTCGACAAAAAATTGCACTGTATATACTGAGCCAAAATTATTTTATATTTATATATATTTTAGTGAAATCCATATATAGTTATTGAATTTTTTTTCTCTGATTCTACTGAAAGTGAAAAAAGTAAGGATAGAGATGCCCAAACACAATAAAAATATGTATTTTTGTGCGATCCCCATTTCTTGATTTCATAACTTAAATATTATTAGGTAATTTGACAAGAATATTTTATTAGAGTCGATGTTCATTTTTGAAAGAAGAAAAAACTAAACTTATAGGCTCAAAAATGAATATACGAAAGAGAAAAAGGTTTGATATACCCTTCAACTTTATTATTTGGAACTGATATGCCCTCGTTATAAAAGTAACTCATATATATCTTTACTATTATGGAAACGGCTCACATAAGAGTATAATCCAATTCTAATTACTTATTTGAATCGGTTTGGATTTCAATTTCTTGAAATCCAAAAAATCTAAATTGAAGTTATCACCGCTAGTGCATAGTAATTTGAACGGCCTAAATGTTCATCCTTAGCTGAACATATGATAAAAAGTTTTCAATTAACATTTCTAATTCATTTATATTTCGTAAAAGCTTTTATATTATATTATACAAATATCCATTACGTTAATTACAAAGAATTATATCTTATTGATCTTTTAATTATACACATTAACTTCAATTGAAATACAAATAACATGTAAGTTAAAATCATCCACATCATGCCAAAAGAGGAGTGTTAAAATTGGAAAGAAAAAGAAAAGAAAGAGCAAATTTTTAGATCACAATGCATATAAAAAAGCAAAGTACATTATAGTATTACGCAAAAGTATAGCTTTGATAATAATGGAAAAAAAATGAATGAGAATATTAGTATAAATCAATAATAAATTTAATCAAATAGACGTCATATGTATCATGATAAATCCAGACAGTAAAACTTGAATTTATATTTTATTTTATTATTTTATTTTCGGATAGTTGAATGTATATACAAGATTGCCATAAGCTAACCTCAATTTGTTTGTCCTATTAAGTAAAAAGTAACGAAAGAGTGCTAATTAAGTAAGAAAATGGTTTACAATGAAAATCTCTTTGATAAAAAAAAAAAACTAAAAACAATTATTTATCGTGTATACGATATCATTAATCAACCATATTACACCTTTATAATCTGAGATTGTTTGATAAAGTGTATTAAAAAAAATAATGCATGCATTAGATATATTTATTAGTAATATCGGGGAGGGGGAATTGAGAGGGGATACATATATCAACAACATTTTTTTAGAAATTCTTTATAAATTTTCACAACCCATAAGAGTTAGATCTTTATGTCCTCATTTCCTTTCTCAAAATGGCAAGACTTATAATATTTATGTATATTTAAATTTAAATATTTCATAATATTATAGGTTCTTGCTATTTTGAGAAGGGGGACGAAGATAAAAGAGGCAAATTAAACAATTTTTTTTGGATATAAACTTTATGTACGATATCTTGTCTTTTTTTATTTTTATCATGATGAATTTATATAGAGAGAGCAATGAAAATTTATAGTGATAGGAGAAAATGTGAAGATCTAGAGGACATTTATTACAATTAATCTATTTTAAATATTTTTTTTATTAAATATGAGATATTTTGCTAATAATTTGACCGTGAGATAGATGGATAAAAAAAATTAATTTCGGTGGAAATAAATAAATAGAGACATGACTAGAATAAACGTATTATATGTACACATACATAAAGAAATTAAATATGTAGTTATAATAAAATATTTAGTGTAATTTCACAATTAAAGTTACGAGATAAGCTGTATACAAGTACTTTATTTGTATGTCATAAAGATGGAAATGTTGTTCTGATCATTGAGGAAAGGAGGATGTAATGATGTGAATCATTACTTACATAGAATTTTGGACTATGAAGTAATTGTTTTCGATTTGTGTTATCAAAATCAGAAATTACTGATTCTAATAAATTGTTCAGAAACACGAAGTAACTGAAATTTATAAAATCAGTAAGAGAGATGAACAAAAATTTAATTCACAAACAATAAAATCTGTAAGAACGTACCAGAATTTGAAAAAAATCTTTTAAATCGGAAAAAACAAGTCCACTGAACTCACAGTGTCCCCTTAAGGAAATTATTCCCCTCTAGTATCCGAGGTTTGATTTGGAATATAACCTCCCAGGGTAAATTGATCTTAATCAGAAGAGTGTAGATACCAAAAACTCTACTGTCAGCGAATCGATCCACAGCTAGAAAGTACACGAAGAAAAATGTGTGCAGAAGAAGAAGAAGAAGATCAGAAAAATTCGTTGGAAATATTCTGAAGAATGAGTCGTATTTATAGGCAAGAAGAATATGTTCTGAAAGGTTGCAACCCTTTCAGAATTCACACAACCATTAATGAAAGTTTGCAACCTTTCAAATGATACTGACTGTTTTTGAAAGTTACAACCTTTCAGAACAGTCATGGCGGGAAATTTAAATAAAATGGGAAAGTTCAAATAACATGGGTCGCGCGCGGATCCGAGTTGGGTTTAGGGTTAGTCAACTAAAAAGTTGAAACATTTTCGATTAATTTTCAATTTCTGTTATCAACTAATTAATTGAAAATATTTTTTTGGTCATTTAATTAATTAATTAAATAAATAATTAATACAAACTTTGTACAATAAATAATCTCTCGATCGATTGCCGAAACCGAGACGAGCGACGACGGCGGCGCGAGGGGGTCCCTCTTACCAACTCTTTTAACAATTACTAGGAGTGTTTCTATATTTAAACTCTCATATTTTTCTTTCCATCACCGATGAGGGACAAATGCATTTTCATTAAAGCATAAGAGGACTTTTCAAGTTTCCACTCTTCAAGTTCTCAACTTTTCAAATTCCTCTCCTTCCATCTATTTCCCATCAATTCTTGCTACATACCCAACAGTAATTTGATAGGAAATTGAAGCAACATCTTTTTGCATGAAATGGTTATTGAACGTGTAACGTTGTGAGTTTCAAGCCTTGACAAGTTATTTACGGAGGATAGTAAAATTACATAATATTTTTTTCATCATTATATGTTTGATAAAATTAATGATTGTGTTGAACAGAAATATAGACATATATATAGCTGAAACTAATAGAGCATTACTATAGTATGTTAAAGTTCCCTTTGGACTAATAATTTTTGAAACTACAGTCTACACCATTAAGACCACCAAAATCAATTTTTTTTTCGAAACTATTTCGAATTGCACCAGATTATACTCTATTACGTGTGATTGGTTGTCTTTGTTTTTCTTGGCTTTTATCACCACCAACTTATTTGCAAGAGTAAGTGCAAAGAGATCATTTGAACCCTCTGGACAAAAAATCGTACTGTATATACTGAGCCAAAATTATTTTATATTTATATATATTTTAGTGAAATTCATATATAGTTATTGAATTTTTTTTCTCTGATTTACTGAAAGTGAAAAAAGTAAGGATAGAGATGCCCAAACACAATAATATATGTATTTTTGTGCAATCCCCATTTCTTGATGATGATTTCATAGCTTAAATATTATTAGGTAATTTGACAAGAATATTTTATTAGAGTCAATGTTCATTTTTGAAAGAAGAAAAACTAAACTTCGTTATAAAAGTAGCTCATATATATCTTTACTATTATAGAAACGACTCACATAAGAGTATAATCCAATCCTAATTACTTATTTGAATCGATTTGGATTTCAATTTCTTGAAATCCAAAAAATCTAAATTGAATTTATCATCGCTAGTGCCTAGTAATATAAACAACCTAAATGTTCATCCTTAACTGAACACATGATAAAATGTTTTCAATTAACATTTCTAATTCATTTATATTTCGTAAAAGCTTTTATATTATATTGTACAAATATCCATTACGTTAATTACAAAAAAATATATCTTATTGATCTTTTAATTATACACATTAACTTTAATTGAAATACAAATAACATATAAGTTAAAAACATCCACATCATGCCAAAAGAGGAGTGTTAAAATTGGAAAGAAAAAGAAAAGAAAGAGCATTTTTTTAGATCACAATGCATATAAAAAGGCAAAGTACATTATAGTATTACGCAAAAGTATAGCTTTGATAATAATGGGAAAAAAAGTGAATGAGAATATTATTACAAATCAATATACTCCTCCATTCATTTTATTGGTTTACTATATAAAAATAAATATTTGTTTTCACTCATTTAATCAAAATGTAAGAGAGTATTTGTTATTCTATATGTATTTTATTATTTTCATTAAGTATTATTATAAATGAGATGACTTATGATAATTAATAGTTATATAGTAATAGTAAATATATATTATTTCATTTATTATTTTTTTTCATTTTTATTTATATGATGACATTATTTGAATTGATAAAATTTAAGGGAGAATATATAAAAATTTTGAAGTTTATGATCTAAAATATTTCTCGACCCAAACTTAGATTAAGTTGTCAGTTAATGTCAACTAAGGATTGTGTTTATGTATTATATCTTTTTAAATCGCGTTAAACATAAAGAAGTAACCATGTATAGACTCAGAGGTGATAATAGCTTCAAAGAAACTTCCATTGAGTAGACTTACTTGAATTGATTTACCAACCTGAAATGTGCACAAAATTTGCCAAGTCTTACGCTGTATTGTATATCATTGAAAGTTCCAAATTCTTTAATTTTTAAAAGTTAGATGGTCATTGGTCAAGGCAATGTAAGATGTACAATACCATTTCACTCTAAAGACTAATAAAAATTGTCCCACTTGTCTTGTTTCCATTTTTTTTATTTCTAGATCTTGATTTTGTAACTGAACCCAACTCCCAAAATCCAATCTTGCTGTTAAAGATTGGATTTTTAGGGTCAAAGTATCTGTTAAACCTTCAAAGTTGCTGTTTTTTCAGTTAAAGATTGGATTTTTGGGTCAATATATCTGTTAATACCTTCAAAGTTTCTGTTTTCATCAGTTAAAGATTGGATTTTTGGGTCAAAACATCTGTTAATACCTTCTAATTTGCTGCTTTTTTTTTCAGTTAAAGATTGGATTTTTTGGGTAGATGGGTATGACAGGTGTCCAAGAAAATGGACATGGGGAAATGGGTATGTCAGATTTTCCATTGGGGAGCAAGAACAAGTATAAAAGAATGGATTCTGTGTTTACAGATGATGATGATCAGTATCAGTTGGAAAAGAGGAAGAAGAGTACTAGAAAATATGTTTTTGGTTGTGCTGTTTTTGCTTCACTTAACAATGTCCTCCTTGGTTATGGTAAATCTTATTATAGTTTTTACATGTCTGTTGTTCTTTGCTTCATGAATTATGAAATCAAAGTATTAGGAGTGTATGTGTATTGATACTTGCTGTGAGATGTTCTTATTCCTAAAGATTGACTTTTTTTTCAAGATTTGTGTTTTGAGCTTTGACTTGTGATATACTAGTTTGTACTAGATTTTGAAACTAAAAAGGAATGTATGTGTTACGTAAATTGCGACAGAACGAGTATTAATCTAGAGTAGTGGTGATTATATAAGCAGTAAATTTAGCAAATGTGAATGCTTGTCTCTGGAGAAAATGTATGTGATTCAAGATTGAAGCCAAACAATCCTTTGGGCAGTGAGAGAACTGATATTTTTTGTGTAACAGTATGGTGTCAATCTTGGAGTTTTAAGTGATGATATTTTGATTGATTCATTACATCTAATCATATATTGGGGTTGATCTTTTCTGACTTTTAGTTGAGTGACCATATGAGAAATCAATCCTTACATATAGGGGATGTATAAAACCTTACACCAAAACTTGTCATAGGAAGGAAGGACTCCCTTCATTACGAGTCGATAAAATGAACTCTAGAGCAAAAGCAAGTGACTTCCCTCAATGAATACATGGATCATAACAAATTCTTAGACTAGGCATTGCAGACCTGTCATGTCTAAAAATGTCCGCAACTTGCTAGACAGATCAACTAAAGTAGATACTTGAAGATCCTATACACTTTGAGAAGCACGGGGTGCAATTCGTTAGCAAGTAACAATAATGTTGTTATCTTCTCTAGCACAATGCAGCAAGGAGAAGTACAAATGGATGGAGCTTAATTGCATTAATAATGTATTCTTTACTTTTATGGATTTAATCAGGGAAATGTTTAACTAATAGTCCAGTTTCTGCAAGCTCTAGTTTGTTATTAGTGGAGAAATAACCTGCTTTATCTACTGGAATTCAAGAGAAAGTGTGAGAATTCTCATCTAACTTTTACTAAATACGTGTAGTACAAGTGATATAGTACATTATAATTCATTTTGAATACGTCTTACCCAGTTTCAGAGTAGCCGAAAATAAATCCAGGGTGGGGATTCTGGGGTACAAAGAAATGCTTTCGAATGTATTCATCAATTCATGTAGCTGCACGCTGGTCGCTGTTTCTTTATAAAGTTTATTGACAAGTTGAGGTTTGATTTCGATGCTTATGTTTTCAATTTGCAGATGTAGGTGTCATGAGTGGAGCAATCTTATTCATTCAGCAAGATTTAAAAATAACAGAAGTTCAACAAGAAGTTCTTGTTGGTGTTTTGAGCATAATTTCACTTATAGGTAGCTTAGCTGGTGGAAGAACATCAGATGCGATTGGTAGAAAGTGGACGATGGGGTTCGCTGCTGTTATTTTTCAAATAGGTGCAGCTGTAATGACTATTGCTCCTTCGTTCGAAATACTAATGGTAGGAAGGATTTTAGCTGGTGTTGGCATAGGCTTTGGCGTCATGATTGCACCCGTCTATATAGCTGAGATATCACCAACTATTGCTAGAGGCTCACTCACATCATTTCCTGAGATTTTTATTAATCTAGGAATTCTACTCGGCTATGTATCAAATTATGCATTCTCCGGTCTTTCAGCACATATAAGCTGGCGGGTAATGCTTGCTGTTGGAATTCTTCCTTCAGTCTTTATTGGAGTAGCTCTCTTCATCATCCCGGAGTCACCAAGGTGGTTGGTTTTGCAGAACCGAGTAGAAGAAGCAAGGTTGGTTCTTATGAAAACAAATGAAAATGATTCGGAAGTTGAGGAGAGACTAGCCGAGATACAACAAGCTGCTGGAACTGCAGACACAGACAAACCTGTCTGGCGTGAATTGTTAAGCCCCTCTCCTGCTCTACGTAGGATGCTGATCACAGGTATTGGAATTCAATGTTTCCAACAGATTACCGGAATTGATGCAACTGTTTACTACAGTCCCACAATTTTTAAAGCAGCTGGTATTGAGGATGAATCAAAGCTTCTGGCTGCTACAGTTGCTGTGGGTGTCAGCAAGACAGCATTTATATTAATAGCCATCATTCTCATTGACAAAGTCGGACGAAAGCCACTGCTCTATGTGAGCACAATTGGTATGACTACATGTTTGTTAGGCGTGGGGATCACTCTACTTTTAATGAAAGAAGGATCAATCAGCATCGCGCTAGCCATACTATTCGTTTGTGGGAACGTAGCATTCTTCTCAGTGGGGATTGGCCCCGTCTGTTGGGTTTTAACATCAGAAATCTTTCCCTTACGACTTCGTGCTCAAGCATCAGGGCTCGGAGCAGTAGGTAATAGAATGTGCAGTGGGCTCATCGCGATGTCTTTTCTCTCTGTTTCCCGTGCAATAACAGTTGGTGGAACCTTCCTAATCTTTTCAGTAATCTCCGCACTGTCTGTTGCATTCGTCTATAAACACGTTCCAGAAACGAAAGGCAAATCGTTGGAGCAGATAGAGTTGTTGTTCCAGGATGAATACACATTTCAAGGAGGTGAAGTGCAACTTGAAGATGTTGAACATCTAGTGCAGAAGTGATACAAAAGTCCTTGTTGATTACATGTTAAACACACTGATTGAATTGAATCATTATTCATTTGGAGTGGCTATCTGCAAGTGCCACTACAAGAGAAGCCACGGAGATCACACCATACATCGATTACTTATAGTGAAACAGATACAAATATCGAAGGTTGAGACAGGATATGTAACCTCTTATTTATCGAAAGAATCTCCATGTTGAACATTTTTCGAAATATATATTGTTTTATTGGCTAAATGAAATAAAGAGGGTTACTTCTTTGGCTGTAAATGATTTATCTTTGTAGTGACAATTGCTGTATCCAAGCATAGTAACAAACAGATGATATCATTTTTCTGTTCAATCCCTACAAAATAAAACAGGGAATCCTCTCTTCATGTCCCATAAGGCCTTCAGTGTGGAATTAAACGAGAAAGTTCGCTCTAATGTGATAGCTCACAAACTACACAAGAAAGATATTTCAAATAAAATTCCATGGTCAAACGCTAGCTTATTTCACTCAGAAAATTCGAGAATGTTTACAGTTAGGAAATGTAATTTCATGCATAAATCTAATGAATTTTGTATAACAAGTAAAAGGAAAGATACACTCAACAAACAAACACACACACACATTCCTTTCTGCTAGCATTTTTTCTTTTGCAGTTTTTCTTTCTTGAGAGCCTTGAACATAGCTGCAATTTCATCGTAATCCGGAAGTTTAGGATGGACATAGCTTATCAACGACGATCCTTCACTAGGCTCGTGAATTACTGGAAATGAATTTGATCGAAGAAAGTTATCCGCGAGGTTATCATTAGGCCTTTCAACTGGCATAGTCCTTGTCCTCATATAAAGTTGTCCGCGAGTCATTGCTGGTGCTGATGATGAAAAAGTAAACGAACAACCCTCCAAATCATCCGTCATGAATGATGCATCCTTCATAGCGATAAGTCTCGTCTTTTGCAGAGGGGAAATACTCACATTGATATGATCAGTATGATCAGTATCCATCTTTAACATTAAGGGAAAGAGAGGTCCTCTGAACATGAAAAGCCTCTGATCTTGAAAGTTTAAGTCTTTGCTTAGAATAGACTCAAACTCCTCAACGTCGTCCTTATAAGCTAATTGATCTGTCGTTTGTCCAGATATAAAGCCATTGGTTCTCCTAAACTCTCTTTTCATTACAAGCTCAGGACTAGAAACTGTACATTGAGACGAATAATCACTACATCGAACAGGTTTTGATACTCTTTCATGCTCATTGTTCCTCGAACAATGAACTGAACCTATAGAAGTTTGCTCGATTGCTGATAAATAATCCGTAGAAGTTTCATCAGTTGCAGATGAACAATCAATCGATACATTATGTGCTTCTGTCGCGATGTTGGAATTCTTCAATCTCATCTCTCCATCTCTCTTGTTACCAGTCACCTACACATCTCAAGTATAAACAGTTAGTGATAGTTCAGGTAGAAAACGTAAACACTAAACCACAATTACTAGGTTCTGTCGAATTCGTAAACAGCATAACAAAATTACCTGTTGTTGTTGTTGTGATTCATTTCTGTATTCAAGAAGTAAAGGTCCTTGTTGAAAGCAAATCCTTGCTATTTCATCCACTAATTTATATTTCACTTCATTTGAAACAGACTTTATACACAAGTTCTGTTTTATCTGTATATATAACAAAACTTACAAAAATTTACAACCTCAACTAACTCATTATAGTAAAATGTGGGCAAACCTGATGGTTCACAAGATTTCCAGGAAGTAATTCAAGTGCAGATGTTTCGAATTTCTTCCCATAACGTTGTACGAAGAGCTTCCTTATCGTAGGAAGCTCTGGTAAATTGCCAAGTCTCGTAGATGCAAATACGAGACTTGACACTGCTTCATTGATGTCATTTGGACAATCTCTGTATCAAAACAAAGATCGACAAGTATCAGATCAACTAAAAGATAACTACACGTTACTACTCGTACATAATATTAATTCCTTACTTGTGTCTACGTATATATGGAAGGTTAATGAGGATAAATTCACAAAAATTCTCCAATAAATCATATACTACCAACATATTGTCATCCATAAATAGTTGATCAACCTGAAAATAAAAAATAAAAATTCAACTTGTTACATGGACTAATAATCCGTATATCTACTTAAAAACACGTGAATTTTAGATGTACATTTCTATCAGAACGTTGTTAGAATTATGAAATTTTCGATATACGTACCCTATCAAAGACAATTTGGTAATGTCCATGTCTAAGTAGTTGCCCTAAATCATCTTTCAATTGCTTAACAATGCAACTTCTCTTGTTCTTCAACAGTTTAAGCCGGCATTTAACTCTTTTAATCAAATTCTTACTGCCAAAAAAAATAAATTAGTAATTACGTTAGACAGACGCTCTGTCTAGTAGTATAAATTCATAAAAAAAATAAATTATAATGAAGTTAAATTGAAATTGTACGTACCATTTAGTAGCTTTTCTCCATCCAAAAATTACATCAAACATGTCAACAGAAATGTGTACGATACGATAGGTAACCTTAATACGTAGCGATAAATTAATCGACACGAGTGAACTATTGCTAGAGAATTATTGTGTCAAGTGAATGATGAAAATGGAAAAGATGAAAGAGCATGTGTGTTTTCACTTTTTTAGCTAAAAGAGAAAGTAAATATTTTTGGTTGAAGAATATATGAACTGAACCACTAGTAATAAAGTTTGTATTTTTATATAAAGTTTAGTTTAAGGGGAAAAAGAAAAGGTAAAAAGATGAAATTAACGAAAAATATTAAAAGCAGCTTTATTAACTGCTTCTCCACTATACTCATAAGTCATAACCATTATCCCATTAATTTTTTATCACGTTCGCTAATCCCCACAACTCATTTCACTTATCCAAAATAATAATAATAATAATGATAATAATAATAATAATAATAATAATAAACAAAATGTATGTTTGTTAAGCTCAAATTACGGAGATAACACTATTAGGTTAATTTTTAAATTGTAAGTCTTAACTCTAAACTATGGTGAATCAATTATTTGATATTTATTGACATCACGATTTGAGAAAAAGTACGTTTAAGTTATCCTCTATTTTGCTTAAAATGTCATATTTTAAGTAATTAATTAAAAAGAAATAAGAGTCAATTTGGATAAAAAGTGGCAACAATAATTTTAAATATTTTTCTAAAAAATGAAATATTTTAAAACAATCTCAAGTTTAGAGAACGACTAATATTTTGAACCAATCAAATGATAATTTGATAATGTTTTTAAAGATAGTGATTGACATTTGGCTAAGACAAAAGAATTAATAATTTGATAATTGAAGTTTTAGAAAAAATATAATACATAAATATAAATATGATCTTTAACTTGGTGACGATCGATTTATGATCTTTAACTTTACATAAGTATAAGTAGATATTTAAATTTATATAAAATTAAAAAATTAAATATACATTCGCTCTACATGACACTCTTAAAACATAACGTGTGTTTACTAGTTTATTTTGAATCATAGCATTATCATTTGCTCATGTCCTAATTAAACGCATGCTCTGATTTCTTGTCTATTTTGGTGGTCCTGTTGGGGGTCAAAGAAACAGTTCATCACCATTTAATAAACCCCTTTTGGAAAGAAAAAAAAAGAAGGCCAATATTTTTTTCTAAAAAATAAGAATTTTTTTTAATTTTCCATCCTATCTTCGATATCAACAGTAGAATCATCTGACTAAATTTGAATTTGCGCAATAAGGTTAAAATGCTTTCTAACAAAAATGACTTCATATTAGAAAATTCGAATTTAAAACTGCGTGATTAAGAATGAAAGAGTACTTATCACTCCATCACAATCCTTGTTGATAAATAAAAAATAAAATAATAACGTGCCTTTACATTTTTACTTTTAATATTGTTGAAATTTCTAAATTATTTTATCATATTTCGATTAGTAAGGTGAGTATATTTTTTAAAAAAAAAAATAAAAAAATATATATATATATATATAACACAAAGTGGACTATATCACATTAGTTTGTAGGCAAGCAACTGATAACAAAGTAGGCATAATGATTGCAAGCAGTGGTACAAAAAGTCATATTCTTAAAACCTTTTATACTTTTTTATACATTTCTTTTGCAGATAACTATAAGATAGTAATCATAATTATTCCTTAATTATATTCTCCAACACAATTTGATTCCCTTTTGATATTTTAAATTGAGAACTTATCGAAAATAATTTTTTTTTTAAAAATAAGGAATAAGATTTTTATATATATATTTTTTTTTCATTAAGCGATTTTATTTATAGAATTACACCTAACAACTTATTGTTGTTATGCTCTATAATATGACACCATTAGCTTTCATCACAAATTTTGTGACGGTTATTTGGTGGTAATTGATATAATTATCGCTATATTTTTCTATCTATGAGCGACAATAATAAATACGAATATTTGTCTTCAATATTTTATTAATCTATTCTTCGTCATAAATGTTACAATTAATCTGAAAATTAATATTATTCAAATTCTGAATTTATTGCTTTAAAATGTCAAGACATGAATTTTCCGAAATTAAAGAATGAGAAGAGGAAAGAAGAATGAAAAATAGAGCCAAAGATGAGATCAAACTTCTCTCACTTTTTTCTTTCCTATATATTTAGAACAACAACTATGAAACACGTATTAAATGGATTTTATTTTTTAAAAAGAAAATAAAGATTAAAAATTAATTTCTCACCGACAAAATAAAAATTCAAATAATCAACTAGCTGAACTATTAAAATTTTCGAACAACATTGGATGTTTGTTTGCCTTAAAATTTTCATTCATCATTCACAAATAATATATCTTTTAACACAAATAAATGTTCTATTACATATGAAGATATGCTATTAATTCCAATAAACAATTATAAAATAAAAAATAAATTTAAAAAATCAACAACATTTTATGACTCTAGAAGGAGAAACACCACCAATACCAGAATTAGAATTAGTACAAGATTTTATAGTATGAGCCCTCATAAAAGAAAAAATAGAAATCATAGCACATTTAACTTTTAAAACAATTTTCTTCAATTTCTTTTTCCTTAAATTCTTTGAAGATTCCAATTTATAGCTTTGCAAAAATATATTTCTTTTTCTTGCCCTTTCCCTTCTATAACTAATTGAACTCAACATAATTGGACTACTTCTTTGTTTTACACTCCTTTTTAATTTCATAATTGTTCTTCGAACACTATGACTACGATCTTCATCATTTTGTATCGAACCTTCCATGGTTTGTGGTTGATCCAACGGCTCGTATCGATCCACTCGTCTGCTAAAACTTAACGGGGTGTTTCGTACCAGACTTGTCATAGTTAATGCTCTGATTCCACGTTTGTTCTCCTTTTTAAACTTTGGAAATATTTGGTATATGGAGAATTTTGGTGGTAGAGTATAGTTTTAGCTATGAATATATTTATATATAAATCAATTGGCCTTTGATGGATTGTGTATTTATTTAGTTAAATTATTGATGATATTTTAAATGTGTTTATTTGACTCTACTTGCCAATTTTTAGTCTAGGTAGGCGGCTTGGTTGTTTGAAAAAATTAAATAATTTTAGTATAAGAAAATGACAAAAATGGTACATTATATTTAAAAGTAGGTTCAAAATAGTCCATATAAGTATCACTTGAATAAATTTTGACCCTTTATATTTACAAAATAATGTAGTTTTAATCTTCAATAAATATTTATCAAATATTAATTATTGCTCCGTCTTAATTGATATGATATAATCTGAATTTTGAAAGTCAAACTTTTTTATTTTGACTGTTTATTCGGACATATGATTTTTAACATTTTGATAAATTTGAAAGATTAAAACTATTATTTTTTTTAATATACACTCAAATATAAGGGATCATTTTTGTTATTATGTCGATATAGTATTGCAAATATTAAAATTGGTAGTCAAAGTCAAGAAGGTCATATTCAAGACATTTATTGGATTAGTTAGAATTTAAGAAAAATGTAATTAAATGTCAATTGTTTTCACTTCATATAAGTCAATATAAAGAATGGGCTCTAAGTAATACTTAATAAATAAGAAAAGAAATAAAGAAGAAACTTCTTTCAAGCACAAAATATTTGACTACATATGGTCATCTTGCAATCAAATGTTACTTTGGAGAATTTGTTTGTTAAAAAGAAATATTAGTAGAAATAATTGATGGTTGTTGGTCGGATTTAATTAAAAATTTACTCGTAATGAGTAATTTTGATAGAAATTGAATAATTTTGGTTAAATTGGACGAAATCGTAAACCAAGGGATATAGTTGTTAAGTATTATAACAACAAGATAATAGTCTGACAAATATATGGGTTTTTTTCCTTGTTTATAATGTTCATCGGCTGTTTTCATATATATTTTGATTAAATCGATAAAAAAAATATAAAATTTTGTAGAATTTTAATAAGAATATAATTATCAGCTACCGTATTAAAAAGTGTTTTGGTCCTAGTCATGTATGTCATAAATATTTATTTATCATAAGAATCATCGATAGGGTCGCTATTTAACTAAATCTCGTTGACATTCCATGAGTGAAGAAACAAGACTATACTATATTCTAAAATATATTAATATATTGTAAAATGAAGCAATTTATTTAACTAAAACATTTAATATATCTAGAAATTGAGACTAATGGATGTAATTAATTAAATCCTAAAACATTGAATTTATGTTTCAAAAATGACCATCGGACATCATTGGATCCTAAGTATTATTTTTATTCCACTAGATTAATAAAATTTTGCTTAATATACAATATAGTAAGAAAAATAATAGGAAAAATGCACAAGTATCCCTTTAATCTATGTCCGAAATTTCAGAGTCACTATTATACTAAGGTCCTATTGCCCCCTGAACTTACTATGTAAATAATTTTCTATCTCTTTTTGGCCTCGTGGCACTAACTTGTGGGCCCAGCGCGTGTTGACATTTTTTTTCAAGCTAATGCCGCATAGGCCGATAAGGGGTAGAAAATTATTTATAAAATATGTTCAGGGGGTAATAGGAATTTAGTATAGTATAAGTGTCTCTGAAATTTCGGACGGAGGTACTTATGAATTTTCCCAAGATAATATATAAACTAAATCATAGCATAGTTTTGGAAGAATTTAAGCACGTGTTTTAATATTTTTGAAAGTGAATAATAACTGTATACACTGAACATCAACCAAATATTACGGCCCATTATATATAGATTGGGCTTGTCCATCACCATGAAGCCCAATATGAAATTAAAAAGAAAAGAAAAGAAAAAAACAATATTTAATTGGATTGAATTTTCAATTTTGTGGTGTTGTTAAAAGAGAATTTTTTGTTAATAATGTTATTTGCATCTATATTTATGAAAAATAATGAGATTTTATTCCATTATAAAACCTTTAAAGTATTTTAATTTTGAAAACTTAGCAGAATATATTGATTCATGTATACATAATAATAGTGAAATACATTCGCGCAAGTAATAAGCGTACTCACACGCATACAATATACAAAATGCATCATATATATGCTGGTAACAATAGTGAAATACATTTTATATGTGCACTTAGTAAGTGTACGTAGCTTCTCATATAAAACATATTTGTTTAATTATATCCATTCAGATAATTAATATATTAGTATAATTTATATCTTTTACATGCTTTTAAAAAAAAAATCATAAATAAGATCTACTACTCTGAAAGAAATTTTTTAAAATTTATTAACTTATTTGGACTCTCAAAACAATTAAAAATAATAAAAGATAGTAATATTTTTTTCCTAAAACATCAAATAAATATTTATATATAATCAAATGAACAACATATATAAACGAATATATATATAAATATATATATAAAAACTCCAAACTATCGTTAAATAGATAAATATAGAACCTCAGTTTGATGTGTCAAAGCAATTCAATTAACTTGTTAAAACATGTGAAAATATTCACATGGGGTATGAACATTTTATCAATTTAAGTAATCATAAAAGAATACTCTAATATTTAATAAAAGTAATAAATACATCACATGCAATAGAAATCACATTTTGGAGTTTTCTTTAATTTTGTGTGAGTAAAAATAACATTTATAGCAGTCACATTTGAGTACACTAAGCTCATAAATTTACTATATTTACTTTTCATCTTTGAGATCATGTTACCATAATTTTTACCAATATAATATTTATTATAATATATGCTTTCTTCATTTAAAGCTGGTCCATGAAAATTGACAAACCTACTTCAATTCACCATTCAAATGTTCACGTTAAAACAACATTTTTTTTTGTCATAGTAAATCTTTGTACCATAAATTAATCACCATACTTCACAAAAAAAAAAATATTAAGAAATATTCTCTTTGTCTAATTAATCATAAAATTAAGATAATATTAATTAATATTTCTCATTTTTTCCTTAGAATTAATTGAAAAGATATGAATTAATCACATAATATTTGTACGATCAAATCATTTAAAATATAATTACAACTATATTTGTTTAATAGAAGCACTGTCCGGGTAATCGAGTGGAATTAATAAGCTTAATTATAACATATTAAATTACGTTCATAATGTAAGAAATTCATTACACTATCAATTACTATAATTTAAATAAATAGATATCTCTTAGACTTAGACTGTATCTTTTTGGCGGTAATAAATATATATGTTTTAATAAAGAGTGTAAATTTTTTTATCGACATTAGTTAATTTCTATTGGATTCAGTGTCACTATTGACTTTAAAGATATTTACAAAGAGTTCTAATTGGTGCTGAAAATATATATTCAGCGAAAAGTAAGCTTTAACCGTTAAAGATAGTTTGATATAGTATTATCAGTACAAGCTAAGTGATATAATTGACGTAAAATAAAATATTTTTTACACTGTCAATGTACGAAACGAAAAAATGGAAGTGTGTCAAAGTGTGATTCACAGGGTTCTCAAGCCCTATGAGTGTAAATCTGCCTATTTCATGTGACCTAGCTTATTGTTATATCATCTCTCACTATTGCCTGTGACTTGATTCAATTCTCACCTCTTTTAAATATCCATGCATTTCTTTCTTTTTTCCTTCAACAAAACATTATAATATCAAACAATAAATTAGGTGATCAAAGAGCTTAAGAAGAAGAAAAAAAAACAAAAACAAATCAATGATGTATACAATGAGGAGTTTCAAGTATATTGCAATTATGATCATTGTTTTTCTTGTTTTCCTTCCAATTGTCATGAATGCAAGGCAAATTCCCAAGATTAACTCATGTATGATCAACTTCTTTCTTTCAACCATTTTATTTCTCGATTACTGAATTGATAGTTATTATTTCAGAAAATCGTAGTATATTTTTTTATATAATAACTACTTATAAGTTGAGTGAATATTTGAAGAATCAACTCTTTTAGTTTTCTTTATCAACAGACAATTTTATAAACTTCATTGATGAATAATTACTTTTTTTCATCCAAATATGTATTTTATTTTACATGACAATCTTTTCTTTGGTAGTTTATTGAAAACAAAATCTTTTTATGCTTGCAAAGAATTAAAATGTTAAACTTTGATTTTACCTTGAATGAAATTTTTTTATACTCACTCACACGAATATTATGACATGTTTAAGACCACAAATTATAAGTCTTATTTTCATTAAATTGGTGCCCCATAAAATAAAATTCAATTCTTCTCAAACAAACTACTATAATTTAACAATTTTTCTCATATTAATATAATACTAAAAAAATAGTAGTACATCTTGAAATATTAATCAGAGTTCATATAATTTAACTATAAAAAACACGAAACATGACAAATATCTTTTAAGATGAATAGAGAGTTTGTTTTTAAGATTTTTACTCAATCTTTATAAGTAAGACATTTACCAGTCTTCAAATATTTTAGTATAAAACTACTATGTCCATAATTAAAAATGACTAATAAAGTTCATGTACACTCTATCCTTTTCATACTTCACAATTTCTATTTACGTGATCACACTGAATATATTATTGTTATCGTAATATTGTTGCTTTCTCTTAATTACCACATAAACTTTGTGCTAATGATACTCATTTTTATTTTTTAGATGAAAGACATATGGTGATGGGAAAAAGAGCATATACATTGCAAGTAGCAGGATCAAGATTACCAGATTGTTCTCATGCATGTGGATCATGTAAACCTTGTAGATTAGTGATGGTTAGTTTTGTTTGTTCATCATTAGAAGAAGCTGAGACTTGTCCTGTTGCTTACAAATGTATGTGTCATAACAAATCATACCCTGTACCTTAATTAATTAATCATTAGTTTTTTTATAAAAAAAATAACTATATGTTAGTTATGTTATCAATTTTCCAACTAATATCATATATGTAACATATAGTACTTAATTTCCTTTAGTTCCCTAGTGTAGGGTCTAATTTGTAGGATTATTTCTCATATGTATTCAATGAGAGTTTCTTCTCCACAATATATATGTATTCTCAAGTACATGTTGCATAAATAAGTTAATTACTTAATAAGTCGTAAAATCTCAAGTTTGTTCCAATTGATGTGTACATCATGAACAAGTAAAGGAGGAGACATATTTTATATGATTAACTTAATGTATCAAATTCGTTGTCTCTCTCTTTCTCTCTCGCTTTATACAAATATAAATTATACGTTGTATTTTGTATAATCTGTGTTTGAAGCTAGAAAGAGAGAAAGACAAAAAAGAACTGGGCAGGGGAATATTTATATTGTATAATTATAAGTGTATAGAACGAATAGATATATGTATTTGCATGTGTATATACAATTTTCTCTCGCTTTATAATAACAGAAACAGAATTTATACATTTCTGATTGTATAAAACGAGAGAGACGAGCGAGGGAGAGAGGGAGAGTGAAGAGCAAGAGTTTGAGGAAGAGAGGTGACTGACAAATACTTTGCTACAGGACTCAATTAAATCAAAGTGTTGTTATAGCATTTAATATGAATTATTAGTTTGCCATTATATGCAATTTTCTCAAAAAAAAATCATTTATGTATCACAAAAAAATTGATTCGGATTGTATATCTATGCATTTATTAAGGGGTGATACATGGTATATATTTGTATCTATATATGTTTCAGTTTCAAAGCTAATATATGTATTTGTGTGTAAAATTGAAAGAGAGAGAGTGAGGAGATTATGTGTTCGTATATGTGATTTGTATATCTCAGTTATTGAGATATAACTCGCTTGTCTCTCTCCTCTATCTTTCGAAGTCTATTTTCTTGCCTAAAGCATAAAAGGTTATATGTCAAAAGATTAAAACTTTGTACCAATTTAAGAAATTGTAAACCAAATAGGACAATGATTATTTACTATATCAAAAATGATCATAGCAGCAATTAATTTTTACTTGTAGCTAAATATATTTTAAGTGACAATTAATACTCTTTGTATATATCTCTAAAACTTTTAGCGACATTGATTCTAATGACACTTAACTAATGCTGATAAAGATTTTTGCACTCTTTATTAATGTCAGTATTTATTGCCGCTAAAAATTATTTTTATTGTAGTGGTTCTCGAAATTGTCTCAGCCAAACTTCATACTTCATAGTTTCTGCCCATGTTTATGTAAAATTTACTAAGGACTTCTATCGATTTTCTTTTAAAAAAATAATTTTATTTTCGATAGGCTCTATCGATTATATTGTTATTTTTTCGATAAGCTAGGCTCTATCGATTATCTCAACAAAATACATGATCAACTGTCTTCCTCTAAGCATAACACGTTTAGTAATGCTTATAATTTGATTCCCATAGTGGATCACATAATTTATTTATCGTGCATACATGTTAGTTGTTGCATGGTCTAAAAATTGAATTGGAGCAAGGTTCAAAGAATCTACGATCGCAACGTTGTTGGTGGAGGACGTATACTATTTGAACAACCCTCTCTTCTCAGTTATTTGTCGATGTGATTGCTTTCGAATATTTATTATGGTTAGTGGTAATACTTTAGAGGTTAATGTTATGTTCTTTGTCTCAATAATTTAGTAAAATCATATGTACTCAAATAAATTTTTTGGCATTTTCAATTAGGAAAAAAGAAACATCAAACAACTAAGTCAATTTCATCCACTACCATATAAAAGTGGAATACAACAAATGTAAGCATGCCTATAGACTTAATTATTTACTTGCAAGAAACCAAAATGTTCCATGTGTATCTAAGAGTTATTTGATGTACGTTGTGGGTGCAGATCTAGGAGAAAGCGAGGGTGTTTATTCGCGTTCAATTAATAAAAAATTGTATTATATGTATAAGATATTTTGTTTATTTACTGTGATTTAGCGAATTCAAAATTCACGTTGAGTTTTCAAGTCTAAATCTTAGGCACTATACTTTTCAATTTGGAATTCGATTAAATTTAGATTTGTGTCTAACGAAGTTGTACATTAAAAATAAAATGCATCTTGATATACACTAACATATATAGTTCAAATATGAAATCTATAATTAAGAAAATAAATTCATTATTATGTGATTTAATGAAGTAAAACACATGTTAATTAATCATGGTCAAGTAAAATGAACTATATATTAAAACACATAATATGCGTGTATCGAATTAGTGTAAACACTCGGTGCGAATAAATTTTACCCCAAATACAATACAATGTTCTTTGTCACAATAATTTGGTGAAGTCATATATTTCTTTTTCATCGTCAATCCGGAACTGAATTATTCCATAGCAAATAATTTCTTTCGATAATTCATGGCTAATTCATTACTATATAAAATTAGTAATAAATTTTATCGTTTAGCTATAAAAATTTTTGATAACTAGTATAATTCATGAGTTTTTTAGTTGTGAATATGATGTGATACTGTGTGAACTCCCAACTACATAAGAATCATTGGCTGTTTATTCAACAAAAAATGGACCCATATGTCCTCATATTTTTAGACTTCATGTGAAAAGCAAAAGCAATCAACCAAGTAAGTCAACATCATCCACTAACATTAGTCCATTACTCAAGTCATCATCATCAACACATGTACTTTTTTTTCAGAGATAACGCGGTGTTAAAAGCTTAGATACATCTCGATTATTTTAGATTAATTTACACAAATATGAAAATACTATGCAACTCTATTTATCATGATTTTAAATAAGTGGCGGAGCTAACTTATGGCTAGATGGTTCAATTGAATTCTATTTACCAAAAAGTTAGGTATAAGCTAATTTTTATCACCTTAATACATGAAACAATTCTAGTTTGGTGGGAAAAGGAGTTCAAAAAATTGCTTATAAACATTACATAAGATATCTAAAGACATTTACATAAAATGTACAAAAAAAAGAGTTGAACTTGTACAAAATCATACAATATAAGGAGCTTTTTTTTTTTGCAGAAGCTTGCAAGAACTGCTCACAATATGAAGGTCTTAATAATAGTCATTTTATGATCATTCATCCACAGTTATACGACGCGTCCACGCTAATCTCTCACTTCACCTCAAAATTTATCCCTTCAAAACTAAGCTAATCCCTATACATAAGAAATCACAAAGGTCTGATGTTTAAGAGACTGCATTACTACATACCTCCTTTTGGTAATCAAGGTGAGGGGATCACGAAAAAAAAAAAAAAAATAACGCTTTTGCAACGAGGACATTACTATGATCCTCTTTCGAGGATATTCATGCTTCCGAGCTTAAAAAAAGACATTACCTCAGTGCCAAGAAAGGGCAACTCCAGTATTGGTCTATTGGAGGGGTATAAAGAGTATGTCATCATTGGAGTTTTTAGCCATGACGAATGCCCAAGAAGTAGTTAAAGTCATGGTGCTGGACCCCTAATTGCTTTAGCCAAGAGTCGGCCACGCTTAATAGTGACACCATCCTCTCTTGGTCCCTCCCACTTCTGTCTGAAATCCAAACATTACCCTGCATCTTGTAAGTTCCCAAACCGAAAGGTGGAAGTGGGATTGCTTCCCCTTCGTTACGTTTCCTAATACCTTTCTCTGTGTTATCTTCAAGGTCCATATCTGCATAATCCCAGTGATATAGGGTAAGAATCTTCTGCATATTATCGATCAAGTAACATTGGTGAAAAAATGATTAGTACCTTGAAAAGAAGAAGAAAGGGTGTGGAATGTGAGAAAGCATGTCGACAAGTCCTTAATGGTTCTTCCCATGGGAATGTGATATATCGGGTACCTGTAATTTTCATATCAATAGAGTTATTAGTGAGTCCATCTTTCGTTGATTCCATCTTTCGTTATTTTCTGGTTGCAAATAAAGAAGCTATAACAAATAAGAAACTAAAGCATCGACATAAATGATACGATCAATTAAGATCCATCACATGGAAAACAAGATCCCCTCAAACACCAAGAAGGTGAAAGTATAATAATGTCACCAAATACAAGAACATTGATCGGGAAAGTTTTTATACATTTAAAAGCACCTGAATAATCATCACTTCCATGATCGTAAGAGAGAGGGAGAGGGAGAGAGAGTAATTTTACCAAGCAACTGACATCCAACTAGCTGGTGAAAGATCTACGCTTCTCAATGACATTAATCCGGGGTGTCTTTCGGCTAAGCTACTAATCTGAATAAAAATGAATAGTTAGAGTCACATAAAACTTGCAAAATAATGCATCATATTCTTAAGAAATTCAAATTATATTGCTCGGAATAGT
The DNA here is from genome assembly GCA_032847665.1 of Solanum chilense. NCBI lineage: Eukaryota > Viridiplantae > Streptophyta > Magnoliopsida > Solanales > Solanaceae > Solanum > Solanum chilense. The sequence goes on along the minus strand of CM064974.1, from coordinate 4,244,265 downwards.
ATAATCTGTTTTAGTAAGAAAGCATTGGATAATTCTAATGCAGAAAGGAAGAATAAATGCTAATGATACCAGAGGCGCATACAGAAAGAGGGAAAAGTAAGTAACTACTATAATATCAGACAGAATCGAATCAATGATACGTTATTTATACCATCAAATGGCAATAGTAGCAATAGATAAGAAATGCAAAAAAAGGAGTGATCATTTGTAGAATTCTGTCATTAACGGTTAACCATTACCATTTTTTCATTCTATCAGAAATCGTGTTAGGAATAATACAAGGGCTCAAAGAAGAAACAAGAAAATAGCGGAAACTGGAAGTAAAAGCACAAGTTGGAAAGAATACAACTAAGCTTTATACTTCTATCATACACGAATTACTCGCTAATACCACAAATTTTGGGTTAAAGAAATTGTCGGAAGCAGAGGAATATGAATTAGCGGAATCAATGTTATATTCAACAATCACAAAAAGGTTTTTACTAGTAGAAAAGAATGACGTATATTTGAACAAACAAGATACCTTATCCACCAGAGGTACTCTTCCATATGGAGAAGATCTTTCAAAGTATTGATAATAAAGGTAACCCAATCTATTATTCATTTGTAACTGATTATCTTGCTCAAATAAACCTTCCTCCGATGAACCCCCATCCGATCTCGAAAGCTTTTCACTCTCACTCTCTTCACTGAATGAATCACTGCAAGAATCCCTCATTTCCCACGCAGACTCAGTCTCCTCCCTATAACAAATTATCAACATTTCACCAGTTTAACTTGAAGAAAAGGACCATAATCACAAACTTTGACTATCCAAAAGTTGTTGCACAAGAATTATACTTATCAGTTACAAAAATTAGAACTTTTTAAGTAAAGAAAAGATCCCAATTAGTTTGACATACAAGATAGGCAGTGTCTAGAGAGGTTAGAGTAGACACAAACCTTACCCCTAACTCGTAGAGATAGAGAGGTTGTTTCCACTTTCCAAGAGCTTAAACAGCAGTAACAACAATGAAATAATGTGAAATTTTAAAAAGTAAACAGCATATCAATGTAACATACAAAATGGTACCTTAAAATGCTTACAGATGAACTGCTGGTGAAAATTTGAATTGCTGAAAGATAAGGCACATAATATTGAACTAAAGTTTCACCAGAATCTAATCTGATTGGAACTCCAGCACCATAAGCACTCCATTCATCAAAACAATTCCAAAGATCAGACAATGTGAAGTATTCAATTTCCTCTCTTTCCTTAGGATGCCAAAGCTTATTAAGGTTTCTAATTTCACTCTGCAAATAAACAATCACATCATACAAAATTACAAAAATGATCATTCATTGAAAAGGGGTTAAAAAAATCAAACCTTTGCAAGGAACTGTGATGCAACTAATGGTGTTGTAGAATCCAAAAAAGACTCAAGATTTGATTGCATTGAGCCTTTCTCCATTGTTTTCAAAGGGGAAAATGAACAAACACAAAGAGAGCAAGAGAGAAAGAGAAATGAAACTGATTGCTTCTCTCTCTCTTTCTTACTATATGATGATAAAAAAAGGATACCCCACAAAGAAAACAAACACAAAACAGAAGAAAAAAGGCAAATGTAGAGAGGGGAAGAGACAATAACAGGATTTTATTACCCTTTTACCTAACAAGAAAACTTTTAAAAAAGAAATAAAAGGAAACAGATCTCTTTTTTCTAAAATAACCCCTCAATCAAGAACACAAACAAGCCAAAAATTTCAAACCCCCAAAACTCAAAAACTCAAGAAAACCAAAGACCCTTCTTTGAATTCAATAAAGCTACAAACTTTTCAACACAAATGTGTTCATTTTTGGAAAATGACACACCCCTTAACCAAAAAATTCAAAAAAAAAAAAAAACTACCCGTGTTTCCCGCAGGAAGAGGGGTTGTTGTGGGGGGGGGGGGGTTAAGAAAGATGAAGAATCAAGAAAACTATGAGAAAAAGTTTGGACTTTTTGAGAGAGAAGAAGTTAGTGTCACGTCAAGAAAGAGCTAAACACAACAGAATTCCATGAAAAGGAATCGACTTTAAAGGGAAAAAACCACTATTTGTGTTGTTTGATAATTGATATGATCGATCACTAGATTTTTTGTAAGCTGTTGAAGAGGCTGAGAATGTGGATAGAGACACACAAGACAGAGGGAGGGAGGGAGTGGCGGGGCTATAATTAAGGCACGAGGATAGAAGATATTAATATTTAGCTCTTTTTCTTTTTTTTTTCTCGATTCGTGTTTGTTGTCCGTTTGAACTTTGAAGGGTCCAATTAATCTAAATTCACGATAAAAGTTCTTATTTTCAAATTCACGTTAGATAAGATTTATTAAAGAGAAAACGCTTCTTAGCAAAATTACTTTAACTTCTTTGAGCATTTGAATTCGGAAAATAATATCTATTTTACCTATCGAATGAATAGTGTACTCCAATACCAATGAATAGTGTACTTCAATACCAATACCGACACTAAGTGAAGTCTATAAGAATAGAATTTATGCATGTCATAATCTTATTTTAGATGTAGAAGGGTTGTTTCATATAGACACTTGATTCGTTTATGCAATCTTTTCGTCCATATAATATAATTGATCTAACTATTACCCTGTAAAAATTAACTTTTAAATGTTAGTGACACTTTCTAATCTTACAAGACTCTAGATGTGATCCTCTACTTCATTACCATGCACCAATACGTGAATGACATCTCTATTAGTTTCCCCGTTTTTTTGAGTAATACACTCAAGTTACTTGAAACTTTTTCTCATCTGTTTATGTCACTTAAATTGCTTCACATGTACTCTGTCTTGATCCTACTCAACTTGAACTACATTAGACTCTGAAATCATCACCAAACCTTTCGTTAATTTCGTCAAGTCTCATTAATCAAAAATATGTCATCCGCAAATAACCTACATTATGAAACCTCACCTTATTTGTCGTGTTAAACATACATTAGCGAGACAAATAAAAATGGACTAAGAGTAGACCCCTAGTGCAACTCCATCACTGGGAAGCAATTTGAGTCTGCTCTCACTATCTTCATCCTGGTCTTGGGTTGAGGGCTCCATCATACATGTCCTTGAGCGTCCTAATGTATTCCATAGGCACATCTCTAGCCTATTATTAGCATCGATCTTCGTAGAACCTTCTTCCTATACTGTTCCACAAGTCTCCTTTACGGGGTGAATGACTTCTCCATAGTAGTGCCTTGACATGAATCCGAATTGATTCTATAAAATAGACACATTCATCCTCATCTCCATCGCTCTCTCTCAAAATTTTGTAATATGAATTAACAACTTGATAACCCTATAATTATTGCAATTCTAGATATCACATTTGTTCTTGTATATTAGTAGGATCGCCTCCATTCGTCGGGCATTTTCTTCATCGTAAAAACCATTTTAAAGAAACCCAATCATCCCTAGGGGTCGTTTAGTTAGGGGTAAATGCGGATATAAATAACACTATATTTTTGAAATTCGTATCAATCAATCCCTAAATGTATTGTAAAAACATACTAATCTATTACTATCTTCATTTTAATTTGTTCATTTTATTTAATTTTTTAGTACGTTTCAAAAAAAAAATTATCTCCTTTCGTCTTTTAATAATTCTAAATTCTGACTTTCCATATAATATATTTAAGACTTTAAGAATAACGAATATTCGATATCTAATCTCTAGTATAGTCAGAATAATGAAATTCAAAAGTTTTTTATTATTTTTTCTAAAATTTCATATCAAATTAAAATCAAATTGATACGATGATTGAGTTTGAGGTGGAAATACTACCGAATCTCCGCGTTGCAGGATGTGATAGGTTTGCAGTTAAGAAAGCATGAAGATTTTGCTATGTCCCTACACCAATTATTAATTTTTTTAGACTTTTCTACTAAAAAAAGTTTACTTAATTGAATATTCAATAATAATAATAATAGTAATAGAATTATTTGCAAAGTTTTCTTTTGATTGAATATATTCATCAATAATAGTAATTCTTTTGATTGAATATATTCATTAATAATAGTAATAGAATTATTTACGAAGTTTTCTTTTGATTGAATATATATTCATTAATAATAGTAATAGAATTATTTGCAAAGTTTTCTTTTTTAGTGTAGTGAATATGAATTTGCAACGTGCATTAATTAATATGATAAAAAATCATTTCAAAGTTTTTAAAAAGGAGTGTTTGATTTTGACATATACTTATTTATTCGAGATTTTATTACGACAAGTATTGAATTTTTTAAGAGATGAGTCAAAACTACTCTAGACTATACCTAAACTATTGAGTGTGTGAGTTTCATACCTAAACTATTATTTTTTAGTTTGAGAAACACACTTATGTAGTGAGTATATTTTATTTGAAAAAGCCTTGACACATAACATTTTACATGAATAAAATATTCTACACTGACAAAAATTAGATAATAAACTATTCATATTAATTAAAATTAAAGATTAAAGTATTACTATCCATTAAAAATGATTTTTTTTAAATTTAAATTTAAATTATTTTTTACCCGCTCCACCGCTTCCTCCACGTACCCCCCCCCCTCCCCAAAAATTTTTTTTGATATTATTTTATTTTAAAAAAATTAAAAATTTACCGCATCCTATATTACCCTCTACTCCTAATTTTTATTTTATTTTATATTTTTCTCATTTTTTGTTAGATATGTACGTACATATATTTTTAGAATTTTTCTCTACTAGTTTACGAACATAAATAAATGAAAAATAAAAAAGGTCTTGCGGCGGAAAGTAAAAAATATTTTTGATATGTATATATCTAACACAAAACGAAGAAAAAAATTGAAAGCGAAGGATTAGGTGAGGTGGACAAAATTATTATTTAAAAAAAATTTAATATCTAAAGTATTTGAGTGAGGGGGGGGGGGTGCAGAGATGAAGGAAAAAAAAAGCTTTTATAAATTAAATTCAAACCAAAAGAAGACTAACATGGCCGGCGGGGTGAGGGCCGTGAGAGAAAGTGATGGAGTGGGGTTAGAAAAATATTCTATATCTTATTTTATAAAATAAATTATTTTTTTGGATAATAATTTTTGAATTTTTAATTTCTATCAATACTAATAACTTTTTTATTTATTGTTTTGTCCAAGTGGAGTGTGATGTAATAATTTTTTAAAATAAAAGAGAGAGTGTATTACACACACCATGGTGAAAGTGATATAAAAGAGAGAGGTCTGTTTCTCAAACTAAAAAGTGATAGTTTATATATGAAACTCACACTCTCAATAGTTTAGGTATAAAATTTTAAAAAATAATATAGTTTAGGTGTGTTTTGATATTTATCTCATTTTTTAAAGTTATATTTCAATGTATATCTGAAAGTGGAAGAAATTAATCCAAAGACATGCTATCAAATAATTTTATTCACGAATCAAATGGTCATGTAAAGATTTATTTGGTTAATATTATAAAATCGACGACATAATTATTGGATGTATTTAGTTATTTTTTGGCAACTAAGTACCATTATTTAATTATTCGATGGTGATTTTGTCATGGTTTAATAATTGCATTTTTGTTTGAAAAATGTATACGGTAATATTTTCATAATATAAATGATTAATTTAGCTAGATGGAATATAATCCAAAATTTGGTCAATTTCATTGCTAGACATGAAGTAATTATTGTGTTCAAAGATACTTTTTTCTTATTCCAAGGACCAATGAAAGCATATTTGAGTAGTTGTTTTAAGATAATAATCTCAAAATAAAATATAAAATTATTTTATTTTTTTGTTTGACAGAAAGTATTAATTAGGTAATTTTATGAGATTATTTATATTATAATGATGAGATAAATTATTGCATATATATGATAAAATAATTTGAAAAAAAATTATTTGCATCTTGTGTTTACACCAAATTAATTAAATCTTCATTATTATGTGATTTAATAAAGTAAAACACATTAATTAATTAAAATTAAATAAAATAAATTATAAATTTAAACACATAACATGCATATATTGAATTGATATAAACACCCGATATCGATAAATTTTATCCAAAATAACTTATCTCAAAATTGTCAATCTCAAAATAATATATTCTCAACCAAATAAGACCGCTATCACGACATACATTGAATTTTTCTTTTAATCAAAACTTTCAAATTTAAACTATGAAATATAAAATATTTCAATAAAACGTGCTTTCCATTTTAATAAACATTACGTGGAAATAATCATAGCCTTATAACGAATATTAAACACATAATAAAAAGGAGCTTTTGCCTAGGAACTTTGGCTTGTATGAACTTTATTCGCCACATTAAATTTGATTATTTTAAATTCGTGTTGTATATAATTTTACTTAAAAAAATAAGTCTTATTAATTCTTTTATTTTTATACTTTAAATTTGAACATGAAATCTTTAAATAACTTCATCTGTTATATCATCTTGATGAATAAAATATTTTGATTACTATAAATTGAATTACGACCATTCTTAGTAAACCAAATATTAATTAAAAAAAGGAATAGGAAAAGGTGGTAAGCTTCTTTTAACCTACTAAATCAATTATGTTATTACCAAAAAAAAAAAAAAATCAATTATGTGAACATCGGTACGACAGGCCACAAACTAAAGTTATAAAAGATTTTGATTCTTTCAAAATATGTGTAGGGTAAAATGTAAATTATTTTGTCGTTCATTTTTATTTATTTATTTATTAAAAAATAATAATTGATATAAATATTTATTATAATATTTAGTCTGAAAGCTTAAAAAGTAATTTAGGAAATACAAAAAAAAAATTAAAATTAATATTATTTATTTTTTCATTTTATATGGTAAAAAGTGATGACAAAGAGTAAAATATTTTTTTTAAATAAAGAGGAACAATTTACCGTTCCTTTTAAGTCTACATGATTGAAGCACGTGGAACAAATGTTTTTTTTTAAGAGCTAGAAAGATATTAATAATACCAACTAGTGCACTTCAGATCATCGATAGATTTCGAGTTCAAGTTTTGAATATAAAAAATTTATGTAAAAGAGTATCTTTTTTAAAATATATTTTATGCATATGACTTCGTATTAGTCAAGTCTCATTATGAAAACCAAATCAAATATATATAAGTTCAAAGCAAAATTCAGACGATTATTTAATAACGTGTATTACACTAAGTCACTAACATAGTATAAGAGATCAAGAGTGATAATTATATTAAATTATAATTATGATGACTAATTAAATAGTATAAGTTATTTTGAAAAATCTTAATATAATATGAGTGGAAAAAATTGATTAATTATTTTCTAAACAAGGAAAGGTCAAAGTAATCATATTCAAAAGATTATGAGTTATTTGTTATGGTTTAATCCAAAAGATTAAAAACAAAAGTTTGTTTTTTTCTGATTTTTTGAAATATTTTGGACTCTTAGTTGAATTATTCTATAACCATTCTTATCTTTTTATATTCCAAAGAAAAAAAGTTTCTAATTTTGGGAAATCATTTTTGCAGAACTTACATAAACAAACATGGCAATATTTGTTATTTTTGGACATTTTGTTAGGACATCTCACAAAATTAAATTCCCATTAATTTATGTTTTCAGGTCCATCATGACATGTGTGTTAATAAATTATTTATATTGAATTTTGATATTAAAGCTGTTTTTGTAATCATTCTTCAAAATATAACAAAAATTTTAATAAAATTTTAAAAAAATATTTTGACTTATGAATTATTGTGACTTGTAACACTATTTATGTAGTTTAAAGATATATAAATTTCATTTTTTAAAATTTAAGATTTCATCTGTAAATTCTCGGTTAAACTTAAATTGTTTGACTGTAAAAAAATGAAAAATATTACATAAACTTGGACGGAGAGAGTAATTATTATCTAATAATTATATTTTTTTTATCATACCTTTAATTTTTATGATAGTTCAGTCTACTCTATATCATATATTTTTTTCTTGAATGTTTATTTTTCAACTAACGGATATATGATATTGTCTAGAGATATTAAATGATATAATCTATTGAAATATTTTAATCATCAAAACATTAAAGTAGGATATAAACTAACTTGAATATTTTTCCAAATACATTGATACAAAATAATATTTTCTTTTTCTTGTATGTATGTATATTTATTAAATTACTGATCTGTAATATTGTCTAGCGATATAAATTGATATAATCTATCGAAATATTTTATTCATCAAAATATTAAAGTACGATATAACAATACAATATAATACGATATAATATGAAGCAATATGTAACTACCATCCAATCAGAGTGCTAGTGCTTAAATATTTTTCCAAATACATTGATACAAAATAATATTTTCTTTTTCTTGTATGTATATTTATTAAATTACTGATATGTGATATTGTCTAGCGATATAAAATGATATAATCTATCGAAATATTTTATTCATCAAAATATTAAAGTACGATATAACAATACAATATAATACGATATAATATGAAGCAATATGTAACAACCATCCAATCAGAGTGCTAGTGCTTGAATATTTTTCCAAATATATTGATACAAAATCACATCTACAATCAATAGTATTAAATTATCATTATACATTGCCATATAAAAAGGTTCAAATTTCTAAAAGTGGGCTTCCTCTTAAACAAGCCCAAAACTAATATAATGGCCCAACTATATTTTGCGCCCAGTATATGTTACCAAATGAGGCCCGGCCCAGAAAAAAACTCTTTCCTTAAAACTTTGTGAGGATAGTTGCGACGTATTGTTTCATAATATATCATATTGTATTATTTTAATGAATAAATTGTGTCGTCTTTCATCGTTACATAATGTCGCACATTAATAATTTGAGTGTTAAAACCTACAAAATAATAGGTATGAGATAGAGCTATATATTATGAAAAGGTAGGATAAAAGATGAAATATGATTGTTAAATATTAAATAAAGACAAACTAAGAAGAAAATATTAAGATAACGATGCAATCACACCAAATCGGTCGTTACATAAAATGAATTTTTTCATCGTTATCTAACGATGAATTTTAAACAATACGATACAGTAATATTTAAGTAACAATCAAAACAAACAGTATATTTAAATAATAATACAACGTGTAACAACCAGCAAAACAAGTAAGTCAGCCAGTGTAGCAACTATGAGTTAATTTGGAATAGTTATTCATGTTAAGCGTCTACGTATAAATAAGATCCGCATATATCCTTTCTAAATTTCAATTGTGAAATTACATTGCGTATATTATTATTACCCGTATTTAAGAGTCTATCTTACTTTTGACGTCAAAAGTAGCTCATGCATACGTGGCAGACAGGCGTGGATAACAAAGTGGTTGTTGAGGTGGTGGCATTAGTGACGGAGATGGTGGTGGAACTTAGAAGCACGGTGAATAAATTCAAAAACTATATGAAATTTATTGTAAATTATAATTTTTTTTCATATAAAAAAATAAACTTTAAAATAATGATCAAAATTAATATATTTTAATTTTAAAATAAATAAATTATGACAAATAAAATAGCAGAATGGAAATCGAACATCAATAACATTAAGGTGTGCAATTGTGCATAAGATGGTTAAAAATATTTTCACATTTAATTAGAGACTTTATAGACTTTATATGATAAATATATATTTTTAATATAAGATTACTTTAATGACCTATTTATGATACTTACAATTTGTTTGTATGATTGTTACAAACTTTGTGTGTCGTGTTCATGCTATTGTTGTCCTTAGAGTGAATTGGATAATATCTCTTCGTTATTTGGTTTACGATAAATTTTAAAGTGATAAAGATTATCGATATAAATTTATATATTTTCTAGACTTTTTTTTATTTTTTTATTTAAGGGTCATTTCATGATATTTATTTGTGTATGATTTATAAGTTTACAAAGTTTTCAACATATCTTTTTAAGGATATATTATCCTTTATATAGACATAAATTAAGATTTAAATTTGAGTATCATCCTAAAACCCTAATTAGAATTAGACACATTTTATAAAGTTTCATAAAATTTTCATGTTGACACTTGTCTCCATCGCAATGTGACAATGTTTATCTAATTCTTATGAAGAGTTTAAAATTTTAATCTCGATCCAATATGAAAAATTCTCATAAAATACCTTTTTCTTTCTTCACGCCTGAACTAATCTCAATTTTTTTTATTTGAAGTCTTATTATATTTGGTCTAAATATGATATACAAGAATCAAAAGTATATTCATAATGCTTTATATAGTTAGAGAGCGTAAATTGTCAGATTCTAATATTTTATTAAATTAGATTTAAACTTTTTCTTATAAATCATATCTAAAAAGTTAATTTAAAAATAAAACATCAAAATCTTAAAAAAATAATTAAATTCTCGTTTCAATCTGACGTAAGATCATTCTCTTTAGCAAATAAAGATAATAATTTCATTTCAAATGTCACTATCTTTTCGATTGTCATGAAATTTTCTTATTGGTTAGAAAAAAAATAAAAAAAATTATTTATATCCTAGGATATATTATATTATTTCATTTGACATTAAATATATCTCATGATTCTTTAATTTTAAATATCCATATAATAGTACGTTTATAATTATGACTATAAGTTAAAAAAACATTTAGATAAGTATCTTACATGGACAAAATTGATCAACTTTTGCTATATGACTTTATCCTTATCTTCAGTAAGAAGAGTTGTTGCTTAATTAATTAATTTATCTTTTTCTTAAAGAAAGCAATATCGTCTCCTACTTTTCTTTTTAAGTGTCGAGTCTATTAAGGAAATATTCTAAATAATTTAATCTTGATTCTTTATTTATGGTTATAATATATTATATAAAAGATTTTTAGTTAGTCTTCATTTTTTATTAGAAAATCAGCAAATTAAGTTGCTCAAATTTTAACTAGGATGATTATTTTATATTCATTCGATGCTTGCTATTTTTTATTTTAATGTACTCACTTTTGATTTAGTAGTAATATTTAAGAAGATATTTTTAAAAAAAGAGTTAAGAGTAAAAACAGACTAAAATATCTTAATTTTGAATTATATTCTTTTGATTTCTTATTCTATCTCCAATATTTACATTGGAATAGGATTAGCGTCAGTCCCAAGTTAAGAGTAATATGCTCCCTAACAAAGGTAACTCCGTATTCAAGGGACCTCAAACACAAAAACTCTTAATTAAGGATAAAATAATACTTATCACTCCACTACAATCATCGTTGGTCTCAATTTTGAATTTGAGCTTCACACTGAATTATTAGGTGTGTGGATATTTTTTGTATTAATTTTCTAGTCTTTTTTTATTAAAATATCTAGATTTTAAATTTGCTTTCTTTAGTTATCAGTTATTCATTTTTTCTTTTATCTAAACAATAACGAAAATTCAAATAAAAAAAAGTGAATGATGTTTCAAAAGAAAGAAATGAAATTTGATTAATCAAACGTAAAAAATAATTGTGTTTTCATCCATATTGAACACGCCCTAAAATATCATTTGATAGTTGATTAGAGTTATACAAATATTAATAATGTCAAGATTAATTAGACATGAATTAGTCATACTACTTTTTATCCCGCATAACTTCCTTTATAATTTATACATATTTATTAGTATGCGAATATCTAAATTATCAATTAAATATTATAATACTTTTTTATATAAATAACTTATTTTTTTTGTATCTACCTAATCAATATCATAAAAATTATATAAAAATAAACACATAAATAACTAATTTTTATTTATTTAGCTATCAAAGAATCTAAGATGCTTGGACAAAAGTATAAAAAAAAAAAATAGATTTTGTGAAAAAGGACATGTGGAGCCTCATTTTTTTCAGAAAGGAATATTTAGTCTTTGTCAATATTATCTGCACCTTCTCTATTAAACCCAAAATTTATATTTTCCGTCACTCTAAAAGTGGATCCAAAGTAATATATTAGAAGAAAAAAAACTATATTAAATAGATAAAATATTTTAATAATTTAAATAATAATTAAGATAAATAAATTAAAACAATAAAAATATATGGTACAAGTTGAGTTAAAATCATTAAGCTGCAAAACTTTCAATTATGTAGATTATAACACTACATTTAAAAAAAATTATATTTAGTGGCAATTAATTGAAATTACTGTTAAATATGTGTATTCTTTATATACGTTTCTAAAACCTTTTAACGATATTGAATCTAATGAACACTTGATTAATAATAATAAAAATTTTAATATTCTTTTTTAATGTATTTAGTTATTTTAAAAATTATTTTTATTATTATGTAAATTCATAATGCTTATCCTAATTTGTATCCTCAATATAAAAGTTTTAAAGCAGAAAAAAATCTTCTCATTCTTATTTTATTTTTCATGTTGAATTAAAATCTCTTGTCTTAGTCAAAAGATAATAATTAAATCTCATGCCAAAAAAATTTAATGTATTTCTCATTTTTTTAGTAGAAGAAAAAGTAGAATATTTAACTAAAGCTATATTTAACTTGAGCCTTGAATTAGAATTTTCTTTTTATAATACATAAATATAGATGAGTTTTATCTGAGTAAATTTAAATTCGTAGAGTGAGTTATAGATTATAAAAAAAAATAAAAATGCAAAGGTAAATTTTGAAAGAAAAATGAACATTGGATATTATTTTTTTTTAAAAAAAACATAGAAAAGTATTCCAAACAAAAGCAATTCAAAAAGGTTCAAACTCATCATCATTATAAAACAGGAAATTAATACAAAGAATATAGAAGGGATTAAAAAGGTTCAAACTCATCATCATTATAAAACAGGAAATTAATACAAAGAATATAGAAGGGATTAGACAATGTCTAAAATAACGTATTCAACGTAATTTCATTAATATATTGATGTATTAAAATTAAAAAATGATTTTTCAATTTGTAAAGTTAATAATATCTAAATAATAAAATATTAATCATCAATATTAAGAAGTTGAATTTTTAAGTGGTATTGAAATATTTTAGATATCTGATATTAAGTTGATTAAAATTCATATCAGATATCACCAATAATTACTCAATTTGTTCATTGTACTTGGCGGCCAAACAATGTCACATTTTTTTTGTATAAATAAATAAAATATTCTAACTTCATAGTACAAAAAAAAAAAAAAAACATAACTCACACATAAGATTTTATTTTAATAATATATGTAAAAAATAATCTCATTAAAACTAGGGAAACTTACATAAATGTGCTATAATAATAAAATATTTACTATTTATAGCAACAATATTTTTTTTTCACTTGATCGTTTTTAATTCATTTATAATACAATTTTAATACATATTACAAAGAACAATTTATTATTCACATATAATACAAGTTTTAATGATGGATAATACATTTATCACACATTTTAATACACTTATAATACAATGTGATCATTTTTTACCAAACAAACACAATATATTTCAAAAACAATTATAATTCAAATATATTGCATAAATAATTCACTTTTAATACATATTACAGATTTATCACAGTATTGCTATAAATGATAATAAACAAAAAGTATCGCTAAAATCAGTAATTATTTTTTAAAATGTATTAATTTATGTAATTTTTCCTTTAAACTAATATCAAACAATTTTTTTCTATAATAGCTCTAACTATCACTAAAAATCATTATATGATCAAAAAATTTAGCTTACACAAGTTTCTCTATCTTTTCCTTCCTACCCATAGAAACAAATACAAAACAAAATAAAATTGACTTTAGTATAGAAATATGTGCAAATATTTGTCTCAAAAATTTCTATCAAACAAGAAATTATAACTTCAAAGATTTCATGCTCATTGTAAAAATTTTCCTTCTCCGGCTTCAAAAACAATTTATATGATTTATTTTTCTTTTACTCCATCTAAAAAATTATACATAATGATATATTTCTGTATTAAGTAAAAATTTCTCTCTATTCTCAATGAATTGATTTATAATCTTATAAATTTCTATCATTTATATTTAGATCACAAGTTTTAAAAAATTATTTTTTAAATTTCGTGCTGAATTAAACTATCTCACATAAAATGAGACGAAAGAAAGTAAAAGTTTGGAATAATTGGTTCAATTTGAAAAATAAAAAAAATATATAAATGTATTAAAAATATTTTAAACCTTTTTTTCCATTTTTGAATAATATTTGTGTAATTAATCTGTTTAAATTTTTACTCATTCTATTCTTTCTTATCCAAAATAAATGAATAATACCCCTTAATTACTTCCCAAACTTTTCTTGGAAAATTTATTAGAGAAAATGATAATTCCTTTTTTTTGTAAAATGAATTAATACATCTTTAAATAGGCATATTAAAAAAAGAGAGTTATCAAAAACACCCTTGAATTTTACATAAATTATTAGTTTCATCTCTGAATTATCAATAATTTTAAAATATATCTTTTTATTTGACTAACGGAAGCTAAATACACTCCATATATGCTTTTAATATGTCATATGATATAACAAATGGTCTCAACTTACTATAAGAGCATGAAGTTCTTAATAAAAATCGAGAGAAGTATTGAAAATACTCCAAAACTTAACAAAAATTTAGGAGTAACATTACAACATCGGAATTTATTTAGCTTCAGTTAATAAAAAAAATAGTACTTTTAAAATTGATAATTTAAAATAAAATCAATAATTTTTATTAAATTTAAAAATATTTTCGATACTAAAATAAAAATAAAAATGTATCAACTAGATATGTATGTCACTCACTTATGTCTATTTGTTCCTTTTGTTTATTTCTTTCTAAATAGAGAAGAAGAAAAATTTCAGTGCCTTTCTGCAACTTTCCAAGATTAGCATTTTTTTACTCTGTTCTTTTTTTCCACCAATTACAAAGGTAAACTCTTTCTTCTCTTGAATTTATAATTAATCTCAGTTTAATTGAGTTCTTAATCATTGATTACCTTTCATGTAAAACTTCATTTTCTTGTCTTTAATCCTCTTTGCTTTTGTTTAATTCAGTGGAAAAGCCTCTAACTTTGTAATCTTTTGTGTGGAAATCATGCTGCTTTTCCCATTTTTCTTTTCATCATTTGCTTATAGTTCACTGAGTCTTTGGTGGGGTTTTTCTTTTTTTTCATTTTTTATACCTTTTTCTTTCTGAATTATCAAAAGTTATAAATTCCCCCCCCCCCCCAAGAATTTACCTTTTGATTCTTATTTCTTATTTGGTCTTTTTTAGATACCCTTTTGTTATTTGTGGGTGATTGAGTTTTTTTCTTGAATTTTTAAGCTTGAGGAAAACACTGACATTGATGTTTTGTTTTATTTGGTATTTGCAGTTGTAGGAACTTTTATGTGTTGGCTATGCAGAATTGTTTTTAGATTGAATTGAAGAAAAAAGATTGTATTTTTGGGGCAATGGATGGGAAGAGATTTGTTGTATGCTGTTTGAATTTGGAGATTTTGGTGTGGATGCTTTTAGCTTTTGTTGTACAGCTTTCAGATGAAGCTAACCCTGGAGATGGTAAGGAACGACAGTCGCCAAGTCTTAGTAGGCGTTTGGACATGAATTGAGTGATATATAGAAAAAAAGATTAGTATTTGATGTTCAGTTGCAAAATAGTATTTAGAAACTGAAGTTTGTGTTTCGACATGCATTTTAGTTTTTTAAGTGAGTTGTAAAACGATGTTTTGAAAAGAGGTTCACTTTTTTCGTGTTTTGTGCAATGCTGATTATGTGAAAATATGTAATTATCCAAGCTGGTTGTTTGTTTGAGCTCAAAAGTGATTGCATTTGTTTATTGTCCTTATATATTTGAACTAGTAGGTGGTCTTCTTGCTTCTTATAAAGTTTGTACCTCTTGTTTTAAAAAAATTGGGGATAGGGTAAATGGTCGAGGGATTACAAGGTGGAGAATCAAACTCTCATCAATAAGGTGAAAGTTCAAAGTTCAAGTAGCCAACCAGCTCAGCTACTAAGATTTCCTTATAAAGTTTGTACCTTCACTTGCATTGTCCTGACATTTATTGGGTTTGCAAAGTTGAGGACTAACAGCTTTTGTGCCTATTCTGGTTGATTGCCTCTCAGGGAAGTTCGTAGTTAGCCTTTGTTTATTGATTGGGTTCTAAGTTTCCACATGGTTTGTTTCTTTAATTGATTGAATACTGAATATCTGTGTGTTTTCATGGATCAATTTCGGCAATTTCTCCTTCTAAAAAAAAAAGATTTCGGCACCTTCTTCTTTGTGTTTGGAGTTTCTTAACAATTCTTCTTTTGTATTGGTCAAGTTGCTGCAATTAATAACTTATATGCTTCTCTGGGATCGCCATCCCTTCCGGGCTGGGGTGCTGTTGGTGGAGACCCATGTAATGGACTTTGGCAAGGGGTCGAATGCGAGAATGGAAGCATACTGACAATGTAAGGACTTACCATTTACTACATTGCGTAGATTTTTGTGGAACTGAAATGCTAATCCTACTTATCATGTTGTAGTCAACTCAATGCTGCTAACTTGGGAGGTGAACTTGGGGATAACTTAGGCTCATTTTCTTCTCTCAGAACACTGTAAGCTTCTCACATATCTCCTAGCTTAAAAGTTTGCTTGTATGTATGCATGTGTTTTTCTTAGACATTATACGTGAACAGACGCTGGCCTCAGCTCGCAAGTAAACACTCCAACTTTCAGAGTGGACATCTAGACACCTCAATTGGCAACTAAGGTCCCCTTTACATCTCGTGGTTTGGAGGTGTTTAGATGATCATTTTGTAAGTCGGAGTGTTCAACTGACTCAGTGGAGACGAGTTGAGGTGTCTGGATGTGCATACCCAAAAATGGAGTACTTACTTCCTAGTTGAGGCCATGTTTAAGTGTGTGTTATGTATTATGCCTTTTTCCTATTATTAATTTCCATTTAGTGGAGTCCACTGTAATGATATGTGAATACTAATTGTGGCCATCTCCTATGGCAGAGATCTGAGCAACAACCATATTGGCGGAAGCATTCCGACTAATCTGCCAGTTACCTTGCTGCATATGTAAGTTCTACCATTTGACTTATGAAGGATCCCCAATAACACGGGAAAAAGAAAGAAAAGAAAGAGGACATGTTGATAAACCTAGCTTTACTTATTGAGTAAAACAGTTGATATTCTTTACCTTGGACAGTTTTCTTTCAGCTAATGCATTCACTGGAAGTATTCCTACTTCTTTGTCTTACCTGAGTCGACTTTCAGCTATGTAAGTATCATTTTAGTGTAGATTAATAGTTGCTTACTTCATAAAGAATCAAATTTAGGTATTTTGCTGTGTGTCAGGTCTCTGAATGGCAACCATTTGACTGGAGAAATTCCTGATTCCTTTACAGGCCTTACCGCTTTGGTCAATCTGTATGAAAGCAGAAAAAAACATTTAAATACTTCCATTTAGTTTTTTTTTCTTCATATGAATAACTGGTTTGGGTGTTTATCTTTCAATAGTGATTTGTCAAGTAACAATTTAAGTGGATCATTGCCACCATCTGTAGAAAGTTTGTCTTCCTTGACCACTCTGTGAGTAATTCAACATATTATACAGTTAGTTTATAACTTTATAGTTTGATCAATATGATAAAACTAACTTCTTGATTTCCAGATATTTGCAGAATAATCAGCTTTCTGGAACTCTTGATGTTTTGCAGGATCTTCCCCTTAAAAATTTGTACTCTACCAAACTAGATTTTACTCTAATATAATTCAGTTAACTAGAATGATAGAATCTTACTAACATCTCTGCACCCTCCCTGTGTCCTTTCTAGGAATGTGGAAAACAACTTGTTTTCTGGGCCCATACCTCAAAAGTTGTTATCTATTCCCAATTTCAAGTAAGTACATTCATTTTATGCATTCATATACTTGTTTCATCTTTGTTTATATTGAGTCAACATCTTGGTCACATTTAATATCAATGCATCCCTCGTCGTTTGTTGGAAATGTCATTTGACATGTAACATATCGCACAAAAAAGATATATAATCATAGAAGACAATCACATGTATGTCGAAACCGCGGAAACAAATGTCTTTTCAAGTTCAATGTTACTTAATACTGCTCCCTATTTTCCAATTATGCCTCACTTTTGTACTATCTACCAGTGGTTATAGCCACACATATAACTTTTCTAGCTCCCAATATCCCCCTTCAAAGCTTGAGAACTTGTATCATCTGTACTATGCTTTATACACACAAGTAAACCTTTCAGAAACTTCTTGTTTACTAGTTCCTGAAATCTATCTTAGTAAAAAATGGACGTGCTTGTATGCTTTGTTGCTCGGACTCGTATTGGATCCTCCCAAAGTAATCCGACACTGGTGCAACAACATATTTGGAAAGTCCGAGCAACATAGCTTGTTTGCTGCAAGGTCATTTTGTACAAAATGACCAGAAATATAGACTTAATGTCTGACATGGATATGAATCCTTAACTTGCCCTTAGCATAAATGAAAGCTCATTGAGGTAAAGTAAGAACAAAACAAATATAGGTATAGATTTACAAACCGTAGTACAATATGCATATGAAAACAAGCAAACAGTTAAGTTATGATATTCATGAGTCATGACCTGTAAAATAGACAAAATTGCAAGTTATTTAGTTTAGCAAGCTGGATCCTGGTCTAAACTTGATCATAATTTAAGTTCACATTCCATGGTGGCTATACTCTAGTTAGGTCACCCACCTTAATCATATATCGAGCCTTAACTTTCGGGAGGCAAAAATTACATGGAAGTCAGGCATTCTTATGTATTAAGCTGACTTAAGTGGTACAAGTTGGTAGATATATTTGATATATGCAAAGATCAATGTATCAGTTGTTAGATCATTCTGTTACCATCTGAAACATGCCTTGTCGATTATGATCAGTGATGGTTGCCGGTTTTGTTTTTTCGTGCAGAAAAGATGGAAATCTTTTCAACAGTAGTATTGCTCCTTCAACTCCACCCACATCATCAACAGCACCTACCATTTCTGGGTCTCCAACTTCAGCACAGACGCCATCTTCTCAAAGCAAACCTAAAACACAGACCGATGGACCATCAGCATCTGCAGAATCAAGTTCAACAGGGAAAAAAAAGTCTTTATCTGTTAAAAGGGTGGTCTGGATATCAATTGCAGCAGTTTTGTCATTTATCATATTGGTTTTAGCAATCCTTCTCTGTCTGCCAAAGTGCCTCAGGAAATGGCACGAGACTCAAAGGACCCCCAAACACCATGAAATAGCCCCTTATATCGGTGCTAGAGAGAATCCTGGAGATAGTGGTTCATTAGTCCAACCTGGCCATGATATAGAAAAAGGTGCTACAAAATACTCAATATCTATGTTCTTTTATGATATCTTTTATCACTGTTTCCCTCTGGGGTTCGTTTGGTAGGACGTATGAGAAAAATTGATGCATGTATTAGTGATTGTATTATTTAATCCTTTGTTTGCTAGGATTTTCAGCATATGTATAACTATTACTATTCAATAATACAGGGTGTATAACTTATACATAACAAACCATGGTATTAGTAAAACAAAGGTTATTAATACATGGATAAGTATGGTTTAAGACAGAATTCTCCTTAATAAATCAAGCTAAAACGCGGATAAGAAACTACATCTAGCATAACTAACCCCAACATTATTAATCCCAACTTTACTAATCTCGGCACTACTAATACACCCTATTTCAATACTATTATACATTCTACCAAATGACCCCTTGGTCACTTGAAATAAAAAGATACCGGGTCTGTTGTGTTGATGCACTTGAGCCAAGGGTCTTTTGGAAACAGCCTCTCTGCCACCACGTGGTAGTGGTAAGGTCATACACCCTACCCTCCCTAGAATCCACTTAGTGGGATTTCACTGGGTATGTTGTTGTATTGGAAGTCTCTTGTGCAGTATTTAGAACTGAAAAGTTAATGAATCTCAATGTTTAACCTTCTACTCTTTAGTCTTAAGTGATAAGTGGTTTTCTTATGTGTTAAACAGCTCCCCTAGTTGTGCCGCCAAAAGAAAAGCAACCAAGAAGACCGGCTCCCGTTCCGAAGCCACATGATGAGCAGCAGGTGAATGTGCAAACCATGACTGCGGTGCCAAAGAAGGATGATAGTGTGATAAACCGTGGCAGATTGGATATTGATTTGACCCCACCACCTCCGCCTCCTCCTCCTCCGTCGACTCTTCTACAAGAGAGAGTTATTGTCGAGCCGATTGCGCCTGCTGAAGATACAGCAACGAGGCTTCCAACCAGGCCACTTCCACTAACTTCTGTAAAATCTTACACAATTGCATCACTTCAGCAATACACTAATAGCTTCTCTCAAGATAATCTGTTGGGATCAGGAATGCTGGGTAGTGTATACAGGGTGGAGCTTCCTAATGGAAAGGTATAACTTTCAATTGGCATGAATATAATATATATACCAATTTATTAACTGTGGTTTCCTACTTCCACTAGATCCTCGAGAGTCTTGACTTACTGCTTTTTCTCTCCTTACTTTTATTTCTTCATCATGTTTGGTATTCTGGAATGCTAATTATCAGCAAGTAGCATCAAAATTGCCTCTTTATCTCTAGTATAAATTGTTACATTGCTTAGATTTATCAAGAATGGTTGTGATACAAGCAGAGTTATATGCAAGAAGGCTTTTTTTAATGGAAAATCCACCTTCATATATCCTTAATTAGAGCACTCCTTAGCAAATCTATTAAATGAATTCTACCTATTGTATCTGATATAATGTTTCTTGAATTACTTTAGCTAGTTGAGACCTGCTTAAGGACAAAAGTTGTAATTGCAATATTTTCCCTAGCTTTCTTCTAGTTCTTTTCTTTTCCTCCTTGTTCCAAAATAATCTTCAACTAGTATTTTTTTTCCAGTAACCAACATAATCAACGAAATCTTGTCCTAGAAGTGTATTTCAATTATGTTAAAATGAAAAACATCCTTCTATACTATTTCTCTGCCTTGACTTGTCTCACTTTATAAGAGGTACCACCTGATACTGCTGCATCTTTTTTCTGGTCATGATTTTAACTATTAAAGTAAGTATGTGCATGCTGTTTCATTTATATAAATTACTTGGGGATGTATATGCATTTATCTGGCATGCAAATCTTGCCGCTCTTCCTTCACTCGCACTATGCACCATATCATTCAAGTGGTTGCAACATTTCATTTCTGACACATGCTCCTTTTGGATGCTTCTGCAGTTGCTTGCTGTCAAAAAGCTGGACAAAAGAGTTTGCGATCAACAAACGGATGATGAGTTTCTTCACTTAGTAAACAATATTGACAGAATTCGTCATGCTAATGTTGTTGAGCTGATGGGCTATTGTGCAGAGCATGGTCAAAGGCTTCTGGTCTATGAGTATTGCTGTAACGGGACACTACAAGATGCACTGCATTGCGACGATGAATTCAAGAGACAACTTTCATGGAGTACTCGCATGAGGATGGCTCTTGGAGCTGCAAGAGCATTAGAGTATGTCAAATAACATCACATATATCATGTTTGTGCTCGCTCTCGCTCTTTGGGGCCTATAATAAGTGTTACCGCACATACTAAATGATAAATCAGTGCTATTAAATACTGAACAATATAATGGTTCTGGTATAGTGAAATTCAATAACAAAGCTTATTTTAGTCCTGAACTTTCTTGTGTTGTGTATTTTACATGATAAAAAGCCACACAAACGACCTGGAATGGTCTTAAGTATATGTAAAATGTTAGATGTAGCTGTCTTTTGTTTCCTCTCCTTTCTTTGCTTCTGCATGTCCAAGAAAAAGAGGAAGAAAATTAAATTAATTGGTTTACTGCTATGCTGTAAAAGGGAAGCTCGATGCACAAGGCATCCCACATTAGCAGTCCGGGGAAGGGCCGTAGCCCAAGGGGTGTGATGTAGACAGCCTATTCTAATGGCAAGCAGCAGTGGCTGCTTTCACGGCTTGAACCCGTGACCTTATAGGTCACACAGAGACAATTTCACAATTGCTAAGCAGTTTGTTGTCCTTTTTTGATTAGATTTGCATGAAAAAGTGAGGTAGACTGCTAGAGTATGTTTGAATTAATAATCATTCTTGTTTGATGAAATGCAGGTATCTCCATGAAGTCTGCGAGCCACCTATTATTCATAGAAACTTCAAGTCTGCTAATCTTCTGCTTGATGAGGAGTTGGCTGTACATGTTTCAGATTGTGGTTTGGCTTCGCTAATATCATCTGGTGCTGTGAGCCAGGTAACTTGTGACCCTAATGTTTTGGAGTAGAAAGAATTGAAATGCTTCCTTGGATTATTAGTTTCCTCTATGAGCTGCAAGTGGAAAGAAAAATGAATTTCTAGTGTTTGATAGAAGTGGACATGGGAGCTGAATATATAATTTTAAAAAGGAACAATACTGATGGTCAAAGTGTTTTCAACAAGATGTTGGAATAAGGAGCAGTAATAATGAATTCGTGTAAATGTGTGAAGTATGTTCTTTGGGAAATGGTTGGTTCTCACCCTGTAGGATAAGGTGAAGTGTTGTCAAAGGCGAGCTTAAAGAACGTTGAGCCCTGAAGCGAGGCTTAAAATGTGTTGAGCATTTCACGTCGCTTAATGTGAGATTAGGGGTCTATAGGAAACAACCATTCTACATCTGAGGTAGGGGTAAGGTCTGCGTCCACTCTACCCTTCCCAGACTCCACTGAGTATGTTGTTGTAAGTAAAAACAAACGGTGAAGGTGCTCTTCTCATGATGTGTTTTATATGAACAGAAAATTGCTCTAGGATGCATGTGGATCATCTATCTTGCTGTTATTTGTTGTTCTTTTGATAAAGTAGTCTTGCTTAGTCTTGGGTTTGATTACTGTTACGTTCAATTTAAGGTATGTCAAAAACTATATCAAGTTGACATTATACTGATTTTTCAGTTGTCGGGACAACTTCTCACGACATATGGTTACGGTGCTCCAGAATTTGAGTCAGGGATTTACACTTCCCAAAGTGATGTTTACAGTTTTGGTGTGGTGATGCTGGAATTAATAACAGGCAGAATGTCATATGACCGGTAAAAGAAAACCTTCTGCATCTTTTTGAGCTAATATAGTTGTGCCTCATTTCTCAGTTAACACACCTGCATGTCATATTCAGGACACGGAGTCGAGGAGAGCAGTTCTTGGTCAGGTGGGCAATCCCTCAGCTACACGATATTGATCTCTTGACAAGGATGGTTGATCCTGCTCTCGATGGAAAATACCCCATTAAATCACTATCACACTTTGCTGACATAATTTCCCGCTGTGTTCAGGTAAGTTATTCTATTGTTCCTTTATGTGAAACACATAAATGCTTTACTAATATGCATTGTCTAATCGCTGACTGTACCGAATAGTCTTAGATTGCGTCATCAATCAGTTAAAAGGATATTTCTAGGATTTAGTTGCGGAATAGGGTTGCCTTCAAATATCACTCAACTTTGGAACTCTTATGCAGCATGAGCGAGAATTCAGGCCACCAATGTCTGAAGTTGTTCAGGACCTCATACAAATGATAAGAAGAGAATCTCACAGAAGATCTGATGGTGAATGATTTGAGTTAGACGCGCATACTGGGAATTCAGCCGGTGAGGATCTAAGGCTATTTCCTCTTCGAAGGAGCTGAGATACTCGGAAAAAGAAAGATGGTTTGCAGGCCAAGCACCCTGCTAGAGACAACTTCAAACTGAAGGCAAATTGACCTCAGAGAAACGCGATTCATGAAAATACCAACACATGCAGGCAACTTCTTAATGACATATAAAAACAGCTTGCTCATCTGATTCTTTTCAAGCTGCATCATTCTAATGTTCATTTAGGTTGACATGTGAGCACCAATACATAAAATTCATTGATCTTGACAAAAGTGTTATATTTTCCTGAAGTTATATATCTTTGCTTGCTGTTACATGTACAAATAGAATTCATTGATCGTGACAAAAGTGTTATATTTTCCTGAAGTTATATATCTTTGCTTGCTGTTACATGTACAAACTTCTGATTTGGTTTTACAAGGATATCTTCATTCTTTCTCATGCACTTGTTGTGTCTCATGCCAAAGTTATTTACTACTTAACTCATTACCAAAGGAGATGGAGACCTACAACCACTTAACCATGTAACAAATATGTAAACTAGATATATGAGATATAAGTTCAATATAGGTAAAATGTCCTTACCATTTACCTATTCTTTGTTGAAGAGTTAGCATTTGCATCCTTTCAAGGATGCACACACTCACAAAAATGATCTCAATGGCACTAAAAATCATGACTATCCCTCATGTGTTTGGAAAAAAAACCAATCAATTATAATGTGAGTTTGCGACACCAAGAAAGGGTGAGTCAAGCAGGACTATCGCGTTTCTACATTAGTAAGCTTTGAAAAATGAGGTGTATATGACATCTAGCGGGAATTCATAAAGTTCTCATAATACATGTGACTCAATATGACATAATTAGGGGTGGGCATTCGGTATTTCGGTTCGGTTCGGTTTTTTTTTTCGGTTTTTTCGGTTTTCGGTTTTTGTAAATTGTGTACCGAATACCGAACCGAAATATTTCGATTCGGTTCGGTTTTTGTTAATTCGGTTCGGTTTTTATTAATTCGGTTCGGTTTTTTATTTCGGTTTTTTAATGGGCCTGTTTAGTGGGCTTTTTAAAATTTTAAACTTTACAATTTTTTCAATTTTTTGTTTGATTTTTCAATTTAATGGGCTTTGATATTTTCAACTTAATGGGCTTTGATATTTCAACTTAGGATTTCTTATTTTTTTTAAAAAAAATTATTTAATATTAATAATTATTAAATATAATATAATTTATAAATTATAATATAATATTTCGGTTTAAACCGAAATACCGAATTCCAAAATAACATATACCGAAAACCGAACCGAAATACCGAAAATACAAAAAATTAAACCGAATACCGAACCGAAAACCGAAAAAATTTCGGTTCGGTTCGATGTTTCGGTTTTCCGGTTTTTATGCCCACCCCTAGACATAATCCAAAGTATATAATTGAAAAGAACATTATTTTCATTATGTTTGTTTTAAAACTCGAATAACTTAAAAATCTCAATAACAAGTAAAACCTCCCGATCAAACGAGACTTTTGATTAAAAGGATAAAAGTGTACTTATGACGTTATCGCTATAATATCGAACTTGTACTAAAATAAAATATCCAAGAAACCCCACAAACTCTCTACCCCGAAAATAAAATTCAAAACCTATATAAACCCCAAGATTTCTCTCTGTTATCTTCCTGGGGAATGACATTCTTTCAGATAAAGGAATCATAAATATAGTAAATAAATACATCTGAAAAAGTGAAAGAAATCTACACCATCAAGCTTAATCTAAACCCCTATACGTATTTCAAGATTTACCTTTAAACCCCATTTTCAAGATCTGTTTGCATTTGTATTTCTCTCATGGCTGGACGTTATTACAATGACAATCCGTTTGATGAAGGACAGGAGGATAACCCCTTTACGGTAAATTTGATTAAATCATCTTCATCTGAGGATTTTTTTGTAGCTTCCTTTTTGTTTGTGTAATTTGGATGAATTTTTGTGGGTTTTGAATTCTGGGGTTCAAAAAAAATATATTCTTTTTTTGTGTTGGAAACTATGTATTTGTCCATGGGAAACATTGGGGTTGATTTAAGCTTGTTTGTTTGGTCTAGTTTTCTGATTTGTGAATTGCATTTTGGGTTTTGATTTAGAGTCATTCAGCTGGAGAATATACTGGAAAATTTTCTGAGGGTTTTTGTTCTTTAGGACTAGCTAATTTAATTTTGTTGAACTGGATTTGTTGCAATTCATATTGTAGGATTGAGCTGTGACAAAAGAATATTGCTATACGGGTTCGTTTACTGACTAGAAAGCAGGTTGCAATCGGATTATTTTGTCATGTTTAAGTGTATGGAATGATTTTGCTGGAGGGTTAGAGAGATTTTGTATGTTGTTGAACAACAATACTCATCTTTGTTTGGGTTCCTGGTCAATGCTCCAGCTCGGACTGGGCGTAAAGGGGGTGTTAGAGTGGGTTAGAGTTCCACATTGTTGGGGAACGTACGGTGATCTGCTTATATGGACTTGACTAATCCCCACCTCATGAGTTACGTTGTGGGGGTTGAGTTAGTTGTATGTATCATATCTTTGCGAGTATCAGTAATTAAAGAGGGGAGGATCATCATTATAATTCTGTTGGGTTGGTTCTTATTGTTTGAATGTTAAGGTCATTAGAGTGCTATAGCCTCAAAAAGCTCATCTTTCTTGTAAAAGTTTTCTAAAATTTGGCATGTTTCTTTTCTGTAACCTACATGATTAGTTCTGTGCATTCTAGATAAGTTTCTTCATAAAATAATCTCCTTATTTTTTTTCTCTAAGGACCAAGGGACCCGAGGAAAGGGTCAATCGAATTATGGTAGCGGTCCATTTTATATGATGGTAAGGTTATTACTTTCCTCCAGGTTTGATTTCTCAGTTTTGAACTCCGAATTGCTCAGAACTAATAGTTTCATTGACCCTATTTATATGAAGGTATTGATGGTGTGCGGGGTTAAAGATTTTAATTCGACTTATATATATATAGTACAACAGAGTTTACTCAGTGTAATCCATAAGTGGGATATGGGGAGGGCAGGATGTACGGAGACCTTACCCATGCTTTTCTGTGTGTACTAAATATATTATATTCAGTGGTATTCAAAAATATAAGAATAAGGGCTATTGGTTAAAATTAGTTAGACATAGTTTAATGTATATGAATATTTAGAAGTTGTGAAAAATGTATTGGAGTGAAATATAGTCAAGTATTATTGGACATCCCAGATTGCACAAAGGAAAGAATGCCAGAGAAAGTTTAGACCCAGGTAGTACAACCTGCTAATCTGAGAACTGTAAATGAGTAAAGATCCTTAAAAGACATTGATCCTGCTCAAAAAGGCAAAGGCTAAGGGTTTTGTTTTGTGAGAAGGATTCCCATTACCTAGAAAGAAACAATGGATTTCTAAACATATCGGCATTCTTTGAAATGCATACATCAGATGTTAACTCATTTTTCAGCTACAACTGGTGAATGGTTTACAAAATGAGGGAGTTAGAATTCGTCTTTTATGTTGTCCTGTTACAAATTTTAAACCATCTACCCTTTCTCCTATTGTCAGTGTTCTTCTTATACGGTGTATTGCCTGTCAAACCTTTCTCCTCTGGTGTACTGTAGCTAATTCTGAGACCTTGTTTGCGCGTTGTATCAGTCAGAACATCAAGATATCTACCCACACTACCTCATGATAAAGACTGTGTTTTCTTCCTCCTCCTTGTCCTTTTCTCATGACGTAATTTAAGCACTGCTGCGAGCTTCTGGTTTATGATCTACTTTAGTTTGAACTTAATATAAATGTAACAGAAATCCTTTATCATGTTAAAGCTGAACTTGAGTTTTTCTTTTCCTTTTCTTTTCTACATATTAATGTGAAGGCTTGATCTTGATTCTTGAATTTGTTAGAATATCGATTTGCATGTCTCTGTTCTCATACCAATTAATGATTACGTATTATCGTGCTTATGCACTATTTTATTCTCTAAATCTTCAGAATCCTGCAAGTGTTCCTCCTGCTACAAACTCAAGGCTTTCACCTCTTCCTCATGAACCTGCTGACTATGATCGTGGTGCAACAGTCGATATCCCTCTTGATAATCCGAAGGTGAAACAGAATAATCAAACTTTAACTTTTGTACAATTTTCGACCACATTACTGTTGTGTTCGGCGAGGAATAGGATTGAATGATACTGCTCTCATATAACAATTCAGGATCTGAAGAATAAAGAGAAAGAACTCCAAGCTAAAGAAGCTGAACTAAAAAAATTAGAACAGGTAAGCTTGTGTTACATCATATTGTGGCTACTGGTACTTATCTTGCTTTTGCTTTTCTTACATATTAGAAACAACTTAAGTTCACTGTTTGTGTCAACGATCTTTTGTCAATTCAGAGGTTCACCAAGTATGAATATCATGTGATTGTTGTGTCTAGCTCTGGAAACTATTATACCTCATTTGCTTTTTTGTTAGTACGGAGAAATTTTTTGTGTTAGCTACATTCCTCAAGTTAGTGTTTAAAACAATCTATGGTATAGACTATATTTCTCTTTGTGCATTTTATATTCTGTTAATTGGCTGTTCTGTTGGTTTCATTTAGGATCTGAAAAGGAGGGAAGATGCTATAGCAAGAGGTAGTTCTCCGGTCTAACGTATACATTTTTGTAAATATGAACTATATTAAGCTATTTTGATTGATTCTTCCCCACATGTGAGCTGATCTTTTTTTGGTTATACACTACAGCTGGAGTTGTCATAGAGGAAAAGAACTGGCCACCTTTCTTCCCCATTATTCATCATGATATTGCAAATGAAATTCCAATCCATCTACAGAAGTTGCAGTATGTTGCATTTTTTACATGGTTGGGTATGTCTGTCGATCTAACTCCCTTTAATGTCTTCTGCATAGCCCTCTAGTGAACGGATACTTGTAAGGCTTCTCAGTTGACCATGCTAGCAAATATTCTACAACCTTTTAGTTTACCTATCTACTGGAGGTCAAGATGCATAGTGATCATTCTTTCTGCTTATAGTTGGTTGGCTTTATTCCAAACAAAATTTGTACTACTGTTTTCCAGCTATCAGGAGTATTAATGCAATTTGCATTTGAGATATCTAAATCACGAACCCATTTTTCAGGCAACAAACTTGTTGCGCAAATGATTTAAATGACACTCAAATGTGGATCAAGAATATACAAACTTGCTTTTTTGACAACTTTGGTATTCGGATTAGCTTTGTAAGTCATGTTTGTGGTAGTGATGTTTTAAGAAAAATTGCATCTCAAAGCTGCCACTCCAACTAAAGATAAAGGAGCACAGAAAAAAATTTCCTAAATAGTTTATTAGAATGATTTAGGACAAGGTATAGGCTTATCAAAATTCCTTTTTAATAGCTTTAAATTGATCTCTCTTGTCAATGCACTTATCGATTTACTTTGCACATGGTGAATTGCAGGTTTGGTAGCCTGTCTTCTATGGAACCTTATAGCAGTTACCTCAGCTTGGATCAAAGGAGAAGGTTGCTGCTGAACTAGATTCGAACAATTTTTTTTTTATCTGCAATGACAACTAACCAGTAGATTTCTTTTTGTTATTGTAGGTATAACTATCTGGCTTCTTGCTATCATCTACTTAATATCTGGTGTCCCAGGAGCCTATGTGCTGTGGTATCGTCCTCTGTATCGTGCAATGAGGTACTATATTGTATTCCCTCATTGTGGTAAATAATTTTCACATTACCTTTCTTGTATTTATTTGATAATGCTCTTCTCTTCTACCTTGCAAAATGTTTATGTCCATTTCGTCTGCAGGACGGATAGTGCGCTGAAATTTGGATGGTTCTTCTTATGTTATCTCGTAAATGTTATATCACCCTTTTCAGTTTTTCCTCTTCTATTACAGTTGATTATTGAGAAAAGTATTGATTGTTTATATTCATGTTGTAGTTTCACATTGGATTCTGCATCATTGCTACTGTGGCACCTCCCATCTTCTTCAAAGGAAAATCTTTAGCGTAAGTTGCTTTGCCATATTTGAAGAAGCAATTTGTGCTGGTAAAATGAGATTCTAGAATACGGAATCCTTTTGCATTACCATCATAAAACCATGCTCGGCTGAATCTCACTCTTTGACTTAAATGTATACGTTTTGAACTATGTATGTATGCTAAAATATAACGACCTTTCCGTATTCCCTGGTTTAACAGTGGCATCTTGCCTGCAATTGATCTGATAGGCTGGAATGGTTTGGTTGGGGTAAGCTTCAAGTTCTTAACGTAACGAGTACTTTTAGACGTTTCATTGACTTAACAAGTAAGTCTTTTTTACTTGCAGGTATTCTACTTCATAGGATTTGCATTCTTCTGTATTGAATCCCTGACCAGCATATGGGTTATTCAGGTTGAAGCTTTTGTCCTTGCTATCTCATTGCTTTTACTGTCTTCTCTTACCTGAACATCTTTCGATGCGTTGTGCCATCTGCAGCAAGTGTACATGTATTTTCGAGGAAGTGGCAAAGCCGCGGAGATGAAAAAAGAGGCTGCAAGGTCTACAATGATGGCAGCACTGTGACAATAGAAGAGCAAAGACAAGCAGCTTTTGAGCTTTGGAGCTGTTGAGTTCTTTGATTGCTTTCTTCTCACACCCATATATCATATAAAATGTAAGGTTGGATTAGCATGTATCATATCATATATCTACTATAAATTATATTGTTATTAAAACATTTAATTATTTAATTTAAATATTAGATTTTATTAGTGACTTCTGCACTTTTTAGATTAATTCCTAACTATATTAAATTGTATCGTTTTAATAAAAATGTTAATGACTTGCTCACTTTCTTAGATTAATTTCTAATCAAAATATCTAATTTAATAATATTTATCGTATACAATCATATGTATATTTAAATTTAATCATATATATATATATACACTAAATTATTTTTTTTAATAAAAAACTAATTAATCAAATATTAGATGTTTTTTTAAAAAAAATAATAAATGACCTTTTTAACACTAAATTAACATTGTTCCTCTAATAATTTGTGCTTTGAAACTAAATTATTATGCAATCATTAATGTTTAAATGTAAGTATATTAAAATATAAGATTTATTATCTCTAAAAAGTTGCATTAAAATATAATTAATAGGAATATATATGCTACGCATGTAATCAAGACTAGTCATATTACAAATGCAAAGATTCTAAATGAAAAGTTATATTATCGATCATAATATCATATTTTTCCATTTTTTCCCCATTTTTAACAAATATTTACTGCTTTAATGGCTTAATAAAATCTTCATGCAATAAATGTTGAAGTAAATTTCACATAACATGATGCATGCACACCAAGCCATGATAAAGAGTTAAAAAGAGTTTTTACATCAAAGTCAATACTTTGGAGGTTTGAAAGGGATTTGAAAAATGTAATTAAAGAAAAAGGCTATAATGCAATATAGTTATTCTTAAAAGGGAAAAGGGTCAAATATGCCCCTGTACTTTTCGAAAAGGTTTAAATATGCCCCCTGTTTAAAGTTTGGTCCATTTATACCCTCGCCGTCCAATTATTGGTACAAATATGTCCTTATGGGCGTTAGTTGGCCACCTCAAAATATCCAACGCATTTTACTTTTCTTTAATTGCCCAAATGGATTTTCCACGTTATTTTAATATTACATCGTGGCATTTATATTACAAAAGAGAAAGGGTCAAATATGCCCCTAAAAATCCGACCCATTAAACCCTTTTATTACCCATATTTTACGGTTCAATTATACCCCTCTTTTAAATAACTTATCCTACCCGTATCCGACCCAAAACCCATATCCCTTTTCCCCCAAAACAAATCCCTAATTTCCTTAACATCCTTTTCCCCCAAAAACAAAAATCGCGGCGCATCTAGGGTTCTTGAAGACTTACACAAATTGCGGCGCTAGGGTTAGGAAATCTACGGGTTGAAGGTAAGTTTTCTCCCTTCAGTAAATTATATATTAGATTAGGGTTACATTTTCTTATTAGTTAGGGTTATTTAAGTAAAGTCGACGGAATGTGTTGTATTTGATTTCCTTTGATTTATGTGTATCGAAATCACTTGAAATGTATTGTTTTGTTTTAAAATGATGTACTTTTATGCCTTTGATAGCTTTGTTTTGTTTCTCTTTTGGTGGTCTCGAGATGTTGTTTGTCTTTTAGGGCTTACTTTATTATATTTTTGCAGCTTTTAATGTGTTTGGTTTGAGTGGTCTCTCTGATTTTACTGTTTTTTCCATGTGATTTTGAAGAATGATTGATGAAGTTGAAATTGTGTTCAACTACGGGGATAATTGGGTCATTTCACCTCTGTTGGCTTACACTAAGAAATTGGTGCACTCTTGGCTAAATTCTGACCCTGAATTATTGAGTCATAAAGATATATGTGATGAGTTTACTTCCAAGCTAGGGTTTTCTCGGGTTAAACAATTATTAGTCACTGGGCCCTCTGAAAAGTATTATATAGTAGATGGGGATGATGGAATTAGGGCCATCCTTAGCCTTCTATGTGAGAAATTTAAAGTCGTCAACTTCTTTGTTGTGGAGGAGGGTGAGTTCACTGTCGTTGCCCAAAATATCACACAATATGTTGAATCATGTTGTGTAGATGTTGAGGTTGGTACAAATTGTGAACACAATCCTGGTTCTGTTGATGAATGGGATCTTTCTGAGGGTGAGGAATGTGATTTAGAGTGGATGGATGCTATTAGCAATGAAAGGGGAAGAGTAGTAGGTGACAGGTTGGAAAGCTTCAAAGAATTGCAAGTTGGTATGACATTTAAAGACATGAAAGAAGGTAGACAGGTTATGAATTATTATGCATTAGCTAACAAAAGGGCTTTGACTATAATAAAGGTGATACAAAGAGAACTAGGTATGATTGTGATATAGGATGTCCCTTTAGGTGTTTGATTTCAAAAGATGGCCAAACTGAAAGGTTTAAGATAAAGACTTTCATCAATAAGCACACATGTGAGAAGACCTTTTTTAATGCTAGAGCTGATGCAGTTACTTTAGCTCAATACTTCAAGAACAAGCTTCAAAATAATCCCAAGTATAAGGTAAAAGATATGAGATGAGAGCTTGAAAATGACTTAAAATTGAATGTGTGTCAGTCTAAACTTAAAAGGGCTAAGAGGATGGCTCTTGAGAAGTTGGATGGAAGTTTTATTGATGACTACAACAAGCTTGAGGCCTATGCACAAGCTTAAGCAATCCAATCCCCAAAGTGATGTTTTGATAAATATCTCTAAGGATGCCCTGGCTGAAGGAAAAAGAAAATTTTTAAGGATGTACATCTGTTTTGATGCTCTTAAGAAAGGCTGGAAATCTGGTTTGAGGCCATTTATTGGACTTGATGGTACATTCTTGAAAGGTATATGTAAGGGTGTTCTGTTGGTTGCTCTAGGACAAGATTCTATGAATAGTTTCTATCCACTAGCATGGGCAATAGTGGACCTGGTGTTGGTTTATTGAGTTATTGAAGGGGTCTTTGGACCTTAAAGATGTTGCAAAAGTCACATTCATTTCGGATATGCAAAAGGTATGATGGTGTTTTAATTTACTTGAATTCACAATTTTTACTCACTTTTTAATTCACTTTCATTCACAAATTTACTCACTGTTTACACACTCTTTTTACTCAACTTGTACTCACTGTACTT
Organism: Solanum chilense; assembly: GCA_032847665.1. Taxonomy (NCBI): domain Eukaryota; kingdom Viridiplantae; phylum Streptophyta; class Magnoliopsida; order Solanales; family Solanaceae; genus Solanum; species Solanum chilense. Next base: position 4,210,892 of record CM064974.1, on the reverse strand, counting down.
ACTGTTTTTAACACATTTAATTCTCAACTTTCACTGTTAAAGGAACTGATAGATGTTGTTGTCAATGTGTTGCCTGAAGCTCAACATAGGTATTGTGTGAGACACATTGAGAGTAACTGGTGTAGAAAATGGAGGAGTGGTCAAATGAGGAAGCTGATGTGGTGGTGTGCTTGGAGTTCCTATCTTGAAGAGTTCAAGGACCAATTAAATAAGTTGGGGAAACTATCAGAAGATAGTGCAAGAAATTTGGTAAAGTATCCACCAAAGGCATGGTGTAGAGCTTATTTTGATACTCAGTGTAAGAACATGATGGTTGATAACAACTTCACTGAATCATTCAATGCATGGATTCTTGAGGCTAGAGCCAAGCCAATAATCAAGATGTTAGAAGAAATAAGAGTACAAGTGATGAGATTGCTAGTGAAAAATGAAAAGAAGTTGAAGACTTGGGTTACAGATTTCAGTCTGGAATGCATGAAGTTGTACATCGACTACAGGGCCATAGCACATACTTGTAAGGTGGAGTTCAATGGAGATTGGGGCTATGAAGTGTCTGATGGAGAAGATAGACACACTGTCAATCTAAAGGAAAAGAGATGCACTTGCATAATTTGGGATTTATCAGGTATTCCCTGCCCGCATTCCATCAAAGCATTGACACACAAAAAAGTAAATCCAATATCTGAAATACATTGGTGGTATAGCAAGGAGGCTTACATGCTAACATATAAAAACAAGATGCAACCTGTAAGAGGTCAAAAGTTTTGGAAGGTTGATCCTTCAAGTGCAATGTTGCCTCCTAATGTTATGAAACAATTGGGTAGACCAAAAATGAAAAGGAATAGAGAACCAGATGAAGCAAGAAAAAGAAAGGGTGAATGGTCTCAGTCTAGAAAAGGCACTCAAATGACATGTAACAACTGTGGTGAATCAAATCACAATGTTAGGTCCTATTACAAGGTAAGCACAATATTACATGTTTTTCCATGTTTTTAATTGTAAGCTAATTAATCTAAATACAAAAAAAATTACAGGAAAAGTGTGCTGAAAATAATGCACATTCGAAGAAAGGCAAAAGGCCAATGTCTAACAATGAACATGGTTCTGATGTTGAGGGTGGAATTGAAGCTGAAACTGGGGCTGAGGCTGTAACACAAGAGTTTGAACCATATGGTCCTAATGTTGAAGATGAAGAGGACCCACCTCTAAGACCAATGGTGATTTTTGAATCGGAATTGAGGGCCGAGAAGTTGAAAAAAAGGGTTGTTCCAACTGGTGCAAGAAAAATTGAGTTTTATGGAGATCACACTGGTGCCTCAGTGCCAATTAATCTGCCTTATTCTCCGATCAAAACAACATGGAAGGGCAAAGAAGTTGTCCCTGCTGGACATGTGCAAATGCAAGCAAAAAAGAAAAGATTCAAGATTATGGGGGTTAAGGGCAGAAATCCTGTTGTAGATGATGATTTATTGTAATTTATTTTCTATGTTAATTTTTGTGTTAATGCTCATGGTTAACCATAGTGGTTGACAAACAATATTGCTAATGAGTATTAAGTTAGGTGAAACTTTCATATGCCTTCATAGAATGGCATTACAGACACCTTTTTTTGTTGTGTTTTGTCTTGTCATTGTGAATTTAAGCCGTCTTTTTTTGAGTGTGTTTTATTTGCCTAAGGTTTACATCAACACACATAGAAATAACTCAATATGTACAGAACCATATAGTCAACTAACACAATTGATATGCCCCTAAACTTTTCGAAAAGGTTTAAATATGCCCCCGTTTAAAGGTTTAAATATGCCCCCCGCCCATTTAAATGTTTAAATATGCCCCCCGTTTAAAGTTTTAAATATGCCCTGCGTTTAAAGGTTTAAATATGCGCCCCTAAACTTCCTCTGTTTCATAAAAAAAACACAATTATGCCATCACCAAAAAGAAAAGCAAGAAATGGTGACATCGAACTTAACATACCATATAAATCAAAATGTCTGCTACAATTCAAGTCATGAACTACTACAATTCAAGTCATCAACTACTACAATTCAACACATCACACATGTTTAACGTTTTCTAAGTTAAGGATGAAAAAGTTAAAGATTACAAACTGATAGAAATTCCTATTTTCCTTCCTACTTCATTACCCACAATGTGATGAATGCTGCAAAACAACACCACAACATAGCTATCACAATCCATATTTGATCAACTTTTGTCTTAGACTTATCGATAACAACATCTTCATTATCGCTAACAACCTCTTCATTAGACGTTCACATTTTTCTTCAATTTCAGATGCCAAATACTTTTCAAGATCAGCCATCTTCGTCTCCAAACTTTTGTTTTCACGATGAAGATAATCGTTTTCCTTCTTTAAATTGTGGATTAGATTTGCAACTCTAGGATGGAGTGGATCATCAACCCATTTCCAATAAGCACATTTATAACCCTGTACAATTATGAACTTAAAATCAATACTCACCAAAAATATGAAAATTAACGAAATTGTATGATAAATTTACATTAGGATTAGCACACTTATAAAAGCGTCTTCCAGCATTAGTTGGAGTGAAAGCCGTGAAAATCCTCATCACAATACCACATTGACATTTTACCATCGACGGACTTGAAACAGTCGAGTCCCGACTCATTTTTAAAGGAGAAAGTGTAAGAAGATGACTGGAGATGACTAGAACACTGTTTTATTCGAGCTCCTCAAAATGAAATTGATGGGGGTAATGAGGCTCTCAAGAACCCTAACTTTGAAATGAAGAATGGAGATGCTATCCGCGATTTGTGTTCTTGGGGGAAAGGAAGTTTAGGAAATTAGGAATTTGTTTTGGGGGAAAAGGGATATGGGTTTTGGGTCGGATACGGGTAGGATAAGTTATTTAAAAGAGGGGTATAATTGAACCATAAAATATGGGTAATAAAAGGGTTTAATGGGTCGGATTTTTAGGGGCATATTTGACCCTTTCTCTTTTGTAATATAAATGCCACGATGTAATATTAAAATGACGTGGAAAATCCATTTGGGCAATTAAAGAAAAGTAAAATGCGTTGGATATTTTGAGGTGGCCAACTAACGCCCATAAGGGCATATTTGTACCAATAATTGAACGGCGAGGGTATAAATGGACCAAACTTTAAACGGGGGGCATATTTAAACCTTTTCGAAAAGTACAGGGGCATATTTGACCCTTTTCCCTTCTTAAAATAAAAGTATCTTGACTAAGAAGATCAACTAGACTAAGATGACCCTTTATTTATTAAGAGTATTTTGTAATAACTATTATTAAACTTTAGTATTAGTCTAATTAACTGAGTATAATTACTAGACTTTTAATCATTTTAATTAGGTACATTATTTTGATACGATGAATTCTCATGAATTGAGTTTACTCTTTAAGATAGTTTGAGGCTAAGGGCATAGTTGTTAGAAAATGTTGTTGGGATTGCTTGTCTAATTCTGTAATTTAGGTGCTTGTTTGGTAATTTTAATAGGTGGTCTTGACATTGATATAGTACTTATTGCCCAATTGTTCCATTCTTCTGTCTAACTTTTTATCCGTTACTTTCTTTTGCTTAGGTTTTAGGGTTTCTTTCATTTTCCGCATTTCGATATTGTAGCATAGCGAAGATAAATAAACTCCGCCGGCCTTTACCATCGCCCCACCTCCTGCCCCCCGCCCCCGCCACCGCCACCGCCACCCATCCCCACCAAAACACTAGATCTGTTAAATTTGTTTTCTTACTCAGGTGATTTTTCTATAAAATTACCTCATTTGTCCATCTTTCTCTCGTTTTTCTCCTCTCTTCTCTCTCCCAATGAATTCTCCGTATAATCAATTTTATATAACGGCATCACAAAATTATTAGTCACCTTTTCGATCAACTTATCTTCTTTTTTTTTTTGTTTTTTATAGGATTTTATTAAAAAATTGATCTTTATATAAACATTTTTTATTTTTGACTGTGTGAACAGTACAGAAGCGGTGAGGAGAAATGTTTAGCGAAGAGGAGCTACACGATATGAGCGTGTTGCAGAGAGGAGATGACTATGTGGAAGTTGTGTGTGGATGCACCAGTCGTAGACATGGCGATGCTGGTGCTAGACTTAGGATTTTCAAGTCCGGTGAACTCAAAATTGCTTGCGAATGTTACCATGGCTGCCCCGAAGGTTTTTACCATTTATATATATATATATATATATATATATATATATATATATATATATATATATATATATATATATATATATAAAATCATCAATTTAATATATTCCTTTTTTTTGCTTTTATACAATATAGTGTGTTTACGTTAAATGCATGTTGTTGATTAATTTTATCATCGACTTATCATGAAATTTTGTTATGTTTTTTTTTTAAAAAAATTTGACTAATGGTATATTCTTATTAAAATTTCATCTATATGTTTGCTAGAGTACATTATAATTTATTTAGATATATAATAACAATTCAACTAAACTTATAAGCATGTGTAGACTCTTTTCTATAGATAATTTTACTGGTAAAAAAACTGAGCTTTTGATAATGAGTTGATTAGCTTTGAAGAGGTTGGAATTTGATAATTAATTACTCTTCATAACTTATTATATACACACATTTTCATTGTAGTATTTAAGAATTGTGATTTTGTGATCAATAAATTAATTTGAGAACCGCAAGTAAAAATACTAGTCAATTTCTTTCTTAATTGTGGTCAGTGTAATCACTTGATTATTAGTATGCTCTTATCTATTTTAGTAATTTGATATCCTACTATTTTTTTTTCTCATCACTTAATAATTTAGCATGTTAATATTAGATTTGTTTTATTTTATGAAACAGAATAATTTATCCTTTCTTATTATCTTATTTGATACAAATTATGACACTAATGAAAGTTTTTGTTTTTTGGTGATTAGATAATCTTAGTCCATTTGCATTTGAGAAACATGCTGGAAAAGAGAATAACAGATGGAAACATAATATTTGGGTCTTTATTGATGGTTATAAAGTTCCATTGATAAAGACTACACTACTGAAATTCTACAACATGTCTCCAAAGAATGCCAAGAGGCCACATAAACTTGTTCTTCATCGTGATGAATTTATCAAATGTACTAAGTGTAGTAAAAGACGTAGGTTTTATCGCCGCTCTAAGGAGGAATGCAGGAGCTACCATGATGCATTGGCCAATGCTAATTTTCAGTGCTCAGATATTCCTTTCGACAAGTAAGTTTTCTTTTCATACTTAATTTCTTAAATAATCAGAATGTTAATCTTTGGTAACATGTTTTTTTACTTGTTTTTTTTTTAGATTTTCATGTGATGATGCTGAAGAGCGAGCTAGTCGAAGGGCGTGTAAGGGATGTTTGCTTTCACCAACATGTGGAGGTTGCACTTCATGTGTGTGCTTTGGATGTGAAGTGTGTTGCTTCTCAGATTGCGATTGCCAGACTTGCATTGACTTCAGAGAGAATACAAATGCTTAAAGAGTATTTTGTGTCATTTGAATGGACATGTTCTTCCAACATTTAGTTTCATTTGAACCCTTGTACTTGTTTACAATATGTTTTTGTTCACATTCCTTTTTAGACATTTTACTCAAAATTTGCAATTCACATTTCATAGTTTAAGGCCTTCTTTTGGCTTTAACAGTATAAACAATATTTTCAGTGGAGATGAATATCCTAAGGGTTTTGTTTGATATGAAGATGTTTCTATATTTTCGCACTCGTCAAAATGTTTTGAAAAAGCTATATATATATTATGAAAATGAGTTTCTTAATGTAATGATCCTGAAGGTCATTTTGTAGGTTTGTCCAAAAGTAAAAAGTCTAACATGTTCAAAATGTATTTTGTGATTGATTTGTAGTGTTAATTTGTGTTTGAGAGGTTCCGAATGAAATTCTTTTGTTTATTTAGATTATTTATATTATTCTCAATAATGTTCATAAAATTAGAAGGCAAATTACATCGAAAGTATAAAAGTGGATAGAAGAAGGATGAAACTTTGGTTTCATATGTACATATATATTATTGCAAAAGCTCATAATAATGGCGAAAGGACCATAACACCGCACTGAATTAATCAGAATTGCTCTTAGATTCATAGGACTTATGCCCCATCTTGCACCTCCTCTTTAAACATTGTTATTAATTAATCCTGACCTCGTCCAGAATTTTGAGATACAAACTTCCAACCAACTATTAATTTGGACAACGGTTAAAATGGTCCATTTTCAAGGTCAAACGAGCCCCAGAGCAGGTAAATTCTTCGTTTTGTCGATTTTCGTGTGCTATAGTCCACCATCTTTTTTGGTAATCCAAAATTCCAAGATCATATTTTCCAAAAATTTACACAAATGTTCGTTAAGACCTTATCTGTGGTGCCAGTTGGTCACCACGGTCAAAATGACCCATTTTCAAGGTCAAACAAGCCCCAAAGCAGGTAAATCTCCTATTTTGCCGATTTTTATGTGTTATAGTCCACCATCATTTTTGGTGATCCAAATTTTTGAGATCATTTTTGCCAAAAATATACACAGACGTCCATTAAGACCTTATCTATGGAGCCGGTTGGTCAACACGACCATAACAACCAATTTTCAAGGTTAAACGAGCCCTAGAGCAGGTAAACCCCTAATTTTACCAATTTTCAAGTGTTATATAGTCCACCATCTTTTTTGGTGATCCAAAATTCCGAGATTATTTTTACCAAAACTATACTTGGACATCTGTTAAGACGTTATAAATAGAGCTAGTTGGTCATCACGGTCAAAACGACCCATTTTCAAGGTCAAACGAACCCTAGAACATGCAAACCCCCCATTTTGCAAAATTTCGTGTGTTATAGTCCAACATCTTTTTTGGTGATCCGAAATTCCAAGATCATTTTTGCCAAAAATTTACGCGAACATCTCTTAAGACCTTATATATGGAGTTGGTTGGTCACCACGGCCAAAATAGCCCATTATCAAGGTCAAATGAGCCAGAACAGGTAAATCCCCAATTTTGCAAATTTTCGGATGCTATAGTCCACCATCTTTTTTGGTGATTTGGAATTTCAAGATCATTTATGCAAAAAAATTTACACGGACGTCCATTATGACCTTATTTATGGAGCCGATTGATCACCACGGTCAAAGGACTCATTTTCAAGATAAAACGAGCCCCAGAGCAGGTAAATCCCCCATTTTGCTGATTTGATGTCACTGGGACATCTACCTCTTGTATCCTGCCTTGTTAGTCATCCGTAGAGCTAAAGGGAATTTTGGAAGCCAATCCCATTCCCACACACCAATACCAACCTGGGTAATTGTTCAGTACGTCCTACAAACGAAGCAATAAAAACTCTGGGAATTAAAGGAGAAAGCGGTGATTGCTCGATTAGTATCGAAGCAATTAAATATATGGAAATGATTTTTATTTTTCCTATTCGTTGTCATAGGTTTCATTATATTTGTATTAGACAATGGTTAGAAAAAAAAAGACATGTCCCTTGTGTCGAACTTGTGTTTGATTGAAATTTTCATGTTTTTTCATGTTAAATAGGATTAATTTTTTTTGGATTAAAGATGTTGTTCTACATTAAACTACATCTCATTAATTTTAGGGAAATTTGTATAAAATAGCAAACTAATAACCTAAATTAAATGGAATAGCTAGGGTTTGATTTAATTGTGCTCCATAGCAAACATTGACAAAAATTTGCCAGGCGTCTCTCTCCCAGAAGTCTCGCTCGCCACTCTCCCATTCTCGCCTCTCTCGCTTTATACACAGAAGTGTATAATTTCTGTTTCTGTTTTGTATAAAGCGAGAGAAAATTGTATATACACATGCAAAAATGTATATCTTCGTGTTATACACTTAATTATATAATTCACAAACATTTTACTTCAAATATTGCAGAGAAAAAAGCCAAAGAATTATACAATTGTGAATTATACAATTGCAGTGAAATACAATTTTTTCTAGCTTTATACAACAGAAGTGTATATATTGTGTTTCTGTTTTTGTATAAAGCGAGAAAAACATATATCTTCTTGCTATACACTTATAATTATGCAATATACATACATTTTATTTCGATTCAACTGTATGCAAAACTAATTATACAATTGCAGCGAAATAGGCCAGCGAATTATACAATTTAGGCCAGTGAATTATACAATTTAGGCCAGCGAATTATACACTTTTATATGTATAGCGAATTATACAGTTTTATGTTTGCTATGGAGCGCAATTATGCAAAGTTTGCTATATTATACAAATATGATTTTTTTTGTTTGCTATATGTGAAAGTTGCCCTTAATTTTATAACTAGTAGCTAAAAGGACTTAATTAGGACACATACTTCTTAAACTCTGAACCATAATAGGTTTATAAATCAAGAATTAAAATTTTAAAAACTTGCATTGCCTTTTCCATTAATTAAGTTGTTCAACGATGATCAAAGCTTATGATGTAGTCATATAAATTTAAAAAATTATATAACAAATGATCAAGTTGATCTTTTTTTTTTTCTAGTAATATTGTGAGAAAAGTCGTAAACTAAATATTATGCTTTCCTTTTGGACGTATTTTAGGAAAACTAAATATATGAATTAATAATAAATAAATATTTACAGAAAAAAAAAACATAAATGATAATATTATAGCTATTGTTTATGTATATAGCTACTAGTACTCACTTTTTTTTTTTTTAATATGCAGCCTTTGTGGTTCACCAATTTAGGAACTCATCCAACATTGATAACATCATGTACATACACTTCTTGTTGTTTTTTTGAAAAAAACAAAAATTAGCTGCAAAAATACCCTTCACCAAAAATGTGATCATTGCATAATCTTTAGACAATATTGCTTTATTATTAGATCATTTCAACATGTTCCTTTTAGAGTGTAAAATTCCTCAAGCTCAGCAACATGGTTCTTGAAAATGTCGAGCAATTACTCGTGTGTATACTTGGCAACTTCAGCACGACGTTTAGCTTGTTCAGCAATCTCGTTCAATTCCCTGTAGTTCTTGTCATGGAACAAGCCATCGCTTTCTGCAGTCTGGAGACCATGAAGTGTACGTTGAGCCACGGCCCATTGTGCTTCTCTTTCGCCTTTTCCATAGTCCTTCTTTGTTGTGAAGGCGGTCTAATATCAAAGACGAAGAGAATTGAACTTGTCAAACACAGTATTAAGATTACAAAATGTGATCAATAGCTCTGTTTGTTTGTTTTTTTCTTTTACCTTATTCTGGATCATTGAATCCCAGGCATCACCACTCAACGCGTAACGACTAATGAATTTAAGAACATCAAGAGGGAGATATGTAATGATTGTGTAGATCCATATGATTGCTGCCCATCCCCATCCAATTCCATGGATCCTAGCAAAGTTCCAGTTCGCGTAGACGGTGATAAGTGTAGCCACCTGAGTTAGAAAAAAAAAAACAGGATCTTGATTATTAGTAAGGATATATGTATATACAGAGTTGTGAAGATTTTGAATGTTCGTTGAGGTTCGATTGTTTTAAGGACTTACGAATTGGGCTAGAAAGAAAGCAACCACAAGAAAAACACCGGGGCGTTCAACAAATGACCAGCTTCTTGATCTTGTCACAAAGATGAGAGCCTGACTGATAATACTCACTTGAAGGTATACAGCAGCTGTAAGACCGTGTTCGTTCTCCCTGATTGATCTAACACCGAACTTCTCCTGCAAATACACAAGATAAATTTGTTTATCATGTTCCAATAGTACGTTTTGTTTTTGTTGTGGCGGTAACACCAGTATCCTGCCTATGGTTGATAGGCCTGGATGGCTCGGGTTGTAGTCATATGGTCGAGGGCATTTGGTTGATGAAATTAGTTAAGAAATAAAGTTGCACCCTTGCTATCAGTTATGGTTTTCCGCATGATGGTAAGTGTTTGTTCGGGTAGACTAAAAAGGAAAGAACTTACTGTAAAGAAATCAGTAGAGGCTGCAAGATAGAAGAACAGAACAGTCATGAGAGCTTGATAGGTTCCGAGGACAATCCCAGTGGCAAAGATCTCGTTGAGCTTCCATGAGTCGGGCAAAGGAGATGGCTTGACCCTGTCCTTAGAGATGGTCATGATGGTTCCATCGTTGAGGATGGCAATGATGAGGACCATGAAGGGAGGGAAGTCGAATTCCCAGATGAGTGCAATGAGCATGAATCCCATCACGACACGGATTGTGATTGAGACTGCATAGATAGTATAGTTCTTCATCCTCTGGAAAATGGCTCTGCTTGTCAAAACGGCACTAATAATGACACCAAGACCTGGTTGGGTCAAAACGATATCAGATGCACCCCGAGCTGCATCTGTTGAATCAGCAACTGCAATACCAATGTCTGCCTTCTTCAGTGCTGGTGCATCATTCACACCATCTCCAGTCATACCACAAATGTGCTTTCTTTCTTGCAGCTTCTTCACGATCTCGTACTTGTGTTCTTCAAAAGAATCAAAATATATCCTTGTGTAAGTTGGAAAGAAACTTTTGATCTTAAACATGTCATGACATTTCCGTTTCACATAAAATAAAAACAAAAGGTATTACTGTCACATAATATAACGACATTTCAGTTTACTGTCAATATTTTTACTTCTGGAACTGTTTTTTCGTGTTGTGTTATATTATATGTTCTCTATAACATCATTTCGATATAGCAGCTAAAAAATGTATTGAGTGGCATCTTTATTTGACTGTATATTATTTGCTAGATATTTACCTGGGAAGACTCCAGCAAAGCCATCAGCCTGCTCAATAAGCTCCTCAACAGGAATTTGAGCAATGGACTCATCCTTGTGATCACCAAGAAGAGCTGAAGATGGATACATGTTGGTTCCCATACCGAGCCTACGACCAGTTTCCTTACCGATAGCAAGCTGGTCACCAGTGATCATCTTAACATTAACACCAAGCTCGAGAGCTTTGCGAATTGTCTCTGCACTGTCGTGCCTTGGTGGATCAAAGAGAGGTAAAAGCCCGACGAATTCCCAAGGTGAACCAGCACTTTCCTTATCTTTCTCTGGCACAGTCTGCACAAAAATTATCATGATACATTGCACTGCACTTAACTCAAACAAAGTTATCAGATATTATATTTGCTTTACCTGTCTTGCAACACCCAAAGAACGAAGACCGCGGTTAGCAAAGTTGTCGATGATTTCATGAGCTTTCTTTAAGACAGGTCCACTGAGCCCACAGAGTTCAATAATCTAGCAAAAGATTATGCTAGATTAGACACTAATTTAAGTATATGAAACTGAAGTAGTATAAAAGAGATTGTAGTATATCTTACTTGCTCAGGAGCACCTTTGCTTGCCCTGTGCCAGTCTCCGTTGTTATCGATATAGGTGATTGCAGTGCGCTTATCAACGGGGTTGAATGGAAAGAAATGAACCTCTTGGATGCCTTCTCTTGCCTGCAATATCACAAGTACTTAAGCTCATCTACAACCTATTTGGTGACAAATTAACGACAAAGTTCATAGTTAACTCTTAGTTTCACATTACCAGTTTAGCATCACCCAACATATTAACGATACAAGTATCAATAGCATCCTGGTTTTCAACCCTCGAAGCTCTAGCTGCAAGTAACATAACGGTGTCTGCATCTGCGTTCTTAGTGAATACCTACAACCACAAACATAAGTCGTTATGTTCTGATAGGAATTTTCATAAAGAAAAAAGGTATATTTTTTGTCTTGATTACGAACCTCAATCAAGGTTTGGTCAACAGTAAGCTTGTTAAGCGTGAGGGTACCGGTCTTGTCACTGCAGAGGACATCCATACCAGCCATTTCTTCGATAGCAGTCATCCTCTTAGTGATAGCGCCTTGTTGGGACAACCGATGAGATCCAATAGCCATGGTAACAGACAAGACTGTTGGCATGGCAATTGGGATACCTCCAATAAGCAACACCAACAAGTTGTCAATTCCATCTCTATATTTTCGCTTTTGAATCGGCCACATTACCACAATCTCAATCACTATTCCCACAAGAATTGAGCAAATACAAAAGTTTCCAATAGCAGTCAACACCTGATCATAGATATACACACAACAAATTTTTAGAAACAATTGGTTCTTAGAAAGAAACAGTTGGAGAAAATGAGTTTCATATACAAAATCATAGCGGGTTTTTTTTCACCTTTTGGAAATGGCCAACTTGGTTTGTGCTATCAACAAGATGTGCAGCCTTTCCGAAGAAGGTGTGAACACCAGTAGCAATGACAACAGCATCGAGCTCGCCTTGCTTGACAGTGGAACCAGAGAAAACTTCATCACCGGGTTGTTTGGTGACTGGTAAGGACTCACCGGTAAGTGCAGCCTGATCTATCTTCAGGGGATCACCCTCGAGAAGACGAGCATCAGCTGGGATAATATCACCCAACTTAACACTAATAAGATCACCTGGAACCAGTAGCGAAGCGTCCTCCTCAGACCATTTTCCATCTCTCAAAACCTGAGAACCACATTCTCAAGATTATAAATCATCCATTACTCATAGTGATATAATCTTCAAAAAACATGAACGGTGATATGAATTGTGCGAGCATTTCATCTAAAATCATGGATTTGATTCTTTTTATGGAGCTAGAACGTCTGATACTATGTTGAAATGTATGATTACCTCATTTAAGAAACGTCAAATTAGCATTTCATTATTGCACATAGAAACATAATCACCAAAAAAACATGAACAGTATATGACTTGTCTCATCTAAAAGTTTTAAAATATTAGAATAAAACACGTTATATTCGACAGTGACTTATCCGTGTACCTTAGTTTTCGGAGCAAGATTAGCCATAAGGGCAGCAGCAGCATTTCCAGCATTGTTCTCCTCAATGAAACTGATAGTAGAGTTGATTACAAGCAAAACCATGATACCTACAAAGTCGGGCCAATCTGGTGGCTTACCCTGCATTTTTCGAAAATTTCACCTTAGATATTAGTTTGTTCTAACTTCTAATTAGCCATAAACATGAACAAAGAGATGAATTTGGTATGACGAAAGTCATTTTTCTAGTGAAGGAAAACAACTTTCTCCTCACGAGGGAAGTCATTTTCCCCCCTTTAAGTAAAAAAAAGTTTTTGTCAACCAAACATGAGAAAACAAATCACGACTTCCTCCTCACGAAAGTGAGGGAAGTCAAGTAAAAAAAAGTTTTTGTCAACCAAACATGAGAAAACAAATCACGACTTCCTCCTCACGAAAGTGAGGGAAGTCATTTCCCCCCTTTTAAGTCAAAAAAAGTTTCTGTCAACCAAACATGAAGAAATAAATCACGACTTCCTCCTCAAAAAAGTGAGGGAAGTCATTTCCCCCTTTTAAGTCAAAAAAAGTTTCTGTCAACCAAACATGAGAAAACAAATCCCGACTTTCTCCTCAAGAAAGTGAGGGAAGTCATTTTCGCCCTTTTAAGTCGAAAATATTTTTATCAACCAAACATGAGAAAATAAATATTTTACTTTTTTCAAAAACATTTTCCGAAAAATACTTCCGTAATATTTAGTATATTCTTTTTCTTACCCCTCCATTTGCCAAGACAATAGACATGATAGCAGCAGCTTCCATGACCCATGAGAGAGGATTCCACATGAACCCCAAGAATTTAAGGACCTTGTTCTCCTGTAATAATAAAAATTAACAAAAAAAAAATTAGTGTTTTTTTTTTTAAATAGAAAAATGAAATATTTAGTAAATAATACAAATTTTTTAAATTAAAAAAATTCACCTTTTTCTCTTCAAGTTTGTTGGGGCCAAAAATTTCAATCCTTTTTTGGCCTTCTTCTTTTGTCAAACCCTCTTTGCTACATTTCAGTATCTGGAAAACTTCTTCAACTGGAATACTTTCCTGCAATATCATTTTCCGTTACGAGTCAGAGATGAATCCAAAATTTAGAGTTAATGATGCGATTTATACGTATAATTACATAATTCGAGGTGGAGGTATAAGGTTCAATTAAATCTACATATTTAACACGTCCTAATTGTTCTCTATGACAACATGTCATGCAATCAGTGACAGAGGCAAAAATTTCACTTCAATATTTATTTTATATATATACACATAAATAAAATGAATAAATAAAATTATTCATCATTCATTATATATATAGGAAAAAAATATTATATAAACAATATGATCATGCGAAAAAGGTGTATTTATACGTAATAAATAAATTTAACAAATTTATGATCATTTTTACACAAACATAATTTAAACTTATCGAATCAAATTAAATTTAACAAATTTATGATCATTTTTACACAAAGATAATTTAAACTTATCATATCAAATTTAAATTTAACAAATTTATGATCATTTTTACACAAACATAATTTAAACTTATCGAATCAAATTTAAATTATGAATCATGTTGTCATCATGAGAGGAGAAGATGCATTAATCAACAAATTTAACGAATTCATCATATTTTTACACAAAAACATAATGTAAAGTTACTAAAATCCAAACAATATTTTAATTAGAACTCATTGAATAAACTCTAAATACTGAATCAGAGTGGCACTCATGCACTATGTGTAATCAACAAATTTAACAAATTCATCATCATTTTTTTACAAAAAAATAAAATATGAAAGTGACTAAAATCACAAAAAAATTATTATAATTAGAACTCATCAAATAAAACATAAATTTTGAATCTTGGTCACCACAAGAGAGGTATATGCACTACGTAATCAACAAATTTAACGAATTCATCATTATTTTAACACAAAACATTATGCGAAAGTTATTAAAATCTCCATAAATATCACAATTAGAACACATATTGAATAAAATTTAAATTTTGAACTAAGTCACCATGAAAAGGACAAATGCAATGTATCAACAAATTTAAGAATTCATCATCATTTTTACACAACATAATGCAAAAATTACTAAAATCTCAATAAATATTATAATTAAAACGCAGCGAATAAAATTTAAATTCTGAATCTGATCAAGATAGATGCACTACGGAATCAATAGATATATAACGAATTCATCATTATTTTACACAAAACATAGTACAAAAATTACTTAAATCTCAATAAATATTATATCTAGAACTTATCGAATAAAATTTAAATTCTGAATCTGCTACACAGGAGAAGAGAGGAAACATTATACTTACAAGATCAACCTTCTCATTCTTAAGCTCTTCCAAGGATAAATTAGCGGCCATGATGATAAATTAAACTCTAGAAAAAAAAGAGGGAGTTTAACACTAACCAAATAATTAA
>CM064974.1:4023032-4194405 GCA_032847665.1 Solanum chilense | reverse complement strand
ATAAAAATAAATAAAGGACAGTAATTTGTAATGTGATTTTTAGCCAGTGATCCAGTTAATAAAATGTCACTTGACAATTTTAAGATGAATTTAATAAATATTGTTATAAGAATTTAAATTAAAAGTATTTGTATTTAAAGTTACATTAGATTTTAATAAACAAAAGAACCTTTTTCATTATTTTAAAAATAAAAATCCATAGTAGAAGAGTTCTAAATGAACTCTTACTCATAGAACGAATTTCAAATAATACTATTTAATTTAGAAAAGTAAAAGATATATGATAATAGTAATAATAATATTAATAATAATATTAATAATTAAAAAAAACAATAAAAAGTAAAGAACATAAAGAGGAGTAACAAATAAAATTAATATAAAGTAATAAACTAATCTTTTTTAATAGAAAGATGTGATGTTTGAAATTTAAATTTAAATTTAAATAAAAATTGAGTTGGAATAGAACTCTACTTCTTAACTTCTCATATATATTGTATCCTATATATTATTCAGAATTTATTTTTCTTGTTATTTTTTTTGGATATAATTTTTTATTAGTATTATATTTTTGGATATAAGGGATTAAATGACTCATTTGATCAATCCATATCGTCGGCAAAAAATAGCAGGTTATGAAAAAAAATGAGTCTTTTAATTTCGATAAGATAACCAATAAATAGTATGGATCGATAGCTAACTCATTTTTCATCGTTTTTGCTTAGAAAAAATTAATTAATACTCAATTGACATTATATAATAAAGGAAAGTAATTTGTATTTTGTAACTTGATTAAGCCAAGTGGTAAGTTAATAAAAATGCTACTTGATAATTTTAAGATTAATTTACTAAATATTATTTTAAGAATTTGAATTTCGATAAGATAACCAATAAATAGTATGGATCGATAGCTTACTCATTTTTCATCGTTTTTGCTTAGAAAAAATTAATTAATACTCATGTTGACATTATATAATAAAGGAAAGTAATTTGTATTTTGTAACTTGATTAAGCCAAGTGGTAAGTTAATAAAAATGCTACTTGATAATTTTAAGATTAATTTACTAAATATTATTTTAAGAATTTGAATTAAAAGTATTTGTTTTTGAAGTTACATTAGATTTTCAAAAAAAGAGAGAGAATTATTTTCATTAGTTTAAAAATAATTCTTAGATATTATAAATATATTTAAATTTAGATTTTGAGAGTATGGATAATTTCAGATAATACTATTCAATTTAGAAAAGTAAAAGATAGTATTTATATTCACTAATAACCTACAAAAATGCATATTTTTAGAAGTCACAACATAAAAGATCTAAATGAACTCTTACTATTTCAAAAACGTATCCTTATGTTTGGTTTAAATATTAAATAAAAAATAGAGATATAATAATTTAAAAAATAACATATAATAAAAAAAGTAAAGAAGATAAACACGAGAGAAAAAAAAAAAGAGAAAACGTTGGAAAAATATTAAAATAACAAGGATAAGGAAAAAGAAGAAGAAAAACGCAAGAAAATAAAATAAAATAAAATAATAAAGATAAAGAGGAGTAACAAACTAGTCTCTTTTTATTCCGTTATTGATAACTAATAAAATATTTAAATTAGTTATAAAAATATATGCATTACATTTTTTTAAAAAAAAATAATAAGAAAGAATAATAAACTGATTTTCTTTAAAACGTGATATTTGAAATTTAAATTTAGATAAAATTTGAGTTGAAGTGGAACTCTACTTCTTTAACTTCTCCTATATATACTCCTACAAACTCTACCGATGATATTTCTCATTTGTTTATTTTTAGAGGCTTTTTTTTTGTTTAATGTTTTTAATTTTTTATCATATGAAACCTGAGCAACTTATTAAATTAAAATTCAAGTTATCTGAAACCTTAGCAAGTTACTAAATTAAAAATTATTGGAGTATTTAAATAAAATCAACAGATTTTAAAGTTATTGTCGTTAACTCCGCTTGTCCACACAATTATGTAGAGCTTATCCTAAACGGCTTAGATTTCACCATAATGAACTTCACTGTTATTTTTTAAAAAGGTCTTTTCTAATCCCAAGATAAGCCTTTGTCAACCGTACTAGACAAGATTTATGTGACAGACTCGACATTAAAGAAGGATGGATACCGCACTAGGCAAGACCTACGTTATAGACTCAACTCTGAAAACATTGAGGGGGATTGATGCTTCGGGTACTACTAGGCACAACATAGCGAGAAGTCGTTCTGCTCTGTTCATCTACCCCTAACAATAACAAGCAAGAGGGGGTGCTAAAGTTCAAATCCGTAGTGATCTCTGTTGATGTATATAGTGTGTCACGTTAGGTAACTTGACTCATTTTCATCGATGAAATGAATCAATCTCGGTATGTCACGAATTCATGTTGTCCACGACAATCATCCTCATAGATAATCATCCTCTATACCAACTAAGCAAACCCCCTGTGTAATAGCTTGCAAATCACATAAACATTAAAGGAAAAACAATCCCGAATTATCCTTATGAATAACCACTCTCCATACCAACTAAGTCAATCCTGAAAGACATTTTTTAAAAAGTTTTTGGATTCTCAAAGTGCAAAATGCAAAATGACTATCTTCAGAGCTTTCGATGTGTATTAGAGGAGTACGGAGCCAAAAGGGTAGAAAATATTAACAAAAATTCCAAAAGGGTATATAAAATTTTATATAAACCAAAACGGTAAAATCGCTCCGCCGGCAGCGATTTACTTCGATGAAAAAGTGAAATCGCTGCCCCAGCAGCGATTTTGCAAAAAGTTTTTTTTTCCTTACAAATCGCTGCCCGGGCAGCGATTTATAAAAAATTTTTTTTTTTTTTTTTAAAAAACATAAATTAGGCAGCGATTTACAAAAAAAAAAATTTTTTTTTTTATGTAAATCGCTGCCTAGGCAGCGATTTACATTTTTTTTTTTAAAAAAATTTGTTTATGTAAATCGCTGCCTAGGCAGCGATTTACCAAAAAAAAAAAAAAATTTTATATAAATCGCTGCTACAGTAGCAGCGATTTATTAAAAAAATTTTTTTATATAAATCGCTGCTACAGTAGCAGCGATTTATTAAAAAAATATTTTTTATATAAATCGCTGCTACAGTAGCAGCGATTTATATCAATTTTTTAAATAAATCTCTACTGTAGCAGCGATTTATTTTAAAAAAATTTTTTGATTAAATCGCTGCGATAAGCAATTTTTTAAACTAAAAAAAAATTAAAAATTTTAAAACAGCGATTTTATATATAAAAAAAGATTATAATATTTTTTAAAATTTATGTATATAACTTATAAGAAAATATACATTATTTTAAAAAAATTAAAAATAAGTAAAGTAATAAATATATTTTCTTTCTAAAAAAAGATATTATATTGAATTTAAATTTAAATAATATTTGAATTTAAATAATTAATTTTTTTAAATAAAAAATTAAAGGAGAAAAATTATTTAATTGAATTCAAGTACATCCCTAATCACACCTATTAATTATAATTTTTTTATATATATAAAATCGCTGTTTTAAAATTTTTAATTTTTTTTTAGTTTAAAAAATTGCTTATTGCAGCGATTTAATAAAAAAAAAAATTAAATAAATCGCTGCTACAGTAGCGATTTATTTAAAAAAAATGATATAAATCGCTGCTACTGTAGCAGCGATTTATATAAAAAATATTTTTTTAATAAATCGCTGCTACTGTAGCAGCGATTTATATAAAAAAAATTTTTTTTTTTTTGTAAATCGCTGCCTAGGCAGCGATTTACATAAACAAATTTTTTTTTTAAAAAAATGTAAATCGCTGCAGCGATTTACATAAAAAAAAAAAATTTTTTTTTTTTAAATCGCTGCCTAGGCAGCGATTTATGTTTTTTTTAAAAAAAAAAAAAAATTTTATAAATCGCTGCCCGGGCAGCGATTTGTAAGGAAAAAAAAAACTTTTTGCAAAATCGCTGCTGGGGCAGCGATTTCACTTTTTCATCGAAGTAAATCGCTGCCGGCGGAGCGATTTTACCGTTTTGGTTTATATAAAATTTTATATACCCTTTTGGAATTTTTGTTAATATTTTCTACCCTTTTGGCTCCGTACTCTGTATTAGAGGATCCATCCATGACCGACATAAATGTGGGATTTTACAAAAAATTATCACCCAGAGTACGTTTAACTCTGATATCCGAATGTCGTAAATTTGAAAATCCAAATATTTATACATGGAACACTCATTTTCTACCCTTAATATGTTCAAATTTAGATATATATAGATTGAATAAATGTGCTATGAAAGACACTAATACACAGGCTTTACTGGTGTCAATTAAGGCCTTTCATCTATTATATTGTTCATACGAAAAGAAATCCACAAACCAAAATACATTACAAGTATCAAAGAATAAAGTTGCCCCATTCCTGCATCACAGAAGTGTAAATGGCAATACAGTACTAACACAAGCTGAGAGCCTCTGGCCAAGTCATTATGTAAGCTTCTACTGTAAAAAGAGGCAATCACCTCTTTGCAATATGAAGAAAATAGACAGAGGGCTGGAATATCTTTTAAGATAAAGTCGCACAAAGGAACTTTATCTTTATATGTTCACGCATCGCCAAGTCATTTCTACAACATGAAAGATATCCAACCTCTCATAATTTACACCACAGAACTATACTTGTCCATGGAATGACAATTCAGTTATACAAATATAAACACCTCTAGCTATGACAAGTGCTGAGAGCTCAATCTGATATAGAACACACAAAACCTATATATTAGCCAATGGCAAATGCTCAGTTAGCACTCATGGATGTCATTCTCACCCTGGTTGGCCTCTCTCAAGAATAAAGGTTTTGTGCAGTCCATGTTTATGAATAATTGCAGTAAAGAACATTATTCTTCATGCACATCCCTACAGACACTGAAGTGCACGAAATCCAGATCAACACTTCTAATTAATCAAGATATCTTAGGACTCGAAAGATTCCCAAACTTCTGATCAAATACACTTTCAACACCATCCATAAGGAGAACAAGTAGATTAATCAATCATCGCAAAAGCATGCGCTAGGTCTCTGGGGTGTGTCACAATGCACAACAGCCGATGAAGCAGCCGCCTTGATATGCAAATTAAAAAGGCAAAGGATAAAATGCAATATGGCTCTTGATACTAAGTTGACAGTGAAAAGATCTAAGGTGTCGGTACTGGTGATGAGTGGAGAAACACTCTTCCGATATAAGCTTAAAGCACATACCTTTATATGTTTATAACTCAAATCAATATGGTTACAACTAACGGCCTACAATAAGCAATATCATAAAAGTTTATCTTACACCTATCAGTCCAACAGATAAGGATGACAAGCTGGTGCATCAGTTGATAGTATGATAATACACCAGCTACCAGAAACAATACCATCAAAAATACAAACACATAAGCAAATTAACACAAACACTACTCAGCAAGTATAAATCACAAACAGATAACTCAATGCATGAAAATGCAATAACAAAATACTACTATTAACCAACATTTAACAGCTCAAATTAAACAGAACAACTTCATAATCGGTCATTAATATATAAATCTCTTCCAAAATTAAAAACACAGTCTGTTTCCTCAGCAAATGAGCTCCTATTGAGCTCGAAAACAAAACATAATCCGAGAAGTTTTTCCATTAAAAACTTAAATAAAACACGATTCTTCCACCTTAAAATCCTAGCTTGGTCCTACGCCAGTGCCTACGCTTAGCATTGTACCTAAAATACAAAAACGAAACTTCATTAGTAAAATTCCAAATTAATATCACAATAGTCAATTTTTTTTTAGCAATTAGTGATATGAATACCTGATTGTGTTATCAGTCCTCATACGGATCCAGTAAGGAATTGGCCTGTTCTGTCTCTGCTTCTTCGCTAGCTTCTTCTTAATCATGAATGACTTGTGCGAAGGCTAAACAAAAATTGCACGGAAATCAGCTTAGCATACACGAGCTTACAATAAGTATCAATTCTGAATACTTCGAATAGAAACTCACCATTTTTGCTGTTGGAGATTCCCGGCGCTTAAGCTCTGATGCTGATTGAAACCCTAAAGCACGAACAAAAATCTAGTTTTGGTTCTATATAACAATGTAACACAAGGCCCACTGGGTCGGTATTCTATTTGGGCCCAATTTTTAGGGTGCTGATTATAGTAGATGGCCCATATTAGGCCCAAAATCTTTGCAAATATATAGTCAAGTCTAACACTTATGTTTCTTTTATGTTGTTTCAATCTTACGGACAAAATATTTGACGATAAGAACTTACGAAATCATAGACCGAGTCTTGCATTTTTTTAAGTTTTTTCGAAATGTATATGCAGCCCATGATCTAGAATATCCATAAATTGTAACAGAAATAAGAAGTCATCACACCTAAATTTGTTTTATGTAAGTATTTCTACACGTTCAATGCATAAAACTTGGTTCTTATTATATGGTCTGCATCTGTGGAAGTTATTTGAACCTTAGCAGAATTGGTGAAGCTATTGATTGTGGATTTGTGTTATATTAAGATTGTAGATTTGTGGTATATTGAACTCTCTGTTTATGTCATATGTTGTACTCAAATGTAAGTTTTAACTTCCTAATGCAAATCCCATCAACATGCTCTGACTAAAGAACAAGAGTACAGTGTACAATCATGATAGAAAATTAACTGAAGTAAAATTTTCACAAATTACACCCAAAAGAGACTAGATCAAAAGTCGATTAGCGTTGGCAATTTGTTGCATACCCTTGCACAAAACGAAATTACAATGGGTTAAACTTGTGATATCAGTATGTAATACGGCAAGTTCCAAGGCAATATAGTGAGTAAGTACATAGGCTATACTCAAATGCCTAATTTTGACACAATTATGCTAGTACAAAATTCCAGTAGTGAACTTCACCGAAGGGTGAAAGAGGGGTATCCGACCCTCATCTCTTCTTGAAACCATATTTTTTACGTTCATAAAACAGATCGGTCTTGGCACTACCAAGATTGACTATCTTTGGACAGCCATCCCTATCTTTCTCCTGCTGAGTACACTCCTTGCAATAGTAAGCATCAGAGATACCAACACCACCACAGATGACACAACGGCCTTGAAAGGATCCATAGTTGCATTCATCACAAACTCGGACAAGTGTGCAAGGCCGGACGTATGAATCACAAATCACACACTTCCCATCACATTTCTCACAAAGCCGACCGATAGCTATTCCTGGCTGCTTCCGGCACATGATCAAATCGGGATGATGCTTGGCCATATTTCTAGCAGTGACCTCTTAACCTGTCAAAGAAGAATTAAGCAAGAATCGTCAGCAGACAGCAGAAACAAGGCAAAACAATGTATTTCTCAGATCTGTATGATTATGTTTATTGTAGCAGAAAGCATAGCAAAAAATATAAATGGGACAAGAAGTAGAATACAGTAACTTATTCTGATTGATAAAATAGTAAGTTCAACTTTATCAGGTCTTTCCAGTTCCATAAAGAGATAAATATTATCACCCTAGTATCATAACATATCATGTTACCATTTGCTAGGCCCAACAGATGGAAGAAAAACGAACGAAATAGCATCAGTTAGACAGTTACAGAAATGTCCAAAACCGATCATGTCTGCCAAGAAGCAAAAAGAACAGAATTCTGTAAAAATATAGATATCATCACCCTAATGTCAACAAATCCTGCTACCATTCGTGATGCCCTACAGATAAGGAAAATGAATGAAAATAGCATCAGTTACAGAGTCCTCCAAAACAACTTGGATTCATCAGCTTTGAGACTGTCTAGATGGAGATGAACTCGCTCTATCCCCTACCCCTTTAGCTCCTGTACTTTTCTCCTGATAAGGATTTGTCAAACATTATGGACAATGGTATGGACCATGGAAAAATTGAGTTCCACAGTTCCACAGAGTTTCTTTTATATTTATTTTGTGACAGGGAAGATAAAAGGTGAAGGCAATATTCAATCAACTTTTTGGTTCTTAAATTTAAGATTGTCTCGACCGAAGAATTGGACCCTCACAAGAGATTTTCCAAAGAGAAATCCTCATCAATAAAGCAATGCAATTGCTGGTGAGTGGTGACACTATGCACTTTGCAAACACAAACAGCTTTATGCACCTCTAATTCTAATTTTCTACAGAGAGAGTAACAATGACATCTACGTTACACTACCAGAAATTGATATGGTTAACCAGCTAGTTATTGCATGGTTTGTTACCGAACGATCTTAACAAACAGAGTTAAGAACTTGCAGAGATCTTAGCTTCACTATCCTACATTTCATTTATTTTTTCTGGGAACAGGTAACATTTACTATCCTACATTTCATTTTGCAAGCAGAAACTGATGATAAGCAGAATACCACAAAGGCGCAGAAAAGCAAGAAGTTCGAGTGCTTTTGAGTTGTGAACCTACTTCAACTCATTTCATACAGTCGGAATTTCAGAAGGGCTTTCTTTTTACTGATGAAACTAATGCCTTCTAGTCCACAGATATGAAGTCCATACACTTACAGCACTAGACTCATTGATTAAATATTCTCAATTTTGAACACCTATAAACACATCCCCTTGCCCGATTCCTTTTTCCTTGGACAGGCTATAAGAGCCCTTTGCTTGCATATTGTCTAAGAAGATCTTGATCATTATTAAATGTATGCAATCATTGAACTTAAATAAGTTGCTCAATAAAGTGAAGACTGGTTTCAGATCCTAACAAAAGGTGATTTCTTCCTATACATCGAGGTTTTGTAAGCTGAGTTACCTGATATATATACTAGTGTATAGGCGGCTGGTTCCCAATGGAATAGTCGAGGTATGGGCAAACTAGCCAATACTGTGCAACAATCAAGAAGAAAAAAAATCAAACATTAAGCATTACTAAGTTACTACTCCTATCACTTATCAAGAAAAACTTGAGTTCAACATCTAGCAGACACAGTGATCATCATGTGAATGACTCAACAAGCATCTTTCTTTCTTTCTTTGTTGAAGTGCTATATATAAACTTAAATGCTTTCACTATTTTACAACTGAGGTTAACAGGGATGTCCTTAGTTCATGATCAAGTTATTTCTGCTACTGCAACAAAAGCAAATTGGTATAATACTGTGAACTCAATTACTTACATCTAAACCTAAAACTAAAGAAGAGTCAGAAAAAATATTTATTTACAACACAAAACATAACAAAGCATATTAAGAATGAGAACTATTTCCCCCTTCGTAAAACAATCTCCTACTACTAAATAGACTAATCCTACCAATACAAAAAATTAAGTGATTTTCTGAATTCAAACACAATATCAAACAAAAGTAGCTACTAACAACAGTAAAGTTTAACCAATACTAAACTTTCATATTCCTATACGAAACAACCTCAATATAAAACAAAACATGATTTAAGTAGCTATTAACAACAGCAAAAATTCAACAAAAACGAAATTACATAATTAGCTAAATTCAAACACAAAACAGAATACCAAACAAAACACGGTTCAAGTAGCTACAAACATCAGTAGAACTTTAACCGATACTAATTCGTTCAAATTCCTACTCAATATCAAATAAAACACGATCAAAATAACTATTAACAACGTCAAAAATTCAACAAAAACGAAATTAAATAATTAGCAAAATTCAAACACATAACAAACGCAATATCAAACAAAAAGCATGATTAAACTAATAATTAATAACAATGTTAAGAGGATATGACGCAAACCTGAATCGATGAGCGAAGTTTCTGGAACCTAAAGCCGCAGGGGTTTAGCTGCAGAGAAATGACTCGAGAGGAATATTGAAGATGACCCGAAAATATATTGACGCCGGTGTTTATATATACTATGGGCCAGAGGCGGTGCGGCCCATTCGAATTTCACAATCCATTGGGCTATTTCTCATGGGCCTAATTGGGATGATTTGCACAAAATGGAATATAACTTTTTCTTTTCAAGTTTAATGAATAAAAGTTTGGATGTTAAAATTACACCGGTATCGCCGTATCGGTAATGTAAGTCATGACAAATTAATATGAATATGTTCAACATAGTGAGTAGTGATGTACAATTCAAACCATAAAGTTGAACAAAATTAATAATCGGAGAAAAAATTCGACTTGTGATTTAATTTGATTAATTTGACATGAAAAAATCAATCGTTCTTTTAGTTGACAGAATGATATGACTTAATAATGAAGTAGTATATTAATTTTAGTTGACTTAGATGAATTTCTTACTAATCATATTGGATCGTTATGATTTTAAAATTATAAATAAAGAAATATATATGTGACATGTAAATCATGCCAAACATGTATGATTCATCTTATATATTTAATTGAATTGTCTAAACCATCGTGATTTCAACACACAAAGGAGAGAAAAACGTGTTTTTAAGTATGACAAGTGAAATTAATGTATTTAAAGAATCATCTTCTCAAATATCACGAGTGAATAAATTTATTTAAATGATAATATGTTTAATTTTAAATATGCATAACTTTATAGATTATGCTTCCAAATTATATTGAATCATCATGCATAATTATAAAAAAATACCAACTCATATCGCAAAAAATGTTGAAACTTGAACGTATAAATTGAGTTTGCAAGCAATAAATTTAAGGGCAACTTTCACATATAGCAAATAGAAAAATTATATTTGTATGCTATAGCAAAGTTTGCATAATTGCGCTCCATAGCAAACATAGAAACTGTATACCTCGCTATATATATACAGTTGAAGCAAATTGTATAAAACGAAGTGTATAAAACAAGAAAGAGAAAGACACTTGGGTAGAGAATTGTATAAACGAAGTGTATAAAACGAATTGTATGATTATAAGTGTATAGAACAATTATATACAATTTGAATTTGTATAAAATGAGAAAGAGAAAGATAAAAGAGACTTGGACAGGGAATATACAATTGAGTCGAATTGTATAAAACGAGAAAGAGAGAAATTAAATACAATTTGAATTTGTATAAAACGAGAAAGAGAGAAAGGCAAAAGAAACTGGGCAGAAGATTATTTTTATTGTTTAATTATAAGTGTATAGGACGAAAATATATGTACTTGCATGTGTATATACAATTTTCTCACGCTTTATACAAACAGAAACGCAATTTATACATTTCGCTTTTGTTTGTATAAGTGAGAAAGGAGAGGGTTGCGAGCGAGATCTGGAAGAGGGGATAAATGGGAATAAAAATATATGTATTTATACAATTTTCTCTGTTTTATACAAATAGAAACAGTTTTTATACACTTGTGTTTGTATAAAAAGTGAGAAAACGAGCGAGAGATTGGAGCGAGAATGGGAGAGTGGCTAGCGAGATTTTTGAGAGAGAGGCGACTGGCAAATTTTGGCAAACTTTTGCTATGGAGTAAAATTAAATCAAACCTACTTACTTTATTTATTTTAGGTTATTAATTTTTTATTATATACAATTATCTCTAAATTTAATATATGTTTGTCATAAAGAATTTTTACTTTTATTATGTTACTTTAATATAATAATTATCTATAAAAAGTGAAATAACACACAAAGCTATATTTGAATATAAAAGAATTCGACAATTTACACCTGAAGAATTTTTTGAGTTTCCTTATTAAAGGGGATTTGTTTCAATCTATCACTTGTACATGTCTACAATAATAAAATAATAACATAAAAAATAAAATGTACTTGTTGAAGTATCAAACAAGATCATTTCAACTGTCATATTATTATTATAAATAAAATATATAATTTAGAACTAGTCTGTTACAGCTAGTACTAGATTTGAATAAATATTAAACAATTTATATAGTTTATATTTATTTTTTGCACATGGAACATCCATTAAATTTTGTAAACAAAACTATGTATGATGTTGCATTAATTACATACTAATTTCAGAAAAATAATGGGTTAAAAAGCACATTTTTGGAACGTAATTTTTAAATTTTATTTTTGAAAAACATAACTTATTTATTTATAAGTGCTTACTTAGAAATACAATTTATGAACTGAGTTTTAAAAATATAAATTTACTAGTCATATTTCATAAATACGATTTATTATTATAAATTAAACAACATGTACATATACTTTGCTTAATTTTTAAATTTACGCACCTCTAAAATTTCCTATTAAAATTGTAAATATATGTCTGACCATAAAAAAATGTGTATGAATATTATAGATTAATGTTCATGGTAAAATTGGTTAAATAATAATTTTAACAATTGTTTTCACACTATCATTAACAACATACCAAATTATGTTATAGTGAAGATTTAAATTTTTTTCCTAATAATTACATAATGAGGATTGATTAAGTTAATGTTGATATAATGAATTGATTCTCAAATTAATTTGGTGGCACATGGTTGACCAATATGATATTATTAAATTATTTAATTAAAAGTTCATTGTACCATATAGTTTTAAAAAGATTAAAATAAAAGTTACTATCTCTAGTGCTTAACCTTTTATGCAACTTTTACTTTGGTTAAATTGGTTAGATTAATTTTCATTAAAGGGTCTAAAATATCTTTGAAATATTAAAAATGGTATAAAATTATCCTTTATTCACCTATTGGCTTCAAAATGCTCTTTTCATCCATCTATTGGCTCCAAAATAACCTTGTCATCCACCTTTGAGTTCAAAATTGACCACTTATTTAATAATTTTAAATTTAAACTATTTAAATATTTTTAAAATACTTGATGTTCAACTATTGGTTATAATTTAATTTATTTATATTATTTATAAATCAACCCACTACCCACCCATTACTAACTAAACCCCACCCAATTAATAATCCAACTATAATATCAAAATCGTTATAAACACTACTAAAACACGATGAAATTATAGATTAATGAAAATGACATCCAAAATTATTCGAGTCCGAATCGAATCCCGAATTAAATTTATGTTGAGCCACTTATTTAGGAGGACACTTTCAATTTGATTCTCTTTCAAGATTGAATTAGAAATTTATGATTAAAGGTAAAGAAGTAATACATACTGAATTAATTCATGCATTTTTTTAAAATATAATTTTATAAATATTTATGATTTGTTTTAAAACTTTTAATATATTATTTTAAAAAAAAATTACCTATGAAGTAACATCACATAATTGAGACGTAAGAATAATTAAGATGAACATAGTCAGACTTTTAAGTTTATCGGTAATTTTTATTTAGATACTTGAATGTATGATAATTTACTTCTATAGATATTTTCGTCTCAAATTTTTTAAAACATTCAATTGGCAGTAGCTTTTCTATTGCTGCATTAATAATATGAGTGATTTATTAATTTGGAGGGTTTAATTAGTAATGAATGGGTAGTGGATTGATTTATAAATTATACTAATAAGTTAAATTATAACAAATAGTTGAGCGCCACGTATTTAAAAAAATATTTAAATAGTTTAAATATAAAATCGTTAAATAAGTGGTCAATTTTGAACCAAAAGGTGAATGACAAAGGTATTTTGGACCCAATAGGTGGGTGAGAAGGATATTTTGAAGCCAATAAGTGGATGAAGGGTAATTTTATACCATTTCCAATACTTTGAGGGTATTTTAGACCCTTTTCCGTTAATTTTATTGTCACTAATAACCTCTGGCACAAAATAACAAAAAGTTTTAATTTTATTTAATGATAAATTATTCAACCAAAAAAGGAAAATAATGAATTATAAAGGGCTAACTATGAAGTATTTAGCAACACGTTAACAATAAATTTTATAACTTGGTAAAATAATTAAAAAAAACGTTGCGTACGTTTTTTTTTATATCAACTTTATTCTATACAACAAAGAAAAATAAAATAATAGTCAATTTAGATAAGATTCAGTGTATCTAAAATTTATGCAACATATACAAGTGAATGATTTTATGCCTTTGAAATTTATGAAAATAAATCAATAAGACATTCTATATAAGACTTATCGTCATCTTTTTACATAATATTATATTTTGTAATCAAAGAAAAAATAAATTAAAATTTATATAGATTTGATCTGAAGGAAAATAAAATTTAAAAAGTTAACAATACAACCAATATCATTGAATGGAAAAATCTAAAACAATTTAAAACAAAACTCAATTAATTCGAATCGATCAGTTAAATAAACATAGATTATAATTTGTGCCTAATTAAATCAACATTTTCAATGAAATTTGAGCACAGAACTAAACTTACTGTTAAGTAAAAAGATATATGGAAAAATTCATCATTCTTGAATTTGGAAAGCTTATAAAAATAACTTTATATGATTTTTTCGATCATAAAATAAATACACAATCACATTATATTATATTATAAAATTTATTAAATAGAAGAAGTATCAGAAACACCTGAATTTAGCATAAATTATTAGTTTTGTTTTAGAATTATTGACAAACTTATAATCACTCCTCTAGTTGACTAACTCAACGTAGACACACTTCAGATCTGTCACATAACATGACAAGTGCTCACGTTTTCTTGCAAGAGCATTAAGCTCTTAATAGAAAGCTGAGAAATGTGTTAAAAACACTCCTAAACTTTACGAGAATTTAGAAATATATTTTACTCAAATTACAAGATTAATATTTTTAAAATTGTCAATAATTTAAAAATAAAACAAAAAATTCACATTAAATTTAAGATATTTTTAATACTACTCTCCGATCAAATAAAATGAATTACGACTCAAATAATTGTCAATAAAAATCTTCCAATGTGATCATTGTGAATGTGTGCGAAAATGGTTGTAGCATTTCCCTCAATATTCAATACTTACAAATTTGATAAACTTATATTTTGTCAAAAAATATTTTATTGGGATAAAGCTTTAATAATTTGTTTTTCAATGCTTGAAATTTAGACTTTTCTTTTTTACTAATAGCGACTGGGAGTATTCTTTTTGAGTTGTTTATTAGATAGATTGGTGAATAATTATGTTTAACAATTTAACTTATCAGATTGATTTGATGGATAACTATGTTTAACAGTATGATTTATCAGATGTTAATTTCTAAATATACTAATTTGTTAGTCATTCAATAAAATATTGATTGGTTCAACGTCAAATTAGTAATTATCAGATAATTGTATTCAAAGATGGAATCAGGAATTTCATGAAGCCCGAAGGGTGTGAAAAAGAAATATCGCTAGTGAGATTCAAAGAGATGGTCATTTAGGACTATTTCAAGGAATCTAACATCATGGGCTACAAATTTTTATTCTTAAGGGTGTTCAAAATTTGTTATTTAATCACTTCGTATATCATTTTACTTATTAATACGACATTATTTTTCGACGAAAGGTGTCCGATTTATAGAGATAGCTACACCCTCGATCGTATTCGCTCAATCACAAGTGTTCCCTTTTTTCACTTTCACTCCTACCAATATATTTGATTTCTCATCAAACAAAATATTTTTTTCAATACTAATTAAACTATTAATTCTATAATTAAATCACAATACAAAAAACCTGAAATAAATTTTGAGGATGCGTGCAATAAGTATTTATTGTACAAATATTCATGTGTACAACAACTTATTATTTCAATACTAAATAGGGCTTTAGAGTTAATAATATGTACTTCCTACGACTTTCACATATAGCAAATAAAAAATTTATATTTGTATGCTATAACAAAGTTTGCATAATTGTGCACATAGCAAACATAGAAATTGTATAATTCGCTATACATATACAGTTGAAGCAAATTATATAAAACGAAGTGTATAAAACAAAAAAGAGAAAGACACTTGGACAGAGAACTGTATAAAAATGAAGTGTATAAAACGAATTGTATTATTATAAGTGTATAGAATGATTATATACAATTTAAATTTGTATAAAATGAGAAAGAGAGAAAGACAAAAGAGACTTGACAAGGAATATACAATTGAATCAATTTGTATAAAACGAGAAAGAGAGAAATTAGATACAATTTGAAAATTGTATAAAACGAGAAAGAGAGAAAGACAAAAGAAACTGGGCATGAAAGTATTTTTATTGTATAATTATAAGTGTATAGGACGAAAATATATGTACTTGCATTAGTATATACAATTTCTCATGCTTTATACAAACAGAAACGCATTTTATACATTTCGCTTCTGTTTGTATAAGTGAGAAAGGTAAGGTGGCGAACGAGATTTGGGAGAGTGGCGAGCGAGATCTGGAAGAGTGGAGAGAGGGGAACAAAAATATATGTATTTATACAATTTTCTCTGTTTTATACAATTAGAAACAATTTTTATACATTTGTGTTTGTATAGAAAGTGAGGAAGCGAACGAGATTGGAGGAGAGTGGCGAGCGAGATATTTGGGAGAGAGGCGCCTGACAATTTTTTGCAAACGTTTGCTATGGAGCACAATTAAATCAAATACTAGCTACTCCATTTATTTTAGGTCATTAGTTTGCTATTATATATAATTTTTCCCTTTACAGAATTTAAGTATGATAATTCTTAATGGGTCAACTAATTGCTTAATAAATTTTTTTGAGTAAGCGATAAGTTATTAATTAGCATAAAATTTTAATTTATTCACCAGCCAATAATTCAATAATTCATACCAATAAATTAATTTTACAATTAATTTATCAATTACAGTTTGATTTTATAAATCTTAATTCTTTTTATCGAAACATCCTATAGAAAGTTTTCTTTTTTTACAAAAAAGGAAAAAATAGTCAATGATTTATTGTCTTTTGTAGACCCCTATTTCTCATGAAATAATAATGTTGTACTAATTAATGGGGTGACTACTCATATAATTAATTAATCAATTA
The DNA here is from genome assembly GCA_032847665.1 of Solanum chilense. Taxonomy (NCBI): domain Eukaryota; kingdom Viridiplantae; phylum Streptophyta; class Magnoliopsida; order Solanales; family Solanaceae; genus Solanum; species Solanum chilense. Next base: position 4,177,553 of record CM064974.1, on the reverse strand, counting down.
ATTTATTAATTAACGTGAAGTCAATTCCTTAAAATGTTTCAAAAAATAAAACCTTAAATCACGCAAATCAAAGAAACTAATGAAATGAAAGTTGTAAAACACAACTACAAAAGGAAAAATATCATTAGCATTCAAGTACTAAATCATTATTATTAATTAGAAAATATTTCTTCATGAATTTCCTATTCTATTAAAGTTTTAGTACCTTTTAAGATTAAAAAAAAAAAGTCCTAAAAAATTACTTTAGTGTATAAACCATATATTCTCAAGTCAACTATCTCACTTTTCTATTGTTCTTTAATTGTGTTTTCACTTGGCAATGTTTCTAGATTAGATAAATCCAAGTAAGATCCAAAAAAAAAACTTAAGCATGTAACCAATTTAATAAGATTTTTTTTTCTTAATTTTTCATCTCTGATCAGATGTCGATTAAATTTGAGTTTATGTAACAAAATTTTATAATAAAGATAAAGTAATATCTAGCAAAAATGTCCAAAGTCTAACTAAATTTCAATTCACACTCAGAAATCCATCATTAACACCTTATTTGGATGGTTGTTATCCGTTGTATTATATTGTAATTTAAAAAAAAAACATATTCATTTTGATAGTTACTTATTATTTAAAATAATTATCTTATTTTATTTAGTATTACCCGACCTTTCTACAGTAATTCTAGATATACTATACTTTTCTCGTTTATTTATTATCCAAATTATGTCACGACCGATAACGATACAATCTATCCAAATGTCATATTCATTAAGACAATAAAAATATGATATATTATAGCAAGCTCTATATGTATCCTATTTTTTCTGATAGAGTTATCATTCAAACCGTTGACGTGTAACATAATGTAACAATATATAATGATACAACTTATCGAGATGTTATATTCATTCAAACAATATAATACGATATGTTATGTACGGAGTGTGAGAGATAAAGTGGTCAAGATTAGTTTGGACACTGAATATCCAAAATGGAAGTCTAAGATAACTTGAAATGTGAATAATGTAGATGAAGATGAGTCACATGTGATAACTTCTAAAAAGCCTACAAAAAGCTCAGTTCCAAATAAGCATGCTTCTGGTTCCCATATATGAGTTTTAAAAAAAAAGTGAGTGAAGTTGAAAAAAAAAGCTTCACAGAAGAATAAAATATATATTCACTCAACTGGCAACTGTATAAAACATAATAGCTTTATGTCCATATATAACATAAGCACAAATGGAAAAAAAATCATTTTTTTATTATTACCAATGTCTTTTTGTGATAAGAAGAGAGTATAGGGGGGTGGGGGTGGGTAGAAAAAAGCAAAAGACAAACACAGAGAAAAAGTTGAGGTCTTGATGGTGAAGAAGAGTTTAAGGGGGGTGGGGTTGTGTTTTTAATGACTTAAAAAAAGTTGTATGATTTGGTGTATTGTTGAGTTGAAAACCATTCACTTTGTTCTGGCCAATCACCATCATTACTTACTATAACTCCTAGTTCCAATCTTGTTTCTTTTTTTCTTTTTCTTTTATCTCTTTCTTTCTAAAGATCTCTTTTTTTGTTTTGTTTTTCTTCTTCTTGTTCATCAGTTGTTTGATATATTCAGAGTATTATCTTATTTGGGGTTTTCAGAAAGATTCTTGAAAAGTGACCCTTTTGTGATTTTGTGCTAAAGTTGTAATCTTTTTTCTTCAGATTCTGTTTGGGTGGTCTTTTTTATCTTGTGTGGTTGTTTGATTGTGGTTCTTGAAATGACTGTGGAGGAAATTAGAGGAAATATGGGTGGTGAAAGGGAAAACTATGATAATTTTCCAGTTGGTATGAGGGTTCTTGCTGTTGATGATGACCCAATTTGTTTGAAGTTGTTGGATGGACTGCTTAGGAAATGCCAGTATCACGGTATTTATGTTTTTTTTTTTCTGTGTTTTTGCTTAAAGATTTTATTTTTTTGGTTTATCAATTTGGACTAGTTGGTAAAGTTTCTGAATTGATTCAGTTTGATGCTATTTGCAATTTCTGCTGTTTGGGAAGTTGTTTTCTGTTCCATTCTGAAAAAAATATCAGAACCTTGTTCTGATTTAGACTTTTATAAGGAGAAGTTTAGATCTTCAACTCCCAGAAAAAAAAGGTTTAGAATTTGTTTTTCATAGTTCCAGATTTTTCATGTTTCTCAATTGCTGTTAATATTGCTTTTCCTCTTCATGCATGGTTCATGTTCCCTTTAAAAATTGGATTGTTGCTTTCAACAATGAAAGTCAACAGCTACATATGCTGCGTAATCTCACAAGTGGGGTCTAAGAGGGTAGAGTGGACGCATACCTTACTCCAACCTCGTGGACGTAGAGAGGCTGTTTCGGGAAGACCCTATGTCTTTTCAACCATTGAAGTCATAAATAAAAAAAAGAATCTTCAAGTTCTTTTAATTTGATTTTGGCCTTTTCAACTTGACTGTGTAGTTGAGCTTAAATGGAAAGCTGTCTCCGACTTGTTTGGGATTGAGGCGCAGATGTTGTTGTGTACAGCTTAACTATGGAGTATAATCAAGTCGAAATTCTCCATTTTGTACTTTTGTTTTGGATAGTCTGGTTTGAAGCCTAGTTTTCTCTGAGATGTTCATGACAGCTTTGGTGTGCGAGTGTGTATGTGCACGCATACGTATGTGCATGCATACGTATGTTAAACTTATATTTTAGCTCTATTTAGTTTAGTATGGTGATTATATGATGTGAACTTAAATGTATAAGTGAGATTCATATAGCCGACCCCAACTGTTTGGGACTGAGGTGTAGTTTTTGTAGTTGTTCGTGACAGCGTTGGAGTTCAACTATGTGTACCATTGTAAATTTATGGGGAGATTCGAACTTCCTGACTTGATTTCCTTCATTTATTTTCGGTTCTTTCCATCTGACTGAAATGTTTTTATATCCCCAATCAAAATTTAACTTGCATTTTCTGAAAATGGTCTGTTGTTTCACAGTTACTACGACGAGTCAGGCAAGAACGGCGTTGAAGATGTTGAGGGAAAACAAAGATAGATTTGACTTGGTGATCAGTGATGTCCACATGCCTGATATGGATGGCTTTAAACTTCTGGAGCTTGTTGGTCTCGAGATGGATCTTCCCGTCATAAGTATAAATACCTTCATTATCTTAATTGTTTATCTGTCCTTGCTGTTCTTTTCCCTTGGCTGCCGTCAGATAAAATATTGTTGAATCAAGACTTGAAGATCTGTGTTGCTTATATCAAATTAATCCGTTAAAGTTTATTTCGTTTCTTGACCATTGACCTTTTCTTGTCCAGTGTTGTCAGCAAACAGTGATAGCAAACTTGTAATGAAGGGAATAACTCACGGTGCTTGTGACTATTTGGTGAAACCTGTCCGGCTTGAGGAGCTAAAGAATATATGGCAACATGTAATAAGGAAAAAGAAAGTTGAGCCTAAGAAGCAAAACAAGTCTGATGATCAAGACAAGGCTCACCAGGGAGGAGGAGAAGGCGAAAGAGGATCACAGGTTTCAGGTAATGCAGATCAAAACGGGAAGGTTAACAAGAAAAGGAAGGATGAAGAATATGAAAGCGATGAAAATGGAAATGATGATGAAGATCCCGGAACTCAGAAGAAACCTCGTGTAGTTTGGGCTATAGAGCTTCACAAGAAGTTTGTTACAGCAGTTCATCAGTTAGGCCTTGAAAGTGAGTTTTTTTAGCATTGATGTGGTTATCTTAGATTAGTTTTTTTTTAGCATTGATGTGGTTATCTTAGATTCTTCGTCTGTTTTTTTTATGTTTGTTCCCATAATAATGGACTTATTTCTCAATAATGTTTCTGATGCAGAAGCTGTGCCTAAGAGGATTCTTGATCTCATGAATGTTGAAGGACTTACAAGAGAGAATGTGGCAAGCCATCTCCAGGCATTATTCTCTCTTTGTTCTTAATAATTCCCTATGTTTGCATTTGAGTTCCTTTTCTTTATATTTTACAAAATTAGGAGTTTCGGCTAGACCTTTTGTGAGATGTGAAAATGGATGAGGTGAATGTTAAAAGAATGTACCAAGAATAGGAAGAATCATATATCCTTGCTACATCTTAGGAAAAATATAATTCTTGCTATGTTTTCACAAATGTTATTTAGCTCATTCGAACATTTCATGTTTAAATATGCATGTGGATATATAATAAAGGGAAACAATACAAATCTAAAGCTAGATTATTTCCTCCAATATTGTCTTAACGGTTACAAAGGTGTTCCAGATCTGTTTTGATATGCTTTTCCTTGTGCCGAGGGTCTATTGGAAACAACCTCTCTACCTCCCAAGGTTGGGGTAAGGTCTGCTTGTGGGATCAGGTTTGTTGTTGTTACAAAGGTGTGGCAGGAGTCGTCTGTCCTACGGCCTTCGTGTCCTCTACTTTTTGGTAAAAGCACAAAGGTCTAAAATTTTAATTCATCTTTTGTTCTGTGCCACAGAAGTATAGGCTCTTTTTGAAAAGGATCAATGCGGCAGATGCCCAGCAAGCCAACTTGGCTGCCGCTGCATTAGGGGGTAAAGATTCTGCATACATGCGAATGGGTTCACTGGACGGGCTTGGTGGTTTTCGAACGTTGGCTGGATCAGGTAGGTTTGGTCAAGCTAGCTTATCATCATCATATGCATCAGGAGGCATGCTTGGCAGACTAAATAGTCCTTCTGGTGTAAGCCTTCGCAATCTAGCATCTACACCTATTCTCCAACCTAATCATGGTCAAAATATGAGTAATAACTCCCTCAATGCCTTGATGAAATTTAACGCAAATGTTCCACCTGCAAGCCAGAATGCTAATTTTTTCCAAGGGATTCCTGCATCTTTGGAGCTTGATCAACTGCAGCAGAGTAAGTGTGCCACACACATAGGAGAGTTGAATCCTTTGGATGAGTCAGGACTGCATACAGTGGCCAGTACATTCACGAACTCTAGATTGGTTGGTAGCGCAAACAGCTCTATGCCCAATGTATCAAATAATCCTATTTTGCTTCAAGTAAATTCCCAGCAACCACTGACGGGGATGGGATTTGGAAATCAGACTTCTCTCAACGTAGCCTCTTTTAGCTCTGAGGCCTTCAATACTGGTGTAAGTGGTTCTTCCAATTTTCTGGACCATGATAGATATTCTAACGAGAATTGGCAAACTTCTCTCCAGCCTCTGAAGTTCCAGTCAACCTCCTTTCCGTTAAATGAACCTTTCAGCAACAGCCATTTGCCTAAAGACAGAGTACGAGACAATGATACTTCAGCTGGCCCTCATTTGCAGAACAACCCTGTTGATTTTTCAACCTCCACCATAGTTTCCATACCTTTTGAAGCTTCAAGAGGAGAAACACAATACCGTGAAAGTTTAGGGGGTGCTGTTCAGATTATGAACCAAGCAACCTGCCAACGGTGGCCAGATCAGAACCAACATTATTCCCACAGTTCAAACAATATTTTTGGTAACATGAGCTCTCAAGTTTCTAGCAATGGTGGAATGGCCTCTTTAACTCATCCTATGGACCAAAACAATGATATGTTCTGCACAAGGGTGGAAACTTCTTTGAACTGCATATCAAATGGTAGTTCTTCAATGCACATACACAATCGTGAAAGTGAAAAATTAACTCATGACTCGAGGACAAAAACAAATGAAGACTACCTCTTCCAGACAACAAAGCAACAAGTTGGCTTTCTTCCTCAGGGCTATGGCTCCCTTGATGATCTTATGGGTGAAATGAAACGGGTAAGCGAACTCTTTTGGTCTGTGTCTTATTTATGAAGCTTTTATTCTGAAGTTTAGTCATAGATTCAAACAAGGTATGCACAAGCTGTTCTAAGCACCACACTTCTTTTTTTTTAAAAAGAAGAATTTTGAGACCTGAATAGCAGCTGAGCGTACTACTGTTTTTGAATACTTGACCTGAGCCCGCGGTCTCTGGTGGTGATAGATCAGATAAACTTTCTCGAAGAAAGGATGCTACTTAACTTGGTGGTCTTTTTAGTGTAAATAAATGTTTATAAGTTTTTTTTAAAAAAAATATATTTGTTTATATGACATCGAGAGTGATTAAGTTATAGCTGTATTACCTTGTGACCAACACCAAAAGAGATCTATAGAGGGTTACAAACCACCCTGCACACTCTCTACCGCCACCACAAAAGAGGAGTAAAAAACACCATTAAATGGCATTGCCGATTGTCTTCTACTGTGGCAACTTGGACTTGGAGCACCTTTTATTGCTAGAGTTACTTATCACTTGAGGAACTTAATGTCTTGGATGTATACTAGTGAGGTTTGTTTACTTCACATATTTATGAGTCAACTTATAGAAATTCTCCATAAAATCGACCTTTAATAATGAATAGTAACTTAACAAGCTACTAGCAGTTCGAACTGTCTTCTAGGGTGTGCTGTAGAGGCAATTCTGCTCTTCATGAGGGAAGACGAAAGCTTTTCTTTTGAACAGAATTATGCTTCCGAGCTTCACTGTGACTGTCTGAGAAATAGTTTATATGGTCTACTGCTGAAATATGTTTATAGTAACAAAAGAAGACGAAAATGAGTTAAAGGTAGGTCTGATCCTAATGTTTCTGTTAGTTTGTACGAATCGATCAATATCAACACCTAATGCATCTATTGCTGCCTTCAACTTTTAAGCTCATTGTTTTATGCATCTCTTTTCAGTTGAATAATTCTATGTTAGATTCAACTTCTTTCTTCGTTAGTCCCCTTTGCTTTTACAAGCACGGATTATGAATACTCTCAGTTATTTCTTCTTAAAGATTAATGGTCATTATTATGTCGGTTTGTTGTGGGTTGATTTCTCAAATGGTCACTCGACTCTCAGCTAGTAATCTGTGAAATCAACTCGTTTATTGCTGTCTAACTTTGTTGCTAGAACTCTCAAAAAATGTTGTCACAGCCGTGTTGGATCCTCCAAAATGCACTTTTGGAAGATCCGACAAGCACTCAGTGACATCTTCGAAGAGTCTGAGCAACATAACTCAGACATTGGCGTGTAAACGTACTAAATGATTTTGTTTGAAAAAATGCAGGATCAAGATGGAGCCATGTTAGACGGAGGAGAATTCGGATTTGATGATGCTTATTCACTTGGTTCAGGTTTATGAGGTTTTTGTAACTAGCAAGTTAGGAAGGAGAGGATCTAGTGATATAGCAAAATTTTATTTGCTCATTTAAGAGTCTCTTAACAACATATGCATGCTATGCCTTCTTTTTTATTGTTATTTTCCCGTCCGGGAACGGTGTTATCGATCGTAGAAAACTCTTAAATGCTAATTACTTGTTGCTTTTAAAGGGCCGGTTCTGTGAGTTCAACTGAATCATTTGCATTCGTCTTCAACTATGTATATTTAGGCAGCTTCTTTTGAAAATGTACTCATATATAGTACAATTTATGAGTTAATATCATGTGAGGTGATGGCTCAGGTTAAGATATTAAACTGGTAAGAACAGATATACTTCACTTTATTTTAGCCAAAGGGCAGAGAACAGCCCAACTCTTTTATACTAGTTCCCCTGCTATCGTAGTTTCCTTGTTCTTCGTCTCAATTTATGTGTCACTTTTCGCATTTCAAAATTTAAATAGTCAAACTTAAATTATTTGACACTTGAAAAATAAAAAGTACTACATAAATTGGGACAGAGAGAGTATTTATTTATTTTAAATTGGGTGTCGGGTAGGGGAAATGGAGAGGAGATGAAATTGAACCTTCACTATCAAAACGAGAGTTCAAATAACTAACCAACTAGATTACTAAGATTCCGTATCGTAGTTACCTTGGGGACACAAGTGAGAATGGCCTAACTTGATTATTATTTTTTATGACAAGGGAAATCCGCAGCCACTATCCCTATGGATGCACACAAGGTAAAATCCCCTGCAATAACTCGTAAATCACACAGGAGAGGTAACCTTCACTAACCATCATGTTAAAGCAAATGAATTAAAAAATCCAAATTTAGGAATAGGTTTTTCGTCTTAATCAAAATATTGAACTAAAGTTAGAGAAAACGCGATTAGCACAAAAAGGTTAAGCAAAACCTTCAGAACTACGATTAACTTCAGTCCTAATACACTTTGGTTTGCTATGTATTTATGTTAGTTGTATTTTTTTTGTGGATTTCAGAGGAAAAAATATAGAACAAATTGATTTGTGTTAAAATGAATATACATTAAGAGGAGAGAGACAAGCAAGATCGAGAGAGGTGAGCGAGATTGAGCGGGAGGAGAGGGGAGGAGACCGAGAGAGGAACTGAGAGAATAATGTATTATACATAGCAAAACCCTACATAAATAATACATATATAACTGATATTGACTCAAGTCATTGAGGACCCTTTAAAGTTGTTCGCATAATTCACTTAGACACTTTAATTAAGGCTAGTAGTTGTTGAACACTTTTACCTATTCAGAAGTTGTTCCTATTAGACATTTTTTGATAATCAACCAAAAAAAAAAATGAAGAGTGTGTGATACACTTGCGCAAAAAAAGTGAAGAGTGTGTAATATACTTGCGCTGACATGGCAAAACGGCTAATTAAAAAATGACGTGTCATTGGACCCCCTAAATTATATATAAAAAAAATTATACTAAAAATTTTTTTTAAACACATTTTATATCTAACAAACTCCCCCCTTTCATTTTCATCTTCCTCCCAAAACATATTCTTTTTCAAATTACAAAGTCTCCCCTTTCAACTTCATCTGTTTCCCAAAACACATTCTTTCTTAAATCACAAAACCAATTCATTTTTCAAATAACTTGAAGATTAACTTTTTTTTTAAAAAAGATACATTTTCAAACTAAAATTGAAGAAGAAAGAAAATTTTGCCAACGGTTATTCATTTCTACATTGATGACAAAAAAAAAATTGATAGCCCAAAAATAAATTCTTTCAAATTTTTGAAATATCATTTTTGATAAATTTAATGGGTTTGTATTTGAATTTGAGTAGAACCATTTGTTCGAAAATTGTGATAGATAAATGTCGGCTAACTTTTTTTATACTAAAAATAATTTATCTTCTTTCTTCTTCTTCATATTTGTACCATTATTTTTATGAGATTTGCAATAAATCATACAAAAGAAAGTCTTTCTTTCAAATCTAAATCGTATGTTTCTTCATAATTGATTATCATTTATCTCCAGATTGGAAGAAATAATTTTTTTTAATATACAAGAGAGACAAATAATGTTGAAGCTAAAATAGAGAAAGTTTTGCAAACTAAATTTTAAAGAAGATGAATATAGGGAGTGAGTTGTTCTTTTTTTGAAAAAAATGTAAATGAAAGAAGAAAAAATGTTTTTAAGTTAAAAATATAATGCCAAGTGTCAATAAAGAAAAATTGTAAAAAAAATAATTATTAAAGACACTATTTTGAATCTTGACACATTTTTTTGCTAGACCACCCTTTTGTGTTTAATAGGTTTATATTTTAAACAATTTAGGTGTGTAATAGGTACGTGAATTATGCTGACAACTTTAAGGGATTGTTAATGACTTAAACCTAACTAATATCTGCACAACAAATACTTGCATAATAGTACCTACATAACTTTAGTTAATAACCAAACAATATCTAAATAGTTAGATTACGAGATAACATGTAAGAATAATCAAAGTTAACATAGCAAAGTTTAAATATTTTTGTAGGTACTTATATACTAATGTCAAACATGGATAAAATGGTATAAAAGTGCGCTTTTAATTAATGATTCAAGATCAAAAGAATAAGTGGAACAAGGGTATCAAACTTCTTAGAAATGATTTTCTAACATTTGATTACATATTATTAAATGATTTACTTGTATATCTAAAATAATGAAAATAGTTGAATAATTGGTTTATATGAATTCTTTCTGTGTAAAAGCATAAAAAAAAAACACTATCAATTTATCAATTCCACTTTAAATTTGGTAAACTAAAGGATTAAAAAATTATGTGTTACTAGTTCAAATGTGGATTGGGAATATTCGAAATGACATTTTACAAAATTTCATTATTCTAAATTTGTATTATACAAAATATTTTAGAAAATTTCATTATTTTCTTGTCATCAATCATCACAAAGTTAGTAAATCTTCTTTTCACAGTTTTAGTTAAATGATAATAGAACATGATTTTTGATATTTTAGAATTTTAAATTAAACTATTTAAAACTTATTATGTGCTGATAAGATTTATGAGTTTAAAACCAATGTATCATATTGCAATAGATAATTGAAATTTTATCAACTTGAAAGAACATTTTCAAGTTATATAATAAAATAATTGACTCTTTGCATATATAAGTATAAACTATAAACACCTAGAAATGATTATTTATATAGAAAAAACAAAGTTTTTAGGGACTATTCACTCTTGGGAATGTGAAACATGTCTCATCTTTGGCGGAGTATGATTATATCCATATATTCACCAAATAATAAAATTTATGACAAGAAATTATATAATCTCAAACATTTCGAATTAATTCAATGTAAATGTTAGCTAAAGACGAGAGTATAAACATTACAAACTATTCCATAAAATTGATATCATATATATTGTGTTATTTATGATAGAAATAATATTTTATTTTGTTGTTGGATATTCTGAAAATAATCTTGAGAATTAAAGTAGTAAATATACCGTGTCTTGAACAAAAGGGATACGTTATATATTCGTGAGCTAAATGTTCTTTCCTTTGTTGGTTAATATATTCTAATTAGTTTATCTTTTGGTGTATTATGCTCTAGTCTAAGTCTGCACATTCTATCGGAATGATGACAAGTCATCTAGTGAAACTACGAGTCCTTTACTTCATCATTCATTTTAGAAATATGATTGAAGATCTATTTCATTTTATCATATATTTTCTCAATAACACACACACTAATCTAGTTCAATAATGTAATTACATATATTTTACTAACTTTTTTTGTTTTATGAAAAAATCTTACGAGAAATTTGAAAAACAAATGCTCCAACTTGCTTCAATGCGGATAGTATCAAGTCCTTGTTAGAATAGGTTATTGCCCTATCCTTGTAGTAACCAGTACATTGTCTCTTATTTGATGTGGATACTTTCTGTATATTTGAATGTTATTTTGAATTTTGTGTTATAGATTTTTTATTTTTAATCCTGTATTGTTTACTTTTTAAACAAATTAAAAACCTATTATAAAAAGTAGTTTGTGTTGTGAAACTATATAAAATTTAGAAGAAGAAGAAAGTAGGGAGAAGAGAAAAAACTTCTTATTTATCTTCAAGTATATTCAGGATTAATTGATCTTTCACCAATTTTATTTACAATGAAGGAAAACCCTTTATTTATAGGGAAAACCTTACTTGGTCCCCAAGTAGGATTCCTAACCATATCCTACAAGGACTCCACATAATTAGACATTCACTATAATACAAATTGTTTATAACACTCCCCTTGAATGTCGGTAGATTATGTGCGTCGTTAAAATCTTACTAGATAAAATCAAGTGGGAAAAAAATCTAGTGAAGGAAAAAGAGTACACATATCTAATAATACGCATTATGGATGCCTCATTAAAAACCTTACAAGGAAAACTCAATGGGACAAAACCTTGTGAGGGAAAAAGAGTACATCGCGTATTAACTCCCCCTTATGAGAACATCAATTCAGAGACTAGAATCTTCGTTTTTCAAGCTTGTGCACCATCTTCTTGAAAGTTGTAGTTGGTAGAGACTTGGTGAATTAATCAACAATAATATTACTTGAACAAACCTCTTGCATGTTGATATCACCATTCTTGGGAGCTTATGAGTGTAGAAAAACCTTGACGAAATATGTTTTCTTCTATCTAATTTTATGAATCTTTCCTTCAAGATCAAATATTTCTACAAGTTCCTTACTTTAACTTCTTTAAGCAAATAATCTATTGCCTTTTGAAAACTCTTCAAGAGTTTCAATTCTAGTTATCAACTTGCATAACAATATTTATATATGCTTCATGCATTTTGAATCGATTAATCCTTATGAGGATGATAAACAAGTTTTCCAAAAACTTGTATATGCTTTAGATTTTGAACCCATTGGATATTTAATTTTGTCAAGTAACAATCATTTAATATTAGATGTATGACATCTTCTAGTGCCTAGATTGCAATTCAAATAAGTTTTACGCTTACCAAGATGCATCATTCCACTTTTCACTTGATAATTATTTCTACACAAGCATGCTTTAATAGATGTAGAATTCATATCCTCATAATCTTTTACAATATTCCGCGCTATTGTATCAAAGATATCGTCAACGATATACCATTTTGTATCGATTCACAATACGACAAAACTTATTGAGATCTCATCACTTCATTATTTTTAGGTAGCTACCCCTCTCTTGAGGTTTTATAAAGTGTTATGTCGTAGGCTCTCCAAGAGCACATTGTCTCCTTATTATGATCATTTTGATTTTTTGATCCTCCCCTTTTTTCAAGGATTTTTTTATTTAGAATTGATTAGTCTATCATGCTTCATGTATGTCATAGACATTATCCTTAAGGGACATTCAATAGGAATATTTACAACTTTTGTATTGCTTCTAATCTCCCCCTTATGTTAGACAAACTAACATATATCTCAATCTGTTGGAGAATCTATCTTTGTGCATCATAGTATATTCATTAATCATATATTGCACATCAAAATTATCAGATGAAAACTATTTGGTCCCTGACCATAAATCAATTAACAGAAAAATTGATCATAACTTATTGGTTTGATTCATACAATTATGTTTGTATGTAATATCATATTTCAGATCAACACATGAAACTTTATTTTCATAAGCAATGATTCACTATGTGAGACATTTAATGTCACATCATCTTATTTATTTATCAATATTATCAAGATGAATTATCTTGATTTCATATTCTGAAAGTTGTGCTTTTAGCTCAATTATCTTGCATAAACAATTTTGTGAATGTCAAACTGCAAGTTGACAACAAACGCACATGTGATTATCTTATTGATACATCTTTTTATCATATCACATGATAGGTGAATGGACCTATATTCACCTTTTATACCTTTCAGAATTTAGAGATTTAATCTCAGTTGATCCAATCAACTTGTCATGAGAACAAATAACAAAAGAATTCTTGAAGAATCTTCTAGTTTTTCAATGTATGTCCATTACTCAGTATGAATATCTTTGGGATGACCAAATTATTCATGCCAACTAATAAAATTATTAGTACTCGTAAACTCCAAGTTTACTACACCATGTGCCTTTTGCTTTAGTAAATTTCTGATTTGCTATTATATGAGTAAATTTCAATTTTATTAATCAAAGAGTAATTTTCAGATTTATTTTATTTTCAATTACTTCACCTTTAGGTGAGTCATGATCCCATAATTGAATGAACTAATCTGAAAAAATTGTGTATGTAACATATTATTTGTGCCAACATTTTTGCAATCTTTCCCATGCCTAGCATGGTGGCTTACACACTATTTATCAAAATTTCTCATTCTTCATGAATGAAACACAATCATCTAAGTATATCAAATTTTGATAACTTAGTACCTCATTCCATATTCATGTGCATCATTTAATCATTTGTCTTCTTTTAGACATTTATGCCTGCTACATTCACTTTGGGAAATGGATCTGCTTTAACGAGATATATTTCATGACTAATTTTATCAAAAACTCATTATTTCTCTTAGTCATCATAATATCATTAATATGGTGCATTAAGACTCAAACTCAACGTCTTATGCCATAAATCAATGAGGGACTTGAATCCAACATCTTTCATCACAAAGCATCAAGACTTCTGATGTCTTACCCTCTTGGTGCGATTGGACGTAAATCCATCATCTTATTCTTTTTGTGCGATATAACTTAAATCTATCGTCTTACCCACAATGAGGCTCAACCTCAAGCCTTCAAAATAATTTAAATTTATCACTTTTGATGATCATTAATATGATCGTACATTATAATTACACACAGAATTGAGATTATTGATTTCTTATAATCAATATTAGTAGTTAATAAATATAGTATAATAGATCACATACCTCATATAAAGGTTGAAAACATATTTTTCACTGAATTGTGCTTATTCAATTATTAAAATAAATTAAGAAATTTTCTTCTCATCCGTTTAAATTAAACGTATATAATTTTAAATACTTACTCCAAATGGTAACTCCAGATTTGTCACATAAATAATTATAACGTAAAGATAAATCATACCTTGAAGATATAAAACCTTATTGCATAACTTATGCAAGATCTCTTTTGTACTTTTCTCGTCTTCTTCATCATTCTTTAAGAATAGAACAATCGTGCTGATAACGTGTTGTAAAACTATATAAAATTTAGAAGAAGAAGAAACTAGGGAGAAGAGAAAAAACTTCTTATTTATCTTCAAGTATATTCATGATTCATTGATCTTTCACCAATCTTATTTACGATGAAGGAAAACCCTTTATTTATAGGGAAAACCTTACTTGGTCCCCAAGTAGGATTCCTAACCATATCCTACAAGGACTCCACATAATTAGACAGTCACTATAATACAAATTGTTTATAACAATTTGGTTTATTTTGTGCTTTTTAGTCCTTTGTATTTTTATTTTCATGTCTTACCACCTCATATTTATAACCAAACATCGTATAAGTAATGTTAATTATGTAGCGTATAAATTAAATTGCTGAATAGTGTATTTTCTATAAAATTATGGAAAAAGGATTAAAAATATCCCTCAATTTTGGTTTATTAGTTGACTATACCCCTGTCGTTAAAATAAAGTTATTTATAGCCTTGCCGTCACTAATTTCACCATTTATATCCTTCAATTGACGAATTTCCCAAATTGACTCAAATTAATTCAAATTTTAAAAAAAATCCATACCCCAATTTAAACTCAATGTCCGACCCGTCTAAAAACCTAACTCGATTAACTTTTTTATCCATTATTTCAAAAGAAGTCAAACAACGGAATGTTCTAGGCAAACATGTGAAGGATTCTTCTGCTGAAAAATTGTCGTGCCAACCATTAGTCCATCAATATCACATATTTAAGTTAAAGCAACGCATATATATATATATATATATATATATATATATATATATATATATATATATATATATATATATATATTATTTTGCTTAAATTAATTTGTTATAAATCTAAGTTTTTGGATCTCCAAGAAACTCCCCATTTCCATATACATTAGACTTTTTTTTTCGAGAGCATTAGAATGGAAAGCAATACTAATTTAAGAAGGTTGATGTATAATGATAAAATCGATATTGTTTGCTGATTTTTTTTAGAGTCAAACAAAAAACAATAATCTTCTCCTTCTTCTCCATCCCTACTCATCATTCCAACACAACTCAGGACAGTTCCAACAACAACGAAAGAAAACCCAGAAAATGAAAATACTTCAAAAACAAACCTCGTCTCAAACCTTACATTATTCAACACCATAACAATCCAATAACTCCAGTTGAAAATTTTACATCTGCATCTAGGTTATTATTGTTGTCAATCTGTGCTTGAAAAACAGAATTACTGATTTCAACAAAATTTTGCAGAAACACGAAGTAACCTAAGTTGATTGAACTAATAAGAAAGATGAACATAAATTAATTTAGAAAAAGCTAAAATCTGTAAACGTACCAGAATCTGGAAATTTATAACAGGAAAAGATCAAGCCCACATAATGCACAATCTGGAAATTTATAACAGGATCAAGCCCACATAATGCACAGTATCCCCTAAATGAAATTATTCCCCTCTAGTATCCGAGGTTAAATTTGGAATATGTCCTCCTAGGATAGAATGATCTCAATGACCAGCGTATTGATACTCAAAACTCTGATGTCAGCGAACCATTCAACAACAGTAAAGTACGTGAAGAAACTTTTATGCAGAAGAAGAAGAAATCAGAAAAATTCGTAAGAAAAAATTCTAAAGAATAAATGGTATTTATAGGCAAGAGGAACATGATCCGAAAGGTTGCAATCCTTTTAGAATGCACACGACCATTAATGAAAGTTTGCAATCTTTTAAACAGTCCTAACTGTTAATCACGGATTTCTTGCAGAAAAAAATCCTCGACAAGACTTCAAATGTGCGGATTTGTTGCAACCTTTCAGAACAATCATTTTCAAACGATGTAAAATTTAAATAAAAATGAAAAGATTTAAATAAAACTGATCGCGCGGATCCGAGTCGGATCGAGTTAATCAACTAAAAAGTCGAAACGTTTCTGTTATCAACCAATTAATTGAAAAAGTTTTGGCCATTTAATTTAATTAATTAATTAAATAATTAAAACAAACTTTGTCCAAAATATAATATCTTGAGATCATTTTTCGAAGCCAAAGCCGAGCGACGACGACGCGAGGGAGGTCTCTCTTTCAACCCTTTTAATAATTAATAGGAGTGTTTCTATATTGAAACTCTCTTATTGTTCTTTCCATCACCGATAAGAGACAAATATCTTTTCACTAAAGCATAAGAAGACTTTCAAGTTTTTCTCTTTTCATCTTCCCTCTATTTTTTATTAATTCTTGCTACATATCCAACAATTACTTACGAAAAAAATAAAATATTTATTAGTTATTGAGTTCGTGGGGTTTGAGATCTTTTGAAAGAATCGGTAAGGAAAATGAGTTAAATATTTATTGGGTTAGGTTTTTAGACGAGTCGAGCATTGGGTTTAAGTTGGGGAACGGGTTTTTTTTAAAAAAAAATTCGAGTTAATTTGATTCAATTTGAGGATTTTTGTCAATTGAGGGGTATGAATGATGAAATTAGTGATGACAAGAGTATAAATAACTTTATTTTAACAGCGGGGATATAGTCAACTAATAAACCAAAGTTGAAAGGTAATTTTTGACCCTTTTCCCTAAAATTATTTATCAAAATGCTCCTACTTTATATTTTACGACCCTTGGGTTTTAGTTCAATTCATGGGTCTAACTAGACTAAGGTTTTAGCAATTCAGTATTTTCAAAATAAAGTTTCATTAATTTGTTAATTGATAATTGAAAGTAGATATTTAATACAAGTTTACTCTGCTTATTCAAACATAGGTCTGATTAAATTTCGATACCGTATATTTTGAGTTAATACGATAAATTTCAATTCGATTCAAATTGCTCGATTCTACCAAACACATACAATGGTCCCCTATGCTTTATTGCTTCAACACAGAGTTATTAATACCAACAATTGATGTGAAATCCCAGTTTGTTTGTATCCAAGAAACTTCGCGTTAAAGAAAATGTAGTTAATAACCCGTCGTGCAAGCCTCCCACTAGGGCCCAATATGCCAAAAGCGCGAAAAAAACCATACTTTCCTTCCCTTTTTTCGCCCTCATGTAGCCGGAGGGGGACACAGGGACATACAAAGGGGAACTATCAAAACTTGTTCACAACATTTCACAGAAGATTCAAATACAAACCACACTTTCAATACTATCAACTTTACATAGTTTCATAGAAAAAAACACTTGTAAAAACATAAGCTTTAAATACTGTTTCAAACACCTCTTTGGATAGTTTTCCTTTTTTGGCCATTGTACTGTTTTTGCCTATCTTCCAAGGATTGATTTGATCCACCAAATTCCTTTGGTGTCTTTGGGGCTATCTTCACTATCTGGTGGGGAATCAGATTGTGGCGTCTTGTGGAGCTTACTCACGTCGTAGCCTTCTTCTTTAGCCTTCTCAACAAGCTGGTTGTAAATCTCATCATCAAGACGTGTTTGCCTACTTAATATCTGCCAACAAAATACATTTTGTTAAGCCGGAAAACAAGAATCCGTTAGAAAAAACATGCAAAAACACTAGGTGATTTCTTTCGACTTGTCCAAGCCTTAGTGAGAGGGAGGTACTAATTTGACGTGCGTGAAAACTTGGCCAAGACACCACAGTCGAATAAAAAAAATGCACATTTGATAGACCAACAAACAGAAGGCTTGAAATAAAATAGGGAGTCTGTGTAACTAAATATACTATTGACTTCTTTAGTTTACATGAAACAGAAGTTTCAGAATTGGGTATGGAAGGAATAATGCCTAATGTTTTATTAGTAAACGATATTCATTTCAATACGAAGAGGAAGAGAAAGGTAGACAAATATGGTTTTCTACAAATCTAATCAGCAGAGCGTTTAATGTCGTCAATGACACGTCGAGGATCTTAGGAAAGCAAAAGCTTCAAATTATATCTAATGGAATGAACATGCTCAACGCGAGGATCATTCATGAAATTTAACATAAACAACAAACTGAGATACCACAAACTATATAATTGGTTCATGCAAATAAGATATCACAGGCTTGAAGAACTAAAAGTATTAAAGACTTGATAGAACTCTTCAAGGAAGTTACAAGTGAGAGCAGTCAACATAACAATGACAGAAAAACTAGCATGTTGAAGGACTCAGTCACTGGACATGATTTCACATCTAAACGGGTAGCTCGATACACAAAGCTTTCCGTCTTCATGTAAGGCCCGGGGAAGGGCTACAACCCAAGGGTGTGTGATGTACATAGACTAACCCATCAATCACACCAAAAAAAACTTTACAGTTATTTCAAGGCTCACCTTCACCATGTTTTTAACTCTATGTACTAAAAACACATCCATTTTAAAGACTACACACATCTTTAATTTGAAACCAAAAGATTCAAGAACCTCCCTTTGTTCCTTAAACTTCATACTCAATCAAACTAAGACACTTACAAATTTGCACAGAGGGAGTCTACAACTTATCTATCCAACACCTAATAAGCAAAAGTAGTCTAGAACTTCTACAATAAAAATCCTGATTCCGCCTCAGTCTACCAACTAAAAACTCATCCAATTTTCATATAAAATGTTAAAGACAATAACTTTAAAGGATAACAAAGAAATTTACCAGAGATACTTCCTACTAGGCTGACCATCTATCTATGTACATAAAAAATTCAAAAAATTATCTTGTTCTGTTATACATATATAGTTGACACCATCCTGCCCCCTGATCACAAGACGACAACTTTACCATTGTTCCAAGGCTACCATAACTCGTCCATTTTTTTACAACACATGACAGAGACAAAAATTTCGAATGTCAAAAGTTACACATACAGTGAACACCATCCTGTCCCCTGATCACAAAACGACAACTTTACTATCGTTCCAAAGCTACCATTACATCCATTTTTCAATAACAAATGACAAAGACGACAACTTTGAACGTCAAAAAGTTAGCAACACCCCTAGATACTTCCTACTAGGCTGACCATATATCTATGTACATAACAAAAATCAAAAAATTATCCTATACATATATAGTGAACACCATCCTCCCCCTGATCACAAGACGACAACTTCACCATCGTTCCAAGGCTACCATTACTCATCCATTTTTCAATGACAAAGACGACAACTTTGAACATCAAAAGGTTAGCAACATGAAACTTACCCATAGATACTTCCTGCTAGGCTGACCAAAAACATAAACAAAAATCAAAAAGTTATCCTATACATATATAGTAAACACCATCCTCCCCCTGATCACAAGACGACAACTTTACGGTTGTTCCAAGGCTACCATACCAGTTTTTACAAAAAATGACAAAGACAACAACTTCAAATGTCAAAAGTTAGAAACAGGGAACATACCCATGGATACTTCCTACTAGACTGACTATCTATCTATGTAAAAAAAAATTATCTTATACATGTATAGTTAACACCATCCTGCTGGCCCCCTGATCACAAGACGCCAACTTTACCGTTGTTCCAAGGCTACAACAACTCATCCATTGTTCAATAACAAATGACAAAGACAACAACTTTGAATGTCAAAAGTTAGAAAAAAGGAAACTTACCCATAAATACCTCCTACTAGGCTGACCAATCAAAGCATACTGATAATCCTCATCAATATACAAAACCCAATAATCACCAGTAACAGGAATAATAGGCAAAAATGGTGGAACATAAAACCTGACTTTCAATTTTGCCTCATCACTATTAGGGTCAGCCTTATAAGCAGTTCCTTCAATAAACCCTCTTTTGCCATTACACCATGTCTCATTCAGCACATGTACAGTGCCATCTGAGTTCAATGTATAAGTAGCCCTTGTGTCCACTCCATCTTTAGGCTGAAATCTTGATGGAAATGAAGCAATTTCATACCATCTACCCATATACCTCTTTAAATCAAGATTTTTCACCACTTCCATTACTTTTGTAGCCATTATTTTGAAGTTTTAACAAATGGGGTTTTCAAGATTTGGGAGATTTTTTGATAAAAATGGAATCTTTAAATAGGGAGGATTTTCATTGATTGTAGGATTTTGGGTTTTTAGAGAGTATATATACAAGAGAAATTCATGTTATGGGATGGACGTGGATATTTAAGGACCTTACATTTTTATAAGTTAATTTTCTTGGGAACTTCCTTTAACAATTAAACATTTTATTTTGCGAATGTTTAAAAAAAGAATGATTTTTCTTTTTTTTTTAACATTTTAATTTTAATTTTCTATCTGACATGTGTAAAACTCATAAGATTAAAGGACATTTTGGTATATTTAACCTCTTTTTTTCCTCTTAAACTTCGTTCCAAATCAAACTAGATTATCCTTTTTGAAACAGAGGAGTATTTCATACTATGTCCGTCCACTTTATTATTATGATTATTTTTAGAGTCAAATGATAAGTAGTTTGACTAATATTTTACGATGTATTTTTTCATCCTATCAATATGAAAAAAATGTAATTTATACTATTTCATATATCTAATTTTTTTTGTTTAAAATATCAAATTAATGTAATCTAATTTCACTTTATAAATTAGTCAAATTGACTTTCGAAAAACGTAAAATCATAGTTAAAAGTGGACAAAGGGATTATTAATTATCCACTTTACTAGATCAAAAAAACATTAATTACATTTTCCTTATATTACCCTTACAATTAATTCTTTTTAATAAATTTCACATTTATTTGTAAAATTTGTAAGAAGTTTTTTAAGGAGTGAATTAGTACAATTGTATTTTTACTTATGATTTGTTAATATGCGTATATAAAAAAAGAAAATGATCGATCCATATAGAACTGAGAGAGTATATGTTACGTATTCAAATTCGTTTGAACAAAGCGAGATAAATCCAATTCATTAGATATTGTTCATATTTAGTTCCTCTTATTTCGAATGCCGTTTCAATTTTTATATCTCTTTTTTCTATCGTGAAAGTATTTGATTTTCGATATCGAAAGCTTGGACGCTAACGAGTGGGACATATTTCGAAGTAATTATTTGAATTTATCAGCATGTATCACGCACCACGCTATCATGACATCAATATTCAATTGTGCTTCAAAATTTTAATCAACATTTTGCTTGTATTACCTTACTCATAGGATAATTATAAATATATAATTTATACAAGTTAAAATTCACAAATATACAAGTTAACTTATATCTTTTCTTTTGATAGATTAAAATGACGATATGTATAAACTAATAATGATTTAATGATAAAAAATGAATATGTAAGTATATGTCATGTAATTAGTGAATTTGCGTCCTAAAGCAACATTATGATCCCTTTTTAAAAAGTAGAAAATAACTTATCTATCTTATCCTTTTAGAAAAGTCGAAAATAACTTATCTACCTTACTTGTAAGGATAAAATCTGCGTCTTTTACTACATGTGGTGTAGTGAAGTAAACGAACGAGAAGTATTAGAAGAGAGATTTTTTTGATAGAGAAGAGTTACTCAAGCTAGTTTTTGCTTGAGTTTTAATTTATACGTCTTACTTTGTTTTTTTAATATGGTTCAAAAGAATATCGATCCTCTTTTAGCAACTTTTTATTCCTAACATTCGAAGAGTGAGAGACATTCTAGTACATTCTACGTATCTTTAATCTACGTATCTTTAACTTTAAGACTACAAAAATTTAAAAATCTTCTTTACATTTTTATACTCCAAGTCAAGTCAATTCAAAATCTGACAAATAAATAGAAACGACAGAGTATATATAACAAACTATCAAATGCAAATAGTACAATATTCCAAATTTGATGCTGCAATTACAAGAGGATAAAAATGAAAATATTGGTGTCAAAGAAAGCACAAAATTTGTCAACAGAAATATTGTCCACATTAATAAACATTCTTGGGTAAGAAAAATACAAACATGGTGCATTTGATAGCAAATGCTAACATTTTAAAGAATAAAGCATTATCTCAGAACTTCAGTAGCCAAGAACCAGAGAATTGCTTCATTGAGGTCTCATGCAAAGTAGGGAAGTTGAGGCAATGTGATACACGGGCGTTGTGGCCCCTGGCAATGCTCAGCGACAACACGAGGGGTGGGTGGGCTTGCCTCATTCTTGAAGCTACATTCTCTTCTGTCACCGACTGGCATCTACACTTCATCTTCAGGTTCAATATAAGCTGGTTTTTCCTTGTACTTGTGTATGCATCCATTGGCAGTTGAAGAGTAATACATAAATTTACTTAGTAACATGCTTTGGGATAGCAGTTCAATTATAGAAGATGTAAAATCAAGATTTAAGCGCAAGATAGGCGTATAAGTTATAAAGTAGTATGGGATATAATTCATGTCAAGTTTGATGATATTCCAAGGTGTAGTTCAAAGTACTGGCCAAAAATGATCTTAAATAAACACGAAAAAATTGAAGGTACATTTTTTTCACCTTTTCATGAGGGCGGATCCAGTTTTCATTCAACCAAAGCCAGCAATCTTTACCATCAGTACCACCAACAATTGAAATGACACCGGTCCGCCACCCAGCAAAGATAAAATGCAACATTGTTCACCTGAAAAGAATGCCAGACGCGACATGAACTGTAGAACGGACTGTTAGCTGACATACTCATGTTTAGGTATGGATTCACCTTCACCAGATAACAAATGCATGTACTCAACATCGATTTTTCTTTTCTTTAGGGTTTTGGCGGTGGCAGCCGAAGCTGTTGATTCAGTGGTTCCAGAATGATGGTAATTTTAAGTCTCTTTCCAGAAAGACCAGGTTAAAAAGAAAATGAACTATGTTAAGAATGAGGCTCAGATTTTCGCTTATTTAATCCAAAATGGAGGAGGAAGAGCAGAGTTAACACTGCTGCAGTTGCAAGCAACAATTGCCTTACAAGACCTTCCAATTGGACTTGGCCAAGCTAGGCCATGAATCAACTCTCATCTTATTCACATTTTCATTTTCAATATGAAATCTTCACTGCCTTGGAAAACTTGGTGCATTCAGGATCTAAAAAGGCATGAAAGTTTGAGTAGTGTAGATAAATGCAGCAAAAACCAGCTTCAATATAAAACTGTTTAAAGACATTATATGGATCCTAAATATCCACTTCCATTCCCTTTGGACTTGTTTCATATCAGTACCTAACAATCTATGGAAATTGTATAGATGGATACATAGGAAGTTTCATTTCTCAAAGGGGACTCTTCCTATATGTGCTGATAGTGCGAAGGATGAAAAAAACAGACTACATATTGTAGAACCAAAACTTTAAACAGAAAAGAGGCTCAGATTTTGAGTGAAAATCAATCAGAAAAGAGGGCTAATTCACCATGGCTGCAAAAAGCAGATACGTTGTGACAGAGCAAGTAAGAACCAGCCTCATGAATTCCCCCGCCTTTGCCTAGCCAAGATATGAATCAGCTTAAAAATCTGATTTTCAAACTTCCTGGAGAATATCATCACAGCCTCATCACAATGTTTAGGGTTGAGGATTTGGGTTTTTCTAGAAAAGTTGAGGGGGGAAACGTAATTTTGCTTATTATTAATATTATTATTATCATAACATGGCAATCATCGTCATCATCAAGAACATTTTGCTGATGAGAGGGCTGTTAAACTATATCTGTCTAACAAAAGCATAGGAAACTTCATTGGCTAAATTGAACTTAAGAGAAAAGAGAATAACCACCCTCAGAAAATCACTACCTTTCTCGAGTTCAATAAAATGCCTCATTTACTGAACACAGAGATATACTTGGAGGCTCAGATTTGCCTTTTGTCATTCAAAAAGCTAAACAATGGACATGGGCGCATGGCTGCAAGCATTAATAGTCCACTGAGATAGTTCCCATATCTCATGGAGCCTTAAAGCTGCCATGCCAATCCCCATCAGTTGAGTGACCTTTTGAGATATTAACCACAGACTTTAGGACTTATATTTTGTTGTACATGAACATGCAAAGAGAAAAGGACAACGCCATGGCTGCAGACACCAGTTTGCAAATGATGCCATACCTGGTCGCCCTGCCAAGATACGGTTCAGGTTTTCTCAATGCAGTAAAGTAGGGTGAATTACAAGAATGGCCTGTAGATGTGCGTGGTCTTTGACCCACTTACTCCATGGGCAGAACTTTCGAATTCAGACTTCGACTTGAAGGTTTTCCATGGGGAAGCGGGGTCAAGACCACCCATTATCAAGGTCATTGGTGTAATTTACTGTGTAAGAAAGGAATAGGGAGATCACCGGCTAACTTGAACTTCAGAAGGGAGCAAAAAATCCTAGAAAATCTCAACCTTCCTCAAGTTCCCATAAAAAGCCTCATTCTTCCAACACAAATAGAGATTTGGGAGGCTCAGATTCGCCTTTTCTCATACATAAGCTAAACCCCGCTATGGCTGCAAGCTTAAGGATGCTTCGTGAGACACAAACAAAAATAGCTCCACTATCTCACAATACCCCAAAAGAACTGCCACGCCAAGATATAGCACGGCTCAACCATCTCATGAGGACAAAATATCATCACAGCCTCATGTCAAAGGTCTTCGTTGTAGAAATGACATCATTTAGCCACTTTAGGGCGGCTAGACTAAAATATTTTCCTCCATACTAAATACATCCAGAGTAAGATGAATGTGACAATTGAGGCTCAGTTCTTCTATTTATGATCAGGCACAGAAAGTCCTGCCATGCCATGGCTGCAAATATCCCCAAGTTGCATGCAACAAAATCACAGGCATCCAGGTAATTGCCACGCCAAGTTGCCATCGGGTACCCTCAATGCTCAATTAATAGCTCAAGAGGATAGACTGAATCATCACTGCCTCAATAAGGGACTATTTTGGACATTTTCTCATAATATATGTGAGCATGCAGAGATATTTCATCATTTAGGTTCAGAATTTTTCGAGTCCTGGGACATCCAGTTGGACTAGTTGGAAGGCTCAGAACTGCAAAAAATGGGGCAAAGAGAGGTGACAACGCCATGGCTGCAAAAGAACCAGTCGCATGTGAAAGAGAAGACTCGATCACAAGCATCCAGGTTTGCCATGCCAAGATACGGGTCAATAGTCTCCATGCCCCAAACAGCAGCTCAGATAGGCAAAATATCATCACTGCCTCTTTCAGAAAAAACGGGAACTTTTCCATAAGAGCCAGTTTGAATAACTTCAACAAGAAATATTAATGAAACAAATGAGACCTTCAGATCTGTGAGCATTTCATACCAAAAGTATTTGGTCTAAGCTAGCTCAGAATGATCAGAAAATTGAATAGTATTACTTACATCAACATCATATTGCCATCATTGAAGGCAATGGCAACAAATATTGTTGGTTGTTTCTACTTTTGCAGAGGGTTGTTTGTTTGGTTAAAGGAGAAATCATAGACCAATCAGAGGGGGAAACCACCCTCCAAAGAAATTCCCTTTTTCTCACTGTTGGCCTCATTCTTCACACTGGGCTGAGCTTCCATTACAGTGCAAATCCAGGAATACACCCAATAAATTTGGAACTGTTCTGAAACAGCAATTTCTGCACTTTGTCAACAAACAAAGCTAAAAGGGTTGTTTATTAGAGCAAAGAAAAAATCATTGACATACCAGAGATTGTCTAACACCCTGAAAAATCCACATTTTTCTCTGACTGTCTCATGCTTTCGAGCTAAAATGAACAGGGATCAGGGTTTCCATCAACTGAGATTCTGGGTTTCGATCCCAGAGTACTCTGAAGTGACTCATTGGAAGTTGAGGCTCAGATTTGAGCAACATGGGGGGTAAAGAGAAGCCGACAACGCCATGGCTGCAAAATGAACGGGTTGCCTGATTTGGGTTTGCCCTGCCAAGATACGAGTCGAGTTTTCTCCATGCCCTGATTTTCAGCTCAGGATTAGAAATATCATCACTGCCTCTTTGAAAAAGATGGAACCTTTTCTATACCAATTTGTGGACAGTTCTCCAGACCAGTAGATTGAAATGGAGAGAGTATGACATTACTACTACTGCTAGAAACAGTACATCAACGGCAACGGATTTATTTATTTATTTATTTTTGGGAAAGTTTCACAAATATACCAATGGAGGGTTGTTGATTTGGTTGAAAGAGAAATCATAGGTCAACCGGAGTGGACAACCACCCTCCAAAAAAAATTCCCTTTTTGATTCCCTGTTGGCCTCATTCTTCATACTGGGCTAAGCTTCCCTTACTCTGTAAACTGTAAGTTCCTGCGACTTTGTAAACTTCAGCTATTCTTTAGACAGGGTCCTAAATTACAGGAAATTACAACACCCAATGACCTTGGAAATGGTCTAAAAGCGGCTATTTGTGCACTTCATCCACATACAAAAGCTGAAAGAATTGTTTATTAGAGCAAATAAATCATTGACATACCAGAGATGGTCGACCACCCTGCAAAAAGGCCCATTTTCCTCTGGTTGGCTTGTCCTTTAGAGCTAAAATGAATAAGGTTTCCATCAAATGAACTTCGGGATTTGGATCCCGGAACTCATCGGATGTTGAGGCTCAGATCTGTGTAAAATGGGGCAAAGAAAAGATAACACCGTGGCTGTAAATCAACCAGTTACATAATCTGGGTTTGCCCCACAAAGATATGAGTCGATTTTTCTCCTTGCCCAGAATTGACAATATTATCACTCTCTTTCGAAAGCTGGACTCTTTTCCATATCAATAATGAACAGGTTCAAGACAAGTGAATTGGAAGAGAGGGAGTATTACTACTGCTGCTATCAACTAATCATCAATAGAAACATATACCAACGGAGGATTGTTGGTTTGGTTGGTCAGAGAAATCATAGGTCAATTAGAGAGGGCAACCACCCTCAAAGAATTTAGAGAAAACAATAAACAGTATTATTATTATTTATATATATGATATAAGGGCTGTTGATTAGAGCTAAGATAAAATCACTGGTATACCGGAGATGGTCAACCACCCTGAAAAATCCTTTTTAACTCCGATAACCTCCTTTTGAGATAAAATTTTGCTGGAGAACAGCATCTGAAAAATGGGGTTCAAAAAAAGCTGAAAAATCTAAGTGCGTATCTCAGTTCCTGAAATGATCATCCATTTAAGATAATCACACGCTTGCCATAGACTAAAGGGCTCAGATTTTGCTGTATAAAAACATGCAAAGAGAAAGAGACATTGCCATGGCTACAGATACAGCGGTTTGCAAATGGATGCCTTACTGGGTCGCCCTGCCAAGATACGAGTTGGATTTTCTCAACGCAGTGAAGCAGATTATAGTCCAGATAGAAGCACATCATCATCACAGCCCATTTTGTCAGATCAATCAACATCAATAAAATACCTCATTTACGTTCCGAACTCTTAAAAAAAGCAGCTACCTTGTTGTGTCATTTTTACCTTGCAGAAGCACAAGCAGAAACAAACATATATATATTTGGAATCTATGGCCAAACGCCTGCATGGTCGTTTTCAGTTTCTTGATCTTTTCTTTTTCTCAGAGGATTTTTTTTTTTCGGAATGGAGAAAGAAATCATGGACATAAAGAAATCACCCTTTACAGAAAATCCCAGCTCTCTTTGATGTCTCATTCTTCATTCATGGGCTAAACTATGATGAGGGTACTGCAAAAACACACTTAGGTTATACAAATATATATAGCACAACACCCAATTCACAAGTTCTTTTGCTCGTGCCATGCCCGACCAAGAGAACATCAGTGAAGGAAAAAGTAATTTTTTTTTTCTTCTGTTTTCTGAAAATCTAATTAGATGTTTTCTACCATAGCGATGGCAGATCATCATCAACAGCAAGACATTATTGGCATAGATGATAAAAGGGTTGTTTATCTATCTCATTGTAACAGAAGTACTGGAAAATTCATAGGCTAAATTGAACTTCAGAGGAAGGGACTAACCACCCTTGGAAAATCTCAACCTTTCTCGAGTTCCATAGAAAAGCCTCATTCCTTGAACACAAACACATATTTGGTTGATTTGACAACTTTATCTAGTGTGAAATCTAGTTTTAAAGGGTAAAAAAAGCAAACAACTTCGCTAATGACCTCCATGCTTTTAATATATTATAGATATGATAAAAGGGCTGTTGATTAGAGCTAAGATAAAATCATTGGCATACCAGAGATGGTCAACCACCCAGATAAATTACCACTCCAATTACCTCATTTTTAAGATAAATTTTAATGGACAACTGCATCTGAAAATGGGGTTCAACAAAGACTGAAAAACTGAAGTGGGTATCTTAGTTCCCAAGAACGACCATACATTTAAGGCCATCACATGCTTGCCATACACTTTAGGGCTCAGAGTTTGTTGTATATGAACATGCAAAGAGAAATCGACACACGCCATGGCTGCAAGACACCGATTTGCAGATGATGTTGCACCAAGATACGGGTCAGATCTTCTCAATGCAGTGAAGTAGATTATTAGCCCAGGAAGAAGAAAATCATCATCACGGCCCATTTTTAGATCACTCCATATCAATTAAACACCTCATTTAGGTTCTGACTCCTAATAAAACAGCTATCTTGTTGTATCATTTCTCCCATGCAGAAGCACAAGCAGAAAAAGGAAAAAGCATATACATATATATTATACACACACACACATACACGCATATAAATGGAATCTATGGCCAAATGCCTACACAATTGTTGATCTTTTCTTTTTCTCAAAGGGTTGTTGATGTTTTATAAATGGAGGAAAAATCATGGACATAACAGATAGAGGGCAACCACCCTTTACAGAAATCCCCTTTTCTCTCTGATGTCTCATTCTTCCTTTCTGGGCTAAACAATGAGTGAGGTTTCTGCTGAACTGATACCATACTGGGTCACTCTGCCAAGACGCAAGTTGGATTTTCTCAAAAGTAGATTATACCTCAGAAAGACGCAAATGATCACCACATCCCATTTTTATCAATCAACATCAGTTGTCTTGTGCCCTTAGCACCATTTAAAAGCAGCTATCTTGTATTTAGAGAGACATAAAAGTGGCTATTTGCAAAAATCAGCTATTGTAGCAGCAGAAGCAAAAGTCTCTCTCTCTCTCTCTCTCTCTCTCTCTCTCTCTCTATATATATATATATATATATATATATATATATATATATATATATACACATATATAGAGATAGATAGATAGATAGATAGATAGATAGATAGAGAGAGAGAGACACACACAGATCTCATAGATCTGCTAAAAGGGGTGTTCATTAAAGCAAAAACAAAATCATAGGCATGCTGTTGATGGTCAACGACCCTGAAAAATCTCTTGTTTTCTCCGATTGCCTCATTTTAAGCTGAACATTTGATAGAGAACTGCATCTGAACGAAAACTGAAGAACCCAATTGAATTTTCCAGTTCCAGAGAATGGACATCCATTCAATACTTCCCGTGAATTTTTAGGGCTCAGATTTTGCTGTTCTGCAAACATGCAAAGAGAAAGCAACACATGCCTGGTTTCAAGACACCGTTTTGCAAATGGTAGCCATACTGGTTTGCCCCACCAAGGTACTGGTCAGATTTCATCAATGCAGTGAAGTAGGGTATAGCCCATAAAGAAGCAAATCATCATCACTGCCCATTTTCAGATCAAGCAACATGAGTTGTCATTCTACCTTGTACATACACAGGGACACAAAATCACCCATTTTGCTATTTGGGTTGTTATATTTTTCCTGCAATCCTGCTTCGGTCTATCAGAACAGCCTCTCTACTCCACAATAAAGGTAGGGTTAGGTCTACTACATCCTACCCTCAAGACCTCAGGGTATGCTGTTGTTGTTTATACATACAGGATAAGTTGGTCGGACTCTTCACTTTCGGTGTCGCATCCATGTCGACATGACGTAGGTGTGGGTGTAGATTTGGGGTCTGTACCCGATCTGGTCAACCGCTTTTTGGTACATTGACCAAATTCGAGGGAGAAATTCTGGAAAGATTCAATGATCTCTACTAATCAAAACAAAAAAGTAAGGTGAAATTGAAGAAATGACATACTTTGTACATATAAATTTCTATTGTCACTATCTTTCCTTTCATCTCCTTCCAAGATTCTACTCTTGATCAATATTATTCTCAAGCTTTCCACATAATATCTCATAATTTAGGTTTAATAACTCTATTTTTAGAAATTTGAATTATTCTTAGTTAAATCCCCACACTTGTATCCATACATGGATCCGTCCGTATCCCCGAAATCTTAAAATTTTGATCATAGAGGATCCGACCACTATATCTGCACCCATATGGGACTGCCGCACCTGAGTCCGAGCAACTTAGCATACAGGAACATAAAAATGCTATTTGCAAAAATCAGCTGTAGTAGTAGCAGTAGCAGAAGCAGAAAAAGGAAGAAGCATTATCAATTCAGTTCCCAAAAAAAAAAAAAAAAAAAAAAAAGACGCATTTATAGTCCCTTCTTTCATTTTCTTGTTCTGTTATTCTCAAAGAGCTGTTGGTTTTTATGAATGGAGAAGAAATCATGGACATGGAAGAGAGGGCCAACCACCCTTTACAGAAAATCCTATCTCTCTGATGTCTCACTTTTCCTTTCTGGGATGAACTATGGTTGGGATTCTGCTATAAGCATTATCATCACAACCTCATTTGAAAGATGGAAACTTCCCTACAAGTAGGTGTTTTGGAAAATTTCAAGCAACTTTTGACAAACAACAACTTATCCAGTAAAATCCCACAAACACAAGCTAAAATGAGAGGGATGTTTGGTCTAAGTTTAGAGAAAACAAGAAACAGTACTAGTACTTATGAAAAGGGTTGTTGGTTTTTTTTGCGGGGAAATCATAGGCCAAACCGAGGGGCAACCACCCTCTAAGAGTTCCCTTTTCTCTGTTGGCCTCATTCTAAACAGTGGGCTGAACCTCCATTTTTCTGTAGAACACTGATTATTTTATTTTATTTTTTTTGAAAAAACTGGGCTAGGAGAAGCGGAAAGGGGGAGGGGATTACAAGGTGGAGAATTGAACCCTCACCAACAAGGTGAAAGTCCAGGTAGTCATAAGCCAACCAACCTACTAAGCTACTAATTCCCCTAGAATACTCTGATTTATAATAGACAATTTAACCAGAGACCCTGTAAGTCCACTAACTGTCCCTTTTCAATGCTTTTGCTGCTGCTTTATCTGAAAAAAGAGACACACTCTCACACATACACATATGAATGTTTTAGTCTTAACACTTTAGGGCTCAGATTTTGCTGTTCTACAAACATGCAAAGAGAAAGCGACATCGCCATGGCTGCAGATACCGGTTGGCGGATGATGCCATACCGGGTCGCCCTGCCAAGTTACGGATCGGATCTTCTCAATGCAGTGAAGTAGATATAGCCCAGAAAGAATCAAATCATCATCCCAGCCCATTTTTCCAGATCAATCCACATTCTTGTAAATCACCAATTAAAAGCAGCGACCTTGTTTTTTCATTGCATTCATATATATATATATATATATATATATAATTAAAAAAAAGTCAACATTCTTGTTCTTTTTTTCTTCTGAAAGGGCTGTTGGTTTTTATGAATGTAGAAGAAATCATGGACATGGCAGAGAGGGGGCAACCACCCTTTACAAAAAATACCATCACTCTGATGTCTCATTCTTCCTTTCTGGGCTAAACTGTGAGAATTCTGCCATAAGCATTATCATCATAGCCACTTCTGAAAGATGGGAACTTTTCCACAAGTAGGCGTTTGGACAATTCCAGTAGTTTTAACAAACATAAGATAAGATCAGAGTATGTTTGCTGACCTCGGAGAAACAAAAAAACAGTACTAGTATATCAGAGGGTTGTTGATTTGGTTGAAGGAGAAATCATAGGCCAATCAGAGGGGGCAACCACCCTCCAGGATTCCCTTCTCTTTCTGTCGGCCTCATTCTTCATAGTGGAGGGGTGTATTTGGCCCTTTTCCGTTCTTCATACTGGGTTAACTCCATGTTTCTATGATTTTGCTGCTGCTTTGCCTTAAAAAGAAGGCACGCAAGAGCAAAGTAGTAACAGATACAGATACAAAAGGGTTGTTGACTGGAGCTAAGAATAAAATCATTGGCATACTGGAGAAGGTCAACCACCCTGAAACTCTTTTTTTCCGATTGCCTCATTTTTTAGCCAAAACATTTAGGGCTCAGATTTTGCTGTATATAAATATGCAAAGAGAAAGCAACACATGCCATGGCTGCAAGACACAGCTTTGCATATGGATGCCATACCATGTCGCCACGCCAAAGATACGGATAGTTCAGAAAGAAGTTACCCATCATCACAGCCCATTTTTTTCCAGTTTTTGCATGGATTGCTCCTATTTCAGATTAACCAACATCAATAGAACATCTCATTAAGGTTTAGTACTGTTACAAAAAACAGCTAGCTTTGTATATACAGGGACATAAAAGTGGATATTTGCAAATATCAGCTATAGTATATACAGAAGCAGAAAAAGGAAGACCATATAGTCCATTTACATAAGCTAAAATTAGAAGGATGTTTGGTATGAACTTTGAGAAAACAAGAAACCAGTACTAGTACTTCCGAAAGAGGGTTGTTGATTTTTTTTATGGGGAAATCATAGGCCAAACAGAGCGGGCAACCACCCTCCAAGAATTCCCTTTTCTCTCTGTCGGACTCATTCTTAATATTGAGGCTGAACCTCCACTTTTCTATAGAACACTCTTATTTATAGAAATAATTTAACCAAAAACCCTGCAAGTCTACTTAACTGTCCCTTCTCTATGCTTGTGCTGCTGCTTTATCTGAAAATGCAGTCATACAGAAGCAAAGTAGTCACAGATAGACAGAAACAGACATAAATTAAACACATACATGGCATAATGCATAAACACACCCAAACTTGGTCTTGACTGGCAAGTAAGCACTCCAACTTTGAGAGTGCACATCTAGACACCTCAACTTGATCTCAAATGGCAACTAAACACTCCCACTCATCCCCATCGTGTCTCGTGTGTGCACGTAACACAAAAACTCTAGAGGTGTCTAGATGATCATCTAGTAAGTTGGAGCGTTCAACTGACATGACAGAGGTGTCTAGACCTCATACATATGCTAAAAAGGCTGTTGGTTAGAGCTAAGTAAAATCACTGGCATACCGGAGATGGCCAACCACCCTAAAAAATCCTTGTTTACTCCGATTGCCTCATTTTTTAGCTAAAAATTTGATAGAGCACTTCCTCTGAAATGGGGTGTTTCAGAAAAACTGAAAAAACACAATTAGGTATCTCAGTTCCCAAAGAACAACTATCAAATGGGTGCTGTACACATTAGGACTCAGATGTTGCTATTCTACGAACATGCAAAGAGAAATCGACTTGGCCATGGCTGCAGATACACTGGTAAGCGTATTGATGCCTTACCAGGTCGCCCCGCCAAGAACCAGTCACATCTTCTCAACACGATGAAGTAGATTGTTAGCCAGAAAGAAGCAAATCTTCATCACAGCCCATTTTTAGGTTACGAAGTCTTGTAAAAGCAGCTATCTTTGTTGGGTCATATGCACAAAAATATTGGAATTCTATGGCCAAATGTGTAGATAATTCTTGATTGCTTAAAATCAAAGGGCTGTTGGTTTCTTAAATAAATGGAGAAGAAAGAAATCATTGACATAGCAAAGAGAGAGGGCAACCACCCTTTACAGAAAATCCCATTTTTTACTTCTGACGTCTCATTCTTCCTTTCTTGGCTAAAGAATGGTTGAAGATTTCAGCTAAACACTACAATATTATATCCCAATTCCCAAGTTCGCTATGACCGACCAAGGTCATACTAGGGAATGAAAAAGTAGTTCTTTATCATTTATGAAAATCTTAAGAAATATACTATACCACGGAAGGTTATTGTGGGTTTGAATTATCAAGGGAACATATTAGGACATTATTGTTTTAGTACGCAAAGATGGTCATGAAGTTCTCATATATTGCAAACTTTTTTTAATCATAACAGCTTGTTTGTATGGTTGTTATTTATTGTATTGTGATATTAGTTTCGCTGCAATGTCTGTTTCGATTGTTATTTAAATTTCATTGTATCATATCGCTTCATCGTTAGGTAACGATGAAAAGTCTCATTTTGTGTGATCGCGTCGAACAAGCCATTTGACCTTTTGTCTTGATTCAGAATCGATAAAAACAGGATATAAAGGCACACTATTCTTGATCTTTTAAGAAAAAGTCTAAAGAACATCCAGCCTATGCTCATACTGTATCACAAACTATTCCAAGAATTTTAGAAAGCTCAACTCTATGCTGACTTTAAATCTCAGTTTCAACTAACATGAGAGATAACCAACAAAATCTTAGTTTTTAAGCATCATACAACTGCTTGAAATTTCTGTGATGCCAAAATTCAAATTTGAACAGGTCAATCAGCTGCTGGATATTTTATACTGACCAGATTTAATCATTTACCTGCAGGTGTTGGAGAAAACAGGCCTCTCTTGAACTGCTGCATATACACATCGATGAGTGTAAGAGAATGAAAGAGCACCAACATCAAACTTGTATCGACACAATCTGAAGTTCCACGAGTTGAACAGACTTGAAAGTCAAAGCAAGGTTCCAAGTACTGCTTTATTGGGATAAAAATTACCAAAAGAAAATGAAAATAGATAAAAGAACACAGAAAAAAGTTAGAATTTGGCTCGAATCAACGACAGATGATCCTGGGTAATTGGAGACGCCATAACTCTCTCCAACCCTTAACAAACTAGTGGCTACTCAAAATAAAGGAGAACCTGAAATTCAAAATAATAGACCAAAGAACCACACACTATAAGTAGTTTAAAGTTATTTAAAGAAAAACTAGTAAAAAAAAAATGCAAATAAACCAAGTTGGGGATGAGGGCCAGATTTTCGACTATTAATCAAAGGAAATAGTAGAGTCAACATGCTGTGGTTACAATCACCGGCTGCCTTACAACGAAGACCTTCCGATTAGACTCACCAACCCAGGCCTTGAATCAACTCTAATAATTTTCACTTCTCATTATGCTTAAACTTCACTGCCTCTGAAACTTGGGATTTCAAGATTTAAATAAGGCAAGAAAGCTTGGACTTGTGTAGATAATTTCACCAACTAGCTTCAGTATCAATATTCACCTCCATATCTTTCAAACTTGTTTAATATCAATACCTAATAGTTTCACTCCTGGAAAATGTGTAGTTAAAAAACAGTTTTTTTTTTAATCTGGGATTCGTCTGGATATTACGTAAAAGTAGAAACAAGAACATGAATATAAGAAGGAGCACAAAGTTTTGGACCAAACAAGCTGGGATCAAATTCTGTTTAGAATCATCCCAAACCAATATCATACAACATAATGATAAAGAGAAGTAAAGAACGAAAGAAACAGACCAAATATTGTAGAACTAAACTTAAGCCCAGACAAGAGGCTTACATCTGATCTATCAGAAAGAGTCTATTCCACCATGGCTGCAAAAAGCACATACAACCTCACAAATTCCTTGCCTTTGCCTAGCCAAGATATGAATCAGCTCAAACATCTGAATTGCGATCTTCCTTCCTGGAGAATAATATCATAGCCTCATTCACAAAGTTTAGGGTTTAGGATTCGGGTTTACCCATACAAGTTTTTTTTTTTTTTTGTGTGTGTATGTGAGATACAGACAATATACATGTGCATCATGTACATAACGAGGCTCAGATGTCAATTTAATAATCACCATTGAGTCCACCAGAAACTGACATGGCTGCTACCTCTCCTGGTAACCCCGCCAAGATACCGGTTGGATTGTGACCATGCCCCATATATCCGACCAGTATTAGCAATATCACTACTACTAACAAGCAATCATCACAGCCCCATCATTAAATACTCCTTTAATTTGTTATATGGTTCTGCTGTTGCCTTGTTAACATAAAACAGAGGAAAAATGATCAATTCTCGGTCCAAGTGGTGTAATGGTAAAATAGTACCCTGCTGAAGTACAGACCCGGGTTCTGTTGCAGCTGGTGCATTCTGTTTGGGTTTGCAGATGGTTGTCGTTAAACTGTTAGGGCTCAGATTTTGCTTTTCTATGAACATGAAAGAGAAAGCGACCACGCCATGACGGCAGACACGTTAACAGATGATGCTATACCAGGTCTCCCTGCCAAGATACGGGTAAGATTTTCTCCACACAGTAAAGTAGCTATCCCAGAAAGAAGCAATCATCATCACAGCCTGTATTCAGATTTCAGGTGATTTGTGAAGATCCCTTCACTCGTTATCCTCATTGCTAACTAAATACTGATTTCATCCAGAAAAAAAGTGTTTTCAATCATACAAAGACACTGTGAGGATCCATGGCATATTGGTAGCGCGTCAGACTCCAGAGTCCAGACCAGAAGGTTGTACTGTGTGTTCGGTGGACATTCAGTTCAAATTCCCGATCCATTAGAGTCCCAACCATAGACAACCTAAGAGAGAATTTGAGGCTCAGATCTGTTGAGGAAAATAAGACGAGAAAAATGAAGAATTGTCATGGCTGCAAACACCGGTTGCATGACACAAATTCACTTGTCACAGGGTTACCCAGCCAAGATACACGTGTATGTGTTTTCTTTTTCAATCCATATGCTCAGAGAAATAAGGAATTCACTGCCATGGCTGCAATTTCAGTAACATTTGGATTGCCAAGCCAAGATACAGTTTTATTAGATCCATAGGTAACTTAAATATTTCTCATCAGAGCCTCCGTGCTGACAGGTGAAGTGGGATTAGCAACCAAGAAGCAGCCGAAGACGGCAACAATGACATCCACATGAACATGCATACTAATTTGGTCTCAATTTCACCTCCATTTTACATCTCACAATTGGAACCTCCATTTCACAAGCATACCTTTCTCTTCCTTTTATGCAATGGAAACAATCAAATTTCTTATTAAAAAAAACCCAGTAATAGCAATCTATATTTTTCTTATAGCAATGGAGATCAGGTTGAACAAGAAGCTAATGTGAAATTAAAGCAGCTCAGGCACTGAATTCTAGTCTAACATCTAGTTCATCATGTCTTTCACTTCCTATAGACAAAATGAACAGGAAGAAAAAATGAAACTACAACAAACAAACAACGACATACCCATAGTGTAATCCGACAAGTGTGGTCTGGGACAGGGAGGGTGGAGTGTACGCAGACCTTACCCCTACCTTGTGTAGGTAGACAAGTTGTTTCTGATAGACCATTGACATTATAGAACCGTATAATATGCAATAATTTGAAAATCAGTTCCAGAAAAAATATGGCTCTTATAGTGAAAACTGAAATGTTACCACATAGAACAGATGTTATAAAGATGTCTGAGCAAAACCTTATTGTATTTCAAACTCAAAGCACAAGAGGTCCCCAGTTCAGAAATTTGAGGCTTAGATACTGTTGGTCGAACAAAGAGAAGGCTACATCGCCATGGCGGCTAAAACACCAGTTGCATGCAAAAGAGAGAACCTCAGTTGCAGGCCATCCTGGAATTTGCCAAGCCAAGATACAGGTCGAACTGTCCTCAATGCCCGATTTTGTTCAGAAAAACATTGTCATTATCACAGCCTCTTTTGCACGGATTCTCCAAAAGTAGAAATCAGAAACACACCCACACTGAGATCTATAGCTGAAGCTGTAGATTGAAGAAAATCCATGCATATGTTTCAATTGTCATAGCTGCTGACTGATGTTTGTCTCAGTATAGCATGAACAAGGGCTGTTGGTTTAGTTGCTAAAAGGAAAATCATTGGCACAACAGAGAGGGGCAACCACCCTTAACAAAAAATCCCTTCTCTCAATTAACCTCCATTTCTCTTTTTGAACTCCCTGGAAAATTTCCCAACTTTCTTCTTCTCAGAGGGCCACCTTAGCATTTTCCTTCATACAAAAGACACCATTTTAGCATAACAATACAATACAATAGGCAACAACCATCCAAACAAGCGAATAAGAGTAAAATTGAGGCTCAGATCGGTTGTTGAGACAAGAAAATGAAGACATCGCCATGGCTGCAACCAACAGTTGCATGACAGAAAGTGGGTCGCCATCCGGGTTGCCACACCAAGATACGGATCTCTTAATTTGTCTTGCCCCAATCCCAAAGAAGAAAGTATCATCACAGCCTCGGAATCCCCCCCCCCCCCCCCAACTTCATGAGAAAAAATCAGTTCAACTCCAGAAGACAAAGGACCATTTGAGTCAAAACTTGGGTGTCAACAATAATTCCCTAAGATATAAAAGGTTGCTTGGTTTTTCATTTTCATATGAGAAATCAAAGAAGTTACAGAGTGGGGCAACCACCCTTCAGAAACTCCTCTCTGCAAACCTGCTCTCTTTGGTTATTGTCTATAAAATCATGGGCTTATATATCAAGAAGATGAAGTACTCATCTTTCTGTGATACATCATTCTTTTTATTTGTAGTTGGAGCAAACTTTAATGTATTTCAAAGCACAAGAGGTCTCCAGCTCGATTCTGAGAAACTTGAGGCTCAGACAATGCATTTGGAAAAAGAGAAGCAACCACACGACGGCAGCAAAATCACCAGTTGCATGCAAGAGAGAGAGCCTCAGTTGAAGGCCAACCTGGAATTTGCCAAGCCAAGATATGGGTCAAACTGTCCTCAATGCCCAATTTTGGTAGCCCAGAGAGTAAAACATTGTCATCATCACAGCCTCTGTTGCACAATTACTCAAAAAGGAGGAAGAAAATACACACACACAAACTGAGATCTACGGCTTAAGTTGTAGATTAAAGAAACTGCACGGCCCATGCATATGTTTCAATAATCATAGTTGTTGATTAATGTTTGTCAGAGGAACAAGGGTTGTTGGTTTAGTTGCTAAACATAAAATATTTCTACAACAGAGAGGGGACAACCACCCTTAACGAAAAAATCCCATCTCTCTATAACCTTATTTTTTCTTTTTGGGCCAACACTTCTTTAGGAAAAATTATAGTTTTCACCAGAAAATTTCACAACTTTCTTCTCCTCAGAGGGATACATTAGTAATTAAACACTGATGAAATTCTTCATGAAACAAACATTTTCCTTCAAACCAAAGACACCCTTAATAAAAATACAATACTTTAGTAACAACCATCCAAACAAGAGCACTGAAGTTGACATCAGTTGATAAAACAAGAGAATGAAGACATCGCCATGGCTGCAGACCTCGGGTTGTGTTCCGGGTTGCCCCGCCAAGATACGGGTCTCTTAGTTTCTCTTGTGTCAAGTATCATTGAAGCCTCATAATTCTCTTTCTCTCTCTCTCTTCTTTGAGAGAAAAATTTAGTTCAACTCCACAACATATTAGACTATTTGATTCAAAAATCTCAACAAGGTCCGGATAATTTTTCCCCGGGAATTAAGAAGTTTGATTTTTATTTCATTTTCTTTTCATATGAGAAATCACAAGAATTGCAGAGAGGGGCAACCACCTTCGAAAAAAACCTCCTAACATGAACAACTCATTTCCTAACCAACAACCATACAACCCCTTAAAGAGAATGCAACCACACCATCACCATGGCTGCAAAATCACCAGCGGCGCAAAAGAGAGAACCTCAGTTGAAGGCCATCCTTGGGATTTTCCAGGTGAAGATACAGCTCCGATTGTACTCAATGCCCCATTTTGTTAACCCAGAAAGTGCCATTATTTTATCACTACCTCAAACAAAGGTCATCAGTGCAAATTCCTTAAGAATACACACTCTGAGATGTATGGATCATCTTCTGCTTCTGAGTATTGCATCAACACAGGCTGTTGGTGTGATAGCTACAGAAAATCATTGGCACAATAGAGAGGGGCAACCACCCTTAGAAGAAATTGACCTCATTTCTCCTTCTGGCCAACTTTTGTTTATTAAACTATCACATGAAACAATACGAAAACAATATTTTTTTATGGATATTTCCATCCAGAAATATTATGTCCCATGAGTCACTTGAATTTTCTTTAGATGATGACATATTATGTTATTATTTGTTGCATTTCGATATTTAGAGTAAATTACATTCACTTCTTTAGTTTCACTTACTAATGCTTCTTGTTTTAGACAATGAGCAATTAATATTTATCAGAATTTTTTTTTTTTTTGATGAAGTAAGAAGAATGCCATTAACAAAGCATCAAGCAGACGCACAGATTACAAACGAAAGAAAATATCAGCTCCAAAAAAGGAAAGAATTAGAATTTGATTTGAAAACAAAAGAAGCTACATGTCCTGCCCAATAAATGATCATCTAAAACTAGTTTATAAATGTAAGATATAATATAAATTAATGGAGTCAATTTAGAGCATATATAGGGAAAAAAATATAAGATGCCTACCTTTTACTTTTCACTGTTGGTGAATATGCACATGAACATTCAAGCAAAACCCTAGTCACTTTAGCAGCCTACAAGCACATCCAATATCTGTAACAACAACCATAACGTCCGTATACGCAGAACTTATCCCTATTCTATTATTAATAATATTTCTGTGTGATAAAAGGTTGTTCTCAATAGATTCTCCGCCCCTAAGTTGCTCGGACTCTTCACTTTTGGTGCCGCACCCGTGTCGATACGAAATGGGAGTGCGTTTGGGATCCATGTCCGATTTGGTCAACCGATTATGGGTACTTTGACCAAAATCGATGGGGAAAGTCGGGACAGTTTTAGTAATTTTCTGTACTCAATACAAAAGTTAAGGTGAAATTGAAGAAAATTGAATACCTTTCATAGACATTTTTGTGTCACTCCATCTCCTTTCATCTGCTTCCGGGATTCTCCTCAAGCTTCCCACATAATATCTCATAATTTAGGTTTTATAACTCTACTTTTAGATATTTTAATTACTTTTACGCGAATCCCCGCACCCGTGTCCATCCATGGATCTATATCCCCGAATCTTAAAAATTAGATCCGGATCCATATTGGACATCCGCACCCGTATTGGACATCCACACCCATCTTAAACACCCGCATAGGAGTCCGAGCAACTTAGCTGGGCCCAAGAAAAAATTAATAATTACAATAATTATAATCAAATAAAAGAATAGCCTAACAATAAATTACCAAAAGCCTTACTTGTCTGAGATGGTCAGCTGCTGCAAGAACAAAACAAAAAAATCAATTAGATTTGACCTATACTAAAATTGGAACCCTAATGCATGGAACCACGGACTTGTAATACCTTGAAACTTTAAAATCCTAAAAATATTGTGCCTAGTAAATAGAGAAGTTTCATAACCACACACAACCACTCAACCACCTATTCCCTTAATATCTGAAGGACCTTCATGGTTCTCCCTGAGATCATGGGCTTATATCTAAGAAGCAAATACAGTATCCATCTTTTTGTGATAGTGTGCAACATAAAATTGCACAATTTTCCCTTTAGCAACTGAACTTATGCCTAGTGAGGCAGAACTCAGAAGTTCTTTTAAACTGAAGTCATCTTAGCAAAACTTGTGGGATAAAATGACAACAAAATATAAACTTGCCTGCCAAAAAAGTTTTTTGGATACAAGGGGCATAAATTAAAGACCAGCACAATATAAGGGAAAAGTGCAAATGACCCAGTGTACAACTACAAACGCAAAGCGGACTTTCATTCCCTTGTTTCATCATGGCACACACCCCTCCCACAAGCAGCCCCCGGCATTATTCTAATTGGAGCAAACTTAAATGTGAACACAAGAAGTCCACAGTTCAATTTTCAGAAATTTGAGGCTCAGATACTGCAGTTTTGCTTGGACAAAGAGAAGGCAACCACGCCATGGCTGCAAAAGCACCAGAGTTGCATGCAAAAGAGTGAGCCTCAGTTGCAGGCCATCCTGGGATTTGCCAAGCCAAGATACGGGTAGGACTGTCCTCAATGCCCAATTTTGTTAGCCCAGAACGTAAAACATTGTCATCATCACAGCCTCTTTTGCACAATAACTTCAAAATGGGAAAGGCAACACACCTACACACTGAGATCTACGGCTAAGCTGTTGTTTGTCTAAGTATTTCATTAACAAGGGCTGTTGCTATAGTTGTTAAAAAGAAAATCGTTGGCACAACAGAGAGGGGCAACCGCCCTTAACAAAAATCCCTTCTCTCCATTCCTCATTTTTCTTCTTGGGCTAACTTTCTTAGGAAAATTCCCGGACTTTCTTCTTTTCAGAGGCTACATTGGAAACCAATTACTGATGAAATTCATCATAAAAACAATTTTCCTTGTACCAAACACACCCTTTTAGAATAACAACACAACACAAAAGGTAACCATCCACACAAGCTACAAGAGTAGAATTGAAGCTCAATTTGTTGTTAAAACAAGAGAATCAAGACATTGCCATGGCTGCAAACCTCGGGTTGCATTCGGGGTCGACCCACCAAGATACGGTTTCTTAACTTCTCATGTCAGGTATCATTGAAGTCTAAAAATCCATCTCTATCTCTATCTCTATCTCTTCTTTGTGAGATGAATTTAATTCAACTCCATAACATAAACGACCATTTGATTCAAAA
The DNA here is from genome assembly GCA_032847665.1 of Solanum chilense. Classification (NCBI taxonomy): domain Eukaryota; kingdom Viridiplantae; phylum Streptophyta; class Magnoliopsida; order Solanales; family Solanaceae; genus Solanum; species Solanum chilense. The sequence continues at coordinate 4,134,738 of CM064974.1, read as the reverse complement.
ATCTCAACAGGGTGTGGATAATTATTCCCTGAGATTTGAAGGGTTGTTTGATTTATTTATTTTTTCATTCTCTTTTCATATGAGAAATTACTGGAGTTGCAGATAGGGGCAACCACCCTTCAAAAAAGACCTCCTAACATGAACAACTCCTTTCCTAACCAGCAACCAAACGATCCCTTTAAGAGAATGTCACCACGCCATGGCCGCAAAATCACCGGTTGCATGCAATGGAAAGAGCCTCAGTTGCTGGCATCCTGGATTTTCCAGGCTAAGGTACAGGCTGGATTGTCTTCAATGCCTCATTTTGTTAACTCAGAAAGTGCTATTATTATCATATATGGATCATATTCTGCTTCTGAATATTGCATGAAGAAGAGCTATTGGTTTAGTAGCCACAGAATATCATTGGCACAACAGAGAGAGGCAACCACCCTTAGAAGAAATCCCTTCTCTCTATTAACCTCATTTCATTTTCTGGTTGACTTCAGTTAGGATTCTTGGCTGTCACCTGAAAATTTCGCAACTTTTCTCTCCTCATAGGGATACAATGGTAACCAAGTGCTGATTTCATCACAAAAAATGTTTTCCATCATACCAAAGACGCCCTAAGAGTAAGGTTGAGGATCAGATCTGTTAATAAGACAAGAGAGTGAAGGCGACACCATGGCTGCAAACACTGTTGGCCTGACACAAAATCATAGCCATTCAGATTGCCCTGCCAAGATACAGTCCCTTTAGTTTCGTGCCCTATTGAGTTGCTCAAAAGAAAAAGGGACGAGACTATCATCATAGCATATTCTCTATCTATATATCTATCTATTGACAACATTCACTGAAATGGCCAAGTGCTTTTGGTTTAAATGCAGACTTAGTGGGCTCTCTTCCGCTAAAGTCTCCCTCATTTCATGGGCTTATATCTAAGAAGTAGATAAAGTACCCATCTTTGTGATAGTATACAACATGAAATTGCATATCTTTCCCTTTAGCAACCGAATTTATGCCCCACTTGCGGGATACTATGATATGGACTCATGTAAGTGCAAAACTAGTGGGATCTTATGATATGCAAATATAAACTAGGCACAAGATAAGGACAAAAGTGCAAATGACCCAGTGTGCAACTATACATTATTCTAATTGGAGCAAACTTAAATGTAAGCACCTGAGCTTCCCAGTTCAATTTTCAGAAATTTGCAGCTCAGATAATATATTTTTGCTCAGAGAAGAGAAGGTAACCCCGCCATGGCTGCAAAACACCAGTTGCATGCAAAAGACTGAGCTTCAGTTACAGGCCATCCTGGGATTTGCCAAGCCAAGATACGGGGTCGGACTATCTTCAATGCCCAATTTTGCTAGCACAGACAATTAAACATTGTCATGATCACAGACCATTTTGTACAATTCAGTCTGTCACCAAAAACAAAACGAAGACTTATTTAACATCTTTCTTTTAATTTTCTCCACACACTGAACTTTTGTGTGTTTGAGTATTCATTAACAAGGGTTGTTGCTTTAATTGCTACGAAAGAAAATCATGGGCACAATAGAGAGGAGCAACCACCCTTGACAAAAAAAAAAATCCTTTCTCTCTATTAACCTCATGATTCCATACTGCATGTTCAAACAGGCCCTTAGTTCAAATTGATGAAACTCATCACAAAAAGATCACATTTTTCTTCATACCAAACACACCCTTTTAGAATAACAATACAATCAAAGCTACAAGAGTAAAATTGAAGCTCAGATCTGTTGATAAAAACAAGAGAAATAAAGACAATCACCATGGCTGCTAACCTCCGGTTGCGTTCCGGGTCGCCCCGCCAATATATGGGTCTCTTAATTTCTCTTGCAAGTATCAAATTACAGCCTCAAAATTCTCTCTTTCTCTCTCTGTCTCTTCGTTGAGAGATGAGTTTAGCTCAACTACATACATTAAGGACCATTTTAGTCTATAACTTCAAGGGCTGTTTGAGTTTTTTTTTTTTTCATTTTTTTCATCAGAATTGCAGAGAAAGGTAAACCACCCTTAGAAAAATTCCTCTTCTCTGCAATCTTCTTATCTTCTTTCTGAGCTTAAGCTTTCAGCTTCTGGTTCATCAATGGAAGTTCATCAGTATCTTAAAAGCAGCAATGTTTCTAATTTGCCCTCATGTGAATACTTATTTACGGTTTGTTTTTGCGATTGTTTAGCCTCGGTCGAAATGGAAGGGTATTTTAGTCTAAAATACAATTTGATTTATAATTTTTTTTTTCTGAAAATATGAACATCAACTTCTTAATCTTTTTAACATTAAAATCTAGTTTCTTTTTCTTCTAAAAAGATCTCAATTTTTATTTACATTTAACTATATATAATATAATAAATAGCAATAACGATATTTCTTTTAATTATTTCTTGTCCAAATCTATTTTTGTAAAGAAATTAATCAAAGTACAATAAAATGTGCGATAATATAGAATAACACATTCGCTCTATCAGAATAAACATCTCAAGAAAATTTGGAAAGGATCCACTGATATTCAAAATGAACATCAGTATCTTAGAAAAGATCTGAATTTCACCTTGAGCATAAACGTTGAATCTATTGGTTCAAACTTGAGCACGAGTGCTGAATCTACTTCTTTTGTAATTCTTTCTCTTTTCTTCCCTTACTCCGCAAAGGAAAAAAAAAAGAGAAGAAGACGAGAATTACGATTCTTCACCAATATTTAACATCCGAAGCAAATGGCTCCCCTAAATGATGTTTGAAGCTTTAGGAATATCTACATAACATCTTTGCCTCTTTGATGGAGAAAAAATTTCTGCACAACATCACCTTCCAAGGTGACTAAATAGGAAACCTGTTAGAAATAATAATTGTTAAAAACATCAAGAACATAATATAAGAGGCTTGTGTATAATATTAGGCAAAATTTAGTAACACTCACAATCTCTAAAGCACTGGCTTTGTGAAGTAGGAATCCATTTACTCTTCCCCTAAAAAAAATGAAAAATGATAGTCGTAAAGTGTTTGCTTGATGAGTCCTATCTTGTTCGGATCCTTCAAAAATATTGTTGGTATGTGTTGGATCCTCCGACAGTATTACATTTTTGGAGGATCCAACATGGGTGGAGCAGCATTTTTGGAAGTTCCGATCAACGTAATCTCAAAAGTCTACTGATGTTCAAGAAAACTACTTACATAGAGCAAGGCAAGTTCTGATTCACTTTAGTCAGCAAAGGTCCTTTATATCTGGCAATATGTCTTTCCTCAACATTGTCAGCACAAACAGGGGCACTGATACATGCATCCTAAACAGGAAAAGCAAAACAACAACAACATATGTCAGTAAAAAATCTTCGTTTTCAGATTCGAGAAAATTCTCTAGGATTAACAGCACACGGTTTGAAACTTGGTGGATAATGGTCCTATCCGTCTATCCTTTTTCACTTATGTATCAAGTTTTTAGTCTACAACAACATTCGAACCAATGACGTGCCGCCCAACCCACACATCACGTGCCGCGCTCTACCACTACACCAAAGCCTTGGGGGCTATAAGTCATCAAATTTAAGATATAGAAAGCTGGTTTTGCAGAAAAAATGGTATCTGGTGTTAAGGTATTACTGAAGAAATGGAGATGTAGGATTAAGATTTTGACTTTACCACACCATACTTCAGAAATAGGCCATGTAAAGACTGGAATTTGTGTTTTAGTTTTGTTTGAGGAGCATCTTCTTCGCAAACTACCAATGGATGAAATCCAACAGCAATGCACCTGCATTTACACTATCACTTTAGTCAGACGATATCACTTCTGTCACATATTTTCTCTTTGGAGTAAAAGATTGCAATCTGAAGGTACCATTTGCTTTCACTGTTTTCAAGTGTGTCTATCAGCCATTGTGACTGACTATCTCCAGCACCATTTGAAGCAACCTAGAAACAAGAAGGACAAAGTTAAACGTCAAAAGTGATCTACAGCAAAGCAAACAGTGAATTTTGAAATTTGTGAATAAGAATGAGAATAGTATCCTTATCTGGGAAGAAGAAAAAAGAAGGGGACTGTTTCTCTAGGACCGGTTGAGATTAAGGGTGATATGGGACAATTACATCTATAATTGGAACTCATTTATAGAGTCATCCAACTCTTTGTCAAATATAAGCAGAATGATACAAACTGTTTTCATGAAGATCCGTTCTTTTTTTCTCAAACCAACTTACAATATCAAAAGAAAGAAACAAAACACGATATGTAATCAGCTGGTCGAAGTCTGGAAGCAGAATCCTATCACAGAGACAGCTAAGATATAATTGATCATATGCCATCTCACACTCATCCAAGTACAGCTGTTTATATATGTCTACATTCTTCTGAGAATTAAACATGAAGGTATTCTTGGATATATGAACTATGCCAAGTTCAAATATAAAAGACAAATAACACAAAGATGACAAGTGAAAGTGCATAAAGAACCTTGCCAGCTGCCATAATTGGCATAGGAGAACAACTCCCAAGTTCTGTAAAAGACAACTCACTACCTTACACTGATAAGGTAGAAGATAGATAAGAGGCAAAGAAGCTAAAATTATTTGACATGTCATCATATTTGATGTAACCAAGGGTCTTTGGAATAAATTTTCTGAACTTCCAGAGATAAAACCAACACATAAGCTACAGACTTCAGAAGCGGGTTAGGTAAAACATTATATAGAAAAATACAATATATATCTTACAAAGACAATAGGCGACAATCAAGTGAGCAGAAAGCTGAAGTGACACCATCTTGGTAACGTGCGTAAAGGCCAAGTAATCAGATAAAAGAAAGAAACATTTACCTCATATAATCCTGTATCTACAACTATAATATCTAAGCTTCCATGTGCAAATTTGAATTGTTTAAGGTAGTGATTCACCCCTTGTCCTTTGAGAGCTCGAGTAGAGTACCTACAAGTTTAGGATGGCTGAAGGGAAACCGCAAAGACAAATCATTTCAAATGATGAAACCGAGATCTAAAAGTAAAAAAGTTATTCCAAGAGGAACAAACTGCTTATTCATAGAGGAGCATACCAGGGGATCTTCACGGAAGGAAAACGCCAAGTAGCCTGCCAAGGAAGGGACCATTAGATATTTAAGATTTATCATTTCGTCGAATCCTCATTGGAAATTTAAGATTGATTCCTTTTAATCAAAGAAAGTAGTTAACGTGTTTTTGTAGTAAATACTACATGGAGCTAGCCACATGAAAGATTAGCAAGTTCACAAGCCAAACATCTTTTGCACAAGAAGAGAAGTTGACAAGTTAATGTGCTACATAATGTCAAAATTGCATGATTTAAACAACTCGTGTGAAACCAGAGTGATACAATCAGTTCCCAATGGTTGCAGCAAGATGTAATCCGTAGAACACAAAAAACGAGATGTCTTTAGAACTTTAGGTATCTTGAAGATATGAATCAAAATCAAACATTGGTTGGTTAGTAGGTGACCAAGAAAACTTGGTAAATTATCTAATTTGAACACAATTCATTAAGTAGCTACGTGTTACATCCTACACTAGCATCATTGCACTCAAATTCATATAACCACTGAATTATGCACATATAAAAGTCATTGGAGGGCTTACATTTTGCATAAGAGGATCATCTTCCCCAAGTTCGCTTATGTTGATAACGAATCTTGCATTGAACTTTTTTGCTACCTTCTCCACCTTCATTCAATATCAGATTCCACCAAAACTTGATCAGCCAAAAATGAACATGATAGAAAGGAGATGAATTTCATCACAGGTAACAATTTCATTTGAACATCAAAACAAAAGAAATGAAGGACGTCTTTTGTCACAAGAACATGAATTTATTGAATTTCAAGTTTTTACAAAACCAATTACCAGAACAATACAAAGATTTGGAAAGACTCCTAAAAACACGGGAGCTTAAGGAACAGTACTAGCATGCCCAAAACATATTTCCAGTTATTTGGTATTGCTTATAGATCTTTTTCTTCCATTTTCTCATATTTTTCTCTAAGTCTACATGGATGCCAAGAGACTGTAGGTCTTTCCGTACTACTTTCTTCCATGTGACTTTATCTCTAACTCGTCCTTTTTAACACCTTCACTCGCCATAATTTCACACCTACTGACCCACACATAGGAGGTAGATGCATAACTAAACCTAAACCATTTCAAGCGACTTCCTCTCATTCTATCAACATGTGCTACTTGCACCTTCTAACAAATGTTTTAATCATTTTGAATATTATCCAATCATGAATGAGTACACCTCCAAACTATACACTGAAACTGATTACCTTTCCTCAATCAACTAATGCTAACAACAACAACATATCCAGTTGAATTCCACAAGTGGGGTCTGGGGATGGTAGAGTGTACGCTGACCTTACTGCTACCTCGTGGAGAAAGAGAGACTATTTCCGAAAAACCCTCAGCTCAAGTGTAGCAAACTCAACTAACTAATGCCAAAAGAAAAGAAATTCAGAGTTGCATAATTCTTTAACTAAAGACTGAACTAACTTACAATCTTCACCAAACCAAAATTGAGCTCAAAACACATATCCCATCAACATAGATTCAAATAAAAATCATTCCTTTACACAAATAACAATAGATTTTCTTCTCAAGATTGATTGTTAAGTGTACATTCTTCAACTACAGACTGAACTAACACTGAAGATCTTCACCAAACCAAAATACAGTTCAAGATTCCATACCCCAACAAGTAACATTCAAATAAAAATCATTCCTTTACACAAATAGCCAAAAAAAAACTATTTTTTAAAGATTGGTTGAAAAACTGACCTGTTTGAGAAGAAGGGTCTGTTCTTCAAGAGTTCTAATACCTCCTGTAACACTTATAAAATATATATCCATAGGAAGATCATTCACATTTCCATTCCTTATCATTGGCTTCTGATTTTGACACAAGTTAAGAACAAGAAAAAGAGACAAACATAAACAAAATTGAGTAATCAAAGTACAAACCCATGATTTCTTCATCATTTTTCAATAAAACTCAAGATTCAGTTTTTTTTTTTGTTTTTTTTTTTGCAGATATAAACTAAAATCCCAGAAAACATATATTTTTGAAAAGAAAATTGAACCACTCACAGAGATCTTGTGGAATTACTGATAAGCACATGGCGACCACGTGATTTTTCTAAAATGGAAGAAGATTTTTTTTTAACTTAGAAATAGTTAATCTATTAAATTTGGCTATAAAAAAATGTTACTTCTAATCATTTCAATTTTATTGAACCAAAAATGCAATCAACTTATTTTCTGGCATTAAAATGCTCATAAAATTAACTAGATGGAGCAATATAAAACGTCACGGAGTAGTGCATTATTGATCCATTTTTTAATCGAATATGAATTAAGTTATCGAATACATGTGTATTATTGATCCATTTTTTAATCGAATATGAATTAAGTTGTCGAATACATGTGTTGATAGGGGCTTTTCATATATAAATAGATGAATAAGAACTCCAAATTATTCATTTACGACATGAATTTCGTTCTCTCCTCGTACATTTCTAAATTTTGAAGCATAGAAAAAATAATTAATTTAAATTTGTATCTCGCTAACATGTTCTTGTTACGTAATTGTAATGTTGCAATCATGAATTAGACTATGTAGGTAACTATCACGCTTGTTCGATAATTGCATCAAGAATAAATACTTCAAAGTTTTATATATCCAAAATGTAGATAGAAAGTGAAAAATCGGAAATCAAACTCTCAACAAAAAAAAAAAAAAATACTAATCCAATCGTACCCACAATTTGCTGACAAAACAAAGCTAAGACTTATCTTATATTGTAATGTCCAAAGTTGTTACAAAAGCCAAACAAGTACTGAATTCTGTGCTTCAAACTAGCATACAAACAATAAAGCTATTTGGGATGTTGTATAAGAGAAACACTACATCTGATAATCTGATGCAAGGTGTTATCTACAAAATTCTTTTACAAAAAACTAGAAATCCCCGAGTGCCGGCCGACAGGGTTCGAAACTCGATGGATAATGAACTTACCCCTCCTTGCTGCTTAAATTACAAGCTTTTGTCTGCAACAAATTCAAACTCGTGACGTTCATCTAATCCACACATCCAATGTTGCGGTTCATACCATTAGACCAATGAGGGCATGTGTTCTCAGCACATTTTAGGGGCAAAGTGAAGTGCAAATTGAGGAGGAGCTAACAAAGTAAAGATAGAGAAATTCTTGCAATCATCAAGAATGTAAGAGAAAACAGCTCCCTTTTGAATTCATTGGAGAGCTTTCTTTAGATTGGACTCTTTATCTTCTTAATGATCAGTCGATGCCGCCTCTATCAAGCATGTCTACTAAAGTCATCCTTCTTGGGAACCTTGGTGGCAACCTTAAAAACATTGCATCCTCCATCTGAATAGGCAGATGGGTGGCGACAATGACAATACCACCTTTTTTCCTGTGCTCTGCAATAATATACTCTAGCAATTTCACACCTTCGTCATCCAATGCTACTGAAGGTTCATCAAGCAACCAAATAGGTCGATCAATTGCTAACAATCTGGCGAGCTGTACCCTTTTCCTTTGACCCATAGAAAGCATCCGTGCTTTATCGTTTATTAATCTTCCAAGCCCCATAAGTTCCAAAGCTGGCAGAGACTTTCCTTGCTTGCCTTCAAGAACTTCAAACCATTGAACATTGTCAAGGACCGTGAACTTCTCTTTGATGGCGTCCTTAAGAGACAGCCAATTGAGTTGAAGTTTGTACTGTTGAAAAACACCTGAATCAGTAATGTCATGGCCATTCCAGAGTATCTCACCAGCTGATGGTTTTGAGAAACCAGCCAACATGCGCAAGAATGTGGATTTACCAGAGCCATTGGTGCCTGTTAGTACCAGTGCACCACCATCATGGAGGGAAACATTTACGTAGCGCAAAATTTGTTGAGCATTTCTCATACACGAGACGTTATTCAGCAGAAGTCGAGGAAGTGGAGGTCTACGCAAAGACATCTCCAGTGAATGAAGGACCAAGATTAGTAGTAGATATAACACTTCCTTGGTTGAGGCTGATGCTCTTTCTAATCTTGCTTGGATCTGAGAAGAAATTACAAGAGATATTATGCAATCTGAAAATTAAAAGCAAAAGTAGAAAAATTCACAAGTTTCAGTGACTGAATGTATCCAGTCAGTTCAAAATAGAAACAAATTGTGCCAAATCAAAGTTTACTTGCTGATACAAAAGCATTATGAGCAATTGGTTAAACACATAAATAACATCATTTGGAACTTCGAATCAGGCATGAAAGCAGCACAATCAAATCTACTCATATGTTTTATACAAACTATGAAGAACCAAAACAGAAAAGGAAAAATGAAGAGGAGGAAAGACTTCCATGATATTTCTCACTCGTTTTCTATGTGTAACACTCTATAATGCTACTAGGTCACTGAATTTCCCTCATATGGAATTTCTTTTCATAGAAGCACATATAGAGAAACCGAAAAAAGCTTTGTTCCTCATCCTCCTCATAGCTCCCCTATCCCTTGAACAACCAAAATCATATAAGAAGTTTATTCTTAGGCAAGGGAAATCCACATCAGTCTAATTTCTAGTTCTCCCCTTAAACAAGAAGGACCATCAAGAATTGCTATATTTTATTAAATGTAGCTCGTGTGTATCACCGAAAACAAGGTAAAGGAAAGGAGGCCTCTAATCATATTTTTCTCATCAGATTACAATCGATAAACGTGTCCCGCAATGTGCAGATACCACGCAAAGTAAGACACAGTTAACCGACTTGAAACTTGACAGCAGTTACACTCTAACATGGCATCGGCAGAAAAGCCATTAAGTTGAATGAACAACTTTTACAAGAAAATTTAATTCCACAAGAATCATTCTTTGAAGCATTAGATTTGAAAGATTTAAGAAGAAACAAAAAACCAAGAAAAGGAGAAACTGAGCAATCATACTCCTCTTCTACTGAGACTAAAAGATACTAATTCTTTCTTTTTTAAACTACTGAGACTAGGATACAAATTCTTGGCATCTAAAGTCAAAGGCTCACATCAGAAAATCTCAGAACTTCATGAAAATAGAGAGACCCCTCTTAGCAGAATTAGACTTAGTCATTTCCTCTTCAATTGAGGCTAACATATATTTTTGTTATATAAAGTGAAAGAAAATCTTAGATTGACAGACTGTACTTCAAAAAAGACATGAATGAATTAGATAGTCCTAGTAGTTTAGAGAGCTTGTTTTCCATTCCGTACTTGGTCCAAATGATCCTTTAATACTTCTCTTAATAATCAAAACATATTACCAGAACAATCAAGTTAGCATACTAGCCAACTGAATGACATTCCCTTCTTGGAAAAAAGTGTGTATAGCGACATTAATTCATGAATAACAAAATACAGGTAAGACTTACCTTCTACATTAGACAAAAGTATGGCAACTGAATGCACCAACTTCCTACCATAACAGGAAAAGTAATTTATCTCGATGATCAAAGCATTCACATGGAAATTAGACCGACGAAAGTGAAATAAAAGGTCTCACTTTTCCCTTAACATTCCAAATGATTCAAAACTCCTCAGTAAAATCTACAGCATTGAGTGGAATGCACTAAACGTATACAAATTTGTGATCCTATATCCCAATTTATGTCACTGTTTTTTCCTTTTAGTCTTTCACAAAAGTACCCAATTTTCTTAAATAAAAACTTGGTGCCCACACAAATACCTCACATAAACTGAAACATTGGGATTAACAACAACAAAGTGGCCTCTGGAGAGGGTAAAGTGTACATGGACCTTAACTAAAAGCAATCAATACCAATAAATTCAATGACAATCATTCAGCATACAATCCTTAATTACACATCTAAATCCAAACAATCATCGTTCTTCCAATTTTTCAAGTTTTTCAATTCAATCTAACAGATACGGTATAACAAAACAAGGTAAGAATGAAAGTCCATTAATACTCACACATCATAAGCATTTCATCAAACAAGTTATGATCACAAGCTGAAATTCCCAAAATAAATAGAAAAGCAAATACAGAAATGGAGATGACAAAAGACGAACTTTGTGATTTTCTACAGCAAATGGAATCACCTCCGGCCGTTCTGCTTACCGCCGTCCGTCTAGCTACAGCTAGCAATGAAGTATTTTCTCAGAACAAAGTTGGTTGCCGGAGAAGACTTCGGCCGACTTGCTTTGGGTTGAGATGTTGGGCTTATGCAAAAATAGATGCCCATTATTTTATGGGCTGAGCCCAGTTAGGTATTTCATGGGTGAAGCCCACTATTTTGGTTGGGCTACCTATCGATCGTTATAGGTTCGATTATTCATATAACCGTTAAAATTTTATACATTGAAAAATATTTATAAGCAAGACTACAAACAAAATAAATCATCCATAAGTGTTGATAAATTGAATCTTGTTCTAAAGATAACAGAATAGTCGAGAGTTTGACTCAGCTAAAAATGAAAGTGTGAAACTAAACCTTGACTTTATATATCTAATGATATAAATATAATTTATTATTTTACTATCGATTTATCTGTTAACCTGTTAAGAAAAAACTTTAAATCAATAATTCGATATAAAAAAAAGGGTTAAATTGTTACCAAAATTGCAGAACCAATAATCCATTACCCAAAAAACAGGTTCGATTTAGAACAACCTAGTCTTACCGATTTAATGATTCTAAATTTTTTGTTCTTCAACATTTAAAGTAAATGTAAAAAAATATCTCTAACATTAAAATAACAAATAATTTTTGTTCGACATAGTTTATATTTTTATATCATAATATAACACTAGTTGTCTTAAAGTGCATAAAAAATTATGCTTTATTCCTATAGAATTTATGCTTATCGAGAACAAATTTAGTTCAAAATTCACAAGTTATATTGTAAAAAAAAAGATAGATAATTCCTACAAGACTTTTATAATGCGAAACAAAAGTTCAATTTCGAAGCTCAGAAGTTTACGTCATAAGAGTCACAACTCATTCATATGAAACTTATGCCAAGTGAGAAAAGAAATTCTAAACTTATGTCGAGTGAATTATATTTTATACGTCTTATCCAAATAATTTAATTTGTACAAAACTTGAGCTGAACAAGACGAAAATTTTCTAGTGAAGCAAAAGTTTTCTAAACTTACGCCAAACAAAACTAAGTCATAAATAAGACTATTTTGGCTCACAAATTCACTAAAGAAACAACAAAAAGAATTTGTGCAAAAACTTCGAATTTTATGGGGAAATTTGTACATTGGCCCAAACCAAATTTGCTCCAATGGGGCTTTAGTTCATATATTCACCTTAGCCCTTAGCTTGGTTGGGATTATTATTAGGGAAAATTGTATATAATAGCAAACTAATAACCTAAATTAAATGGAATAGCTAGGGTTTGATTTAATTGTGCTCCATAGCAAACATTAGTTAAAATTTGCCAGCGTCTCTCTCCCAAAAATCTCGCTCGCCACTCTCCATTCTCGCTCGCCTCTCTCGCTTTATACACAGAAGTGTATAATTCTGTTTCTATTTTGTATAAAGCGAGAGAAAATTGTATATACACATGAAAAAATGTATATCTTCGTGTTATACACTTAATTATACAATTTACAAACATTTTACTTCAAATATTGCAGAGAAAAAGTCCAACGAATTATACAATTGCAGTGAAATACAATTTTCTCTAGCTTTATACAACAGAAGTGTATATATTGTGTTTTTGTTTTTGTATAAAGCGAGAAAAACATATATCTTCTTGCTATACACTCATAATTATGAAATATATATACATTTTAATTCGATTCAACTGTATGCAAAACAAATTATACAATTGCAGCGAAATAGGCCAGCGAATTATACAATTTAGGCCAGCAAATTATACAATTGTATATGTGTAGCAAATTATACAGTTTTATGTTTGCTATGGAGCGCAATTATGCAAAGTTTGCTATAGCATACAAATATGAATTTTTTGTTTGCTATATGTGAAAATTGCCCTTATTATTATTATTATTTTAATTTCGAAATTAAAAAGAATCAACCAAATATACATTATAAAAATACTCATATATATTTTATTCTTCATAACTACAAACAAAATGATATATTCCTTTAGATTTTGCATGCAAGCTAGCTCTTTCTTGCATGTTGGAGATATTTAAATTATCAGTCCCACTTCTTAGTACTTGTTAAATCATTGTATTCAAAATTTAAATTTTGGTAATTCATTAATTACAAATTATATAGAGTGGATATTCCTTTTATATCTTATTTTGTTCACTATAAGGTTTTTGTTTAACTATCCAAATGATTATATAAAAACTAGCCGCACTTGATAATTAAACATATGGAGTAATTAATAAATTCAATCGACTTTATATTACTTCCCTTCTAAAAAAAAAAAAATAACATATCTTAACTTGAAATGAAATTTACGAAAAAAAATAAAATAATTTTATAGTCTTAGACGTGTTAAGTGAAAATTTAAAATTAAAGTATAACAAAAAAGGATAAGGATCATTTCCTATCAAAATACTCTTTTTAGGGATCACAACTCTTAGGCGAAACCAAATAGTATCAAATTGGGTTTTTGTGCTGTGAGGGAGACATACACCTGTTTTACCTAGCAAAAATTAATTATCTTGTGGGACCACAAACAATGATTAAACTGAATATTCCCCAATGTCTCACTCCTTATTACTCTACTATAGTAGTATTATAAATTTGTGGCTTTTAGCATAAAAAGTTAAAAATCACGTAAAAAATACAGAAAATACATAAGTACCGTTTTTAATCCATGTTTAAAATCTTTTAGACACAGTTATATTATACTAAGGTGTTATTACCTCTTAACTTATTTTATAAGTAATTTTCTATCCCTTTTCAGCCTATATGGCACTAGCTTGATATCGATACATGCAACAAAAACCTCAAGCAAAGTAGAAACCGGGATAACAAGAAGATTTGGGAAAGGAGGAGGAAGAGGAGGTTGGGGATTTCTTAAATCCAACAATCAAACCAAAAAACTTCTTTACCATATTAATAAACTTGATGCACACCAAAAATGGTGATTTGGTAAAAAACCTAACAGCTTGAAGAAGAAACTTGTTACTGGATGGTGGAACCGCAACCTCAAATCTCTGTCTTATGATAATAGGTAAGTAGAGAGTATGAACACGAGCATACAAAATGAGTGGTTCAAGCTTTGCACAGCGTATCAAAAACTTAGCACATTTCGTCTTCCCAAAAATTTCGCTAGTGATATCGTCTGTAAGCTGTTCCAGTGGAGAACCCATTGGAGCAGTGAAGAAGAAGAATGTGAAGAAGAAGAAGAAGAGTGTGAGAGAGAAAAAGATGAATATTAATAGTGCGGATTGATAAATGGAATTTGCAATTTCTTTTATTAGGCACAAAAAAATCAAAATAGAGAGAAAAATATTTATCTGAAATGTAGTCCAAAACATGCATATTATCAACATTTTTACGGTCATTATATTTTATGGAAAAAAAGTTCCACACTGTTTGTGGTCCCATAAAAAATTGTGTAACACGATAATTAATTTTTGGCATATACGACAACTGGTGTCTGTTTCCTCACAAGTCACAACACTCACTCCACTCTGTTGCTTCTATCAGATTGTTATTGAATTATTTAATCATGGTTAAAAATATAAAGGTCAGTTACAATTTACTCCGTTGAGTTCAACATTTTTCTCCGGTATTCTAACAACATTCATCATCCACCTTCTTCCTCTTATTCCGAATTCAAAAGCATAACCAGACAATTATTCCCTCATAGCATGCAAATCATTTCTAGTATAAGATATAGCTATATCTTGTATGGTCGAAAATCAGTTTCCTCACAAGTCACAACACTCACTCCACTCTGTTGCTTCTATCAGATTGTTATTGAATTATTTAATAATGGTTTAAAATATAAAGGTCAGTTACAATTTACTCCATTGAGTTCAACATTTTTCTCCGGTATTCTAACAACATTCATCATCCAGCTTCTTCCTCTTATTCCGAATTTAAAAGCATAACCAGACAATTCTTCCCTCATAGCATGCAAAACATTTCTAGTATAAGATATAGCTATATCTTGTATGATCGAAAACCAGTTTCCCGTCTTAGTATGACGCCAAAAAAGCTTAATATAAATACGAGAAGTAACCCATCTATACTGATATGGTTCAGGAAAAATGAAATCTTCAGAAATATCATGTATACTCTCCCTAATCAACATAATAAAGTAATAATCTCTTACGGAATGATGAAAGCCCCTGACACATGCCTACTATCCGGAAATGATAAGACGAGTTCCAAACAGTTTGGGGTTTCAACTTTGGGAAAAAAGTTGATTGTTTCACGGTATCGATACACGCAACAAAAACCTCAAGCAAAGTAGAAACCGGGTGCGATAACAAGAAGATTTGGGAAAGGAGGAGGAAGAGGGGGTTGGGGATTTCTTAAATCCAACAATCAAACCAAAAAACTTCTTTACCATATTAATAAACTTGATGCACACCAAAAAGGGTGATTTGATAAAAAAATCTAACAACTTGAAGAAGAAACTTGTTACTGGATGGTGGAACCGCAACCTCAAATCTCTGTCTTATGATAATAGGTAAGTAGAGAGTATGAACACGAGCATTCAAAACGAGTGGTTCAAGCTTTGCACAGCGTATCAAAGACTTAGCACATTTCGTCTTCCCAAAAATTTCGCTAGTGATATCGTCTGTAAGCTGTTCCAGTGGAGAACCCATTAGAGCAGTGAAGAAGAAGAAGAAGAGTGTGAGAGAGAAAATAATGAATATTAATAGTGCGGATTCATAAATGGAATTTGCAATGTGTTTTATAAGGCACAAAAAATTTAAAATAGAGAGAAAAATATTTATCTGATATGTAGTCCAAAACATGCATATTATCAACATTTTTACTGTCATTATATTTCATGGAAAAAAAGTTCCGTATTGTTTGTGGTCCCATAAAAAATTGTGTAACAGGATAATTAATTTTTAGCATATACGACAACTGGTGTCTGTTTCCTCACAAGTCACAGCACTCACTCCACTCTGTTGCTTCTATCAGATTGTTATTGAATTATTTAATCATTGTTAAAAATATAAAGGTCAGTTACAATTTACTATGTTGAGTTCAACATTTTTCTCCGGTATTCTAACAACATTCATCATCTACCTTCTTCCTCTTATTCCGAATTCAAAAGCATAACCAGACAATTCTTCCCTCATAGCATGCAAATCATTTCTAGTATAAGATATAGCTATATCTTGTATGGTCGAAAACCAGTTTCCCGTCTTAGTATGACGTCAAAAAAGCTTAAAATAAATGTGAGAAGTAACCCATCTATATTGATATGGTTCAGGAACAATGAAATATTCAGAAATATCATGTATATTCTCCCTAATCAACATTATAAAGTAAAAATCTCTTATGGAATGATAAAAGCCCCAGACACATGCCTACTATCCGGAAATGATAAGACGAGTTCTAAACAGTTTGTGGGTTTCAACTTTGGGAAAAAAGTTGATTGTTTCACGGTATCGATACATGCAACAAAAACCTCAAGTAAAGTAGAAACCGGGTGCGAAATCAAGAAGATTTGGGAAAGGAGGAGGAAGAGGGGGTTGGGGATTTCTTAAATCCAACAATCAAACCAAAAAACTTCTTTACCATATTAATAAACTTGATGCACACCAAAAAGGGTGATTTGATAAAAAACCTAACAACTTGAAGAAGAAACTTGTTACTGGAGGGTGGAACCGCAACCTCAAATCTCTGTCTTATGATAATAGGTAAGTAGAGAGTATGAACACGAGCATTCAAAACGAGTGGTTCAAGCTTTGCACAGCGTATCAAAGACTTAGCACATTTCGTCTTCCCAAAAATTTCGCTAGTGATATCGTCTGTAAGCTGTTCCAGTGGAGAACCCATTGGAGCAGTGAAGAAGAAGAATGTGAAGAAGAAGAAGAAGAGTGTGAGAGAGAAAAAGATGAATATTAATAGTGCGGATTGATAAATGGAATTTGCAACGTGTTTTATTAGGCACAAAAAAATTCAAAATAGAGAGAAAAATATTTATCTGAAATGTAGTCCAAAATATGCATATTATCAACATTTTTACGGTCATTAAATTTTATGGGAAAAAAGTTCCGTACTGTTTGTGGTCCCATAAAAAATTGTGTAATAGGATAATTAATTTTTGGCATATACGACAACTGGTGTCTGTTTCCTCACAAGTCACAGCACTCACTCCACTCTGTTGCTTCTATCAGATTGTTATTGAATTATTTAATCATGGTTAAAAATATAAAGGTCAGTTACAATTTACTCCGTTGAGTTCAACATTTTTCTCCGGTATTCTAACAACATTCATCATCCACCTTCTTCCTCTTATTCCGAATTCAAAAGCATAACTAGACAATTCTTCCCTAATAGCATAAATCATTTCTAGTATAAGATATAGCTATATCTTGTATAGTCGAAAACCAGTTTCCCGTCTTAGTATGACGCCAAAAAAGCTTAAAATAAATGCGAGAAGTAACTCATCTATACTGATATGGTTCAAGAACAATGAAATCTTCAGAAATATCATGTATATTCTCCCTAATCAACATTATAAAGTAATAATCTCTTACGGAATGATAAAAGCTCCAGACACAAGCCCACTATCCGGAAATGATAAGACGAGTTCCAAACAGTTTGGGGGTTTCAACTTTGGGAAAAAAGTTGATTGTTTCACGGTATCGATACATGCAACAAAAACCTCAAGCAAAGTAGAAACCGGGTGCGATATCAAGAAGATTTGGGAAAGGAGGAGGAAGAGGGGGTTGGGGATTTCTTAAATCCAACAATCAAACCAAAAAAACTTCTTTATCATATTAATAAACTTGATGCACACCAAAAATGGTGATTTGATAAAAAAACCTAACATCTTGAAGAAGAAACTTGTTACTGGATGGTGGAACTGCAACCTCAAATCTCTGTCTTATGATAATAGGTAAGTAGAGTGTATGAACACGAGTATTCAAAACGAGTGGTTCAAGCTTTGCACAGCGTATCAAAGACTTAGCACATTTCGTCTTCCCAAAAATTTCGCTAGTGATATCGTCTGTAAGCTGTTCCAGTGGAGAACCCATTGGAGCAGTGAAGAAGAAGAATGTGAAGAAGAAGAAGAAGAGTGTGAGAGAGAAAAAGATGAATATTAATAGTGCGGATTGATAAATGGAATTTGCAATGTGTTTTATTAGGCACAAAAAATTTAAAATAGAGAGAAAAATATTTATTTGAAATGTAGTCCAAAACATGCATATTATCAACATTTTTACGGTCATTATATTTCATGGAAAAAAAGTTCCGTACTGTTTGTGGTCCCATAAAAAATTGTGTAACAGGATAATTAATTTTTGGCATATACGACAACTGGTGTCTGTTTCCTCACAAGTCGCAGCACTCACTCCACTCTGTTGCTTCTATCAGATTGTTATTGAATTATTTAATTATGGTTAAAAATATAAAGGTCAGTTACAATTTACTCCGTTGAGTTCAACATTTTTCTCCGGTATTCTAACAACATTCATCATCCACCTTCTTCCTCTTATTCCGAATTCAAAAGCATAACCAGACAATTCTTCCCTCATAGCATGCAAATCATTTCTAGTATAAGATATAACTATATCTTGTATGGTCGAAAACCAGTTTCCCGTCTTAGTATGACGCCAGAAAAACTTAAAAAAAATGCGAGAAGTAACACACCTATACTGATATGGTTCAGTAACAATGAAATCTTCAGAAATATCATGTATATTCTCCCTAATCAACATTATAAAGTAATAATCTCTTACGGAATGATAAAAGCCCCAAACACATGCCTACTATCCAGAAATATAAGACGAGTTCCAAGCAGTTTGGGGGTTTCAACTTTGGGAAAAAAGTTGATTGTTTCACGGTATCGATACATGCAACAAAAACCTGAAGCAAAGTAGAAATCGGGTGCGATAACAAGAATATTTGGGAAAGGAGGAGGAAGAGGGGGTTGGAGATTTCTTAAATCCAACAATTAAACCAAAAAACTTCTTTACCATATTAATAAACTTAATGCACACCAAAACTCAATTCCAAGTGGCGACACTAAATAATAATTATCTCTTTTCAAAACGTCACTTTAATTGGAAAAACTCTTTTTCTTTCAAACAATAAAATCAAAAAATAAATAATTGAGAAAAAAAAGGAGCATGACAGATGGCGACTCCGCTGGTGATTAACTAGAATTCGAGTTTTAAATATTAATTTATGTATGACTATGACTTATATATTTACGCTTTTTGGATATTGCATTTATTTTAACTTAATATGCTAATTGTTTATTTATTTAATGTTTTAATAATATTTGAATTGCTTCTCTCCTGAACCATTCTGAGTCTTCAATAAAAATATGATGGGAATTGCAACTATGCACCCCACTTCTGTCAAGACAGCCAGTGGATCTTCGGTCCATGGTGAAGGATATATATTCACACCAATTTAGGATAGGGAGCACCCATTGTCTCTCAAAGTCGGAAAGCGCTGCTACCGGTACGTTGCTACTCCCTGACTCGAGTTGTCCGCTCGTTTTACAGCCAGTCTAGATATCTTACCTTAGTAGAATTACAACTTTCAGACATGATATCCTTACTAGGTTCCGATTTATTTGCATTGTGTGCACGTAACTTAGCGGAATTTAGCATAGGGGCCCAATTTGACTAGGACAGATATCTATTCGTGAGACCATCATGTGCATTTTTTTGCTACTTGTTGCATCATGTGAAGACTGTAACAAAATGTTGACCGACTTTAGGATAATCGACTAAAGAAATAAATATCTATTTTCTACCCATTTTCAACCAATGATTCAAAATAAACAAATTAATACACATATATATACATACACACTTAATCCTCAATTTTATTTTTTACTTTTATTAAAATAATACATAAATAATAAATATAATAATATTAATAATATATGTATATATGTCTTTTAAATTGTACATATAAGAAATTTTAAAAGTTTTCTTATATCACTTTAAACGAAGAAAACAGTTGCATTTGTCAACAAATTTCTAACAAAAATTATTTTAGACTTTAATATGAACGAACTACGCACACCTGATTCTCACCTTGATGAGATACGTAGACAACCTTCGTTGGGTTCGGTGATCCTTATTTAAAAATTAAAACATATTTTTACTTATATTTTGGAACTACGTTAGACCTGATTCTTGTTTTAACAAGATACGTAGGCAACCTTGTTGTGAGGTTCGGTCCAACCGAGAAAAAAAATCCAAAAAATTCTAGTCACATAAACTGGGCAAAAAAAATAGATTTTTTTTTTGACTTGGTTGGTAACAACATGCTTAGGATTATGCATAAGAAAAAAAAATAAAGTGTTAAACTATTTGATAAGACAGATCAACTTTGTTGTGACCTATAGGCTTCTATTGGCATCTCTCAATACATTTATGTCATACGTGAGAAATTATCTTGTTTAAAGTTATGGATAAAATAAATTTGACCTCATTGTTTCAAATGCATTGTGTGGTGAGCTTTAGACGTAAAATTCAAAGTAATGATTTTGTTGATCAAGAACTTGGCCCGAATGTTGGTTGAGACGAAATTTTGAGCAACATTTAACTTGAAAAAGGATTATAGGCTTTCTTTGAATCGATTGTGCCTTTCAAGCCTACCAAATGACATTTATCTACAGAACTCCCATTAATCCCTTTATCTCACCTCCTTGAGCGCACTATGAAATATCTATATAACATCAAAGACCTAAGTTGGGTAACAAAGTGAAAAAAACCAAATATGTCCAAAAAAAAAGATAGAATGAAAAATGAAAAAAAAAAATCTCCAACAAAAAGGAGAGAAGATCAAAAAAATGAAAAAAAAATAAATGAAAAAGACCTTACAAGAAAACAAAGGTCAAATGCAAAAACGAAAAAAAATATCAAAAGCATCGTGCGAATTCTAAGGAAGAAATAGTCACTTTATCTCAAATGAATATCCTACCTTTCCCTAAGACTACATTACAAGCCAATGACAAGTCCTATTTGATCTCATTTTTTATGTTCTCATATTAGTGGATGCTTACATGAGGGCCAAGCATATGGTATCCTAATCTCATGCATTGAATATCTTTCTGAGTGGGAGTGACTTTCAAAAATGTCCTACGATATAAATTATTATATTGTGTGAAGTAGGACTTTCATATATTGAGAGTGCATTTGAAACATGAGGATACGAATAATTATATCCCTTAATTTTGACAAGATAAATTGATCTTGTAATTACTTAAATATATTTGAGATACAATTTGAAACTATATAAATTACTCAAAGTTGACCTCAAATTTATTTGAAAGTCGTTGAATATAGTTCATATGCATAATACTAATTGTTGGTACCAACTAAAGTCAAAGCATTATCAAACATGAACTAATTCTTTTTCCAATTTTTCCATTTAAAAAAAATATTGTTTATTGAACTACGTTCGACCTGATTCCTGAGAGGATACGTAAGCAGCCCTTCATTAAGATTCGGTCTAATCACTCAATAAAATAAAGTGACCGTGCTAGAACCACGGGACTCGAGGGGTGCCTAACACCTTCCCCTCGGTCAATAGAATTCCTTACCCGAATTTCTAGTTCGCAGACAAATAAAAAATAAAGTCAAATTTCCTTTTGATTAGGGATTTAAAAAAGGGTGACTTGGAACACCAAAACTCAATTCCAAATGGCGACTCTAAATAATAATTATCCCTTTTCAAAACGTCACTTTAATTGGAAAAACTCTTTTTCCTTCAAACAAGAAAATCAAAAAATAAAAAATTGAGAAAAAAAAGGGGCGTGAGAGATACATGCAACAAAAACCTCAAGCAAAGTAGAAACTGGGTGCGATAACAAGAAGATTTGGGAAAGGAGGAGGAAGAGGGGGTTGGGGATTTCTAAAATCCAACAATCAAACCAAAAAAACTTCTTTACCATATTAATAAACTTGATGCACACCAAAAAGGGTGATTTGATAAAAAACCTAACAGCTTGAAGAAAAAAACTTGTTACTGGATGGTGGAACCGCAACCTCAAATCTCTGTCTTATGATAATAGGTAAGTAGAGAGTATGAACACGAGCATTCAAAACGAGTGGTTCAAGCTTTGCACGGCGTATCAAAGACTTAGCACATTTCGTCTTCCCAAAAATTTCGCTAGTGATATCGTCTGTAAGCTGTTCCAGTGGAGAACCCGTTGGAGCAGTGAAGAAGAAGAATGTGAAGAAGAAGAAGAAGAGTGTGAGAGAGAAAAAGATGAATATTAATAGTGCGGATTGATAAATGGAATTTGCAATGTGTTTTATTAGGCACAAAAAATTCAAAATAGAGAGAAAAATATTTATCTGAAATGTAGTCCAAAACATGCATATTATCAACATTTTTACGGCCATTATATTTTATGGAAAAAAAGTTTCATACTGTTTGTGGTCCTATAAAAAATTGTGTAACACGATAATTAATTTTTGGCATATACGACAACTGGTGTCTGTTTCCTCACAAGTCACAACACTCACTCCACTCTGTTGCTTCTATCAGATTGTTATTGAATTATTTAATCATGGTTAAAAATATAAAGGTCAGTTACAATTTACTCCGTTGAGTTCAACATTTTTCTCCGGTATTCTAACAACATTCATCATCCACCTTCTTCCTCTTATTCCGAATTCAAAAGCATAACCAGACAATTCTTCCCTCATAGCATGCAAATCATTTCTAGTATAAGATATAGCTATATCTTGTATGGTCGAAAACCAGTTTCCAGTCTTAGTATGACGCCAAAAAAACTTAAAATAAATGCGAGAAGTAACCCATCTATACTGATATGGTTCAGGAACAATGAAATCTTCAGAAATATCATGTATATTCTCCCTGATCAACATTATAAAGTAATAATCTCTTACGGAATGATAAAGCCCCAGACACATGCCTACTATCCGGAAATGATAAGACGAGTTCCAAACAGTTTGGGGGTTTCAACTTTGGGAAAAAAGTTGATTGTTTCACGGTATCGATACATGCAACAAAAACCTCAAGCAAAGTAGAAATCGGGTGTGATAACAAGAAGATTTGGGAAAGGAGGAGGACGAGGGGGTTGGGGATTTCTTAAATCCAACAATCAAACCAAAAACCTTCCTTACCATATTAATAAACTTGATGCACACCAAAAAGGGTGATTTGGTAAAAAACCTAACAGCTTGAAGAAGAAACTTGTTACTGGATGGTGGAACCGCAACCTCAAATCTCTGTCTTATGATAATAGGTAAGTAGAGAGTATGAACACGAGCATTCAAAACGAGTGGTTCAAGCTTTGCACAGCGTATCAAAGACTTGGGCCCGTTTGGATGGGCTTAATAAAAGCAGCTTTAAAAAAGTACTTTTGAAAGTGCTGAAACTTATTTTTAAAATAAGCAGTTATGTGTTTGGATAAAAGTGCTGAAGTTAAAAAAAAAATTGTTGATGTGTTTGGCAAATAAGTGCTGATAAATAGCTTTTTGAATCAAAATGTCTGAAATACCCTTAAAAGCTGTTAACATAATAAAAGTTAATTAATTTATACTTTACAGCCATAAATAATTATATTTTGCTATCATTCACAATTTCTTTCTCATCACAAATTATTTATAAGAGGAATATAAACTTATTATAGATTTTAAAGATATTTAATTTGAATAGATCAAAGAATGATTTAAGATTTATTTTAGTTTCATCCATAGGTAATAATAATTGTCTATCATTCACATATTTTTTTATTATCACAAATTATTTATAAGAGGAATATAAATTTTTATTTAAGTTATATGTGCCAAGCGTGAGAAGGAAAAAGGGAAGAAAATGTGAGGGTAAGGATGGGTAATTTGGGGATTATATAAAAATATTAAGGGCAAAAGGGTAAAAGTACGGTCAACTTAAAACAGCTTATAAGCTAAAAAAAAAAGCACCCCTACCCCAGCTTTTAACTTTTGGCTTAAAATAAGTTGTTTTTAGCTTAAAATAAGCTATTTTGAGTATTGCCAAACAGTCAAATAAGTCAAAAATCAGCTTTTAAGTCAGTTTGACCAGCTTAAAAGCTGAGCCAAACAGGCCCTTAGCACATTTCGTCTTCCCAAAAATTTCGCTAGTGATATCGTCTGTAAGCTGTTCCAGTGGAGAACCCATTGGAGCAGTGAAGAAGAAGAATGTGAAGAAGAAGAAGAAGAGTGTGAGAGAGAAAAAGATGAATATTAATAGTGCGGATTGATAAATGGAATTTGCAATGTATTTTATTAGGCACAAAAAATTCAAAATAGAGAGAAAAATATTTATCTGAAATGTAGTCCAAAACATGCATATTATCAACATTTTTACGGTCATTATATTTAATGGAAAAAAAGTTCCGTAGTGTTTGTGGTCCCATAAAAAATTGTGTAACAGGATAATTAATTTTTGACATATACGACAACTGGTGTCTGTTTTCTCACAAGTCACAATACTCACTCCACTCGGTTGCTTCTATCAGATTGTTATTGAATTATTTAATCATGGTTAATAGTATAAAGGTCAGTTACAATTTACTCCGTTGAGTTCAACATTTTTCTCCGTTATGCTGACAACATTCATCATCCACCTTCTTCCTCTTATTCCGAATTCAAAAGCAGAACCAGACAATTCTTCCCTCATAGCATGCAAATCATTTCTAGTATAAGATATAGCTATATCTTGTATGGTCGAAAACCAGTTTCCCGTCTTAGTATGACGTCAATAAAGCTTAAAATAAATGCGAGAAGTAAGCCATCTATACTGATATGGTTCAGGAACAATGAAATGTTCAGAAATATCATGTATATTCTCCCTAATCAACATTATAAAGTAATAATCTCTTATGGAATGATAAAAGCCCCAGACACATGCCTACTATCTGGAAATGATAAGACGAGTTCCAAACAGTTTGGGGGTTTCAACTTTGGGAAAAAAGTTGATTGTTTCACGGTATCGATACATGCAACAAAAACCTGAAGCAAAGTAGAAACCGCGTGCGATAACAAGAAGATTTGGGAGAGGAGGAGGAAGAGGGGGTTTGGGATTTCTTAAATCCAACAATCAAACCAAAAAACTTCTTTACCATATTAATAAACTTGATACACACCAAAAAGGCTCAAATATGTCAATTGAATTTTCAGAAAAGGTCATTTATGCTATCAGTTAAAAGTTTGGTTTATTTATGTCATTACTGTTAAAGAAAAGACTCATTTATGCCATTATTTTTTAACAGTGGTTTTGCAAAACCATTTTTGGCATGTGACCAATTATAATTCGGCCACATCGTTAATTTTTTTTAATTAAAAAAACAATAAGTCAATTTTATTCAAAATTTTATTTTTTTAATTAAAAAAATTGACACGTGTCCAATTGTAATTCAGCCACGTCATGAATTTATTTAATAAAAAAAGTTTAAAATTTAATTCTATTTTTTTCCAGAATTATGTTTTTTTATCAAAAAATAATGACGTGGCCGAATTACAATTAGACACGTGTCAAAAATGGTTTTGCAAAACCATTGTTAAAAAATAATGGCATGAGTGAGCCTTTTCTTGAACTGCAATGGCATAAATGAGTCAAACTTTTAACATATGACATAAATGAGCCTTTTCTAAAATTTCAATGGCATATTTGAGTCTTTTCCCTTAAAATGTGATTTTGTTTTCATTCTTTAAAATTATTTGGTATATAATATTTTTTGTCTTGTGATTTTAATATTAGACTGGATATCTCTATTTTTTAGCACTATAAGAATTTTATATAACTAATGAAATGGTTATATAAAAGCTTGTAGTACTAAATGATATAACAAATAATTAATAGGTTCAACCGTTTCCAATATAGTTAATAATCTTAAAAAATAAACAAATTTAGAAATATAAACGTAAAGATCAAATCAACTTAATCGTAATTCTTGATATTTTTAAGAACTCTCTAATTAAAGGTATAAAGTATTACTACGTTATAGTACTTCTTTAATTTCAATTTACGTGAATAGTGCCACAAATGCGGTGCTGACTTTTGCATATTAAAATTTGTGAATTAATATTTATATATTTTATAAATTACATAAAAAAATCAAAAAAGTTAATAATTTAAAATATTTAAACAATATATATAAGAATTTTAATATTTAAGAATAATGAAATCTCAAAATTAAAAAATATCATATAAATTGACATACTTTATCTAATCTAAAATAACGATGATAACTACATATTATTCCAGAAAGAATAATAATGAATAGCTATAAACACTAGTCTCTTTCACTTCATCATCTTTCTTGCACACACATTTCTTTTAATTTTTATAATTTTAAAGAAAAAAAAACAATTTGGTGTATTTTTTTTTTCCATCGTTAATCCTAAAATGGTTTATTATCCCGTGGTTCTAAAAAAATAAAAGAAAAGAAATGGTGTTTTGCCATCATTAATTCTAAAGTTATTATTATTATTATTATTATTATTATTATTATTATTATTATTATTATTATTATTATTATTATTATTATTATTATTATTATTATTATTATTTCGAAATTAAAAAGAATCAACCAAATATACAATAGAAAAATACTCATATATATTTTATTCTTCATAATCACAAACAAAATGATATATTCCTTTAGATTTTGCATGCAAGCCAGCTCTTTCTTGCATGTTGGAAATATTTAAATTAAATATCAGTCCCACTTTTTAGTACTTATTAAATAATTGTATTCAAAATTTAAATTATGGTTTTTGTTTAACTATCCAAATGATTATATTAAAACTAGACGCACTAGATAGTATAACATATATATGGAGTAATTAATAAATTCAATCGACTTTATATTGCTTCCCCATTTTTTAAAAAAATAATATAGCTTGATTTGAAATGAAATTTACGGAAAAAAATAAAATAATTTTATAATCTTAAACGTATTATATGAAAAATTAAAATTAAAGTATAACAAAAAAGGATAAGGATCATTTCCTATCAAAATACTCTTTTTTTTTCCTTGTGGACTCGTTTCTTTTAATTAATTAAAACAACACAATTTGATAATATTTTGCAGTTGTTATCCCTAAAAATAATGTCTCCATCATAATTATAAATTATATAAATTCAATTTAATTATAAGAATCAGTATTCCACACTTTATTGTTGAGTTCGAAGGCTAAAGGGCAAAAATAATTGTTAAAAATTTCAAAAGGGTACACCAATTTCTTTTTTAACCAAAGTTCAATTTTTTCAAAAAAATTGTTGCCCATGCAGCGTTTTCATAATAATAAAAAAAATTAAAATAGCTGCCCATCGCTGCCCTAGCAGGGGACTTTTATTTTTACTTTTTTTGGAACAACGCTGCCCTAGCAGCGATTTCTGTGGAACTTTTTTCCTTCTTTTTTAAAAGTTTGGTGCCTTGGAAGCTAGGCATTTATTTTAGTTAATTAATTATTTTTAAAATCGTATTAAATGTTGGCATTCTTTTTAAAAAATAAATTTTATAATTTAAAAATAATAATTGACATTGATTTATTTTTTTAAAAAAAAAAAATTCCATCGAAATTTCTACTTGGCAGCGATTTTTTTGTTAAAAAAAATCAGCAATTTTCCGAAGAAAAGAAATTCACAATAATTTGGATTTTTAAAAAAAAAGTAAAATCATTTAGTGAAATCTTTATTAACAATTGTAATGCGATTTTTATTTTGATCAAAATTAAAAAAAAAAAACAAATTACTTTAATAGGCAGATTTTTAAAAAGACAGAATAAAAAAATGTACAGAAATCGCTGTCAACACAGTGATTTTCCAAAAAAAAAAAATCTCCCACTAAAATCGCTACCTACACAGAGATTTTTTAAAAAAAGTTTTTTTTATAAAAATGCTGTTGTTTCAAAGATTTAACTTTTTTTAAATAAAAAAAAAATCCACCGAAAACGCTATATTGGCAGCGATTTTTTTTTTAAATATGGACTAAATCGCTGATAGGTCGGTGATTTTGAAATCAAAATCGCTATGTCATTTACAATTTAAACCTTTTGGTTAGAAAAAAAATTGATGTATCCATTTAAAATTTTTTATAATTTTTTTTTTACCCTTTAGACTTTGAACTCCTTTATTTTTTGTCGTCCCATAACAAATAGAATTATAATGGAGTAATTCTTATCAGATTTAACAGGTATGTGTCTTCCCTAAAGCACTTTGTTTCACAAAAATAGTCTGTTAACCTCTCCAAAATTTATCACTTATATTGCTAGACTAGACTAGAAATTACATAAAAATATTGCTTAGTTATAGTCTATTGTTTAACTATCTAAATACTAAATCATTTAGACCATAAAATTTCATGATTTCTTTGAAAAAAGTTATATTCATAACAAATCAGTTATATTACTACTATACCCTCCATTTTTATTTTTTATTTTCCTTTTAGGCATTTCTTAATCTATTAAATTAGTACATTATAGATTAAAAATACAAAAAGAAAACGAAAAAGGACCTAAAATACCCTCGAAGTATTGAAAATGGTACACAATTACCCCTCATCCACCTATTGACCCCCAAATACCCTTCACATCCACCTTTTGGGTCCAAATTTACCCCTTCATTAACGGACCAAAATTAAAAATAATTAAATAATAATTTTTAATTATGTGGCACTCAACCATTGGTTATAATTTAATTATTTAAAATAATTTTAAACCCACCCATTACCCACCCAATAAGGTTTTAGGATATTTTAATTAGATGGATTTTTTTTTAAAATTGGGTCAAGTGGGGCGGGTTTAGTTAAAATGGGTGGGTTTAAAATTATTTTAAATAATTAAATTACAACCAATGGTTGAGTGCCACGTAATTAAAAATTATTATTTAATTATTTTTAATTTTGGTCCGTTAATGAAGGGGTAAATTTGGACCCAAAGGTGGATGTGAAGGGTATTTGGGGGCCAATAGGTGGATGGAGGTAATTGTGTACCACTTTCAATACTTCGAAGGTATTTTAGGCTCTTTTTTCCGAAAAGAAAAAGAGAAATAAAAATATTTGCCATATAGAGTGAGACATCACTTTTCTATATCAATCTCTATATGTATAGGCACTGCTAATATTTATCTCTTCACACTCTTTTCTTCATCTTCACAACTGCAATGGTATCGATACCGTGAAACAATAAATTAGAACCCCCAAACTGTTTGGAACTCGTCTTATCATTTCTCGATAGTAGGCATGTGTCACGTCCGACCAATTCTAAGTAAAATTTTGCATCTGGATCTGGGAGAAAAAGTCTAGAATTTTGGAGAAATTTATAAAAAAAAAACTCTAGAAGCTCCTAGATATTTCAAGAAGGCTTTGGAAACTCCTAGAATATATAGAAAGTTCAAGAAAAGGACTAGATATTTTTTTAGGAAAGCCCTTGGAATATCCTTAGGCTAGTAGAGAATTCTAGAACATGGACCAAAGAGTAAATATTTTAGAGACTTGTGTAGTAATTTTTATTTACACTTTAACCCCCTAGGAAGTAGTATAAATAGAGGGACTCTCATTTGTAAATCAACCAACAAAATGTAAGCAATAAAAAATTGCTTACTTGTGACTAAGTTGTCAAATTTCGCACGAAACACGGAGCTCAAGAAAGACTCTACACATGTCTCCTTGATAAAATGAAGGGGTTAAAATGGAGGGGTTTTTATCATTCAATCAAAGATTAAAATGAAGGGGTTTTTATCATACCGTAAAAGATTAAAATGGAGGGTTTTTATCATTCCGTAAAAGATTATTAATTTGAAATGTTAATTTGAGATAATATACATAATATTTTTCATGAGTTTTTTGTTGTTGAAGTTATATATCTCGCATCTTTTTAAGCTTTTTTTGTGTACTAAGATGGAAAACTAATACTCATCTATACAAAATATAGTTATTTCTTATTCTAGGAATGATTTGCATGTTCTGAGGGAAGAAATGCCTGGTCATGGTGATGTTGTTCATTTAGGAAGAATAGGAAGAATAGCTAGAAGGTGGATAATGAATGTTGTTAGAATACCGGAGAAGAATGTTGAACTTATATAATGGAGTCACTTTGGTTATTATTAAGGGTGATGATTGTGCGATTGAAAATAAAATGATCATTCGACATATTTTTGAGGATGATCCTATATTGTTTGAAGATTCAAAGTTCACCATACTATTTCAACTATGTTTTAGATTGTTGAAGCTTTTACATGAAGTTGCTGCCTATGTATGTTTTCCTATTTTTTAAGATTAATTAGCCTGTTCATTAATATGTTTTAGTTAGCATTCAAATGCTGTTAGAAATGCTTTCTTAAAATTATATTTTAATGTCATTGGATATAAAGTAAACTTTATGAAATTTGTAGTAAAGTTATATTTTCTTATATTTATGTTTGGCTACTGATTATTCCATGCAAAATCATTTCACATATATGTCTCGTGGGATAAAGAATGAATTATGATTTGATTGAATATTTTGAAATTAATAATTTATATTTTGTTTTATAATTTATGATTTAACAAGTTTTATTTTAATAAATAATGGGGAAAGAAAACACTGCCAAATTGGGTTAGTTTAATTAATTATTAAGTAAAAGAAAGAAGGCCTAAGTCATTCCCGGTCCCTTAAAGTTATCCGCATAATTCAGTTTGACACTTTATCTAAGATTTGTTTCAATTGAACACCTTTACTAGTTTAAATATATTCCTATTGAACATTTTCTGACAAACAATTAAAAATAGAGAGTGAGTGACATACACTCGCAGATGATATGGTACAATAACTAATAAAAAAAGACATGTGGCATTGACCCCATAATAACAATTAAAAAAAAATAGAAAAAATTAATAAAATAAAACTACTTTTTTAGTCAAAAAATATATATATAAAATAAAAATAGAAAAAAAAAAACCTTTCTTCTTCGTTTCTTCTTTGCATAACACTCACCCAACCACATCACCTCCATAAACATCAGAAACACTTCGATAATGATGGGAACTCCGATTTTCCTCTCTCGATTCACACAAGGATTTTTTTTCCCCACTGATATACCTGCCCCATCTCCTTTATACTAAAATTCATCAGCATTGTTGTGCTATTTCTCCAAATCTCACCTTTTTTTTCAAACGTCAATTCAGATTCACATGTTTCATTAATTTCTCTACGTTGTAAGTTTTTTAGGGTTTATGCACTTTTTAACAATTTTAAGAAAATAATTTCAGATTCGTATTAGTCTTGCCGGAAAAAATGGTGTTTCACCGAAATTATTTTTGAGACAATTTGATTGTTATTTTTTTTGATGAAATTCTCATCTGAAACTCCAAAATAATGCTGATGATATTGAGAATGGCGGAACAATGCTAGAAAGAAAGTATATGAGGAAGGGGTGAGGCGGGGGATGGTGGCTTAGGAATTTGTCTGATAATAATTCAGTTTCTCTTTTAAACAAAAAAAAAAGAAAAAAAAAACATGAAACCAAAACAAGATTTTCTAAAGATTGAAGAACACAGAGTGCTTTGAAGAAGACGATTGTTAAAGGATAATGGATTCTGTTTTCCTTTATTTTTATTAAGAGAACTTTGTTGAACTAAATTATTAATTTTAGTTATTTAATAATATATCTAGGTTTCAAGAAATTACAAAATCAACTTAAAAAAATTAAAAAATAATAATATTGGGATCCATTCACGCGCTCAAGGACAGTGAATTACACTTATCTTGCCACATAAGCATCTTGTGTTTAATGAGTATATATTTTGAACAATTTAAGGGTTAAATTGAAACATGACCTAGCTGAGGTGTCTAAGTGAATTATGCGGACAACTTTAAGGGGCCACCTATGACTTAAGCCAAGAAAGAATTGACAGAAGGAGAGAGAGACGGGCGGCTCTTGCCTTTATAAAATAAGGCTCATGCCTTATGCCCTCAAAATTTGGGGCCCTTAATTATCATTAGAATAAATTATGTGTTAAATTTTTATAGAAAAAGATAATTAATTATGCTATAAATATATACTATTTTATTCATTTTAATATTTTTTATATTTTATTAATAATAAAAATTAATAGTGAAAAGTATTGAATTCGTTTTATTTCTTTTTAAATTTTGGTTTCAAACATTACAACAAGCATATTAAAATGGTTTATACCAAGTTATCAACTTCTTGAATCAGATTTTATGGTTCTAATTTTTATCTTTATTTAATATATGTAACTTATTACTTATAAAATTATGTTAACAATTCATATAATAATTGTCTCACTGAAAGGATATTTTTCAATGATGAGTTAATAAAATCTCTTACCTAAAATCAATAACTGAAAAAATAATATTAGATACTAATATGTTTGATCTAAATAGTGTAAGAAAAATAAATTTTAAATAAATATATATATATGAAATTAATTATATTTAGGCCTCAAACTAAAATTTTGCTTAGGCCGCACCGGAGAGAGTGTGTGTGTTGAGGTGTCGTTTGATAAGGTTTATAAAACTAGTGATGAATTAATGAAATTATTCCTTTAGAACAGAAATTTTAGAGTTTTGCATGCATGGAGCTATTTTTTGAACGTAGAAATCACTTTGTTGCATGGATATTATTATGTGGGGTTTGGATTGAATTATTTTTATGTGGGTTTTTTAACTTTTTATGCTATAAGCCACAAATTTATAATACTACTATAGTAGAATAATAAGGAGTGGGACATTGGGGAATATTCAGTTTAATTATTGTTTGTGGTTCCACAACAAATGGGGAGTCTCCAAATATTCTTTAAGTACTATATTATATTATACTCTCACTGACGATATTATTTAGAGTTAAACTATAAAAATTTTAGTTATTATTTTATGATATATTTTTTTATCTTCTTAATATATAAAAAATTATAAATTATTATAGTGCTTTTATATTATTTTAGAATATTTTTTTTAAAAAAATATTAAATTAATATTATCTAATTTAATTTTAAAAATTAGTTAAATTAAAAAAAATTAAATTAATATTATCTAATTTAATTTTAAAAATTAGTTAAATTGACTTTTGAAAACGTAACATGACAAATAATATCGAAAGGAGGAAGTAGTATTAGACTGTAATGTTTGAGATCATTTTTAGGACTATATCTTCAAAACCCTCTTTTTAGTTATATATGCACTCAAAAGTCAAAATTACTTAATCATGAAAACAAAAAGTGCAAAATAATTGAAAGTTACTTATTAAGTATACTAAGCTATAAAACACAAACATAGTATAATACCAAAATTAATGCCTCA
Organism: Solanum chilense; assembly: GCA_032847665.1. Taxonomy (NCBI): domain Eukaryota; kingdom Viridiplantae; phylum Streptophyta; class Magnoliopsida; order Solanales; family Solanaceae; genus Solanum; species Solanum chilense. The sequence goes on along the minus strand of CM064974.1, from coordinate 4,101,316 downwards.
TAGTGAAGAAACCATGTAAATCGGAAGTTATATGTTTATATACATTTCTTCATAAAAAAAAGGTATATTTCACTTTTGAAAATGTTGTGATAAATAGATAAAAATCGCTTTTTTTATTTCTGTTAAAAGATGAATAGATATATCTTTTAATTTTCGACTTTCTTCATGGATCAAAAGGTGGTCTTTGAAGGAATATTGATTGTATTGAAGTGTTAACCTAATAAGGGAATACATGGGAGATATATATAGGAGATATAGGAAGGAGTACTAATCCTAATAGGACTAGGATTAAGGAGTACTAATCCTAATAGGACTAGGATTAGTACACAGTAAATACTAATATTATTTAATACTATTATTTAATACTATCTGTTACTATCCCCCCTCAAGCTGAGCTGAGCGGAATCGAACGGAAGCTTGGAACTGAGGTAATCGTGCTGTCGGCTCGGGAGAGGCTTGGTGAGAATATCAGCCGGTTGTTCTTCAGTGGGAAATTGATGCATAGCGTGTTGCGAGGGCCGTCCACAGGGCTGAAGCAGTTGTGTAGGATCGGACGTGTTTCTGAACCGTGGGAGAGATGACCGCAATCAAACATGATCGGATCTGGCCATCCACGGCTTTCCAGGCGGCATGGGCCGGATTGGTTTTTTCTGATTTGTCCGTGGCGGTGATGACTGCCGGCGGCGGTTCTGTGCTTCCATCGACGTATTTGAGAAGGTAATTGGCCTCAAGGGCTGTAATAACGGTGATTTTCCATGTAGGGTAATTTATGTCTGACAATTTTTCGGGAATCAGGGCATGAAGATGCCTGAGAAGGAGTTTAACGCCAGAAGGAAGTGAATCGAGAGGATCCACCTCGGTTGTCATGGCTGCCGCCGCCCAAGAGAAGAGAGGGAACGATCGGTGCCCTAAAGAGAGAAAAAAAAACCTAGAGAAAAGAAGATCTAGGTTTTCTGGCTCTTGATACCATGAAGGAATATTGATTGTATTGAAGTGTTAACCTAATAAGGGAATACATGGGAGATATAGGAAGGAGTACTAATCCTAATAGGACTAGGATTAAGGAGTACTAATCCTAATAGGACTAGGATTAGTATACAGTAAATACTAATATTATTTAATACTATTATTTAATACTATCTGTTATTAGTCTTAACCCCCTTGCATCTTCTTAAAATTAAATGTGACCAAAAAAAATCACAAGACAATAAATACTATATACCAGATAATATTAAAAAATGAAACAAAATCATATTTTTTACACACAAATTAGGGTTTCACAAGGACAGAGAAACTTTTCCAAGTTTTGCTCCTTTTTTTTTTCCTGACAGGACAGAGGTCGATGAATTTTGTGAAAATGTAGGTGATTTTTCCATATCATATATACCATAATATACAATTAACTAATTTATTTTTGTTAAGAGATACATGAAAATAGGGAGAGAGGCAATTAATGTTGAGGAGCTAGATAGATGTCACGCTCGAAACTCAAGGAGTGTAATTGACACCTAATGTCACAACTTAGGTCTGAGTCGATCTTGCTAGACCACTTTTTAATGACGAGCGACAGCCACACACAATTAAATAAATAAATAAATATATCTCGATTTAAAAATAAGCCCTTGACCGACAAGGCCTTGTCAACATCTCTTCAAACATTTCATATAAAACAAGAATTAGCTAGCACAAAAGATTGTTTGGTTCCGTCGAGGCTGTTATGATGTCTAGAAAAGCATAAATATTTTGTGGGTCAGAGGTGGAATCAGAATTTTTAATAAGGAGATTTAAAACCTGAAGAAATAGACATACGAAAAGTCAAAGAAAATTCGACATTTAATATATATACTTAAAAAAATATTTTAATTATATAAAAATAATATAATTTTGAAATATATGATATAAATATTAAGTGTGATAAAATTTCATTAGTCTATATATAATAGTAAATAGTAAATAAGAGACACTAGTAATAAAATAGTAAATAAAAGTGTGAGGCCCAAATCTAAAGTCCAACTCTAATTATATATGGTATAAATTTAAGGAATCCCATAGTGTAATACAATAATTACATTTTGTCCCGACAAATTTAGTATTTACTAATAATCCCTTATAATTGTTGTGGCGTGATACATTAGTATGTTGTGATACATGGTAAATGATACACAGTAACTTAAAACTGTTAAGATTAAAAAAGGGAAAAAATGGAACATTTAAATTTGTTATCTAAATCAGCTTAAATTACGGTAACGGATCATTAATAAGCATTAATTCAGCACGTAATTGGATACAAAAATTAATTGAAGTAGACAATGTTATTAAGAGGATACGGGTCAAATCTATTTTTTGATGGAGAAAGTATACAACACAGAGTGAGCATAAGTTTTTCTTGGATTCACAATTGTGTAAGGGAACTTTGGATGATTTACAGCATCAGGGTACCCTTGAGTCTCCAAAGACAATGCTGATACACAATCCACCTTTCCCTTTTACATTTATGATCCAATTTGCAGTGTAGAAATGCACACAAGGCGCAGTCGCTTGGATATTCATTACTCTTCCTGATTTCTTGTCATAAACTATTGTCACTGGTTTCATTTTCTTATTGCTGTCTAGTACATAGTTTCTATCATATCCAATTTGGAACTTCATCGATCCTGCTCCCTACCTTACATTTTGTCCCAACAAATTTAGTATTTACTAATAATCTCTTATAATTGTTGTGACGTGATACATTAGTATGTTGTGATACATGGTAAATGATACACGGTAACTTAAAACTGTTAAGATTAAAAGGGGAAAAAAATGGAACATTTAAATTTGTTGTCTAAATCAGCTTAAATTACGGTAACAGTTCATTAATAAGCATTAATTCAGCACGTAATTAGAGAATATAAAACTTATAGTTGTGTATTTAAGTATTTTTCCTTATATATATATTTCACCTAAACTTTCACAAAGAGAAGGGCAAAACTCGGTAAGTGCGTGGAACCCTAATTTATTGTTTAAAATATGATTTCTTTAACATGTTTTTGTTTTCATTCTTTACTATTATCTGGTATACATTGGGAATTGTTTGATTATATGATTGTTTATTGTAGAATTGTATTGTTAATTATGGTTTGTGTTAACATGTGTGAATGATTTTGGCTTTTACAGATCTTTCAAGCACTTAGCACTCACTTGCAATGGCTATAAGTGAGTGATTACTTCATTCATTGTCAAATTGAATACATAGTTAATTACTTCTATATTGTATTGCAGGGCTTCAATTTGAGAATTCATGTGAAGTTGGTGTTTTTTCAAAGCTAACCAATACATACTTTTTGGTTGCTATTGGGGCTTCTGAAAACTTCTACAGGTATGAGATTTTGATAAATTCGACCCAATAGGTTCTTAGCTCAGTGAAAATTTTATGTTGTGCAGCGTGTTTGAGGATGCGTTACCTGAAAATTTTCCAGTGATCAAAACTTCCATTGGAGGAACAAGGATAATTGGAAGACTCTGTGCTGGTACTTGACAAACACTCTAAACTACGGAAACTTTAACATGTTCACTGAGTCTTGATTTTTGTGTAGGAAACAAAAATGGGCTTCTTTTGCCTCATACTACTACAGATCAAGGTAATACTAATATATGATGATATCATGTTGTAGATATGTGTGTAACTGGACAAGTATGCATGCATAAATAACTTTTTCTGTTTGTGCTGGAAGAACTTTGGCATTTGAGGAACAGTCTCCCGGACAGAGTAGCGGTTCATCGCATTGAAGAGCGATTATCTGCCCTTGGAAACTGCATTGCATGCAATGATTATGTTTCTCTTGCACATGTAGATCTTGACAAGGTAAATTATCTGTTGGCTATTGGAATGCAATTTCTGTAGATCTCTATCTCCGACTTTAATCACGGCAATTGTAGTATATTATTGGGTGCACATAATTCATCTGCAGTTTTTTATTTTATATTAGAAAACCCAACAACTCTCTGAGTTTAAAAGTAAATCTTTGTCATGTATGATAGCATTAGTATTTTGTTTCAACGTCCAGAAATGTCCAATAGGATAAGGGATGTTTACCTCACTGTTGGATTTTGTTTAAAGTAAGATTACAGCACATGATGTGAACCCTGTCACGAACAAAAAACTTGTTATTCAAATCTTCAAGGGTAGACGGGCAGGCCCTTTATCCATCAAGCTTCAGACCATTGCCTTCGGGGTTAACACGGTTACTTAAAAGTAGAGTGTCTTTACAAGTTGTAGAACTCTACAATGTCAGCAGGGTTGTTTCTCTGCCTGCTTGTGTTATGCTTTTCTTAAGAGTTGTTCCAGAAGATGGTAATTTTTGTTTGTTTTTTTAACTAATACGATATGTAGATTTACATTTATTTGTTATACGCCTATTGTTTTACGTTGAAATTAGACTCCTATTATTGTTGTCATGGATCTTGACTTGTGATACTCATCTAAAAAAGATTAATACCATCACCTAAGATTGACAGATGTTAGTTTTATCAGGAAACTGAAGAGATGATTGCTGATGTTCTTGGTGTGGAAGTTCTCCGGCATACAATAGCAGATAATATTCTTGTTGGAAGCTATTGTGTTTTCTCAAACTTGGGAGGCTTGGTAAGTATTCACTCTTAATAAAAATACAGGGTAAATGGTGAATGTGATTGAAGGTAAACTTGCTCGCATAGTGTCCAACGTATACATGTGTTAAATTAGGCATAATACATATATTGGACCCTAAACTTGGCTTCAAATTTTAACTTTGACCTCCAACTTTCATAATGCACAAACAGACACTTTAACTATCCAACTTTTAAATAAATAAACACATGGCAAAATATATGTAGGACATCACGTAGGACAAAAAATGACATGTAGGATAACATGTAGGACATTTGTGTCTATTTGTTCAACTTTATACAAGTTTAAGTGTCTACTTGTGCACATCCAAAGTTGAAAGGCATAAATGTGATTTGAAGCCAAGTTAAAGGGCATATTTATGTATTATGCCGTTAAATTAACATGTTATGAATAAGCAATGTTGCTGTTAATTAATCTCGATTTGTGAATTAACCATGCTAAATATATATATGGTAAGTTAAAGCTGGCGTGTTATGGGCGTGGGCGTGTTGTTTTGTTGGACTCAGGTACATCCTCATGCATCTATTGAAGAGATGACGGAGCTTGCACGTCTCCTTGGTATTCCTGTGACTGCAGGAACTGTGAACCGCGGTAGTGAAGTGATAGCTGCTGGTATGATTGTCAACGACTGGGCAGCGTTTTGTGGGTCAGACACAACAGCAACAGAAGTGGCTGTTATCGACAACATTTTCAAGTTGCAGGGGGCTCAACCCAGTCTTAATGAGATCAGGAAATCTGTGATCGACATGTACGTTTGAGTTATTTTGTATAAATACTGAGTTTTGTGTGTCAATTGATTATATGCACAGACTATGGTGAATCTTAATCATGCAGTACATTCATCCAATTAACAAAGTATGAGTCTGAGTTGCTATTAGAGTTGTAACAAGTCACAATGAAATGATCTTTACATATTCTAATGTTATTTGACTGCAGTCAATTATATTTCCACTTGTGCTGTATATTTTTCATTTTTATTTGAATTTGATGAAACATAATTATTTATTTGTATAAGGATTCATATTTAAGTGTGTAAATTACTCTACTCTAATTAAACTATACATGTTTTTCATTTGAATCTCGTGAAAGATAATTACTTCTTCATACCCAAGTATAATTAATGTGTGTAAATTATCATAATTAAGTAATTTAATGAGTTAATAATGTTCTTAATGTGTAAATATTGTTTTAGTATATAGTGGTATAATGTTTTCATAAATATAAACGATTTATCATTTGGCAATCAAGAATTTATTTAACTTTAAGTATGCAATGAAAAATGTGATTACTTAAGTGTGTTCGGTACAACGAATTTTTTTTTTTTTTTTTTAAAAAAAGAATAGAATGATTTCTAGAACAATAATAAAGTTCTTACTTATTTTCTTGTAATGGCAAATATTTTTTTAATAAGATTTTTATGAGTATGATAACCAAAACTTAACATTGATAAGGTAATAAAGTAACTTAATTTAGAAGTTCAAATATTGATATCAATTGTGAAAATAATCATTGTTAATGTTGTAATATATTCATAATTCAATATTTAATTTGCTTCTTATTCTTAGCGAATGAATGACACACTAATTTATTAGAATCCTAGTTTGCAAGTAGTAAAAATCAAGACTAAAAGATCATCTCACTATTATATAAAGTTCATTGTGGTTTATCTTTGAGAATTTTTTTTTTAAGTGTATGATATATAATTTTATGTCAGTTTAATTTTTTGATCTCGCATATTTATTTTATTTCAAAATTTATTTCATTAATAGGTTATGTGTTTTCTCAAACTACAATTATGCATTCATTAATTTTATCATTTTTTCTAAATAATATTCTTCTTAATTTTTTTTTAAAAAAAATCTTACAATATCAACCTATCTGTTTTTGTCACCTTAGAATTGCAATATTTTTATTTTCTTACTCAAGTCACAATTTTTTAAAAGAAAAAATAATATTATTTTGGATAGAATTTTTTTCTTCCTCTTAAAAATACTATACTATATAAGTTAATGACATTTCTAGTGATTAAATAAGTAAAATAATTATTTAATTATTGAGCCATGAAATGTTAAAGTTGGATTGCTACGTATGACAAAGAGAGATAACTGTATGAATATATTGTAATGCAATTAATACATACATAATTATTAAAATAGTGATATATTGCTAACAAATTTCTTATTTATTCATATAGTAAATAAATTCACATTAATTTAGCAAATATTTCATTGATCATGACAATCAAAATTAATTTGCATTCCTATAATATTCTATAGTACAAAGGAGTTAAGAGAAATCCAAATATACCTACACACATATAATAGTGCATGCAATATTATAATCTGAATTTTCCTATAAAATTATGTGGCGTTCATAAAATAAATTATTATACTTATATTAAGGAAAAAGTTGAATAACATTATATAAATACTTATGTTATAAAATGGGAAATTTACATAAATATATTACTAATAAAAAATATTTATCATTTATAGCAATAATATTTTTTTTTCATTTGATCACTTTTAATTCATTTATAATACAAGTTTAATACATATTACAAAGAAAAATTTATCATTTACATATAATACAAGTTTTAATGATAGTTAATACATTTATCATACATTTTAATACACTTATAATACAATGTGTCAAATTTTTACCAAATAAATATAATATATTTTTAAAAAATAATTATAATTCATATAAATTGCATACATAATGTAATTTTAATACATTTTGCATATTTAACAAAATATTACTATAAATGATAATAAATAAAAAATGGGAAAATTACATAGGATGGCAAACATCCTTAAGTAATTATATAATAAGGGTATAGTTTAATTTATTTACTTTCTATGATTATAGTTTCTTTTTTTTGCCATAATTAATGGGACTCATCACCTATTTCAAAACCAACCGTAAAAAATCTTTATTTTGATTTTGTATATAATTTTATACAAATCAATATTATCTCTCCTATTTATATTCCACCTCTTTCTCCTATAATTACTCCTTCTATCCAATTTTGAATTTCAAATTGACAAAAAAATTCACTTTCTCCCTCCGATATTGAATTCAACTTTCGCAGGGGTTGCGTGTATCAATTGTTTTTATTTTTTCATTATTCAACAATTGTATATGTATTTTATTTCTTACTTTTTTCATATTTTTTTGTTGAAATAATCAATAATTCTTATTAGATTATAAATTTTTTAAAATCGGAATGGATGAATCATCTTCATCTATGAGAATTACCGGAGGTATTTCATTGCATGTCAATTTTGTTGACAATTTACCCTCGTTTTTTATAGGTTTAACTCAAGATTTTGGGGTTGATGTAGCGTCTATGACAAATCCAAACAAGTTCAAGATAAACAATCAAAGGAAGAATTGAGATCCAAAAAAAAATGACCCAATGGCAGTTCAAAAAGTTGTTAACAATGTCATAGCTAGAGGTATTAAAATTGTCGAAGAAGGAACAAAGAAGAAAAAACTAACCAGTGATTTAGAGGAGAGTGAATCTAAAATTGACGGATCCGAAGAACATCAAGATCATGAGGTAGTGGCTTAAAACACAATTTTAGATACAATATTTTGTTACTTATGTGTCAATATACAAAAATTGTTTGTTTAAGTAATGTTTGTATATTCACATAATTGTATATAGTATATTGCATGTTTAATACACACATGTTTAGTTATATGTATATTCCATTAGTTATTGTACGGATCTGTATATTCGATTAGTTTATACAAATTTTTTAATTTATGTATATAATGACTAGTATACTAAGTTAATAGGGGATAGTAGTGAATTGTATATTAAAGGCTCCCTTTTTTTGTTTTTGTATATATATACAAAAATCAATTGTATTTAGTTATAGGAATATGCCTAATTTATAATTGTATATTATAATTTTATATTTTAGTAGTTATATACAAAATACTGGAGTTAAGTATATATCATGTTTGTATATTAATGTAGTATATACAAAGTCGTTTAGACAAATTACAAAGTATATAGTGGGTTGTATATTAAGGTAATATATACAAAGTATTATGAAACAGGTCTTAATTGTATATCCTATTAGTTGTATATCAATTACTAAAGTTAAGTATATAGTGGGTTGTATATTAAGGTAATGTATACAAAGTCTTATGAGGCAATATCTATTTGTATACAATTATTTAATTTTCTATAAAATAAATTTGTTAAAATCACTCTATAATACATATACAAAATTATAATACATTATACAAATTCGTCGATATATACAAAAAAATTATGAACCTTAATAAAATATTGTATATATAAACGTTACACACTCAAATGTAAAAACAGATTTCAAGCTTACTATATATACAATTAACAAATGAATATTATACAATCAGTTTAATCATTAATATTTTTTTAAAAAAAAACTTGAAATCACAGATGCACATCTATAACTGTAATATATATATACCAAAATTATTGTGCATTTTACAAATTCCTAGAATATATATATATATATATATATATATATATATATATATATATATATATATATATATATATATATATATATATATATATATATATATATATATATATATATATATATATATATATATATATATGCCTGAGTGTTTCACAAATTTATCTAAAAAAAATTGAGAAAATATTTGACTTTCAACTGGTATTGTCTTTCTATAGCTTTAGAATTCTTTTTTTGGGAAAATATTTGATTTTGAATGTTTTGCTTAAATCATGGAAATTATATAAATTTATTGTTACCATCTTTTGTGTTATTGTTACCATTTATTAAAAAATATTGTTTTGTATAAATTTAATTAAAAAAATGTTTTATACAAATTTGTAGTCACCTAACAAACTAAACTATACTCATAGAATGTAATTATTTAAACTATACCCACAAAATATAATTTCTTAAAATATGTTTGCCATATATGAAATTTCCCCATAAAAAATATAGCAAAAATCTATAATTATTTATTAAAATGTATCAATTTATGCAATTTTTCCTTATAAAATAGGATGTAAGGCCCAAAAGTATGACTTGATTTGGTTTTAATGGACTTTGAGATTTGGGTCTTACATCTGAAACACTCTTATTATAACTAGGTGAAAATTTATAGGAAAAATTATGATATACTTTACTATTAATTAAGAACTTTATGTCATATTGAAGAAAATATATTTTGATATATGTAATTTTGCTATGAAATACGCAAAAATAGGGAGAGAAGCAAGCGAGATTGAGGAGGGAGGCAAACGAGATTCGTATGTATCCCAGATACATATGAATCACACTCTATACATATACTTGTAAGTATCTTGTGTGATTCGCATGTATTTGGGATACCAAATACACGGGAGAGTGGCGAGCGAGATTTGTTATGTATCTCAGCTACATATGAATTCACTTATATAAAATGTAGATAAAAAAAAAATACTTAATTTTAACCTTATGTATCCGATATCTATGTATCTGGACATATTTGAAGGCACTAAAAACTCGTTCTGCCGCATAGGCAAATTTCACTCTTTGGAGATTGTTTTGGTGATCATAAAAGGTATAGATTGTCATGTTGATAATAGATTGACCTGTTATATGAAATTGGCATTTCATTCAACTAAATTAGTAAGTTACAATTTTTTTAAAAATAATAATATTCTCAAAGGGTGGAAGATGCATATAACAAATAATAATATAGTTTACAACAGTAGGTCTTTATCTCATTCACTAATTTGTAACAATGACATCCCAAGAATTTGAACTTTACAATGAAGAATATGGAAAGAATTAAGTAAGAATGTCAGTGGTTCCAACACTAAAAAGGGAAGCTCGATGTACTAAGTTTCTGCTATGTGCGTATCCTGTAACGATCTAGACTATGTAATGTAGTCCAACCTTGCATTTGTACAAGAGATTGTCATTTCGTAGTTTGAACCTGTAACTTCCTTGGCCACAAAAAGTGGTGCTTACACCTCCTTGGATCAAACTACTACTCATGTAAATTACATTGTTGCAGGTATGGATGCTCATAGCTGACATGTTTGTTCCAATAGGACTTGTACTTTTGGATACCAATGTCTAACCATGGTTTCATAACTCCATCATAATGAATCACAGCTGCCTGCTCGATTTGTGCTCGTGTGACACCCGAGTCATACCCCAACCCGAGTTGATGCCATGTCCTGTCCAGAGCATGAGTGTGTTTGTAAAATGTCATCCAACCAAGAGGTAAACTACCAGCTTTCACTAATCGTCTCTTACTTCCCTGCATCAACGAAAATTACATACACTGAGTGTTTCCAGCAATGAAGATAAAAGGAGAAGAGTAACAAAAACAACTATAAGTGTCTAATGGATTAACCCCATGACATGGTTGTCCATTCTATCTAATATCAATCTCTTCTTCTTCTTCTTTTTTTATGACAGTGGTGTCTAGTCAACTTGTGCGCACCTCGACTAACCAAGATACGGGCAGAAGGGAAGAATAATATCACCTAGAGTCAACCAAACTCATAGAACTACTAAAAAATCATTAATGATTTCAACAAGCAAGATTTGCAAACAACAGAATATAACTTATACCAGCTCCAAGTACTTGTGATAGAGAGCAGTTAAGTTTCGCTTTTTCCACTCCTGCAGATCAAATACATTCATCCCATATGCCCAAGTGCATGTGTTTGCATCGAACCTTGTTGCCACCGAGGGGTCTGTGAAATTGATGAACATATCCATTCGGCGGAATGAAGGCTCACCTTCCACACAAGTCTCAACTGCACCATTCACTTTGCCCTTAATGTTGATGTGCCAAAGTCTGGTTAGATCTTTTCGCACAACCACATCATGGTCGAGGAACACAATCTTGTTCACAGAAGGAAAAATATCAGGAAGATAAAAACGTAAGTGATTCAGCGCAGAAACATATCTTGGATCGAGGCCTTTTTGCTTCTGCTGATCCGCATTGTATTTGATTGATAACAATTCAAAACCGTCTATGCTCTGGATTTGAATGGTAGCTTTTCCAGGAGGATTCATCAAGAACCACATCGACATCGCTGGCAGGTTGAGAGAATCAGTCACTATATGAAAGACAATTTTCTCTGGATCCTGCCAAGTACATAAACATTTACCTTCAATTAAGACATATTTGTGATGATTTAGTTTTCAAATTCAAAATTTCAAATTAGCAGTTACTATTTGCTATACATGTACCAAGAAAACTAGTCAAACTTCCTCTGCTTACCTTATTCCTATTGCATATAAGTTGATGAAACTAAAGTATTACTAGCAAATAGTCTTAAAAATGTATTTGCAGATTTGAGGACGACCGAGTAATATCAACTTATTTCCTAATAGTAAGTTATCTTTGTCCATGAACAAGAATTAGTCACTTCCAAAATCAGGCCAAAGATTCTTTCCTACAGCTCCGTTAAGAAAATGAAGATGAATATTGTTAACTAAACATGAAAAACAAGTGTTTTTCCTCTGCAGGCCATCCATTTTGTCCAGTTGTCCTAAAATTAATGTTGACTATATCATAAAATCAAATACTCAGTAAGCTTAGTGTTCAACATTCCGGTGCTTATCAAATTACAAGATGGCAGAAATCAGAACCAATCTCTCAGTTAAGGGATTTGATTAGTATCTTCTTCAGAACCACCTAGATTTACTTGCTTCTTGGAACCCTTGGTGTATGAACGTAGCATTAATGACGTAAAGCACATGGAGGAATACGTATTTGATCCCAAATGAGAAAACACACAGATCGCATACCTTAGCGGTTGAAACAGTTGAATTGACAACCACAGAACATGCCAAAACATTGTCTGAGAAAACAGCAAAGTGATAGAGATTGGGATCCTGCAGTTTGTGTTGGTTAGGAAACTCCCGCTCCTCAGGCTGCAGATCAAAATATTCTGTGGTCAACCGCATGGAAAGGCAATGAAGGCCTTTTGGTGTAGTTCTTGCAGCGAGCTGTACGAGGAAGGAAGTATGATCCCTTTGTGATCGAAGCTGTTCTTCAGCATTATACGTCATGGCACGTAGTGTATTCAACATAGCTGAGCAATCAGGGTATATTCTGCTAGCTTTCAGCAGGGTCCCATCCATGGCTTTCATCTTTTGTGTGGCCCTAGAAAACAAGCTGCTCTTAGATTATACATACAACATATTAACTATTTAAAAACAGCATTCAGTTTCCTATTTTAAACAATTATCAGAGCCTTGGCGTAACTTGTAAAGTTGTTGACATGTGACCGGGAGGTCACGGATTCAAGCTGTGGAAACAACCTCTTGCAGAAATGCAGGGTAAGACGGCATATAAAAGACCCTTATGGTCTGGCTTTCCCTGGAGCCGCACATAGCGGGAGTATAGTGCTCTTCGTTTTAAATATCCTCAGGTCAACATCAAGTGAGTATTCTTGTCTCTTTAAAGACAGTAACAGACTTAATATGCCAGTTCTACTCTAAATAGATTATCATCTGTCTAAGAGTAGTGCAGTCTCAGTAAGTACAAACTATGTTGCTCAGACTTTCCAAAAATGTTGTTGCACCTCTGACTTATCCACCAAAATGCACTACTTTTGAAGGATCCGACACACGCCTATCGACATGAGAGTCCGAGCAACATAGAGAACAGATCATAACATGAAAAATCCACTACTCCGCCAAAACAGATTTTATGCTTCTGAGTGGAGAACCCATTGGAGCAGTGAAGAAGAAGAATGTGAAGAAGAAAAGAAGAGTGTGAGAGAGAAAAAGACGAATATTAATAGTGCGGATTGATAAATGGAATTTGCAATGTATTTTATTAGGCACAAAAAATTCAAAATAGAGAGAAAAATATTTATCTGAAATGTAGTCCAAAACATGCATATTATCAACATTTTTACGGTCATTATATTTAATGGAAAAAAAGTTCCGTAGTGTTTGTGGTCCCATAAAAAATTGTGTAACAGGATAATTAATTTTTGACATATACGACAACTGGTGTCTGTTTTCTCACAAGTCACAACACTCACTCCACTCGGTTGCTTCTATCAGATTGTTATTGAATTATTTAATCATGGTTAATAATATAAAGGTCAGTTACAATTTACTCCGTTGAGTTCAACATTTTTCTCCGTTATGCTAACAACATTCATCATCCACCTTCTTCCTCTTATTCCGAATTCAAAAGCAGAACCAGACAATTCTTCCCTCATAGCATGCAAATCATTTCTAGTATAAGATATAGCTATATCTTGTATGGTCGAAAACCAGTTTCCCGTCTTAGTATGACGCCAATAAAGCTTAAAATAAATGCGAGAAGTAAGCCATCTATACTGATATGGTTCAGGAACAATGAAATCTTCAGAAATATCATGTATATTCTCCCTAATCAACATTATAAAGTAATAATCTCTTATGGAATGATAAAAGCCCCAGACACATGCCTACTATCCAGAAATGATAAGACGAGTTCCAAACAGTTTGGGGGTTTCAACTTTGGGAAAAAAGTTGATTGTTTCACGGTATCGATACATGCAACAAAAACCTGAAGCAAAGTAGAAACCGCGTGCGATAACAAGAAGATTTGGGAGAGGAGGAGGAAGAGGGGGTTTGGGATTTCTTAAATCCAACAATCAAACCAAAAAACTTCTTTACCATATTAATAAACTTGATACACACCAAAAAGGCTCAAATATGTCAATTGAATTTTCAGAAAAGGTCATTTATGCTATCAGTTAAAAGTTTGGTTTATTTATGTCATTACTGTTAAAGAAAAGACTCATTTATGCCATTATTTTTTAACAGTGGTTTTGCAAAACCATTTTTGGCATGTGACCAATTATAATTCGGCCACATCGTTAATTTTTTTTAATTAAAAAAACAATAAGTCAATTTTATTCAAAATTTTATTTTTTTAATTAAAAAAATTGACACGTGTCCAATTGTAATTCAGCCACGTCATGAATTTATTTAATAAAAAAAGTTTAAAATTTAATTCTATTTTTTTCCAGAATTATGTTTTTTTATCAAAAAATAATGACGTGGCCGAATTACAATTAGACACGTGTCAAAAATGGTTTTGCAAAACCATTGTTAAAAAATAATGGCATGAGTGAGCCTTTTTTTTGAACTGCAGTGACATAAATGAGTCAAACTTTTAACATATGACATAAATGAGCCTTTTCTAAAATTTCAATGGCATATTTGAGTCTTTTCCCTTAAAATGTGATTTTGTTTTCATTCTTTAAAATTATTTGGTATATAATATTTTTTGTCTTGTGATTTTAATATTAGACTGGATATTTCTATTTTTTAGCACTATAAGAATTTTATATAACTAATGAAATGGTTATATAAAAGCTTGTAGTACTAAATGATATAACAAATAATTAATAGGTTCAACCGTTTCCAATATAGTTAATAATCTTAAAAAATAAACAAATTTAGAAATATAAACGTAAAGATCAAATCAACTTAATCGTAATTCTTGATATTTTTAAGAACTCTCTAATTAAAAGGTATAAAGTATTACTACGTTATAGTACTTCTTTAATTTCAATTTACGTGAATAGTGCCACAAATGCGGTGCTGACTTTTGCATATTAAAATTTGTGAATTAATATTTATATATTTTATAAATTACATAAAAAAATCAAAAAAGTTAATAATTTAAAATATTTAAACAATATATATAAGAATTTTAATATTTAAGAATAATGAAATCTCAAAATTAAAAAATATCATATAAATTGACATACTTTATCTAATCTAAAATAACGATGATAACTACATATTATTCCAGAAAGAATAATAATGAATAGCTATAAACACTAGTCTCTTTCACTTCATCATCTTTCTTGCACACACATTTCTTTTAATTTTTATAATTTTAAAGAAAAAAAAACAATTTGGTGTATTTTTTTTTTCCATCGTTAATCCTAAAATGGTTTATTATCCCGTGGTTCTAAAAAAATAAAAGAAAAGAAATGGTGTTTTGCCATCATTAATTCTAAAGTTATTATTATTATTATTATTATTATTATTATTATTATTATTATTATTATTATTTCGAAATTAAAAAGAATCAACCAAATATACAATAGAAAAATACTCATATATATTTTATTCTTCATAATCACAAACAAAATGATATATTCCTTTAGATTTTGCATGCAAGCCAGCTCTTTCTTGCATGTTGGAAATATTTAAATTAAATATCAGTCCCACTTTTTAGTACTTATTAAATAATTGTATTCAAAATTTAAATTATGGTTTTTGTTTAACTATCCAAATGATTATATTAAAACTAGACGCACTAGACAGTATAACATATATATGGAGTAATTAATAAATTCAATCGACTTTATATTGCTTCCCCATTTTTTTAAAAAATAATATAGCTTGATTTGAAATGAAATTTACGGAAAAAAATAAAATAATTTTATAATCTTAAACGTATTATATGAAAAATTAAAATTAAAGTATAACAAAAAGGGATAAGGATCATTTCCTATCAAAATACTCTCTTTTTTTCCTTGTGGACTCGTTTCTTTTAATTAATTAAAACAACACAATTTGATAATATTTTGCAGTTGTTATCCCTAAAAATAATGTCTCCATCATAATTATAAATTATATAAATTCAATTTAATTATAAGAATCAGTATTCCACACTTTATTGTTGAGTTCGAAGGCTAAAGGGCAAAAATAATTGTTAAAAATTTCAAAAGGGTACACCAATTTCTTTTTTAACCAAAGTTCAATTTTTTCAAGAAAATTGTTGCCCATGCAGCGTTTTCATAATAATAAAAAAAATTAAAATAGCTGCCCATCGCTGCCCTAGCAGGGGACTTTTATTTTTACTTTTTTTGGAACAACGCTGCCCTAGCAGCGATTTCTCTGGAACTTTTTTCCTTCTTTTTTAAAAGTTTGGTGCCTTGGCAGCTAGGCATTTATTTTAGTTAATTAATTATTTTTAAAATCGTATTAAATGTTGGCATTCTTTTTAAAAAATAAATTTTATAATTAAAAAATAATAATTGACATTGATTTATTTATTTTTTTAAAAAAATTCCATCGAAATTTCTACTTGGCAGCGATTTTTTTGTTAAAAAAAATCAGCAATTTTCCGAAGAAAAGAAATTCACAATAATTTGGATTTTTAAAAAAAAAGTAAAATCATTTAGTGAAATCTTTATTAACAATTGTAATGCGATTTTTATTTTGATCAAAATTAAAAAAAAAAATAAAAAATTACTTTAATAGGCAGATTTTTAAAAAGACAGAATAAAAAAATGTACAGAAATCGCTGTCAACACAGTGATTTTCCAAAAAAAAAAAATCTCCCACTAAAATCGCTACCTACACAGAGATTTTTTAAAAAAATTTTTTTTTATAAAAATGCTGCTGTTTCAAAGATTTAACTTTTTTTAAATAAAAAAAAAATCCACCGAAAACGCTATATTGGCAGCGATTTTTTTTTTTAAATATGGACTAAATCGCTGATAGGTCAGTGATTTTGAAATCAAAATCGCTATGTCATTTACAATTTAAACCTTTTGGTTAGAAAAAAAAATTGATGTATCCATTTAAAATTTTTTATAATTTTTTTTTTTACCCTTTAGACTTTGAACTCCTTTATTTTTTGTCGTCCCATAACAAATAGAATTATAATGGAGTAATTCTTATCAGATTTAACAGGTATGTGTCTTCCCTAAAGCACTTTGTTTCACAAAAATAGTCTGTTAACCTCTCCAAAATTTATCACTTATACTGCTAGACTAGACTAGAAATTACATAAAAATATTGCTTAGTTATAGTCTATTGTTTAACTATCTAAATACTAAATCATTTAGACCATAAAATTTCATGATTTCTTTGAAAAAAGTTATATTCATAACAAATCAGTTATATTACTACTATACCCTCCATTTTTATTTTTTATTTTCCTTTTAGGCATTTCTTAATCTATTAAATTAGTACATTATAGATTAAAAATACAAAAAGAAAACGAAAAAGGACCTAAAATACCCTCGAAGTATTGAAAATGGTACACAATTACCCTCATCCACCTATTGACCCCCAAATACCCTTCACATCCACCTTTTGGGTCCAAATTTACCCCTTCATTAACGGACCAAAATTAAAAATAATTAAATAATAATTTTTAATTATGTGGCACTCAACCATTGGTTACAATTTAATTATTTAAAATAATTTTAAACCCACCCATTACCCACCCAATAAGGTTTTAGGATATTTTAATTGGATGGATTTTTTTTTAAAATTGGGTCAAGTGGGGCGGGTTTAGTTAAAATGGGTGGGTTTAAAATTATTTTAAATAATTAAATTACAACCAATGGTTGAGTGCCACGTAATTAAAAATTATTATTTAATTATTTTTAATTTTGGTCCGTTAATGAAGGGGTAAATTTGGACCCAAAGGTGGATGTGAAGGGTATTTGGGGGCCAATAGGTGGATGGAGGTAATTGTGTACCACTTTCAATACTTCGAAGGTATTTTAGGCTCTTTTTTCCGAAAAGAAAAAGAGAAATAAAAATATTTGCCATATAGAGTGAGACATCACTTTTCTATATCAATCTCTATATGTATAGGCACTGCTAATATTTATCTCTTCACACTCTTTTCTTCATCTTCACAACTGCAATGGTATCGATACCGTGAAACAATAAATTAGAACCCCCAAACTGTTTGGAACTCGTCTTATCATTTCTCGATAGTAGGCATGTGTTACGTCCGACCAATTCTAAGTAAAATTTTGCATCTGGATCTGGGAGAAAAAGTCTAGAATTTTGGAGAAATTTATAAAAAAAAAACTCTAGAAGCTCCTAGATATTTCAAGAAGGCTTTGGAAACTCCTAGAATATATAGAAAGTTCAAGAAAAGGACTAGATATTTTTTTAGGAAAGCCCTTGGAATATCCTTAGGCTAGTAGAGAATTCTAGAACATGGACCAAAGAGTAAATATTTTAGAGACTTGTGTAGTAATTTTTATTTACACTTTAACCCCCTAGGAAGTAGTATAAATAGAGGGACTCTCATTTGTAAATCAATCAACAAAATGTAAGCAATAAAAAATTGCTTACTTGTGACTAAGTTGTCAAATTTCGCACGAAACACGGAGCTCAAGAAAGACTCTACACATGTCTCCTTGATAAAATGAAGGGGTTAAAATGGAGGGGTTTTTATCATTCAATCAAAGATTAAAATGAAGGGGTTTTTATCATACCGTAAAAGATTAAAATGGAGGGTTTTTATCATTCCGTAAAAGATTATTAATTTGAAATGTTAATTTGAGATAATATACATAATATTTTTCATGAGTTTTTTGTTGTTGAAGTTATATATCTCGCATCTTTTTAAGCTTTTTTTGCGTACTAAGATGGAAAACTAATACTCATCTATACAAAATATAGTTATTTCTTATTCTAGGAATGATTTGCATGTTCTGAGGGAAGAAATGCCTGGTCATGGTGATGTTGTTCATTTAGGAAGAATAGAAAGAATAGCTAGAAGGTGGATAATGAATGTTGTTAGAATACCGGAGAAGAATGTTGAACTTATATAATGGAGTCACTTTGGTTATTATTAAGGGTGATGATTGTGCAATTGAAAATAAAATGATCATTCGACATATTTTTGAGGATGATCCTATATTGTTTGAAGATTCAAAGTTCACCATACTATTTCAACTATGTTTTAGATTGTTGAAGCTTTTACATGAAGTTGCTGCCTATGTATGTTTTCCTATTTTTTAAGATTAATTAGCCTGTTCATTAATATGTTTTAGTTAGCATTCAAATGCTGTTAGAAATGCTTTCTTAAAATTATATTTTAATGTCATTGGATATAAAGTAAACTTTATGAAATTTGTAGTAAAGTTATATTTTCTTATATTTATGTTTGGCTACTGATTATTCCATGCAAAATCATTTCACATATATGTCTCGTGGGATAAAGAATGAATTATGATTTGATTGAATATTTTGAAATTAATAATTTATATTTTGTTTTATAATTTATGATTTAACAAGTTTTATTTTAATAAATAATGGGGAAAGAAAACACTGCCAAATTGGGTTAGTTTAATTAATTATTAAGTAAAAGAAAGAAGGCCTAAGTCATTCCCGGTCCCTTAAAGTTATCCGCATAATTCAGTTTGACACTTTATCTAAGATTTGTTTCAATTGAACACCTTTACTAGTTTAAATATATTCCTATTGAACATTTTCTGACAAACAATTAAAAATAGAGAGTGAGTGACATATACTCGCAGATGATATGGTACAATAACTAATAAAAAAAGACATGTGGCATTGACCCCATAATAACAATTAAAAAAAAATAGAAAAAATTAATAAAATAAAACTACTTTTTTAGTCAAAAAAAATATATATAAAATAAAAATAGAAAAAAAAAACCTTTCTTCTTCGTTTCTTCTTTGCATAACACTCACCCAACCACATCACCTCCATAAACATCAGAAACACTTCGATAATGATGGGAACTCCGATTTTCCTCTCTCGATTCACACAAGGATTTTTTTTCCCCACTGATATACCTGCCCCATCTCCTTTATACTAAAATTCATCAGCATTGTTGTGCTATTTCTCCAAATCTCACCTTTTTTTTCAAACGTCAATTCAGATTCACATGTTTCATTAATTTCTCTACGTTGTAAGTTTTTTAGGGTTTATGCACTTTTTAACAATTTTAAGAAAATAACTTCAGATTCGTATTAGTCTTGCCGGAAAAAATGGTGTTTCACCGAAATTATTTTTGAGACAATTTGATTGTTATTTTTTTTGATGAAATTCTCATCTGAAACTCCAAAATAATGCTGATGATATTGAGAATGGCGGAACAATGCTAGAAAGAAAGTATATGAGGAAGGGGTGAGGCGGGGGATGGTGGCTTAGGAATTTGTCTGATAATAATTCAGTTTCTCTTTTAAACAAAAAAAAAAGAAAAAAAAACATGAAACCAAAACAAGATTTTCTAAAGATTGAAGAACACAAAGTGCTTTGAAGAAGACGATTGTTAAAGGATAATGGATTCTGTTTTCCTTTATTTTTATTAAGAGAACTTTGTTGAACTAAATTATTAATTTTAGTTATTTAATAATATATCTAGGTTTCAAGAAATTACAAAATCAACTTAAAAAAATTAAAAAATAATAATATTGGGATCCATTCACGCGCTCAAGGACAGTGAATTACACTTATCTTGCCACATAAGCATCTTGTGTTTAATGAGTATATATTTTGAACAATTTAAGGGTTAAATTGAAACATGACCTAGCTGAGGTGTCTAAGTGAATTATGCGGACAACTTTAAGGGGCCACCTATTACTTAAGCCAAGAAAGAATTGACAGAAGGAGAGAGAG
Organism: Solanum chilense; assembly: GCA_032847665.1. Lineage (NCBI taxonomy): Eukaryota > Viridiplantae > Streptophyta > Magnoliopsida > Solanales > Solanaceae > Solanum > Solanum chilense. The sequence continues at coordinate 4,080,247 of CM064974.1, read as the reverse complement.
ACGGGCGGCTCTTGCCTTTATAAAATAAGGCTCATGCCTTATGCCCTCAAAATTTGGGGCCCTTAATTATCATTAGAATAAATTATGTGTTAAATTTTTATGGATAAGATAATTAATTATGCTATAAATATATACTATTTTATTCATTTTAATATTTTTTATATTTTATTAATAATAAAAATTAATAGTGAAAAGTATTGAATTCGTTTTATTTCTTTTTAAATTTTGGTTTCAAACATTACAACAAGCATATTAAAATGGTTTATACCAAGTTATCAACTTCTTGAATCAGATTTTATGGTTCTAATTTTTATCTTTATTTAATATATGTAACTTATTACTTATAAAATTATGTTAACAATTCATATAATAATTGTCTCACTGAAAGGATATTTTCCAATGATGAGTTAATAAAATCTCTTACCTAAAATCAATAACTGAAAAAATAATATTAGATACTAATATGTTTGATCTAAATAGTGTAAGAAAAATAAATTTTAAATAAATATATATATATGAAATTAATTATATTTAGGCCTCAAACTAAAATTTTGCTTAGGCCGCACCGGAGAGAGTGTGTGTGTTGAGGTGTCGTTTGATAAGGTTTATAAAACTAGTGATGAATTAATGAAATTATTTCTTTAGAACAGAAATTTTAGAGTTTTGCATGCATGGAGCTATTTTTTGAACGTAGAAATCACTTTGTTGCATGGATATTATTATGTGGGGTTTGGATTGAATTATTTTTATGTGGGTTTTTTAACTTTTTATGCTATAAGCCACAAATTTATAATACTACTATAGTAGAATAATAAGGAGTGGGACATTGGGGAATATTCAGTTTAATTATTGTTTGTGGTTCCACAACAAATGGGGAGTCTCCAAATATTCTTTAAGTACTATATTATATTATACTCTCACTGACGATATTATTTAGAGTTAAACTATAAAAATTTTAGTTATTATTTTATGATATATTTTTTTATCTTCTTAATATATAAAAAATTATAAATTTTTATAGTGCTTTTATATTATTTTAGAATATTTTTTTTAAAAAAAAAATTAAATTAATATTATCTAATTTAATTTTAAAAATTAGTTAAATTAAAAAAAATTAAATTAATATTATCTAATTTAATTTTAAAAATTAGTTAAATTGACTTTTGAAAACGTAACATGACAAATAATATCAAAAGGAGGAAGTAGTATTAGACTGTAATGTTTGAGATCATTTTTAGGACTATATCTTCAAAACCCTCTTTTTAGTTATATATGCACTCAAAAGTCAAAATTACTTAATCATGAAAACAAAAAAGAGCAAAATAATTGAAAGTTACTTATTAAGTATACTAAGCTATAAAACACAAACATAGTATAATACCAAAAATGCCTCATAGTGAAGAAACCATGTAAATCGGAAGTTATATGTTTATATACATTTCTTCATAAAAAAAAAGGTATATTTCACTTTTGAAAATGTTGTGATAAATAGATAAAAATCGCTTTTTTTATTTCTGTTAAAAGATGAATAGATATATCTTTTAATTTTCGACTTTCTTCATGGATCAAAAGGTGGTCTTTGGAGGAATATTGATTGTATTGAAGTGTTAACCTAATAAGGGAATACATGGGAGATATATATAGGAGATATAGGAAGGAGTACTAATCCTAATAGGACTAGGATTAAGGAGTACTAATCCTAATAGGACTAGGATTAGTACACAGTAAATACTAATATTATTTAATACTATTATTTAATACTATCTGTTATTATCCCCCCTCAAGCTGAGCTGAGCGGAATCGAACGGAAGCTTGGAACTGAGGTAATCGTGTTGTCGGCTCGGGAGAGGCTTGGTGAGAATATCAGCCGGTTGTTCTTCAGTGGGAAATTGATGCATAGCGTGTTGCGAGGGCCGTCCACAGGGCTGAAGCAGTTGTGTAGGATCGGACGTGTTTCTGAACCGTGGGAGAGATGACCGCAATCAAACATGATCGGATCTGGCCATCCACGGCTTTCCAGGCGGCATGGGCCGGATTGGTTTTTTCTAATTTGTCCGTGGCGGTGATGACTGCCGGCGGCGGTTCTGTGCTTCCATCGACGTATTTGAGAAGGTAATTGGCCTCAAGGGCTGTAAGAACGGTGATTTTCCATGTAGGGTAATTTATGTCTGACAATTTTTCGGGAATCAGGGCATGAAGATGCCTGAGAAGGAGTTTAACGCCAGAAGGAAGTGAATCGAGAGGATCCACCTCGGTTGTCATGGCTGCCGCCGCCCAAGAGAAGAGAGGGAACGATCGGTGCCCTAAAGAGAGAAAAAACCTAGAGAAAAGAAGATCTAGGTTTTCTGGCTCTTGATACCATGAAGGAATATTGATTGTATTGAAGTGTTAACCTAATAAGGAAATACATGGGAGATATAGGAAGGAGTACTAATCCTAATAGGACTAGGATTAAGGAGTACTAATCCTAATAGGACAAGGATTAGTATACAGTAAATACTAATATTATTTAATACTATTATTTAATACTATCTGTTATTAGTCTTAACCCCCTTGCATCTTCTTAAAATTACAAGTGACCAAAAAAATCACAAGACAATAAATACTATATACCAGATAATATTAAAAAATGAAACAAAATCATATTTTTTACACACAAATTAGGGTTTCACAAGGACAGAGAAACTTTTCCAAGTTTTGCTCCTTTTTTTTTTCCTGACAGGACAGAGGTCGATGAATTTTGTGAAAATGTAGGTGATTTTTCCATATCATATATACCATAATATACAATTAACTAATTTATTTTTGTTAAGAGATACATGAAAATAGGGAGAGAGGCAATTAATGTTGAGGAGCTAGATAGATGTCACGCTCGAAACTCAAGGAGTGTAATTATCACCTAATGTCACAACTTAGGTCTGAGTCGATCTTGCTAGACCACTTTTTAATGACGAGCGACAGCCACACACAATTAAATAAATAAATAAATATATCTCGATTTAAAAATAAGCCCTTGACCGACAAGGCCTTGTCAACATCTCTTCAAACATTTCATATAAAACAAGAATTAGCTAGCACAAAAGATTGTTTGGTTCCGTCGAGGCTGTTATGATGTCTAGAAAAGCATAAATATTTTGTGGGTCAGAGGCGGGATCAGAATTTTTAATAAGGAGATTTAAAACCTGAAGAAATAGACATACGAAAAGTCAAAGAAAATTCGAGATTTAATATATATACTTAAAAAAATATTTTAATTATATAAAAATAATATAATTTTGAAATATATGATATAAATATTAAGTGTGATAAAATTTCATTAGTCTATATATAATAGTAAATAGTAAATAAGAGACACTAGTAATAAAATAGTAAATAAAAGTGTGAGGCCCAAATCTAAAGTCCAACTCTAATTATATATAGTATAAATTTAAGGAATCCCATAGTGTAATACAATAATTACATTTTGTTCCGACAAATTTAGTATTTACTAATAATCCCTTATAATTGTTGTGGCGTGATACATTAGTATGTTGTGATACATGGTAAATGATACACAGTAACTTAAAACTGTTAAGATTAAAAAAGGGAAAAAATGGAACATTTAAATTTGTTATCTAAATCAGCTTAAATTACGGTAACGGTTCATTAATAAGCATTAATTCAGCACGTAATTGGATACAAAAATTAATTGAAGTAGACAATGTTATTAAGAGGATACGGGTCAAATCTATTTTTTGATGGAGAAAGTATACAACACAGAGTGAGCATAAGTTTTTCTTGGATTCACAATTGTGGAAGGGAACTTTGGATGATTTACAGCGTCAGGGTACCCTTGAGTCTCCAAAGACAATGCTGATACACAATCCACCTTTCCCTTTTACATTTATGATCCAATTTGCAGTGTAGAAATGCACACAAGGCGCAGTCGCTTGGATATTCATTACTCTTCCTGATTTCTTGTCATAAACTATTGTCACTGGTTTCATTTTCTTATTGCTGTCTAGTACATAGTTTCTATCATATCCAATTTGGAACTTCATCGATCCTGCTCCCTACCTTACATTTTGTCCCAACAAATTTAGTATTTACTAATAATCTCTTATAATTGTTGTGACGTGATACATTAGTATGTTGTGATACATGGTAAATGATACACGGTAACTTAAAACTGTTAAGATTAAAAGGGGGAAAAAATGGAACATTTAAATTTGTTGTCTAAATCAGCTTAAATTACGGTAACAGTTCATTAATAAGCATTAATTCAGCACGTAATTAGAGAATATAAAACTTATAGTTGTGTATTTAAGTATTTTTCCTTATATATATATTTCACCTAAACTTTCACAAAGAGAAGGGCAAAACTCGGTAAGTGCGTGGAACCCTAATTTATTGTTTAAAATATGATTTCTTTAACCTGTTTTTGTTTTCATTCTTTACTATTATCTGGTATACATTGGGAATTGTTTGATTATATGATTGTTTATTGTAGAATTGTATTGTTAATTATGGTTTGTGTTAACATGTGTGAATGATTTTGGCTTTTACAGATCTTTCAAGCACTTAGCACTCACTTGCAATGGCTATAAGTGAGTGATTACTTCATTCATTGTCAAATTGGATACATAGTTAATTACTTCTATTGCTTGCAGGGCTTCAGTTTGAGAATTCATGTGAAGTTGGTGTTTTTTCAAAGCTAACCAATGCATACTCTTTGGTTGCTATTGGGGCTTCTGAAAACTTCTACAGGTATGAGATTTTGATAAATTCGACCCAATGGTTATTAGCTCAGTGAAAATTTTATGTTGTGCAGCGTGTTTGAGGATGCGTTACCTGAAAATTTTCCAGTGATCAAAACTTCCATTGGAGGAACAAGGATAATTGGAAGACTCTGTGCTGGTACTTGACAAACACTCTAAACTACTGAAAAACTTTAACATGTTCACTGAGTCTTGATTTTTGTGCAGGAAACAAAAATGGGCTTCTTTTGCCTCATACTACTACAGATCAAGGTAATACTAATATATGATGATATCATGTTGTAGATATGTGTGTAACTGGACAAGTATGCATGCATAAATAACTTTTTCTGTTTGTGCTGGAAGAACTTTGGCATTTGAGGAACAGTCTCCCGGACAGAGTAGTGGTTCATCGCATTGAAGAGCGATTATCTGCCCTTGGAAACTGCATTGCATGCAATGATTATGTTTCTCTTGCACATGTAGATCTTGACAAGGTAAATTATCTGTTGGCTATTGGAATGCAATTTCTGTAGATCTCTATCTCCGACTTTAATCACGGCAATTGTAGTATATTATTGGGTGCACATAATTCATCTGCAGTTTTTTATTTTATATTAGAAAACCCTACAACTCTCTGAGTTTAAAAGTAAATTTTTGTCATGTATGATAGCATTAGTATTTTGTTTCAACGTCCAGAAATGTCCATAGGATAAGGGGATGTTTACCTCACTGTTGGATTTTGTTTAAAGTAAGATTGCAGCACATGATGTGAACCCTGTCACGAACAAAAAACTTGTTATTCAAATCTTCAAGGGTAGACGGGCAGGCCCTTTATCCATCAAGCTTCAGACCATTGCCCTCGGGGTTAACACGGTTACTTAAAAGTAGAATGTCTTTACAAGTTGTAGAACTCTACAATGTCAGCAGGGTTGTTTCTCTGCCTGCTTGTGTTATGCTTTTCTTAAGAGTTGTTGCAGAAGATGGTAATTTTTGTTTGTTTTTTTAACTAATACGATAGGTAGATTTACATTTATTTGTTCTACGCCTATTGTTTTACGTTGAAATTAGACTCCTATTATTGTTGTCATGGATCTTGACTTGTGAGTCTGCTCATCTAAAAAAGATTAGTACCATCACCTAAGATTGACGGATGTTAGTTTTATCAGGAAACTGAAGAGATGATTGCTGATGTTCTTGGAAGCTATTGTGCTTTCTCAAACTTGGGAGGCTTGGTAAGTATTCACTCTTAATAAAAATATAGGGTAAATGGTGAATGTGATTGAAGGCAAACTTGCTCGCATAGTGTCCAACGCATAGTGTCCAACGTATACATGTGTTAAATTAGGCATAATACATATATTGGACCCTAAACTTGGCTTCAAATTTTAACTTTGACCTCCAACTTTCATAATGCACAAACAGACACTTTAACTATCCAACTTTTAAATAAATAAACACATGAGTCCTACATGGCAAAATATATGTAGGACACCACGTAGGACAAAAAATGACATGTAGGATAACATGTAGGACATCTGTGTCTATTTGTTCAACTTTATACAAGTGTAAGTGTCTACTTGTGTACACCCAAAGTTGAAAGACATAAATGTGATTTGAAGCCAAGTTAAAGGGCATATTTATGTATTATGCCGTTAAATTAACATGTTATGAATAAGCAATGTTGCTGTTAATTAATCTCGATTTGTGAATTAACCATGCTAAATATATATGTGGTAAGTTAAAGCTGGCGTGTTATGGGCGTGGGCGTGTTGTTTTGTTGGACTCAGGTACATCCTCATGCATCTATTGAAGAGATGACGGAGCTTGCACGTCTCCTTGGTATTCCTGTGACTGCAGGAACTGTGAACCGCGGTAGTGAAGTGATAGCTGCTGGTATGATTGTCAACGACTGGGCAGCGTTTTGTGGGTCAGACACAACAGCAACAGAAGTGGCTGTTATCGACAACATTTTCAAGTTGCAGGGGGCTCAACCCAGTCTTAATGAGATCAGGAAATCTGTGATCGACATGTACGTTTGAGTTATTTTGTATAAATACTGAGTTTTGTGTGTCAATTGATTATATGCACAGACTATGGTGAATCTTAATCATGCAGTACATTCATCCAATTAACAAAGTATGAGTTCTGAGTTGCTATTAGAGTTTTAACAAGTCACAATGAAATGATCTTTACATATTCTAATGTTATTTGACTGCAGTCAATTATATTTCCACTTGTGCTGTATATTTTTCATTTTTATTTGAATTTTTGATGAAACATAATTACTTATTTGTATAAGGATTCATATTTAAGTGTGTATATTTGATCAAGAATTTATTTAACTTTAAGTATGCATAAAATAAGTAATTACTTAAGTGTGTTCGGTACAATGAAAAATGTTTTTTTTTTAAAAAAAAGAATATAATGATTTCTAGAACAATAATAAAGTTCTTACTTATTTTCTTGTAAATATTTTTTTAATAAGATTTTTATGAGTATTATAACCAGAACTTAACATTGATAAGGTAATAAAGTAACTTAATTTAGAAGTTCAAATATTGATATCAATTGTGAAAATAATCATTGTTAATGTTGTAATATATTCATAATCCAATATTTAATTTGCTTCTTATTCTTAGCGAATGAATGACACACTAATTTATTAGAATCCTAGTTTGCAAGTAGTAAAAATCAAGACTAAAAGATCATCTCACTATTATATAAAGTTCATTGTGGTTTATCTTTGAGAATTTTTTTTTTAAGTGTATGATATATAATTTTATGTCAGTTTAATTTTTTGATCTCGCATATTTATTTTATTTCAAAATTTATTTCATTAATAGGTTATGTGTTTTCTCAAACTACAATTATGCATTCATTAATTTTATCATTTTTTCTAAATAATATTCTTCTTAAAAAAATTATTACAATATCAACCTGTCTGTTTTTTGTCACCTTAGAATTGCAATATTTTTATTTTCTTACTTAAAGTCACAATTTTTTAAAAGAAAAAATAATAGTCTTCTGGAGATAATTTTTTTCTTCTTATCAAAAATACTACTATACTATATAAGTTAATGACATTTGTAGTGACCAAATAAGTAAAATAATTATTTAATTATTGAGCCATGAAATGTTAAAGTTGGATTGCAACGTATGACAAAGAGAGTTAACTGTATGAATATATTTTAATGCAATTAATACATACATAATTATTAAAATAGTGATATATTGCTAACAAATTTCTTATTTATTCATATAGTAAATAAATTCACATTAATTTAGCAAATATTTCATTGATCATGACAATCAAAATTAATTTGCATTCCTATAATCTTCTATAGTACAAAGGAGTTAAGAGATAAATCCAAATATACCTACACACATATAATAGTGCATGCAATATTAAAATCTGAATTTTCCTATAAAATACTATAAAATTATGTGGCGTTCATAAAATAAATTATTATACTTATATTAAGGAAAAAGTTGAATAACATTTTATAAATACTTTATGTTATAAAATAGGATGTAAGGCCCAAAAGTATGACTTTATTTGGTTTTAGTGGACTTTGAGATTTGGGTCTTACATTTGAAACACTCTTATTATAACTAGGTGAAATTTTATAGGAAAAATTATGATATACTTTACTATTAATTAAGAACTTTATGTCACGTATTGAAGAAAATATATTTCGATACATGTAATTTTGGAGTTGATACCTCAGATGGTCACTCAATTATGTACCCTTCTCTCAGAAAGTCACTCAATTTTCAATTTTCACTCAAAAGTTATTCAACTATGCATTTCTTTCTCAGAAAGTCACTCAACTTGAATTTTAATTCAAAAGTCACTCAACTATTCACTCTTTCCTCAAAAAGTCACTCAATCTATTAAATTATTTTCTTAATTAAAATTTATTGATATTAATTATTTATATAACAAACCAAATTTTTAAAAAAATAAAAATACCATTTAAACCATTTAGTGATCCACCCACCTAACCCGACCCATTAAAAAAATATGATATGACCTATTTTATTTTGTCTTTAATCCTGATTCAAGGTTTAAAGAGAGGGATTAATTTTGGATTAAAGACAAAATAAAATAGGTCATGTCATATTTTTTAATGGGTTGGATTAGGTGGATGGATCACTAAATGGTTTAATTTATTTTTAAAATTTTTGATTTGTTATATAAATAATTAATATCAACAATTTTTAATTAAAAAATAATTTAATAGATTGAGTGACTTTTTGAGGAAAGAGTGGATAGTTGAGTGACTTTTGAGTTAAAATTCAAAGTTGAGTGACTTTTTGAGAAAGAAAGCAATAGCGGAGTGACTTTTGAGTGAAAATTGAAAGTTGAGTGACTTTCTGAGAGAAGAGTGCATAGTTGAGTGACCATAGGGAGAGAAGCAGGCGAGATTGAAGAGGGAGGCAAATTAGATTCGTATGTATCCCAGATACATACGAATCACACTCTATACATATACTTGTAAGTATCTTGTGTGATTCGCATGTATTTGGGATACCAAATACACGGGAGAGTGGCGAGCGAGATTTGTTTTGTATCTCAGATACATATGAATTCGCTTGTATAAAATGTAGATAAAAAAAACTAACTTAATTTTAACCTTATGTATCCGATATCTATGTATCTAGACATATTTGAAGGCACTAAAAACTCGTTCTGCCGCAGTGTCACCCCTACACTTGCCCCATAGGCAAATTTCACTCTTTGGAGATTGTTTTGGTGATCATAAAAGGTATAGATTGTCATGTTGATAATAGATTGACCTGTTATATGAAATTGGCATTTCATTCAACTAAATTAGTAAGTTACAATTTTTTTAAAAATAATAATATTCTCAAAGGGTGGAAGATGCATATAACAAATAATAATATAGTTTACAACAGTAGGTCTTTATCTCATTCACTAATTTGTAACAATGACATCCCAAGAATTTGAACTTTACAATGAAGAATATGGAAAGAATTAAGTAAGAATGTCAGTGGTTCCAACACTAAAAAAGGGAAGCTCGATGTACTAAGTTTCTGCTATGTGCGTATCCTGTAACGATCTAGACTATGTAATGTAGTCCAACCTTGCATTTGTACAAGAGATTGTCATTTCATAGTTTGAACCTGTAAATTCCTAGGCCACATAAAGGTGCACATAAGTGGTGCTTACACCTCCTTGGATCAAACTACTACTCATGTAAATTACATTGTTGCAGGTATGGATGCTCATAGCTAACATGTTTGTTCCAATAGGACTTGTACTTTTGGATACCAATGTCTAACCATGGTTTCATAACTCCATCATAATGAATCACAGCTGCCTGCTCGATTTGTGCTCGTGTGACACCCGAGTCATACCCCAACCCGAGTAGATGCCATGTCCTGTCCAGAGCATGAGTGTGTTTGTAAAATGTAATCCAACCAAGAGGTAAACTACCAGCTTTCACTAATCGTCTCTTACTTCCCTGCATCAACAAAAATTACATACACTGAGTGTTTCCAGCAATGAAGATAAAAGGAGAAGAGTAACAAAAACAACTATAAGTGTCTAATGGATTAACCCCATGACATGGTTGTCCATTCTATCTAATATCAATCTCTTCTTCTTTTTTTTTTTTTATGACAGTGGTGTCTAGTCAACTTGTGCGCACCTCGACTAACCAAGATACTGGCAGAAGGGAAGAATAATATCACCTAGAGTCAACCAAACTCATAGAACTACTAAAAAATCATTAATGATTTCAACAAGCAAGATTTGCAAACAACAGAATATAACTTATACCAGCTCCAAGTACTTGTGATAGAGAGCAGTTAAGTTTCGCTTCCTCCACTCCTGCAGATCAAATACATTCATCCCATATGCCCAAGTGCATGTGTTTGCATCGAACCTTGTTGCCACCGAGGGGTCTGTGAAATTGATGAACATATCCATTCGGCGGAATGAAGGCTCACCTTCCACACAAGTCTCAACTGCACCATTCACTTTGCCCTTAATGTTGATGTGCCAAAGTCTGGTTAGATCTTTTCGCACAACCACATCATGGTCGAGGAACACAATCTTGTTCACAGAAGGAAAAATATCAGGAAGATAAAAACGTAAGTGATTCAGCGCAGAAACATATCTTGGATCGAGGCCTTTTTGCTTCTGCTGATCCTCATTGTATTTGATTGATAACAATTCAAAACCGTCTATGCTCTGGATTTGAATGGTAGCTTTTCCAGGAGGATTCATCAAGAACCACATCGACATCGCTGGCAGGTTGAGAGAATCAGTCACTATATGAAAGACAATTTTCTCTGGATCCTGCCAAGTACATAAACATTAACCTTCAATTAAGACATATTTGTGATGATTTAGTTTTCAAATTCAAAATTTCAAATTAGCAGTTACTATTTGCTATACATGTACCAAGAAAACTAGTCAAACTTCCTCTGCTTACCTTATTCCTATTGCATATAAGCTGATGAAACTAAAGTATTACTAGCAAATAGTCTTAAAAATATATTTGCAGATTTGAGGACGACCGAGTAATATCAACTTATTTCCTAATAGTAAGTTATCTTTGTACATGAACAAGAATTAGTCACTTCCAAAATCAGGCCAAAGATTCTTTCCTACAGCTCCGTTAAGAAAATGAAGATGAATATTGTTAACTAAACATGAAAAACAAGTGTTTTTCCTCTGCAGGCCATCCATTTTGTCCAGTTGTCCTAAAATTAATGTTGGATATATCATAAAATCAAATACTCAGTAAGCTTAGTGTTCAACATTCCGGTGCTTATCAAGTTACAAGATGGCAGAAATCAGAACCAATCTCTCAGTTAAGGGATTTGATTAGTATCTTCTTCAGAACCACCTAGATTTACTTGCTTCTTGGAACCCTTGGTGTATGAACGTAGCATTAATGACGTAAAGCACATGGAGGAATACGTATTTGATCCCAAATGAGAAAACACACAGATCTCATACCTTAGCGGTTGAAACAGTTGAATTGACAACCACAGAACATGCCAAAACATTGTCTGAGAAAACAGCAAAGTGATAGAGATTGGGATCCTGCAGTTTGTGTTGGTTAGGAAACTCCCGCTCCTCAGGCTGCAGATCAAAATATTCTGTGGTCAACCGCATGGAAAGGCAATGAAGGCCTTTTGGTGTAGTTCTTGCAGCGAGCTGTACGAGGAAGGAAGTATGATCCCTTTGTGATCGAAGCTGTTCTTCAGCATTATACGTCATGGCACGTAGTGTATTCAACATAGCTGAGCAATCAGGGTATATTCTGCTTGCTTTCAGCAGGGTCCCATCCATGGCTTTCATCTTTTGTGTGGCCCTAGAAAACAAGCTGCTCTTAGATTATACATACAACATATTAACTATTTAAAAACAGCATTCAGTTTCCTATTTTAAACAATTATCAGAGCCTTGGCGTAACTTGTAAAGTTGTTGACATGTGACCGGGAGGTCACGGATTCAAGCTGTGGAAACAACCTCTTGCAGAAATGCAGGGTAAGACGGCATATAAAAGACCCTTATGGTCTGGCTTTCCCTGGAGCCGCACATAGCGGGAGTATAGTGCTCTTCGTTTTAAATATCCTCAGGTCAACATCAAGTGAGTATTCTTGTCTCTTTAAAGACAGTAACAGACTTAATATGCCAGTTCTACTCTAAATAGATTATCATCTGTCTAAGAGTAGAGCAGTCTCAGTAAGTACAAACTATGTTGCTCGGACTTTCCAAAAATGTTGTTGCACCTCTGACTTATCCACCAAAATGCACTACTTTTGAAGGATCCGACACACGCCTATCGACATGAGAGTCCGAGCAACATAGAGAACAGATCATAACATGAAAAATCCACTACTCCGCCAAAACAGATTTTATGCTTCTGAGTAGCAACTGACACATCAGATGAGCCAGGTTCTGTAAATTGCACTGATTAAATTTTATATTTAAAAAAATGAAGAAGCATGTTATAGCCTGTTAGGTGTATTGTTGTGTGTGCGAGGGGGAGAGGTGGTAAAGAAAAATGACCTCACCTCCTTGACAAACCAGAATCTTTAGTAACGTCACCCATTGCTCGTTCTAGCTCTTTAATTCGTAGCTTTATCTCTTTCACAAAATGAGAGTTGCTATCTGGTGGTGCAAAACTCAAGTACGCTTTGGCCCTTATCACCTTATCTTTCATCTCTTTTACCTTCTCATCTAATGGCCTTCGCAGATGTGACTGTATGCTCCGACTGTGTTGAACCCCTTCTGGTTTGGACTTCTCCTGCGACAACCCTAGCCGAAATCAGCAGACTCCAAACTCAAAAATAAGCATGTACTTGCTATGAACAATATAACATAATTGACTTTCTAGTTGCACGTGACAAAGTGAAATGTATACAGATGAAGATATCTATAAGGAAAGAAAGGATCAAACAAGTACTTTAGATCCCGGGACTGGAATACCAAATCTAACATTTTAACTTTTTGCAAATTTCTACAGGCAACCATGTTGAAAAAGTGAAAAATCAACATGGCATCCTTGATATATCATGAACTTCAGTTAAATCCCCTAAATTGTACATTCAAATGTTGACATTGCAACTAGAACTGAAGTTAGAAAACTCATCTCATTCTAGATCGAGAAATGACAAATATGAGATCTCTTATTTTCGTCACCACGCATCAACAAGATGATCACCACAATCAAAGCAACGACTTGACAATTTAAATAGAGGGAAACAGAGAATACCATATGTCTCACTAACTCTAAAATTTGCCAACAGTACATGCTACTAAATTTGAATTTCATCCATTCAATGCAGCCAAAGTTATAGTAAGTCCATAAGTTACAAATTCTGGAGACAACTATCATGAGTGCCTCTCTTGTATAGAACTAAGCGATCAAAATCAAACAACCTCACTAGATAAGAGATTATAACCTCCTCTATCTTCAGCTACGATGACACACTATACAGAATAATACCTTTTCTCTAGATGGGGACACTTTCTGCTCAGATAGATTTCGTTGATTTTTTTCTTGTCCACCATATGTGGTCCCTGTATTCGAGAGAAGAATTAAATGCTGCACTCGTATTACAACTTGACAGCAGTGAAGGAAAGAAGAGGTAAAAGAGCCTTTGGGAGCCGTTTGGACATAGAGATTTTCTCCAAAATAATTTTTAAACATTGTTTGGTTATATATTGGAACATTTTTTTGGTTACTTTCTGAACATGAGTTTTCAAGTATGAAAAACTTCAACTTCTTTTTCAAGTGAAATACATGTCAAACACAACATTATTTTCCAAGTTCAACATCAAATACTCTTTTTTTAAAGTTCCAACCAAATGTTTATCCAAATGCCTACATAAAGCAGTATAGTACCATTGCTTTGTAATAAGTTAACCTCCTCTGTTTTGTGACGCCTATCATTCTCATCCAAGCTGACTAAAGAGCCATGATCTCCATCTCTATATACAACCAGGTGTGGTCCTTTTAGGCCTTCAACTTCTTCCTAAAGAAACAACATACCAACATTAACAAACATAGGTCACGATCACGTATGACTTTCCACGAAGTAAGCAGGCTTATCCAAAATTTTATATCACCTGTTGAACTGCACTATTCGCCTGAGCATCTATTCTATGCTTCTGAAGACAAGAATCCGAAACCCCCAAAAATAAAAATGACAGTCAGATACTTGTTTCTCTTTGTTTAGTATGATAACACTAATAAGACAATTATGCAAAATGAATTAGAAAAAGCCAGTGTTTGGGCTAAGGAATAAATTGAAGAATTAGAAATCCCCTCCTTTGTTGTTTTCTTTTCACAGGATAAGGGAAATGAGGGAAACGTAACACGTGTTAGATTCTCCGAACATACACTACTTTTGGAAGATTCTACATGTTTTGAAGAGTCCGGGCAACATAGGTAAAGAAAATTACCTATCTCACCTTGATGTTTCCAATATATGGTGCCAAAGATAAATAAATGAACTTAACTATACAAAAGCTTTTTTTTGTTCTTCTTTCAATGATGTGGTGTCAAAGATGCATAATAAACTTAAACTATACAAAAGCTTATGTTCTTTGCTTATGTTCTTTCTTTCTTTCTTTATAAGTTGCTTGAATGAGCAGGAACAACAACAATAGTCAACAAATTACAAGTAGAAACAATATAAAACACATTGAACTAAACAAGCCAAAAACTTACAAGAATCGATAAGTCTTCAACAAAGTCTTTAGATGCTGCACACAAATTGAATACAGAAACAATAGTCAGATTAAACTAAGACCTCAAAGATCGAAAAGTAACAATAAGAAGTAAAATATTATACCATCAGTGTTAAGGTTTTTGAGCCTGAATGAAAGCAAGAAAACAGGAGTGAATACTGAAATAGCAAGCAAACAGAGGATAGAAATCCTCGTACATCGTCGAAATAGCCTCATCAAAGCATAAAGATGAAACAAAAGCCAAAAGGGTATTGGAACATCAGACAAGATTATGCAAAAACAGATTCAGATCATTAGGACAAAAATTAAGTCTTGATAGAAAGTCAAAACAAAAAAAATAAAATGGAGTAATGATGAAATAGCCTCATGAAAAGCATAAATATAAACCAGAAGACAAAAGGATACTGGATAAATTAAACAACATATGCAAATAAACTCTTGATACAAAGTGAACAAGAAAAAATTGAAACATAAACCAAAATGGTATTAAATCACCAAACAAGATATGCAAAAAGATTCATATTATAATGATTAAAAAAAGAAAGAGTCTTGATACAAAGTGAACAAGAAAAAGAATTGATGAAACAAAAATCCAAAAGGGTATTGGATCACCAAACTAAATCAGCAAAAAACTTCATATTACAAGGATAAAAAATGAGTCTTGATACAAAGTGAACTAGAAAAATTTGGAAAAATAAAATAAAATAAGCCAAAAGGGTATTGAATCACCAAACAAAAAATGCAAAAAGATTCATATTACACGGATAAAAAATGAGTCTTTAATACAAAGTGAACAAAAAAATTGAGTCTTTAATACAAAGTGAACAAGAAAAAATTGAAAAAACAAACTAAAAGCCAAAAGGGTATTGGATCACCAAACTAGATATGCAAAAAGATTTAGATTATGAGGGTAAAAAAATTGAGTCTTTTCATATAAAGTGAAGAAGAAAAAACTGATGTGAGGGGTTTTTCATGCTTGTTTAATTTGTCATTTTTTTGGGATCTATGAATGTGTATTTAGTGATTTGAAAATTGGATTTTTTTAAAGAAAAGAATGCGATAAAAACGGAGAAAGATGTGGTGACATGTTTGTGAGTTCAAAGAAAAGAATGAAATTTAAGGAGGGAGAAGATTTCAACTTTTTCTTGAAATAGAATACTATACATTTATATACTCTTTGGAGCCCCCCAACCCACCCCACCCCCCACAACACCCCTCCCAAGTCCCAACTAGGGGGATCTAAAGAGTCGGAGTGCGTACACCTAAAATCAGTTAACGGTTAAACTGATAACTAATAATCATACCTCGAAGATCTTTCGGGGTGGCCTAGTGGTTTGGACCTGTGGAGGTGTCATGTTTAAACCTCTTACCAGCGAAAACAAGGGAGTTTGTCTTCTAGGTCTAGCTTGCCTTGTGCGGGTTACCTCTCTTATTTGTTTTGCAAGTTATTGTATAAGAGCGGACAGTGGCAGAGTCAGGAATTTCAATAAGCGGATTCAAAATATGTAGAAATAGACACACGAAGTAGCTGAAGGAGTTCGATATCTACTATATACATAAAAAATTTATTTCAACTATGTAAAATAATATAATTTTTCCGCCGAATGGGAGTTTGGATGAACATTCTTTGTACAAGGTGGCTTCGCCTCTGGGAGTGAAGGTTTTACCCTGTGCGCACCCAAATGGTAACGACTACAGATTCCCTTGTCATTAAAAATATAGGAAAAATGAATAAATTTATTCCCGAATTATCGTAAATGGTATGCAGATACCCTTTGTTATACTTTAGGGACATTGAGGCCCCTGCTGTCCAAAAACTAGAACATATATTCCCTTCAGTCTAACAGAAGACAAAATAGGAACAAGTGGCACAATCATACCAATCGATTCGATATCGATTTGATGGATAAAATTATGACATGTGTATGTCCGTTAGCATAAATGGTACATATATTCTAGTTTTTTGACGACAGGGGCACCAATGTCCCTAAAGTATGCGGAGGGTATCTACATACCATTTACGATAGTTCAAAGATATCTTTGTCTTTTTCCCCAAAAATACAATCAAACTGCTAACTATTAATAATTGATAAATGGAATTAATAAATTTCAAAATTAAATCGAACTGAACCGATCAATCCACGACCTACTTCCTCCACACCTTGCCTAACTTTCCACCTAGCCCACTAGTTGGGCAATTTTCTTTTCTTAACTAACATAATTATGATTTCTTAATGGTAATCATAATTAGATGATCACCCTAAACAAGACTAAGTCCACTATTAGAGGACTATTTCAATGTAAATTTTATTAGACATTTGTCTTTGTGGTGCACTTCTAAAATCATTGGTTATTTATTTATCTCAACTAACTTAGATGATCTTTTCTTAATCATATTGCAATTTATATAACTTTTGTGAGATGTCCTTGTCATTACCAATTTTTTTTCTTAATTCATCGGCTGGAATGATAGTCAATTATTTATATTATAATTGTTACATCAATATATCATTTAATTATTTATGTATTATTATAAGCAATTGAGCATAATGTACTTTTAAAATTTGTCTAAATATACACACATTTCTTTTTTTTATACATAAACAAAGGCAAGTACACATTAGTTGGAATGATAATCAATTATTTATATTAATAATTGTTACGTCATTTAATTATTTACGTATTTTATAATTTATAATAAGTGTAACATACTTTTAAAATTTGTCTAAATATACATATTTCTTTATACATATACAAGATAAATTACACAATAATCGATTATAAAAGTATTATTTAAGTAATGTCAAAATCTATAAGTTTATCACTCCAAATATATAAAACTAAGTAAATTCACAATTAATGATTATAGCAAAATTGTTTATTAGATTAACAATTATTGATGAATATTATCAATAAGAATTTAAAAATTAAGGCCAAAAAGTACAAAAAAAAAATAAAAATACAAAAGATAAAGATAACAATAAATTTGACTTGTTATCTTTATAAAAACACCTATAAATTATATATCTAAATAATGGAAATAATTAAGCTTTCTTTCCATATTGGTAAAAGCATTTAACATCTAAATCACAATAAATACAATATAACTACTCAACTAGAAAAGAATTAATTGATTTTTTCTTATTTTACTAAAATTAATATACCCTTTGGAAGTTTGAACAATTTTCATATTAGTTTTTTTTATATTATATGCATATTTTTTCTAATTTATTAATTTTATGTACATTGATGTAAACAAAGAACAAAATAGTAAAATTGATTAATCAACTAATGATATATTAATTAGTGAGTAAAATAGATATTGTCTATCTAATATGAATTTCTACTAATATATATCAATTGGTAGACTTTTGTTTTAATGAGACATATACATAAAAAAAAAAACCTCACTAAATTAATAGTTAACAAATTAATAATTTCTATAATATGATATTTTTTTCTAGTTTCGATTTGAGTTAATGAAAAAAATTACATATTTCGATAAGATAATAGAATAATATATTTTCAGAAGACTTTTATATAAATATATCGTTTCATTGATATTATAAAGTAATAAATCTTTAAAAATACAAATATATCTAAGACAATTTAGTAAAATATGATTTTATTGTGTTTTGTGTTTTGTTAACATTTAAATCTAGTTTATCTCTAACTTTTCTTATTGCAATTAAAAATTTCGATGTTGCCAGGAATGTAAATCCTTTTTAGTGCATGAGAATGATTTTATTTGTACTCACACAATATTTTACGTATTTGATATATCATTATTGAATTTGTGATACCTTTTAAATGAGAAGCTAATTTTGAATATGATTTCAATTTTTTTCTTATATTCCTCGTATAATTTATTCTCTCATCATCATACATTGAATGTTTTTAGTACAGATACAATGAATAATATTTCATTATTAAAAAAACAATGAATATTATATTATCTCTAAAATGAATCCTTGAACTTATTTTATAATGAATCATTTAACAAAAAAATATATTACAATGAAAATACGCATACATTATATTTATATTTAGTAAAATTATTTATTATATGAATTTGATAAATATGATACATAATTTGGTAAATATATATGACTTTGATGCATTCATTATAATTTATGTATAATATTTTTTTTATGTGAATTCAATAAATATAATACATAAGTCAGTAAGATACAATGATTTTGATTTAATCAAAATTTACATTCATTCAATCTCAAAACACCTTTTAAATTAATAAGTATTAAATTAATCGAATAAATAATATGTTTACATAAAAAAAATTATTTTCATTCTAGAATGCCTTTAATATTCAACTACATTTCGTAAATGTTGTGCATTAGTTATTCTAAGTTTTTTTTTTTTTTGAAATAAATGATTAAATAAATAATTTGTGTGAATAATTAAAAGAATTTTGAAAGGAAATTCCTAAAATTTAGCTCAAGCATTATTATTATTATTACAGCTGTTTAATAAATTAAGAAATAAATGAATTTTTTATAAATATATATAAAAATATTATTTAATTTTATAATTTTTAATATTTGTATTTCTGTAAGAAGTATTGAAATTACTGTTTATTTTTAGAAAAAAATTTAAAATAATCAGATTTTCTAATTTTGGTTGTGCCATAGATAAACACTCTCCCGCTGTCTTCGAAAAACACTTCCACCTCACTTCACCGCTGCCGCCGTCGCCACCGTCACCGCCACCGCTGTTGTAGATCGACGGCGTCCGATCACAGCCTCAAACGAGGACATTTCATTCTCTCCACAATCTCTCATGGCCGGAATTGTTACCCCTCATGCCTCTTCACAATCCGCCATCATTCACATCAATGGCAAAAACACATCTCTCTCGCCCCAAAAAACCCTAGATTTTCCAGTTCTCTCCGTCTCCGGAGGCTCGTTTCTCCGAATGAGAAGCACAAAGCGGCTCGAGGTGAAGCCGCTTGCTGTATCGCAGAACAGTTCAGCTACTTGTGTTGAGTTATCGGATGATGTTAAACGGAATAAGAGTCCGGTTATTGTTATTGATAATTATGATAGCTTCACTTATAATCTCTGTCAGGTATGCTCAATTTTTTGAAGTTTGAATCAGAGAATTGAATTTTGAATATAGAGAAATGTGGAGATTGTTGTTTTAATATTCCTTTTATTCGTTTTGTTTTATTCATGGAATTATAATGAATCTTCAAAATGTATAACATTGAGAAATGTACAGAATAGTTGAGGGTGTATCCGAAAAAACTTCTCTATCTCTTGTGGGATTACGCTGTGTATGTTGTTATTGAGAAATGTACCGAATTAACTTAGTTTTTCTTGACTATTCTGCTTTGAGTTTTGTGTTTTTGAAGTATTTCGAAGCTTGAGAATTGAACTGATTTTAGAAATAGAATTATTGCATCTGCTGAATAAGTTAGAAAACCAATTACTTTCTTAGTTTGTCGCTTCATTTTTGTTAATAGTTTGAAGTCTATTGAAGTTGGAGCTTGATATTGGTTTTGGAATATTGATAATTGCGGACAATTGTATTTAAGGTGTTTCTTAACTTACTCTTGTTTTCCCCATAGTATATGGGAGAGCTTGGATGCAGTTTTGAGGTTTATCGAAACGACGAGCTCACTGTGGATGAGCTGAAGAAGTAAGTTACAAAGTTAGTTATTGTTTATAGAATTTTTTTTTGGTCCAGCTGTTGTAGTATAGTAACAAATTCACCTTCACCATGCTGGTATGGGGATCATCCACCTTTATGTTAGACTTGAATTCTATAAAATTTATATTTTGATACCTTTGGTTTCAGCACTTCTATCTTATCTAGTTAACTCATGATCGTTAGATTAAGGTTGGATACGTGACAGGGGTGATAGCTTTGTTGCTTCCTGAGAGATGATAACCTCTTTGTAATGCTTGCTCTTCTTGATGTTTTTTTGTTAATGATATCCTTCTTATTTCATCAAAAAGGCTGGACACTCGTTCTCTAATTTTGATTGGTCTTTTGTATTTTCTGAATTCGCTGCCATGATTACATTCAAATTGAATAAATCTATTGGTAGAGATGGAGACTGCCGCAGAACTGAAAATTTGAGGTTGCACATTGAGTGTGTTAGAAATTGTATTTCTGGATGATAACTGCATAATTATCAATTCTGATGAGCTGTAATTTCTTGGGTGCATAATCTTATTTTAGTAAATCTAACAGAAGATAGTGAAAAATAATTATAATAATATAATGCAATGGTTTGAGAGTGGAAGTATAAAGGAAAAAGATTACTCATTAATCAAATGCTTATTTTTAGCTCGTTTTTCTTTACTCGTTAGTTAGAGTGGTGATAAGCAGCTCCCTAGTTGAATTACACCAACAGCCTCCTCTCTTTTAATTAACATTATAGATAAGAAAGAAAAAAGGACAGATGAATTGCTAACTTTTTCATAGATGAGATGCATGTGCACCATACTAGGTCCATTTCTAAGTCAAAAGATCCATTTTTTTCTTCATCAGGTTAGTTTCATATGATTTAGAGGGGAACTGATCTGTGAATAAAATGTTTATTGATATTGGTGAATCATTAATAAAGTAAATTTAATTGCAAAGATAATATGATTTTTTTATTGGTTGAAAATTTAAGGGGATTTTGTGTTTTTGTTTAGACCTGGCAAACAATTAGTGTTCTTTATTTTACTCCGCAGACCTGATTAAGTTAATACTATGTTGTTTTTTCAAAAAAATATTTTGTAGGAAAAATCCAAGGGGAATACTAATATCACCTGGACCAGGTAGGAAGACTCACCCAAATATATCAAGATACCAGTTTCACATATATAGAATGTATGGAAAGATCAGTACTTTAAATCTTATTTTATTCTGGGAATAGGTACACCTCAAGATTCAGGCATATCATTGCAAACTGTACTGGAACTTGGACCAACAATTCCGTTATTTGGTGTTTGTATGGGTTTGCAATGCATGGGAGAGGCTTTTGGAGGTTTGTTTTTGAATCAACTATATTTGGTGCTTTTGTTTCTCAATTAGTTTTGCCTATCTTATGAATTTGCTTCTCTTAAATTTGAAAATAAAAAGAAAATAGCTTTTCAAGTTCTTTAAAAAATTGGGTCATTTCCTTTTATCTTTTTAAGGCTTGGTGGATAGAATTACCGGGTACCTGTGGTAGTGGGACATGGTAGGTACCTCATTGTCCCTCTGCATTATCAGACGTCGCCAGGATTTTATCCCAGAAAAGTTTATTGTCACGTGAATTATATATATATATATATAGACATTTTGAAGAATGGTGGTTATAAAAAAAATATTGTGAAGAATGGTGGTTGTCAAGAAAATGTACATTATGAAGAATGGTGGTTATGAAAAAAAAATATACATTGTGAAGAATGGTAGATGCTTATGTAAATCGTCAGATATGTACCCATATGTACACACTTAAGTATCTTCAGTTTTGAGGTATTAGGTAAAGTAATTACATCGCAAAATTTGGTTTTGTTTGGTTTCTCTTTTCATTTCTTATATTTTGAACTTTTATAGTAATGTTGGCATTATTTATACTTGAAAGCACCTAAAAGAAAATAGTAACCTTGATGTTATTGTAGTAGTTCTCCTCCTCAAAGATAGATTATGACTCTAATAGATAAGGTTATGCTATTTAACGCATCTTTGCTTGGTTTTAGGTGTTTGTTCATTTATACTATTTCTTATACATCTGTATAATCGAATCTAGATTAAAAGATTTTAAATGGTACTATAAATAGAACCCGCATCTTAAATGAGTTTTTGTCCTTTTCTTTTTCAATGAGTGTAAAATTGTGCAACTTATAGGAAGGAGGACATTTTAATTGAATTCTTTTTTCAGGCTTTCTTGTTTTACACCCAAATAGTTGATTATACAAATAAAGAAACAAGAACAATAATTGTCTTAAAAATTATTCAAAATAATAATGATAGATGGTGATTATGGAACTAACACCAAAATAAATTACATGAGTAGATATTATTACACACACGGATCTGTCTTGGTGCCAGTTTTAGTTATACTTACCTTAGGATTACCTTTACTTATCCAAAAAGAAGAAGAGACGAATAGCATAAGTATGGAGTAGCAAATAACATATTTTTTTTTCTTTTCAATCAACAAGGGTATTGGCTAAAGGTATAATTATAAACAAGGATTCATCCATGTCAAAGGACACACACATCATCGCGTATTTGAGTTTGCTCATATTGCCATTCCCAAACCCGGATAAGGGAAGAGTGTTGCGATAGGATAACAACTAGTGTAAAACTAGTGACTAGTAAATTTATGATGAACTCACGGTACAAAGTACATTTCAAATGGAGCGAAGTAGATAATGAACAATTATATTGCCTACCTCAATTAGCTTGAGATTGAGGCATAGTAGTAGTTAAAACCAAATGCTTGTTTTAGATTGAAGCAATATATGCAACTTTTGGTACAATCTACCATAATCCAACAGGATATGCATTTGCTCCAAAAATCTAGTGTTTAATCGTCATAATACAATGAAATTGAAGAAAATGAAATACCTTGTATATACAAATTTCTATTGCCACTCCCTTTCCTTTCATCTCTTTCCAAGATTGTCCTCGTGATCATTATTTTGTCCTCGAGTTTTCAACATAATCTCTCATAGTTTAGGTTTATAACTCTACTTTTAGTTGAATTCCCCCATCCGTATCTACACATGATTCCATATCCCCGAATTTTAAATTTAGGTCACAGAGAATCCGACCTCTAGATCCACACCCGTATCGGACACCCGCACCTGTGTCCGAGCAACTTAGCTTCTTGATGGCATGGTTATAACATACACTTATCATGGAAGGTTTTTATGGATATGTGTTATAGGATATATATCACCTAGTGGATCCAACAACTTCTTAATTTTAAAATATAAGCATTAAGATACATCCTATTAGGAGTACAATGCATCAGTTCCATATGATCAAGAGGACAATCTTGGAAGGAGATAAAAGGAAAGGGAGTGGCAATAGACATCCTATCAGGAGTACTCCTACTTCTTATTTTTGGTGTAAAGAGGAAGGGATGGAAGAAGCTGCACAAATTTTGGACTTTATAGGCTCTTTGTAATCTATTAGCCTTTTTGTTTCGTCTCTTGTTGAAAACCAATTTTTGGAGGTCTCCAGCATATCCTTAATGTTGATGAATACAAAATTATCTTTTTTTTTTTTTTAAAAAAAGAAAACTTGTTAAAGATTCTGTGATTTAAGAGGGAACAAATTGAAGGTGTTTGATTGACCTCTTTTCAGATTATTCATATATGGTAATGGCTACGGACAGGAGGGAACACTGAAATATGTAACGATTTTAAAGGTTCAATTGGACAAAATGAATTTCAGATGCATGTATTGACATCAAGTTTGTAAAAAGAACCAAATTCTTGTTGGTGATTATTTATATTAAAATAATTGAATATAAATAATCACCAACAAGAATTTGGTTCTTTTACGAACTTGATGTCAATAAATGATCTGAAATTCATTTTGTCCAATTGAACCATTAAAAACTGTTAGATATTTCAGTGTTCCCTCCTGTTCGTACCATTACCATATATGTATAATCTGAAAAGAGGTCAATCAAACACCTTCAATTTGTTCCCTCTTCAATCACAAAACCTTTAACAAGTTATCTTTTTCTTTTTGATAAAGATAATATTGTATTCATCAGCATTAAGGATATGTTGGAGACCTCCAAAAATTGGTTAAAAAAACAAAAGGCTAATAGATTACAAGAGCCTATAAAATCCAAAATTTGTGCAGCTTCTTCTACCCCTTCCTCTTTATACCAAAAATAAAAGTCCTCTGTAACTTCTGCATTGTACTCGTAATAGGATGTCTCTTGGAAACATATTTATGCCCCTTCCAAAAATGGAAAAGGAACTGAACACAATATAGACCTTCATTTACTGGAAGTTCACTTTTAAGACTGAAATTAGTCCTCTAGTGTCTTGAATGAGGACCTGTTCAGAGCATAAATTTTCTGTTGCTGATTAGCTAGAGCAGAAACATAGCATACTAGTAAAAATCTTAATGCTTTAAAGAGAACTAGTGAGTTGTGCAAAAGAACAGTTGAAAAGGTAAAGTTTTGGGTATTGTTAAGTTGACGACCAAAAGCTCTGCTTTCTTCATTCTTTTTATTCAACTATTCAATTGTGTATTCATCACACTTAATCCTCCTTAATGTGAATTTATCCCATTGCAGGAAAAATTGTGCGATCTCCATATGGGGTGATGCACGGGAAAAGCTCCCCTGTATATTATAACGAAGGCGGGGAAGATGGTTTATTTGCAGGGCTATCAAAGTAAGCTCTTGTCTATCTGATAATTGATAGAAACTTGTTTTAACAAATTACGATTTGGTCTTTCAGATTATTTCTGTATCAACATAAGTGAATTTTTCCATTGAAGTTAAGATCGTTCCTGCGGATTGCAAGTTAGTTGTTTGCACTTGATCCGTGCTAGATCACCCTGTACAATTTGATTTGGTGAAGTTTAAAGACTACAAAACAACAAAGAAGCTGTTTCCGGCTTTCCGCTAGGCTAACAAAAACCTGTATATTAGATACTCAATGACATGGCAGCACAATCTCACATTCAGCTTCATTGTGTGACTGGGGTTTTCAACACCACCTTCTTGACTTCATGACCATCTTTCTCTGCCTGACTTCAGAGATAGATGGCTGAGTAGGTGGTTAAACAGGAAGGGGCTGTGGTGCTTTGCCTTTAAGATTAATTAGTGTTTCACTCTGCTGCTTCAATCGTGCTGTTTTTCCTATTTTTCCCATTATAGCCAATAAGAAATCTGATGATTTCACCGACACCCCAAGCCGTTCAATCTTCAGTGTGCTTATGTGGCTAATCTCTTCTGATGCTTCTTTCTTTGGAGTTTGGACCAGCAAAAGTCAAGCTTTTAGAATGGATCCAATGGTGGGTTTCTCTCAAGGTGTCCTACTTGAGCATTGACAGTAGTATGCGAAGTGTCTCAATTCAAAATTTTCAGTCTGGTATAGAAATACTCGGGTGGTTTGCTTTAAATTTTTGAGCGACCATCCAATGCCAATGGTTTGTGCAAAGATTAAACCTCACATCGGAAGTTTCAGTTTGTCTCTCTGTGAGTTCTCCTTCAACACTAGCAATAACTGGGTTGAGCATCCCGCTGGAGGAAATTCAATAAAGTTCTTGCTTTCCTTGAAACATAGATAACAACCAGAGATGCCAAAAGCAGTAAATCTGCAGAAACTCCAGTGATAACTGCGTTATATTGTCAAATTTCTGGGACTTCATTCTCCGATTTTATTTCAATGCCCAAACTGCAGGTTTCAAGTTCTGGGTCACGATCTTCCAACCTCCAGTTATTTCTTCTTGTCCTTTTAATTGTGTCTTCGATAATTTGTCTTCTGTGTTGATTTCCAAGATTTTCTCGACCTGCTCAACCTTGTAGTCAGCTTCTGCTTGCTCAAATTTGTAGCTTGTTAGAGTTCACAGCTCATTTGTTTGCACAAGTATGTGAAAGCTCATCAAGCACAATGCTTCAAGGTTTGATGGTCTCTGGTTCTCTTGACTAGGATCCTTCATATCAAGACTCTTGACCTCTTTCATCTGGTCATCAGGTGTCAGGACCTTCAAGCTCTTCTTTATCCACTTTACTGGAACTAGTAACTTCACCACCAGCTTTTGGTATGGTTTCCTCCACTCCATCACCTTGTACACTCTGGGTAACAACCTCTGTGCTGTCGATATCAATATCTGTAATTCAACCCCTTCCAGTTCGACAGTTTCCACCTTCAAGAACCCCACAATATCTTCAACAAACTTTGACAGCCGCAAGTTCATAATTAGGCTCTCTCCAACTCAACTCCAGAAAACCACTTTGAGAATACTCTGGTCGTTCTAGAATACACTTCAACAAAAACATACCTAGTGTAATCCCACAAGTGGGGTATGGGGAGGGTTGGATGTCCAGGGACTTTACCCTAGCTTCTGGGGTAGAGAGGGTGTCCCCGATAGACCCTCGGCATGGCACAGAATTTAGACTAGCAATAAGGATTAGGAATAATAGAAGATTGAGGAATATCTTCACAGGATATATGAGTGGCCTACTGGTGGTGAAGGGCAGGATAGGATAATACAGAGGGAGAGTGCATTACCAGGAATTTCAAAATGGGTACTGAAGGTGATGCCAAATGTTGGGCCCATGTGGGATATCAAAAAGACTAGGGAACTAACTTCCTTCTCAGCTCGTGGTGTGCATAATGCAATTCTAATGATAGCTAATTTTAAAAAATCTCTGAATTGATATAACCCCTTGTTGATATTACTAGTCTTAGCACCACTTTCTAGAAAAATCCCAAGAGAAACTAAATAAACAACCTAAGCTTAAAATTGAAAGTTTTACCTTTTCAATGGACTAGGACTATGTGAAGAGTGGGAGAGGAAGATAATGGAATGTTACTTAGGCTATTGGAGATAAACTGCACCATTGGAGGCTTGCTGGGGTAAACCTCCTAAAATTGAAGTGTCAGCTTAAACGTACCTCCATCCCGAGGTGTGTAATCAGGTACTTCCTCTCCCATAAATTTCTTGAAAATCAGCTCCAAAGATGTTCTTGTGAATCACGTGGTCGGTGCCTGAAGTAGCCATGAAATTCGTTCATAAATATGAGTTACAGATTTGAGGAGTCTTGAGCTTGCTGCAGTGACCCTTGATTATCATTAGATTCCTCAGAATCAAGAGGACTGCCTTGATTGAATCTTACAGCACCATTGTCATATCTTCTCAAGCTTTCTTGGTGAAGAAAGATCCCCCAACACCTATTTGGCTGGTAGGATAGATACTTAGGCCTAGGGGAGAGGTAGTTATGGTTTATGGAACAATCAACACTAGTGTTGTTTTATTGATCATCGCCTGATTCAGAGGCTTAACTAAGGAAGAAATAGCTTTTCTTCCAGAACGATGAGTAGTTGAACTCAAGGAGCTGGTTTTAGATCCAAGATTGGAGGCCTTGGGGGACGGCTTTGACAAGAGCTGGAAATTTCATTCCTTTTAGCGATTTTTCTTTTTCTTGGATATAGTTTTTATTTGTTACTAAGAGAAGATTTTGAAGATACTTCCAGATTTGGGATTGAACTTAATTATGTCAATTTCGGTTAGCATTTATCCAAAGCTTCTTTCCTTTTTGACCAGATTGCCTCTTAGGTCATTTCTTTCCTGATTTATCTCCTTTCTTTTTTAATTCCAAGTCAAACTTTTGAAAGCAGGCTATCATATTTAAATGATGCTGACACTCTTCGTAAGTCGAGGTGCAATTTTTGTAATTTACAGTGTAGGCTCGTTCATTCAATTAAGCATGTATCTATGCCTGCTCTCTTTAGTGTTATGGTCTCACATAAGTGCATGTCTTTTCTGCGTTTACTATTTAGTGTTTGTCTTAAGCAATATTGACCAAAAATCTTTGACATATGTGGCAACATAGGTAGACCAGAGTTTTGATTTTGTGTTCTGGATTTTAGAAAAGGATTAACTTACTGCATTCTTGATAAATTATTTATACATGTTGAATGGGTTTCTTAGTGCAACAACAACTAACCAGCGTAGTCCCATAAGCATGCTGCGTCTGGGGAGGGTAGAGTGCACACGGACTTAATTCCTATCTTGAGGAGGGGATTTCTTAATTCAAATCCATGATTTTGGCCAAAGTTAGCGGGTTTTGCCGAACCCATAGCTAAAACTCTAGCTCCGCCTATGTTTAGCTAAAGAATCATGTCCATTTTATAGAATAGTTGATGTTGACCTAATACAAAAATGAAAGAGTTTAAGTGTTGGGACATGTGGAAGCACGTTGATCATGCAAGTGTCATGCGCAGTTCCAATTTGCTGGGATCTTCCCTCACTTGTATGCTTGTAATATTTCTTTTTTCTCATCAACTCCTCATTCACTTCCACCCACTTAATTACTTCAGTTGAATTTTGCTTTTACCTTGTATATGTTAAGTCTAGCAAATATCGGATCCACTACCCCTATCTTAATGTAGGTAGAACTCTTCATCACCCTATAATTATCATGGTTAGACTAATAATATGTTATGGATGTCAGAATTGTCTGGTTGGAGCACGTCTATAAGTGAGCACATATAAAACTACTATAAAGATCCATTGCAGATTGTTTAATCTGTGGTCTTCTAAAAGCTTAGTCATATTTATGTTGACATTTTGATAATACCTTTTTCATTTCAGCCCATTCACAGCTGGTAGATACCACAGCCTGGTAATAGACAAGGACACTTTCCCCAAAGACGCCCTTGAGATAACTGCATGGACAGAAGATGGTCTTGTAATGGCTGCTCGTCACAAAGTTTATAGACACATACAGGTAAAAACCTCCATCCTTTATGAACAAAGTTAGCATTGTTATCATTCCGCTATGGATTCATTGCTCTGCGCTATCTATGACCTGGTGGAGAGATTCATATTTAGAGAATTTCTTAATGGTGATATGAACTAATGAAGGAAGAAAGTTATCGATAAGTTTGTTCAGACTTAACTCTGGATTCGCAACATTATACTTGTTGGAAAGAAAATTGTATACTTCTACTGTAAAAATCTCACGGGATACCTTTTTTGGACACTTCTATTTAATCTATACCCAGTTTTTAGAATTTTTACACATCTACTCACTTGGGACCAACTTTCGACATGCTGTGTTTCAATCAAAATGTCTGAAGTTACAGTTCAAGCAAAAATGGTTGAACTTTAGTTATATGTACATGAACTTCACATCCACATGCAAAAGTCCTTGAACTTCATGCAAAAACGCCTTAACTTAGCCATATGAAACTTCAAACATTTTGTCTGAAGTTAGAATTCGTAACTTAAATATTGGCCCCAAAATCGAGTATCTTTGAACTAACTCGACTTGAATTTGATCACTCGTTTGCTTCTTGCTTGGTTAATTCTCAGGGGGTACAATTCCATCCGGAGAGCATCATCACAAGTGAAGGCAAGACAATAGTTTACAATTTTATCAAACTGATAGAGAGGAAGGAAGAAGCAGAATCTCAAAACTAGATAATTCTCTTTATTTGCTGTACAAATTTGTGGTTTCACCTCGATAAACCGATGCAAAAATATGTTATCTGTCTTTGTTGTAACTTTTGCTAAGTTAAAGTTAGAAGTTGTTAATACTTGTCATGGATTTAATTTTGAAATTCTTTAGACAACGTTGGTTTATCATTGAAGATGATATCATGAACATCTTGAGATATCTTCTTTCATCAGGTAAGTAAGATATCGAGTCGAGGGTCAATTAGAAACAATCTCTCCACCCTACGAGGGTAGTAATGTCTGCGTACATCCTACTTTCTTCATACTCTGGGTTTATACTATTTTAACGCGTACCTTTATAATCAAATATGGTATGTCTGTTTTGGATTTGATGGTGGTGTATTTCGAAGGACGTATTCTTGATCTAGCGAAAGCTGAAAATACGTGTCATGAGCTTGGGCTATAGTATTATTCAATTATACAAAAAGAGAACTACTTTTTGTTAAGACATAATTAATTCAGTTGGATTGGTGATAAGTGATAACAACGTGTGTTTTAGAAAAATCAGAATAATAAAATACGACATGGAGTGCACTTCTTCCAAACATGTAAGGCCAATCAGTATGTTTATAATCTACTTTTAGGCTGAAACCAAATTTCATATATCTCTTTATTTCGAAACTCGAAAAAAAATTGTGCATTATGTAATATCACAAACGATATTATAGGAGATATAAATTACACTAGACAAAACGAATTTTACTGAAATGGTGTTGATAGAAGGAATCAATTCCTGATTTTCATTGGAGAATATTATATGTTGCATCAATTTAGTCATTCTCACGGGTGAGAAAAATCAATAAATAAATAAAAGGTTTAGTTTGAACTACCTACTTAAAATACATTATGGAAAAACAAATTAGTTATTTATCATATGAAAAGGGGATTATACAGCTACCAAACACTATATTATAAAACTTAGTATAATTGGAATTCAGAACCACCCAAAATTATGATGGAAATGATATGCATAGGCATAAATTCAGATTAATTGAGACGAAAATAAATATAAAAATAAAGGGGAAAATTTTAACTTTCGAAGTCAAAAGCAGAAATCGAGTGAAAAAAAGAGGAAATTTATGGATAATAATAATTATAGCAAGTAATTATAGAGGATATTCAGCATGTAATACTTTAAATTTCTTACTTTTAATTGTCTCTAGAAAATACAATAAAAGAGTTGACTAAAATATTTTATTAGTTATTGTGGAAAAACTACTTTATTGTCTTTACTTTTTCCCATCTCTACCCCCCTTTTTTTTTAAAAAAAAATTCTTGAACTATGTTCTTCAAATTATCTATAACATTCTCTTAATACTTTTCTAATTTTCTATATTTATTTTAATTTTGCCTATTTTTTTTGACAGCTATAAGCCTAGTGGGAGACATTACAAGCATATTTTCAATATCTATTAACTTCTTAAAATATCTGAATTCCGAAGATATGTTGGATAGTATAAAAGACATAATTTATGTGTGATACTATTAATGAAATTGTCCTTAGCATTTTTCACCTAGAGAACTATTTTTCTTAAAAATATTTTTCTTCGTATCAAACACGTTCTAAATAATAACTTATGTTTGTTAATACTTACATTTTTTTAAATTTTCTTTGTTTCATTTTACTTCTGTTTCTTAAATGTTTCAAACAATTGTCATTTTTTATTAAAAAAATTAAGACATAATTAGTTGTTTGTTTCTATTTTTATCCTTAGTCACAAATATGGAGGAATATTAATATAATGCAAAAATGAGAAATATTAAGTAAAGATGAGTAGTGAATAAGGATTTTTTAATTATATTACACTCTAATTAATATATCTTTTTAAAAATATGTACAAATTAAAATATGACGAGTAAAATGAATAAATAAAATACTTGATTCAATTTAGTTCAACTATATTAGAAGTTCTAAATATAGTTTACCAACTTTAACTTCTTTGTGTCGCATTTCCAAGATTATAGGATGGATAATTCATTCGACAATAATAGAAAAAAGTTATTAATTAGTACTCTTAACTCATAATATGCATTTCAATTATAATCTCTTAATTCAAATACACAAATTAGTAGTAAGATGCAAGTGGGGCCAAAGGATTGGACTCACGCTTATCGTTTGGTTGGAAATAAGTTGTTTTGGTAGTAAATTATTTTAGGTTAAGTTATTTTGGGATAAAGTTATTCCATGAGGTATATATCTTATTCCATCGATATAAATGTGGGACAAAGAATTTTAAAACTATCTAATACTTCCAACCGAACGCATGATAGTCCTACATTGTATCCATTTCCGACCAACACAACCCCTAATTGTCAAAGTATATAGCTTAGATCTATATAACTCAGTCACAAAAACAATTATCTCAAATTATTTATCATTCTAAGCTAGTGTTTGACCATAAGTTTTCAAATATTCTTAGCAAATATTATTTGAGTGAAAATTCACCATGTGTTTGTTTGACCATATTATTTGGGAAACATATTTCATTCTTTTAGAAAAATATGATTTATACCCATAAGTTTTGAAAACTATCAGAACTAACCATAAGTTTGTATTATAAGTCAATTGGATCTTCGTTGCAACTAATAACAAGTGGTTTCCATGACACTAGAGTAATGTGGTAGTTTAGAGTGAGTGCAACAAGTATCATTCCATATATCATGAAGTAGACAAAGCATATGACTTTATAACCCTAAAATGATTGTTCATCATTTTCATCACCAACCATATCATCACTTACGTATTCATTAAATATTTCATCACTAACTAGATGTTCACGTAAAAACATTTATGCAATACAACATAAACAACTAGAAAGTGTTTTTGTAAATGATAAAAAAATTGGTATAAAAAATTTCAATTTTTAAAAGATCTCGAATAATGAGATTTGACCCAAATACTAAAAAAATTAGTTTTGTCAAATTATCCCACAAATATAACTTGGGAAATCTATGATGAAACTAATCCTACAAGTTCAAGATAAAATTATCGAATTTTACGTATACTTGATAGTTATTGTTCTTGAAATTGCTAACATCAATTTAAACATTGGGATATATAGATCGGATACATTATTACTTGTATCGGTGAAAAAGAGTAATCACCCATAAAATTAGTCGAGATACAATTAAACTGATCCGAACACAAATGATTAGAAATTGGATAAATCTCTTTAATTTATATTACTCTCTAAAAATATGTCAATTTGTTATTAATGGTAGGGTTTGGGGACCTTGAGGTGGTGGTGTGCGTGGGGGTAGGGTGGGTTGCAACCTATATAAACAACATTTCAGCACCAAACTCATGAGTCAAAAACAATGCAAGCTATGAACTCATTTCAAAGCACCGGCGAAAATGGTGCTTCGTCCGGCGAACACATGAGTCATTCCCATTTCGATCCGTCGTCGTCTCACGACGACTTCCTCCAACAGATTCTCTCTTCCGTTCCTTCTTCTTCTCCCTGGCCTGAAATCTCCGGCGACGGTCACCCGTACAATTTCGACGACCATCAGTCAACTCTTCTGGCTTCCAAACTCCGGCAGCATCAGATCAACGGCGGTAGCTCTGCTTCTGCAGCTGCTAAAGCGTTGATGCTTCAGCAGCAGCTATTGCTTTCTAGAGGAATCGCCGGTAATGGCGGCTCTGGGATGAATGGCGATCAAAACGACGACGGTTTGAATTCGGTGAGATTCATTTACCATAAAATTCAGTTCAGTACAGTGATTAATCAATCAAAATTAATTACCAAAAACTCAATTGAGTGACAGTTTAATCAAGTTTATGATTATAATTATCTGAATTATAGTAGATTGACGAATTGATTATATATAGGGGAATGATATTTCAGTTCAAGCTCTTTACAATGGATTCGCTGGATCTCTTGGTCAAACCTCTAATCAATCTCAGCATTTTCACCATTCTCAGGTCTGCATATACACACTATTTCATAAATTTCAATCGATTACAGAGATCATATGGAATAGTAGTTTTTTTCCCTCTAATTTATCGAAAACATCTGTTATACTGTTTTATTTTTCTCTGAATGCATTGCATTCATGTATTACCAGAGTTTATACAGAGTAATTTACCGGCGATCGATGTACTGTGAAAATATAGAATCAGAGTTTCGACAATAAATCAATTGCTATATATACATTTAGATACAGACGCTAACTCATATATTTCAGTATCAATTACAGAGATCTATGATATAATTTTTTCGCTAATCTATATAGTTTCTTTTTGTTCAATCGAAGTTTATTGCGTATAATAAGTTATGGCGATTGATTTATGTTCTGTGAAAATATAGGTGCAGAGTTTCGGAGCTCCGGCGGCGTCGTTAACGATGAATCAAACGCCGGCGGCGAGTGGTTCAGCTGGTGGAGCGCAGCCAAAGCAACAGAAAGTTAGGGCTCGTAGAGGACAAGCAACTGATCCTCACAGCATTGCTGAAAGAGTACGTACTCGCACTCGTTTTTTCAGTACTCGCCTTTCATTGCAGTTATTTTTACTTTAACTTTTTTTGTGACGAGTGAGTTAGCATTTTTGATGGCTATTTTTGTGTTGTTTCTGATTTGTTTTGTTGTGTGGCTCCGGAATTTTGGATGTGAGCAGTTACGGAGAGAGAGAATTGCAGAGAGAATGAAGTCTTTGCAGGAGCTGGTACCTAATGCCAATAAGGTAATTTCTCACTCCTAATAAAAAAATAAATTTACATTATTCTTTTTGTTTCTAATATTCCATCTTGATTCCTTTATGATTTTAAAAAATAAATATTGCCTTTAAAAACTATTCATTATAAATATCAAAAAGTCAGTAGCTATGTATAATACGTAATAATACTTAATTCGAATAAGCGTGAGAAGAGAAGTTTTATCTAGTATAGGGTGAGGCGGAAGTCTCTAGACATAGGGTGTAAGTCTTATGAATTTTTAAAATAAAAATTTATAATATAGTATAATAATATAATAACATAAAAATATAAAAACATATCAAATAGTACAAGCATGATCAAAGAAATTCTTAGAAAATAAAATTTCTAACATGATTATAATGTATAAATAATTTAATACTATCTTAACTTTCTATTAATAAAAGAATAATAATTTCTAAAACTACCTTTTATCATACTATATATTTTATCCCTTAAAAGAAAATAATTAATAAAATTTACTAGTATATGATGATAAAACATTATTCCATAAAAATAGAATTAATTTCAAATGGCTGAATAAATATGATAATTTTGAAATATATGACAAAATCACAAGGACCAATGATTTTGAAATTTTACTTTTCACTACAATTGTTCTTTATATTTTGTCATCATATATTTCAAAATTATTATATTTTATTTACCTATTTAAAAGTAACTTTATATTTATTCATGGTAGAATGATGTTTATGCAACTAAATTTTATTGATTATTTTCTTTTAGGGGTAAATTATATAGTATGATTAAAAAAATAGTTTTATAAATAATGATTATTTTTATATTAGAAAGTTAATATATTAGATGATTTATACTTGTATAATCATGTTAATTAGAACTTTATTTTCTATTAGTCTATTTAATTATATTTATAATTATTTATAACAACTAATTTATTTTTATAATTTTATGTTATTATACTATATCATAAATCAAAAATTTAAAAATTCATAAGATTTACAATCCATGTTTCAATGTTTACGCAAGCACCCCACCTTTAAAAATACTGTTAATTGAGGTGAATATGATGTTCTTTTAATTTATTAAATAAAATGGAATATAATATTTTTTATTTTTGTCTTTTTAAAATGATCACCTATATTCAAATATCGCTTATATTAGTACTTGAAATGAGAGATGCTATAAACGTAATCCACTGTTAAATCACTTATGAGGCGTAATTCAACATCTATATCTATTCAATCTATAGATGCATGTTACCAAAAGGACCAAATGTTCATTATAAGTATTTTTTAATCTCTCTTTCGATCTCGTCTTTTAATACTTATAGATTATTCTTGACTAAATGAAAGTTAAATTGTAATATATTAAGTCAAATAGAGATAAATACAAATACTATTAAATTAGAAGCACATGTAGTATATTACTATATCTACGATTAGTTAGTCTGTATAAGTTCAATATTTATAGTTCTTAGTCTAGAGTATTATAATTTTTAAAATCATGTATACAAAACTCTTATTTATTTTGTAGTTTAGTGAGTTTTCACATATAAATATTTGTTATATGTCAAAAATATTCAAGTTAGATGCTGGGTCTGATCGAGTAATAGAAATACTGATTTTTTGTATTTTATCTATCGATTTCTTGTTCATAAAATTAAAATATTAGCAATGGTCATAAACTGAACTCTTTTGAATTCACAAATAGCATTTCTAGATAATGAGTCATCTAATTAACTAATTAAAAATTGTGCTTTATGACATTGTGATATATTATTTTATTAGCTAACTGTTGTAATTATTGGAAAACGAACGATATAATATGAGGAACTAACGTGATTGTGATTTATGGAATGACAGACAGACAAGGCTTCAATGTTAGATGAGATCATCGATTATGTCAGGTTCCTCCAGCTCCAAGTCAAAGTACTTTCTCTCTCTCTCTCTCTTCACATTTATTGTTCTTTGGACTTAAAAATTGGAAACAGATCAATGCTTCCCTGTTGACAAATTGGGATGAAAAATGTTGTTCCAGTTCTTTCCAACTTGGTTTGCCAATGTGTCTATGGTATAGTTGGTGAAGTCCAAGATTTTATACAAAAGATTTCAAATATGAATACACAAATATAATGAGAAGAGATATAAAATAATTAGATGATTCTATAAGTTGATTTTAGTTATCATCATGACGAGAGAACTTTCTTTTTAACATTTTAGATACTCCCTATTAGGCTACTCTATTTTAGGGCAGAGTCAAAGGATCAAAACTACAATAACTTTTATTTGGAAGAAAGCTAATAGTAATATCTATAGAACTTAGAGCCAAATTTGAGCTCTTGACCTAAATGATAAAATAGATGTCCTTAACCAGCGAACCCCAATGGAGCTCTTGAGGTCAAGTGGTATCACTTCTATTATATTACACAAATATTTCAATATGCAAGCTATTTTTTTAAAATCATATATTATTATAAGTGGGAAGCTTCTAACCTCAAAGTTGAATTACCATTTTATCCTTATTTTATCTCTAAAATAAATTAATATTAATACCTATTTAATTAATTAAATATTAAGTAAAAGTTATATTTAAATTCATGCATCAAATAAGATCTTAATGCATCATATATTTATGTACTAATTAAATGTAGATAATGAAGAGTCTAATAACCTTTCAACTTTAATTTGTTAGATAAGTGGGGGTAATGAAGAGTCTATCAAATACACTCACACCACACTATATATATTCCTTGTTTTATTCAAGTTTGCAATCATCTTGCATATTACACTAGGTTAGTCTACATCCCTTGTAAAATTTTCATTATCAGTTTGTAATTATAAGAATTGTTACTATTTTTTTATTTGTATTCTTTAAAATTTCATGCATATTCATTTTTTTTTGTTGAGAAAAATGTAAATTATGATATTTACAAGATGATATACTCCAATATGAAGTTGTAAGTAAATATTTATTTTTCACATCTCCATCATTTTGAGTTTTTTTAAATATAACTTTGTAGTTGATTACTGTATTTTTGTATTCATCTTTTCTTCTATTTTTAGGATATATTAGAGAGGTACAAAATAAGTGCAAAAGTTAAAAAAAAATGTATAGTAAAAAATGACTAAATGATACATGATAATATTATTTTTGAATTCATTATATATATATATTTCAAGAAATATAGTTTCTTTATTCTTAACATATTCATGTCTTCTTTTCTGTTTGTTTTATTTATTTATATGATTATAGTTTTTTATACATATGATATGTTTCGCCTAGAGTAAGTCATTTTTATCTAGAATAAGTCTGTTTTTAACAAAATGTAATTCAATTAGTATGAAAATATTTTTGTCTATATATTTTAATGTGATATCTTTTTTATTGAATGCCATGTCTTTATTTACTTCTTTTTTTCGTTTGAAATTGTAATTTTTTCTATAAATTTGATGGTGCCAAACATTTTGTAATATTTTTCTTTATACATATCTTTTTTTATAGACAATTTCTTTTTTGATTATTAAAACTTATGTTTAGTAATTAAAATATATTAATTTCTCTGATAAAATAAAATGTTTATTTTTGATGAAGTATTTAATATATAAAACCTCCAACATCTTACACAAGATTTTCATGTTATATTTTGTGCAGAGTTATATTCTTATGTTAAACTTACATATGAAAGGACTTAGATTTGAACTTAGCTATATAAATTAAAATTTTCTAATATCAGTTAGGGTACAAACGTGCGATGCACGTTCCGAGAGCTAGTATATATATAAAAGCAAAAAACTTTCTCAGCAAGTGATGTCGAATAACACCCCTTCCCCAACGTGCTTCCACCCATGGATAGAAGAGTAATAGAAATCCTATTGGCCATTTCTATAAGACTATTACTCCATGGTGTTACTGCTTCTCTTTTCATCATTTTTCCTTTTCTCTCCTGTGTTTAGGTTCTGAGTATGAGCAGATTGGGTGGTGCTGCAGCTGTTGCTCCCCTAGTTGCTGATAGATCCTCTGAGGTACTACAATCATACCTTAGTTGAAATTTCAGTCCATTTCGCATGTCTCCTCTATTGGAATTCCACCTTAACCAGACTTTAGATGTATTAATTCAAGTCCTAAATATGAAAAATCTAATAAGAATCCTCCCTTTAATGTTTAAATTAGCAAAAAAGTCATACCTTGAGAAATAAATTAGTTTTAAAAAAAACGTTTCACTTGCTGTACTTTAAATTTGTTATTAATGGAATACAATAAAGGAAAAAAAAAATAGAATCAATGGCTAGTGCATAGTAGAGGAATATACCTATTAGACTTTCCATTTAAAGAAAAATCAACAGGGGATGAAAATGGCATAGTAGTTTGATCAGTAGAGAAAACAGGGATCTCGAGAAAGCATGGGAACAATTCTTGAACATATAAAATAACTCTAATCTGTCCTCCTCAAATTCTCTGTCAGCAGAATGTGACAAACCACAAAAAGCTCACGCGTGCTCACTTTTTTTTCGTCATCTCAGCCTATTTTTCACCTCTAAGCTTAGGGCTTTCCCTTTTATTTTTCTCTATGTTTTTAAAAAAGGACAGAGTTTGTATTCCAACAATTTTATTATTCTTAAGCTTTTCACTATGAAAGCAATAACAATTTCTGATATAGACTCCCGGTATTCTTACTTTCTGTTTCAATTAATTCAGATTCATGCTATATAGAATCCCTTTTAAGTAGCCACTATTAGAAATTTTTGGATTTGCATAGGGCTCAAATTGGTAGTCTTTAGTAAAAGTGAAAGTATACGATAAAGACTTATAATAATTATGAGTTCACGTGAATTTAGTAATTTTTTTATATACAAATTAAGAAATGCACTAAACATTTAACTTTGATATCTTGGTAAGAATTCCTAAATTTGAATCTGTCTTTATGTTCCTCTCATATCATATTATTAATAAACGGATTCAAAATTTAAACTTTATAGATCTCTACAATAACTTCCAAGTTAATATACACAACAATAATTAAATTCACGGTCAAATATTTAGATTTACATTTAGAGTCTTGAACAAAAGTTACTCGACAAACCCTTAACCGAATCTCTGATCCCCAAGTATGATAACATGCATGTTTTAATTGCTGTTTGCAGGGAGGAGGTGATTGTGCACAAGGAAATGGAGGTCGAGGTGGCAGTAATGGAACGACGTCGTCTGCAAACAACGACAGCAGCATGACAATGACGGAGCACCAGGTAGCTAAGCTAATGGAAGAAGATATGGGATCAGCCATGCAGTATCTTCAAGGAAAAGGCTTATGCCTTATGCCAATTTCCTTAGCCACAGCTATTTCCACCTCCACGTGTCACTCCATGAAACCCAACAACCCACTACTACTCGCCGGAGGCTCCGCCATTAACGGCGTTGGTGAGACCGGCGGTGGACCGTCTTCTCCTACCTTGTCGGCTTCCACTGTTCAATCAGCTACGATGGGCAATGGCGGGACTTGAGTTAGTCCTTCTAACCCAATGTGACTCACTGTTTTATTTAGAAGCAATTTGATTTTATATTTCTTATTTCATACTTCTATGGAATTATTTATAGTCATATTAATATTTATGACTTGTTTTTCTAAAATATAACCTTCAAAAGTTTTTTTATTTTCCTTAAAAATTTGTGTTTTAATCAAAATGTATCACATAAAAAGAAATTTCACAAGTGGAGATTGGAAAGTGTAAAGTTATATAGACGTCATCTCTAGTTCTCTATCTCGTAAAGATAGAAATGTTATTTTCAAAAGCCTCGAGTATATCAAATTAAAGTAGCTAGTAAGCAGGGAAAAACCGATAGGTAAGAAAACATAGCAGCTAGTCAAAAGAACAATAACAACAACACAACATATAGGAAGCACAATAAGCATATATGAGAAAACAAATCAAAAGCAATACATTACAACAAACAACACTCCACTGTTCGCTATCCTTCTGCCCCTTTTGCCCTAATTTGTGATCTCCATATCCTCCAATTTAGAATTAATATCTTCAATAAACTGGAATTACGTTATATCTTGTCTAGTCACCTTTTCCCAATACTTCTTGACCTACTTTTACCACTGCTCGTTCCCATTATATCTAAACCTCTTGCACCTCTTCGTTGGAACCTCTGCACTTTTCTCCATTACATGTCCAAATCATCTCATCTCGTTTCCTCTTATCCACCACCAAAGCAACTCTAGATTGTCCCAAATATCCCAAAGCTTCTATGTTTTTAGCGGTTTCAATGAGCTAATTTTCAATGGAGATGTGTCCAGAGATCAAGGAGAAAAATAAGAGAATCTCTTTAGAAGGAGCAAGGAATAAAAAAAAAATAGTATAAATTTAGTAATTTCTAATTTGAACAGACATTAAACTATTGCGAAATGAATAGTCTTGAAGGGGTATTGAGAGTTTTAATATATAATTTAGTAACATATTGTAATGATGTTATAATAAGGGAATATGATTAAATGAGTGATTAAAAGAATATGAATAGTATTTAACAATATTCCAGAAATTCAGGATCTGGAAAAATGAAGGAGTACTTACTATAATAAATAATTAGTTTGTCTCACGTACATTTGGAAATTATGTTCCTATACTTTATAATATCTTATTTAATGACTAGTACTAATAATTTGGGGTTATGAAATAAAATTATTGTTCCTTCGACTTTTCAAGAAGAACTAACTAGTTCTAATGGAAGAGGCTTCCGACGGCTAGAAAACAGATATTGTTGACAATTTTATTATACACTATCACTGTAAAAAAAAATATTTACTTGCATGATAATTACTGATAAATCTTAATAATATATTTAATTCAGAATGAGGTAAAAATAATACGTAGGATGTCATCACAAAATAA
The DNA here is from genome assembly GCA_032847665.1 of Solanum chilense. Classification (NCBI taxonomy): domain Eukaryota; kingdom Viridiplantae; phylum Streptophyta; class Magnoliopsida; order Solanales; family Solanaceae; genus Solanum; species Solanum chilense. The sequence continues at coordinate 4,038,540 of CM064974.1, read as the reverse complement.
TATAAATAATCTTTATATTGAATTTTAAATGTGTGAATAAAAAATAAAGTAATATGATTTTTGCGGAGAATTATAACTTTTTTGAAATACTGAAAAAAATTTCAATTTTTACGAAAAATAGCGATTTTGTTACCTGTACTTTTTCAAAGTGTTAGCGATGAGGCACAACACTTGTTCACACTGTAAATAGATGAAGTTACTCTTTTTATTCTGCACAAACAGGTTCTACTGTCCTTTACTGCCTTTAGGTGCTGTAATTTTGTACATTTATAGTGATTAAAAAATTTCAACGTGTGCTGTAATTTTCTACATTTATACTGATTAAACGTTTCAACATGTGCGATAATTTTCTAAATTACATTTTAATTAAATAAAATTGAAAAATGTAATTATAAGTCTTGCTTGTGTTACAAGGGAAGCACAAAAAAGAAAAGAAAGAAAACATTATAGACAACTATTTTCCAGTTCCCTTTCCCAATCAAATTCTTATAAATATTTCCCAATCCCAATCAAACTCCTACTAATATTTTTTTCCTCAAATGCCTAAATTAACAACAGTTGCATTAATATCCAATTCTAAACTCTTTTTTCCCTCGTAATCTAACACAACATAGCCAAAAAAAGCTTCAACAAACATGTCTCAATATGATTAAGTTCCCTGTGTTGCTACCTGATGCTGCTCTCTTGAATTGACTAGAACAGCTGCCTCCAGTTGATTATAGTTTCATGTCTCATTTTAAGTTTGAGCATCCAAATCTTGGTGATATCTTTGGTGAATTTGAAGAAGAGGAAGAGGAGGAGGAGTTGTCGTAGGAAGAAATTATGGAAGAGGACGAGCAAGAGGTAGAGGAAGCCGTGTGAATGAGTTGATTCTTGATGAAGGAATTATAGAAGAAGAGGAGAAGGATGTTGAAGTTGAAAATACAGAAGCAACCATAGAGACTGGGTGGGTTGTACAAACAGGAATGGAGTATGAAATACATCTGCTTAATGAAGGCTATCACCAAACAAGTGGAAGACGGACTGGGACGGCTAGAATGCAAGAGCAAGATGAAGCTGTGAATGAGTTAAATTATAGAAGAAGAGGAGGATGTTGAAGTTGAAAATACAGAAGCAACAATAGAGACTGGGTGGGTTGTACAGAGTATGAAATACATTTGCTTAATGAAGGCTATCAGCAAACAAATGGAAGACGGACTGGGGCAGCTCGAATGCAAGTGAATACTAACTACCTTCATCACAATATTCAAGTACCACAACTGATTTTTGATGACACCTATAGTGATTAAATTGAAGAAGCAGAGGTGGTGGAACTAGACGATATTAATTTTGGACATGTCCGAGTATTTCAACAGAAGTACATATCATGTTCCTTCTGTTATGGACATAGACAACAATGAAGATGAACTAGAAGCATGTGCTATCTGCTTGCTTGAATATAAAGATGAAGATAACATTGGCACACTTCAATGTGGCCGTGAATTTCATATGCTGAATGCATAAACAAATGGTTGCACAGGAAAAAAATCATGTCCTTCTTGTAGAGCTTCAGTTTTGCCCAAAAACACACGACTGCCTACATTATTATTAATCTTGAAAATTCAATTAGAGTTATTATTTCTGTAATGATTCACATGGCAATTACAATTCACTTTTTTAGTCTTTTACCTGTGCTTTATTATAGTTTTTGGTCATGTTATCTTTTTTTAATGACATCAAATCAGCTAGTGTACTTGCCCCATGATTTTCACTCACTTCATTAATCGCTAGACTATAGTGTTGGATGCTCGACAGAGTGAGATAGCTAATGAGAATTCAGGAGTACTTGTAAACACAAAGTCTAATTGTTTCTGAAGCACAAAATCAAGATTTTCTGGAGTCACAATCACATGCAGCTAGCAAATGTGTCTATAACTTCCTATACAAAAATGTAAACTATAGAGTTGGGGTTCCCCCTCCCAAGACATTAATTTGTTCACTATACTCCTTTCTCGACTTCATACGTGATAACTCTTTCATGTTGCTAGGAACTTAGGAAAATAATTGATCATGATATCACCTATTAGTTTCAGCTGAAGCAGCTTCCCAATTGTCAAGAAGCATTACTGATAAAATCACATAATGTCACTAGACAAAAGCAAGTAACAATGACAAATAGTGTGTTGATAACACAGAGAGAGGCCTTATTGGAAGAACTAGTTTCATCATCAGAACCTATGTTGCTGCTAGGTGTTGCTTTGGGAGGATCCGACACGAGTATGAGCATTTTTTGGAGAATCTGAGCAACATAAATTAGAATACTGTCACAAGAATGTAGGAGGAAGCTGAACTTAGCTTGTTGCCTATGATTTTCTTTTTTAAAATTTGATCTAATATAAAGAGGCCCCGGCTCAAGGGTATCAGGGATTTATACTAGATTTTCCTAAATACAATAGAAGGAAAATAGTAACTTTGAAAAATCTCTTGATCATTCCTACGTTGATAGAACAAAATAGTTTCCGGTGATACGCAACTCTGAAATACACAGTAAAGACAGAAACCAATACAAAGATAAAAATAAAAATAAAAAGCAAATTAGTAAGTTTCTAGTGGTAATCTACCTCATAGTAGTCACTGGAGTTCCTATTCTTTTGTTTGAATCTCTCAAACTAATAGTCAATCATATCTCTTAAATTACATATCCACAATTCATGTGTGTTATTGGGGCGATAAGTATTGTGCCTCTCCTCATTATGCCAACACTAACCGTAGGTACTTTTCGACATAGCATTTTTTTCACTACAGCAAAATTAGCAGGCAAAGTCTATTGGAAACAACCTCTCTATCGTACAAGGTACGGGTCAGGTTTGCCTACACCCCAACCTCTCCAAACTCCACTAGTGGGATTACACTGGATATGTTGTTGTTGAAGCAGTTAGCAGGCAAAGTAAAAACAGCTTTAATGTATTCATCCACTTCCCCTAACATTTCGAAGAGGGAGAAGTCACAATAACAGAAATTGTTCACTTTGTTTTTCAGTATGAATAGAGAAAAGCTCCGTTTAGTTTCTCATTTCACAGAACATTAAAACGGTGCACTTGTTATAAATCAGTCAACTACCATCATAGTGGCATCATGACAGCCTTGTAAAACATGTTCAACTTTTACCATATAAGAACAGAAGAAGAAGAATAAAGATCCTAATCCAAATAAATACCATTCTGCTTACTAAATTGAAAAGAGTAGCAGAAAAGTACTTCACTCAAGAAACTGTTTAACTATAAGAGTTGAACTCCTATTCCGAAGGCAGAGACTCCACGTTACATTCACTTTCACTCTGCAAGTAAAATACAGTCTCAGGATCTTCTAAACTCACGTAGAACAAGTCACCAATATGAAAAGAAGCACGTAGCTCAAATGGTTGATCCCTAGAAATTCAGCATGTTTAGTACTCCTGTTCTAATATGGAAATTCTGAACATTCAAAGCAAGAATCAGCCAACAATTTTACCAGGCAATGAGTTATGCACTAGCCTCTTTCTGAAAAGCCAAGCTTTAAACCCCTGCAAGAATATTTCAACCCAAGCCAATAAATCCATCAAAACACTCTTCACGCACTCTTCTAAGAATTAAGAAAAGGAGAGACAAATAAGCAACCAATTCTCACTAATCAAGACTTGCTACCAATCACTCAAATGAAAATTTAACAGGCAAACTCGATAGCAGCCATGCAAAAGTAACTAGATTTCAGAACTACAATTACACAGTTTATTTGATGCTTGCACGCAGAGGTGGAATCAGTATTAGGAGTTAGGGGGTTCTAAATTTCTTTCCTCTTCCTTACTATTGAACTTTCAATCAGTTTTTTAGGGATTCACAAGTTATTACTCAATTTTCTAGTACAAATATAGGATCTACGGAAAAGCTATTGGGTTCGTCCGAACCCATGAACCCCACCTAGCTCCGCCCCTGCTTGCACACGTACACATATCTCCTTTATATTGTTTTTCTTTTTTGATATGAACCTGACACCCCCACCCCCACCCTAAAAAAACATTCCTAGGAGTTTTAGCTCCATATGTCATTTAAACCTCACTGTTGGAGGTGGAGGACCCTTTGAATCAGGCCATGCCTCTGTTGAACTCATATATAGCAGTATCATCAAAGGCGAAAAGCGCAAAAAGCTCTAATGTTTGTTGGGGCTTCAAGTGCAAATAAAGAGTGAGCTTTAATGATGAAATACGCAAATTGAGGGGAAAAAAAAGTACAAATATGTATGTGTAGTCCAAGAAGGAAAGGTATATTTTAGCCTTGATGACGACACTGAAGTGCTTTCTAAGCGACGCAAAGCGCTCAACATGATTGGCTTTGACAACAATGATTGATACTAACTTATGCAAATGCTAGAATTGAAATGAGAGTCGCCCATTCACATAAAAATGCAAACTTTACCAATTTGAACTTAGTATCTAGAAATTTCTCGACAGCCTATATCAAACACAACAATAGACATATGCAAGTATGCAACTATCAACATGAACAAAAGGGTACGAAAATATAAAGTTCAGGAAGTAACAACACACCTCTCCTCGAGTCATTATCATCCAAAAGTCTCTGAACCCTCTTCTTACCACAATACTGCCTATCAAAATGCTTAACCTATGCATACCAAAACCGACACAAATAAACACCAATACATCAACAAAAATGCTAAAATCCCACAATCCATATAGAAAAAAGAACCGATATCCGTAAATTTTTTAGCATTACCCAAGTAGGTCTACATTGTTTCACATATTCCTCCCTGGTTTTCTTGCATTCAACAGGGTATAAAAGTCCAACTGTCGCGATTTCTGTAGGTTTCTTGTTTGATTCTTTCTCCAGACATGAATAAAATGCATCTCTTGCCTTTAATACAACAATTCAATAGCTTTAATTAGTTTTATCAAGATCAAGGTCATAGCCAAAAAAAAAAAAAAAAAGATTTACAAAGGGGGTGTCAACATGATGTATTCATATAAAAAAACTTAACTTTTTTTTTTAATAACCGAGAAATCTGTCTGTGACCCGTCCACCCTTTGGACCAATCACAGCTTCTTCTAAAAGAACTAAACTTTAACTTAGCTAAACACAAGTAAGGGGTGTTGGTTCATTACAAATATTATCAATAACCCATTAATCTAAGCAATTTAGAATCAAAAAACCCATAAACTCAAAATCTTAACTATGCTACTAATCAAGATTGATCAAAATGTTACATTTTTGGACTATAAATAACAAAAAAATCTGCAAAAAATAGAGAAAAATTATACCTTGTAACAAGATATTCGAGCTTGTGAAAGAACATCTGTATGGATTTTCTCAGTATTTTGCGATGCGTATGTTTCCAACGCCATTTGACAACCAAAAAGAAGAAGCTAAAGGAAGAAAACAAATACAGTGAGAGAAATTGAAAAAAAAAAAAAAAGTTTTTGTCCCTATATGATGTTTACTAGCCCAAATAAAATGGGCCAAAAGAGAATATACACAACATGGGCTATTTGAAATTTTATGTAAGCCCAATTTCAACTTTATATATTTTTCACTCGGAAACTTACATAAATATAATAATAAAAATTTAAGGAATCCCATAGTATAATTCAATAATTACATTCTGTCCCGAAAAATTTAGTATTTACTAAAAATCTCTTAAAATTTTTGTGCCGTGATACTTTAGACTGTAGTGATGCATGGTAAATGATACATGGTAAATGATACATGGTAAGTTTAAATTGTTAAGAAAAAAATGTGGAAAAAAGGGTACATTTAAACTTGTTAACTAAAATAGCTTAATTTACGGTAACAGATCATCAATCAGCATTAAATTAGCACGTAATTGGATATTAATTTCAAATTTTGAAAATCAAAGATTATATCATCTATTTTGAATACATTTTTTATGAACAATCTGTTAAACTTCGAACTGCAGTAATTTTATTTTCAAAACCGCATGATACATAGAAAACATTATGATACACAACAAATTCATGTATCAATGCATCGTCTAAAATACTATACACACTGATTTAAAATGTATCAGCAAGCACACTTAATGGATTTAAAATGTATCAATGCATCATCTAAAACACTATAGACACTTGATGGATTCAAAATGTATCAGCAAGCACACTGATTCAAAATGTATCAGCAAATACTTCATGTATCAATGCATCGTCTAAAACACTATACACACTGATTCAAAATGTATCAGCAAGCACACTTGATGGTGCAGTTATTGAAATTAATCACTGATACATGATAAAAAATTTCAAAAACCCTTGATACATAGGAAATCATATGATACACATCTAATTCATGTATCAAATCATAGACTAAACATTATAATCCACTTAGTACTTATGTATTAAACCTATTGTCTGATATATGATAATAATTTTCATAATTTTTTGATACATATTGGATTCCTTAAAATTTTTACTAATTTCAACAACAATTTTATGATAAGTATAAAAATACAAATCCGAAACAATGTAGGCCTGACAACAATGTTTGATGCTTCTTTTTTCTTTTTTTTTGTTGTATTTTGACAACCTTTGATTTTGATGTTTCGCCAGAGTCTTTGTTTGAATCCTTCTGAAGATTCATAGGATCATGCAAAGATTTTTTTCTATTTTCTTTCCAATTTTCATCGTCGGAATCATATATCCTTCTATTAATTAACGGATCCATTACTATGATGTAATAGAACAATTAACCAAAACAAAAAAAAAAAGAAAAGAAGAACTGATGATGGAATAATAAGAAAAAGAAGAAACCAATAACAGATGCTGGGTTAAGAAAAAGAAAGAAGATGATGGAGTAAGAAGAATTGAAGACGTGATGGAGTAAGAAGAACAATAAGAATGGGAGAGAATGTAACGACCTGTTTAGTCGTTTTGAGCAGCAGATTTTATTTCTGGAAAAACTGGCTGAGACGACGGACCGTCATGGTCACGACGGACCGTCGAGGGTGTCTCGTTCCAAAACACTTAGAATTCTGAAAATTGAGTGCTGAAATCGACTCTCTGAACTCTGTGACGGACCTGCAGGACGGACCGTCACAGACACGACGGACCGTTGTGAGGTTCCATTTCAAAACACTTCAACTCTTGAGAATTTGGCACTGGGAGCAATTCTCTGAACGTCGTGAGGGAAGTGCGGGACGGACCGTCGTAGGCACGACGGACCGTCACAGACTCTTCAAGGAAATTGAGTCTCTGAAGTTTGTGACGAACCTGCAGGACGGACCGTCGCAGGCACGACGGGCCGTCACAGGTTGCGTAATCCCAGGCGGGGTCGGATTTCTGTTTAAGTTTTAAAGGGGCGTTTTGGACTATTCCTGCTATAATTATAAATTTCGTGGGTTAATATTAATAACTCAATTTCTTGGGGGTTAAAAGAGATAACCTTGAGTTAATTAGTGGGTTAATTCATCATTCTTTTATACTTAATTATATGCTAATTAGGGTAAAAGAAAGAGGGTTTGAATAAGAAAAATAGAAAGAACAAAGAGAAAGAGAGGATCAATCAAGAGAGGAGAAACGAAGAGGAAACACAAAAGCTTTGGGAAATTGCTTGCTTGATCACGAATCTTCGGTGGAGGTAGGTTATGGTTTTGATACTATTCGTAATAAACTCTTAATAGCGAATGATATGTATTGGTAGTATTGTAAACCCTTCTATATGCTTAATTGTATGCTTGCATGAATGTGATTATGTGATTGTGATAAAATAAGCATAATGAAGCTATTGAATCCTAAATCTTGAAGAAACCCTAATTCACTTTGTTAATAATGATGCCTTGGTATAAAAGAAGGCTTGATGAACTAAAGTAATGAGATCGATGATGCCTTGGTATTAGAGAAGGCTTGATGAATTGATAGAATGATGTTAGTGGATCGGAGTGTCACGTTCCGACACATAGTATTAAGGGATCGGGTGTCACGAACCGACACATAGAATTAGGGGATCGGAGTGTCACGTACCGACACATAATATTAGGGGATCGGGTGTCACGAACCGACACGTAGAATTAGGGGATCGGAGTTTGACGTACCGACACATAGTATTAGGGGATCGGGTGTCATGAACCGACACGTAGAATTAGGGGATCGGAGTGTCACGTACCGACACATAGTATTAGGGGATCGGGTGTCACGAACTGACACGTAGAATTAGGGGATCAGAGTGTCACGTACCGATACATAGTATTAGAGGATCGGGTGTCACGAACCGACACGTAGAATTAGGGGATCGGAGTGTCACGTACCGACACATAGTATTAGGGGATCGGGTGTCACGAACCGACACGTAGAATTAGGGGATCGGAGTGTCACGTACCGACACATAGTAGTAAGGGATCGGAGTGTCATGTACCGACACAAGAGGAAGAAAGATAATGAATCTTGAAAGATGATAATATACTCAATGTAATGAAAATGAGTATGGTATTGAGGCTTGAGTCCTCATGGATGAACTTGGTGGTACTTATTGATGATTATAGTACTTGTTGTTGCTACATGTTGAGTATTGTAGTTGATTTATGATATGAACTGATATATACTGTATTCTATTTTGAGTTGGCCGATGATACCTACTCAGTACTTGTGTTTTGTACTGACCCCCTACTTGTATGTTTCTTTCTTTGTTATTTGTGAAATGCAGCAAACGTACCGTCGTCTTCAACTCAACCGCAATTCTAGCCAGTCTTCACTACACCGGACTTCAGGGTGAGCTAATGCTTCTAGCTTGGACTGGATCTTCTCATTCAAGTCTTGATGCCTTGAATTTCCGGCATGGACTAGCTTTTTATGTATTTTAGTTTCTTAGATACTCTTAGATTAGAAATTTGAGGATAGATGTTCTTGTGATGATGACTTCCAGATTTTGGGGGAAATAATAGATGTTGAGTTTTTAGAAGTTATTGATTTGATTTTCATTAATGAGTTAAGTCTTCCGCATTACTTTCTGTTGATATTATATTGAAATGTTGGGTTTTGTATCGGTTGGTTCGCTCACATAGGAGGGTAAGTGTGGGTGCCACTCGCGGCTCGGTTTTGGGTCGTGACAAACTTGGTATCAAAGCATTAGGTTCGCTGGTCTCATCACACAAGAACGAGTCTAGTAGAGTCTTAAGGAACGGTAGGGGGACACCTTTACTTTTCTTTGAGAGGCTATAAGACTTTAGGAACATTCCATTCTTTCTTTCTTTCTTTCGTGCTATTACTTGGATCCAATTGGTATCTAGGTGATACAAATTGGTATCTGACCATCTTCACTCTATTTTACAGATGGTTAGAACTCGAGCAACGACTGCACCAACACCGACACCGACAAGACAAGAAACGTCTGAGCCAGCCACTAGGGCTGTAGCTCGAAGAGGAGTAGTGGCGAGAGGCCGTGGAAGAGGTCGTGGGAGGACGTCCTCTAGAGGAAGAGGACAAGCACCTAGCCCATCTGGTACTAGGGCGGTGACTCCTCCACCGACTGAGGAAGTGATAAGAGAGGGGGAGGAAGGGGAGAATGAACAAGTACAGAATGAGGAATTGCCACCCCAACCTACCCCAGAGATGATCAATCAGGTTCTTGCTTATCTTAGCGGGTTATCTGATCAGGGTCAGACACCTCCAGTGTTTTCTGCACCAGCACCTCAGGTTCCGGAGGTACAACATGCGGCTACTGTAGCTCCCCGCATGGATGCCTCATTGGAAATAGGCACGTTTCCACGTCTGACCACAGGGCCTATAATGACAAACGATCAGCATGAACTTTTCAGTAAGTTCTTGAAATTGAAACCCCCAGTCTTTAAGGGTCCTGAATCTGAGGATGCTTACGATTTTCTGGTTGACTGTCATGAGCTACTACACAAGATGGGTATAGTAGAACGGTTTGGTGTTGAGTTCGTGAGTTATCAGTTTCAAGGGAACGCCAAAATGTGGTGGCGGTCACATGTTGAGTGTCAACCAACAGAGGCACCACCTATGACTTAGGCATCATTCTCTAGCTTGTTTATGGAGAAATATATCCCTCGGACTTTGAGGGATAGGAAAAGAGACGAGTTCTTGAGCCTAGAGCAAGGTAGGATGTCGGTTACTGCATATGAGGCTAAGTTTCGTGCATTATCCAGGTATGCCACCCAACTTTGTTTCAGTCCACAAGAGCTGATTCGCCGTTTTGTGAAGGGGTTGAGGTCAGAATTGCGGATTTCAGCCTTACAGGTAGCGGCTATGGCAAAATCCTTCCAAGAAGTTGTAGACTTTGTGATAGAGGTGGAAGGAGTGAAGCCAGATGACTTCACCACGACATCGACATCAAAAAGGTTTTGAAAGGGAGGTGAGTTTAATGGTTCTTACTCTAGAGGACAGGGTTCAGGAGGTTACTCAGTCCGACCAATTCAGTCTTCACTACAGACTGTAGTCGGGGGTCCACCTCAGACTAGTCAACACTTCTCCGAGAGACCAATGCTTGAATCCAGAGAGTGTTATGGATATGGGGAGACTGGACATATAAGGAGGAATTGTCCAAAACAGAGTTACAGACCTCCCATAGTCAGAGGTAGAGGTGGTCATGGTAGAGGCCGTTATTCCGGAGGGCACGGTGGCCGAGGTAATGGTGGTCACCAAAACGGCCGAGGTGATGGACAAACTGGAGCCACTACAGCACAACATGGTAGGGGCAACGACAGACTGGTGATAGGTCCCATTGCTACGCTTTCCCTGGGAGATCTGAAGCGGAGGCATCTAATGCTGTTATCACAGGTAATCTTTTGGTTTGTGATTGCATGGCTTCTGTATTATTTGATCCTGGCTCCACGTTTTCATATGTATCTTCCTCATTTGCTACTGGTCTTAATTTACATTGTGAATTGCTTGACATGCCTATTCGTGTTTCTACTCCGGTGGGTGAGTCTGTGATAGTTGAGAAAATATATAGGTCTTGTCTGGTGACTTTTGTGGGAAGCAATACTTATGTAGACTTGGTTATCTTAGAAATGGTTGATTTTGATGTAATTCTGGGTATGACTTGGCTTTCTCCGAATTTTGCGATCTTGGATTGTAATGCTAAAACTGTGACGTTAGCCAAGCCTGGGACAGATCCGTTAGTGTGGGAGGGGGACTACACTTCCACTCCGGTTCGTATCATCTCCTTTCTTTGTGCTAAGAGAATGATTAGTAAGGGGTGTTTAGCTTTCTTGGCACATCTCGAGGATGACACTACTCAAGTACCTTCAATTGAGTCGATTTCGATAGTCCGTGAGTTTCTAGATGTGTTCCCTGCAGATCTTCCTGGTATGCCACCGGATAGAGATATTGATTTCTGCATTGATCTGGAACCGGGTACTCGCCCCATTTCTATACCCCCTTATAGAATGGCTCCCGCGGAGTTAAGAGAGTTAAAGGCCCAACTTCAAGAGTTGTTGAGCAAAGGCTTCATTAGACCAAGTGCATCTCCTTGGGGTGCTCCGGTGTTATTTGTGAAGAAGAAGGATGGGAGTTTTCGGATGTGCATAGACTACTGACAGTTGAACAAGGTAACTATTAAGAACAAGTATCCCATTCCTCGCATTGATGACTTGTTCGATCAGTTACAAGGTGCTTGCTTCTTTTCTAAGATTGACTTGAGATCCGGTTATCATCAATTGAAAATACGGGCAGCGGATGTGCCAAATACTGCTTTTCGAACCAGGTATGGGCATTACGAATTTATGGTAATGTCTTTTGGTCTTACGAATGCCCCTGCTGCGTTCATGAGCTTGATGAACGGGATTTTTAAGCCATATCTGGATCTCTTTGTGATCGTATTTATTGATGATATACTGATATACTCAAAGAGTAAGAAGGAACATGAGGAGCATTTGAGAATGGTGTTAGAGTTGTTGAGGAAGAAAAAACTTTATGCCAAATTCTCCAAGTGTGAGTTTTGGCTAGATTCAATGGCCTTCTTGGGGCACGTAGTTTCTAAGGATGGAGTGATGGTGGATCCTTCTAAGATTGAGACAGTGAAGAATTGGGTAAGACCTACTAATGTGTCAGAAATAAGGAGCTTTGTTGGGTTAGCTAGCTATTACCGTCGATTTGTCAAGGGATTCTCTTCTATTGCTTCCCAATTGACGAACTTGACTAAGCAGAATGTCCCATTTGTATGGTCGGATGAATGTGAGAAAAACTTTCAGAAGCTCAAGACTTTGTTGACTACTGCACCAATTCTTACCTTGCCGGTAGAGGGTAAGAATTTCATCGTTTATTGTGATGCATCCTATTCTGGTTTGGGTGTAGTGCTAATGCAAGAGAAGAATGTGATTGTTTATGCTTCGAGGCAATTAAAGGTGCATGAACGTAACTATCCGACCCATGATTTGGAGTTGGCTGCGGTAGTGTTTGCATTAAAGCAATGGAGGCACTATCTGTATAGGGTTAAGTGCGAAGTCTATACGGATCATTGTAGCCTACAGTATGTCTTTACTCAGAAAGATTTGAATTTGAGACAGAGGAGATGGATGGAACTACTGAAGGACTACGATATCACTATTCTGTATCATTCGGGAAAAGCTAATATTGTGGCAGATGCCTTAAGTAGAAAGGCAGGAAGCATGGGAAGTCTAGCTCATTTACAAGTCTCTAGACGCCCGTTGGCTAGAGAAATCCAAAACTTGGCTAATGACTTTATGAGGCTAGAAGTAAATGAGAAGGGAGGATTTTTGGCTTGCGTGGAGGCGAGATCTTCTTTTCTTGACAAGATCAAGGGAAAACAGTTTGATGATGAAAAACTAAGTCGAATTCGGGATATGGTGTTACGAGGAGAGGCTAAAGAAGCAATAATTGATGATGAAGGTGTTTTGAGAATTAAGGGAAAGGTATGTGTGCCCCGTGTTGATGATTTGATCCACACTATTCTTACAGAGGCTCATAGTTCCGGATATTCTATACATCCTGGTGCAACCAAGATGTACCGTGACCTAAAGCAACACTTTTGGTGGAGTAGAATGAAGCGAGACATTGTTGATTTTGTTGCCAAATGTCCAAATTGTCAACAAGTAAAGTATGAACACCAGAGGCCCGGAGGAATACTTCAGAGAATGCCCATTCCTGAATGGAAGTGGGAGAGAATTGCAATGGACTTCGTGGTTGGTCTTCCAAAGACATTGGGTAAGTTTGATTCTATTTGGGTAATTGTGGACAGATTAACTAAGTCTTCTCACTTCATTCCGGTCAAGGTAACTTACAATGCAGAGAAGTTAGCCAAAATCTATATCTCAGAAATCGTTCGATTGCATGGAGTTCCACTCTTCATCATATCAGATAGAGGTACGCAGTTTACTTCTAAGATTTGGAGAATATTGCATGCGGAATTAGGTACTAGGTTGGACCTTAGTACTGCATTTCACCCTCAGACCGATGGTCAGTCTGAGCGAACGATTCAAGTGTTGGAGGATATGCTTCGTGCATGTGTGATAGAATTTGGTGGTCATTGGGATAACTTCTTACCCTTAGCGGAATTTTCATACAATAATAGCTATCACTCCAGTATCGATATGGCTCTATTTGAAGCATTGTATGGGAGGAGATGTAGGTCTCCCATTGGTTGGTTTGATGCATTTGAGGTTAGACCTTGGGGTACTGATCTGTTGAGGGATTCATTGGAAAAGGTGAAAGCTATTCAAGAAAAGCTTTTAGCAGCTCAAAGTAGGCAAAAGGAATATGCGGATCGAAAGGTTAGAGACTTGGAGTTCATGGAGGGTGAACAAGTCTTGCTAAAGGTTTCACCCATGAAAGGGGTGATGCGGTTTGGTAAAAGAGGTAAGCTAAGCCCAAGGTATATTGGACCATTTGAAGTACATAAGCGAGTAGGGGAGGTGGCTTATGAATTAGCCTTGCCTCCAGGGTTGTCAGGAGTGCATCCGGTATTTCACGTGTCTATGTTGAAAAGGTACCATGGGGATGGAAACTACATCATTCGTGGGGATTCGGTTCTGCTTGATGAGAATTTGTCCTATGAGGAGGAACCTGTTGCTATTTTAGATAGAGAAGTTCGCAAGTTGAGGTCGAGGGAGATTGCATCCATCAAAGTTCAATGGAAGAATCGACCAGTTGAAGAGGCCACTTGGGAGAAGGAGGCTGATATGAGAGAAAGATACCCACACATGTTTACAGATTCAGGTACTCCTTCTCGTCCTTGTTTTTCATCTTTTGATCGTTCGAGGACGAACGATGGGTAAATTGGTATCTATTGTAACGACCTGTTTAGTCGTTTTGAGCAACAGATTTTATTTCTGGAAAAACTGGCTGAGACGACGGATACCACGATGGACCGTCATGGTCACGACGGACCATCGAGGGTGTCTCGTTCCAAAACACTTAGAATTCTAAAAATTGAGTGCTGAAATCGACTCTCTAAACTCTGTGACGGACCTGCAGGACGGACCGTCACAGACATGACGGACCGTTATGAGGTTCCGTTTCAAAACACTTCAACTCTTGAGAATTTGGCACTGGGAGCAATTCTCTGAACGTCGTGACGGAAGTGCGGGACGGACCGTCGTAGGCACGACGGACCGTCATAGACTCTTCAAGGAAATTGAGTCTCTGAAGTTTGTGACGAACCTGCAGGACGGACCGTCGTAGGCACGACGGGCCGTCACAGGTTGCGTAATCCCAGGCGGGGTCGGATTTCTGTTTAAGTTTTAAAGGGGTGTTTTAGACTATTCCTGCTATAATTATAAATTTCGTGGGTCAATATTAATAACTCAATTTCTTGGGGGTTAAAAGAGATAACCTTGAGTTAATTAGTGGGTTAATTCGTCATTCTTTTATACTTAATTATATGCTAATTAGGGTAAAAGAAAGAGGGTTTGAATAAGAAAAATAGAAAGAACAAAGAGAGAGAGAGGATCGATCAAGAGAGGAGAAACGAAGAGGAAACACAAAAGTTTTGGGAAATTGCTTGCTTGATCACGAATCTTCGGTGGAGGTAGGTTATGGTTTTGATACTATTCATAGTAAACTCTTAATAGCGAATGATATGTATTGGTAGTATTGTAAACCCTTCTATATGCTTAATTGTATGCTTGCATGAATGTGATTGTGATAAAATAAGCATAATGAAGCTATTGAATCCTAAATCTTGAAGAAACCCTAATTCACTTTGTTAATAATGATGCCTTGGTATAAAAGAAGGCTTGATGAACTAAAGTAATGAGATCGATGATGCCTTGGTATAAGAGAAGGCTTGATGAATTGATAGAATGATGTTAGTGGATCGGAGTGTCACGTTCCGACACATAGTATTAAGGGATCGGGTGTCACGAACCGACACGTAGAATTAGGGGATCGGAGTGTCACGTACCGACACATAATATTAGGGGATCGGGTGTCACGAACCGATACGTAGAATTAGGGGATCGGAGTGTCACGTACCGACACATAGTATTAGGGGATCGGGTGTCACGAACCGACACGTAGAATTAGGGGATCGGAGTGTCACGTACCGACACA
>CM064974.1:3869305-4019305 GCA_032847665.1 Solanum chilense | reverse complement strand
AATATTCATATTTTTATTTGTATTTGAGAGTTAATTTGGTTTTATGAGTGGAGAGGCGTATCAAAAACAATCTCTATACATTTATACAGAGTTTATAGGGTGAGATTTGCCTGCATCTATCTTTTGTAGAGTTTCATTCGTAGAGTTACACTGAGTATTCACGGAGTAAAGTAGGGAAAAAGGGTATATCCGAATCTTTTTTGGCGAAAAATTATAGTATTTATATATGTGATCGAAGTTATCTTTTATGTATGTTATATATATATATATATAATAGATATTTTGAACTTTTTTAAATTCTTTGGATGTTTACTTTCATATTTTGAACTTTGTAGTGAAAATTCTGGAGCCGCCACCGATTCTTGTATATAGGATGACATGAAATCTGTGTTGTAAGTTGATTTGTTTATTGAAATGCTAAGGATTTGCTTAGTTTTTATATGTGGGATCATGTTATATTTTATGTAGGTTTTGATGAGCTAATTTAGTTTTAATATTATGAAGTAATTATATATGTTTCTTTTGGTTCTTTTGTAGAGGGCAAGGAAGAAAATTAGTAAAGATTACAACTTTGAATATTGCTATCAATGGAAGTTGAAAAAGTTCCTCTTACAGGTTAGGAGTTTTTTCAAATTGTGAGGTTTTGTATTTGATAAATTTTGAAGTTTATAATGTGGTTTAGGTTTCAATTCTAATGGTTATGCTGTGTTTTTGGCTATATAGCTTGGAATTTCTATATATGCTGTTGTACTCGTGTCGAATCCCCTAAAAGTGATGTCTGACACGCACTCGTTGCCATTTTTGAAGAGTTCAAGCATATCATATAATCGTTAATGTTATCAGTTAGTTTCAAGTTTGTATCTTTGGATATTGGGTATGAAGTGATAACTTTGTTTGAAACAGATCTATTTTGAGTAGTCAAGATTTGGGGATTTTTAGTTTTGAGTCTACTTTTGTTTTTGGTGGAATTAGTGATACCATAGAGATATGTTACTGTAACTTGAGGCAGTAAAGATGTTATCTTTTCGAAATTAATCGAGGGATATGTTACATATATAGTGGGACTTCGCGAGGACCTAGTATTAGCATTTTGCATAGAAAAGAAATTGTTGGAGTAGACGCGGAGAAAGATTCAGGATGTAAGCTTTCTAGGTTCAGCCTTCAAGATTTTTATCATTGAACCGTTTTGTAGTTTTTACACGTAAGGAAGTACTGTGTTCAGATGAACCTGTTGTTAAATAGATGTATCCATATAGGTTATTATTAAGTTACGTGATCATAGTTTATATATAAGTGATTCTATTTCCTTCTTATTGATGCTTTCAAATGAGAAATGAAACATTGCAGTGACGTGCTTACGTTCATTTCATATAAGGTAGGTTTCTCTGAAAGCGATATTAGAGTTATTTTCTACATAATATGATAAGGTTTTGATTTGTTGTGACAATATGTAGAGTCTCCAACAATTTCTGAACTCAAATTGCAATATGAATGAGGCTAAATGGGAGATTATTATCTTCGAAAGTAGAAACACTCGAAGAGTTTCTTGTTTGAACACAAAGTAAATGTCGAGTCTTCCATAAGAAACACAAAACCAGTAGTACTCATTTGATTCACCCCTTTCAGTGTTGCCATTTGCCAACAAAGTTCGAAAATATGGAGAAAGTCAATAGTCTATAATTGATTTTATCTCCTTTGACATATCGATGAGTCAAGAGTACGTTCTTCCATCAATCATCCAAGTTCTTATGTACTCTTAAGTAAGTGTTATCCTGCAAAACACTTAAAAGATCTATATAATGGCTTTGAATAATCAAACTAGTACACTACGATATATAAAGTCCAACTCCAAAGTATTCACGCGGAGGGGAAATGGTAAAAAGTAGAAGGTTAGAAGGAAGAAAACATATGTAGAGATATATTTCCTCTTCTTGCTTGATTTGTTCCAATGAACCGAAAATGTAAAGTAAATTAACTTAATCTACTTCATTTGTTAAACTTCCGTCTTAGCTTGGGACTTCATCAAAAGACGAAAATCTTGTTAGCCATAGACTTACTTGATCAAAGTCTTGATATAAATGAGTTTGAATTCTTTCTTATCGATGCATCTTCGAATGAAATAGGACCTTGGATTGATTTGGTTACTTCATTCATGATATAATAGCCTTCCGCCCGAAGAAATAACATAGTTATCATTTCTCGTGTCTAAGGATGTTCATGGTTCGGTCTGATTCAGTAGTATCGCATTTCTTAGTGATTACTTTGTCCAGACTCCAGATAGATCTAATTGACTAATTAAAAATTTGGGGATTTGGTTTTGATTGAACAAATATAGCATTAAGAACCAACAAAATCTTGCCCTCATACTTCAATGCCTTACTAAATATGTCAGTGAAGTGATCATAGTCTTGATACAAGTGAATTCTACTTCTTTCTTCTTGATGCTTCCGGATTACGTAGAATATTGTATCGATGATATACTGTTGTTGTGTCTTCCATGAAATAGTAGCCAGTGGTACTCATTGCGATCATATACTGTTGCTTGTGCGATTTCATTCGTGACTTGCTATTCTGCTTTAAAGTTTTCTTGTATCTAGCTTGTATAAACTTCATGAGTCCAATGCTAAGATATTTGAAGATATGTAATTACTGTCATCACTTGCTTGATTTCACCAACATATGTACTAGCTCATCGGGTAACTTTGCCCACCAAGGTTTAACAAATGAGAGCAAAACACCTTGCCTCCACTGAGGTATGAACCTGAGATCTCGTAGTTCTCCTCTCACTTTATTGACCACAATTAAGCACACCGTACCCTTGGTGAAATTATTGATAGTTGTGGCTGTCGTTTACATGGTATTGACACCACACAATGTTGACTAGTGTTGAGCCAGGAGAAATTCCATTGGATCATTATAGCGCTCGTTGAACAGTTGAGCTGAAATGAAAAGGTTATAAGAAAGTAGAAAACCCGTATCAATCGATCTCCATAGGAGACAACATGAGCAAAAAGGACGAGAATACCTCCGTTTCCATCTTGTTTATCAAAAAGTGTTCTTATGTGCATAAATGGTAAAAGTTGAAATCCATGGTCTTGAAGAAGCTTTAATTCCTACAAGGGCTTCTTTCAGTTTCAAAACTTAGTCTTTATACTCTTTGGTTATGAGAAATCGGTTGGTATATTATTCAACAAGATGTTTCGGATGATTAAAGAAGATATAGTAGGTTGTTAAAGGAGATTTGATAAGTGTTTACACAAACTATGTTGCTCGGACTCTTTAAAAAGAGTAGCAGGTACCTGTTGGATCCTCCAAAAGTAGTGCATTTTCGGAGGATCCAACAGGTGTGCAGCATCAACTTTGAGCAACATAGTGCACAAATGATGATTTCTTATAAGTTATTAGTTCAAGCGACAGCTGATGTATGATGTAACTTTATAAATATCCATACTCATACTTATTTCTCCATTTTTCATTTTTGCCTTTTCGTTCTTTCTTAATAATCAGGGCGCTGAAAAGATCGAAGGCATGTGACTGAACTTGTAGTGCAGTTTCTCAGTATCCAAAATCGTCAACGTCCTGATTTTCATCGTGTTGAGTTTAGTTGGATATGGGGGAGAAAAGCTTGTTGGTTTGAAGTTGAAAGATAGCCGACTTACACAACTTTGGCAAGGCTCCAACATTTATATATAGTCGGAGTACTAATTATCCGGCTATTTTGCTTTCTTGCTGTTTGATTTGTTTCACTATGACAGGTTGTAGTTTCATCAACCTTTTCCAATCACAGAAGCTACTAAGGACCCCGGATTTTTCAGGTACTTGTAATCTTTAAAGTGTTCAGGTTTTGATTCTCTCAGTCTGCTTCAAACTCGTAAAGTTGCTGAAAAAATAGAAGAAGAAATGAATCGTTTTGGGAGAACTAGTCGAATCTATTGAGTTCTAACTGCAAGCATCTTGAGAATCTTCCAAGCTGTAATTTTAGATAGAAGTGTCTTAAGAACAGTATTCGGGTGCTCAAGACTCGAAAAAGTATCAGATGATGTGAGACTTTTAGTGAATTTTATAGGAGTTCCACTATGATGGCTAACCATCCGAACAATTCCCTCATTCATTTCTCAGCTAATTAAAGAGCCTTAGTTTATCGCGAGTCTTTATTCATTGACAACGCTTGATATTAGTTGCTGCAAATCTTAGTGTAACATTTTTACTGTTATTCCAGGTGCAAGCATCAGTAGTCTTAACTGACTCATACACCTCGAATTGGTCTCCAGAGCTTCGTCTAGAAGACGTGCAATGCAGATGAATGTACTAACAGAAATCAATGAGTAAAATATCCAATGTTGCGCGGAGCTTGGTATAAATGAGGCTGAGGGAGTTTCTGTAGTCTGGTTCTCTTGCCTAGATAGGCCTTTGGGACGGAGCTAGCATGAAAAGTACGGGTTTGAGTTACTTTGGAGCAAATCATGTATGTTCGTTCATTGAATATCTTTAAATTTTGAATTCACCTCTACTCGTAAATATAGTGTATGATCCAATTTACAGATAAGATTGTGAGTTTTATGTCAAATTTCACTTCTTATTTAACTGGTGTATGTTGTTCAAGTGTTCTTGATGAGTAGCTTTTTATTATTGTTGTATTCTAAGTCATATAAATTCATATGTATATTTTTTTTCCCTTGTTTCCTATTTTCATTTCATTGAATGGACTAATTTTACGAAGTATTTACTACTTTTCACCAACACATGAAATATCTTTAGCGCTTTGTTTATTTTCCCTCAAGTGAAGTCTGAAAAGGAGGGAGTACGTGCAAACCTTAACCCATCTTAACGAAATAAAAGAGATTATTTTCGAAAAACTCTTGACTGTTATGTTTATAATAGTGTCAATAATGGATATAAGTGAGGATAGGTTAAAAGTGCTGTTGAATTGTCAGGCCATGGCCTAACAAAGAAAAGCAATTGCCATCATACCAACAAAGTGGATACAACACACCAGATAAAAAAAACAAAAGACAGTAAGCTATCTTTTCGGGGTCCAATATAGATATTAAACACCGAATAAAAAATGAGCAACCAATTCTCAAATACCTTTTACAAGCTGCTAACATATTTACAATCTTTACTATGTTCTCTTAACACATGTATTCTAGAGACCTTCAGAATTCAGTCACAATCTCAACAATACATGTCCATTTCATCGCGAAGGATTCAATCTAGCCACAAGTTCACATACAGGCTATCTTGTTACGACTTCACCCTGCTCAAAGCCCAAATAGTGGTCACCAAATTTGACTAGTTTTTGTAATGAAGGGGCAAATTGATAAGATAAGGTAACTCCCATGTGTATGAAAACACAAGTAGGACCCTAGTCAAAATATGATAGCATATGGGGTTTGCAAGGATGAAGATATTATAGTGATTTGGGTTCTACCACCACAAGAACCAAGGATAAAACTGAACAAATTCAATCCTCTCAACACATGAATTCAAAAAACATACTATAGATTCCATCTTAATTTCAAGAATACATCAAACAACAAGAACAAAACTAAACGATTCAATCGATCAAATACATGAACTCAAGAGACATACAAAGTCTCTATTTCAAGAATACATCTAACAAACAGCAAGAACAAGAACAAAACTAAACGATTCAATCACTCAAACACACGATTTCAGGAGATGTGATTCAAGAGATTCCAGTCTCAATTTCAAGAACATATCTGAATAACAAGAATAAAACTAAACGATTCAAGAGACACCGTCTCAATTTGAAGAACACATCACTAAACAACAAGAACAAGAACAAAAACTAAACAAATTCAGTCTAACAGATGAATTCAAGAGACATACTTCAGAGATGAAGTCTCAATTTCAAATCTAAACAATAACAAGAACAAGAACTAAACAAATTCAATTGCTCTAACACATGAAACTCAAGCAATTGTTGGATTCTCAGGTGCGGATTTCCAAACAATGTCCTTGAGTGCTGGCCTAAGCTCTTTGCTGCAGAATTGATTATATTCCAATGTATCACCACAAGCTTTCTTCACCTCCACAACCAGAAATGAAGGTGTCACAGCAAATATATCAGCAGATATTCCCAACTTCCCTTTCCTCCCACTCTCTTGCCCCTGCAATCTAACACTAGAATCACTCCTCTTCAAGCTGAATTTCGACGTTTTAGCTACTTCCTCAAGCTTCGAAATCACACTACTAGCTGGCTTTGTTGTTGCAAATCTCAACTGTTCCTTCTCCTTCTTCTTCTTTTCCTCAAACAAAGGAGACAAATCAAACCCCTCCGACAATGAAATGATATGAAAAGCATTCAAAGACTCAATCTTTTTCGCCTTTCCTACACAATCTTCATCTCCCACATGAGAAAACTCTTCCTCCTCCTTACTCCTCAAAGTCCTTGGCACAGTCTTCTTGAACCAATTAGACTCCATAATCTTTGAAGCAGTAATTCGAGTTCTCGGATTCGGATCCAACATCTTTACAATCAACTTCTTTGCATCAGATGACATCCAAGGTGGACACTTGAAATCACCCTTGTGAATTTTCTTATACATAGCCATGATGTTATCATCTTGAAATGGTAAAAAACCAGCTAAAAGCACATAAAGAATCACTCCACATGACCAAATATCTGATGTTGCACCATCATATCCATGATTACCAAGTACTTCAGGGGCAACATAAGCAGGAGTACCACAAGTTGTATGCAATAAACCATCTTGCCTTAAATGATCAGTAAAAGCACTAAGTCCGAAATCGGTTACCTTAAGATTGCCTTCTTCATCTAACAGCAAATTCTCAGGCTTTAAATCTCTGTGATAAACACCACGGCTATGACAAAAATCAATTGCAGAAATCAACTGCTGGAAATACCCTCGAGCATTGTCTTCTCTAAGCTTACCTTTAGCTACTTTTTCGAACAATTCACCGCCTTTAACGTACTCCATGGCGAAGTAAATCTTCGTTTTGCTTGCCATAACTTCGTGAAGCTCGACTATGTTGGGATGTTTCACCATTTTCATGACGGAGATTTCTCGTTTGATTTGCTCCATCATTCCTACTTTTATCACCTTCTCTTTTCCAACAACTTTCATTGCTATGTTCTCCCCTGTTACCACGTTACGAGCATGGTATACTTTAGCAAAAGAACCTTGACCCAAAACTCGTCCGAGCTCATATTTACCATACAAAACAGCACATTTTTCTTCTGGCCCCATTATAAAACACCGGTTTTAGGGAAATTTAGCAACTTTTCTGAAGCAAATCGAAAAGGGTGTTCGATTTTTGAAAAAAAAAATTGATGGGTTTAAATGGAAGTGAAATGGGGTGGGTGGGTTTACTCGTCTCCGACGTGTTTCCGGTGGAAACTCCGGCCGCCGACGAACGATATTCAAAAAGGGTATATACTTTTTGTTAAGAAAAAAAGAATGGGTTTTGGTTTATAACTGAAAAAAGGGGTTTTGGTGAATGAGTTCACCCGTCTTCTACGTGTTTCCGGTGACAATTCCGATGGCAATTCCGGCTAACTCCGGGAAGTGAAATTTGGGGCTTTAAGCCTCCGAAAATCAAACTAGAAAGAAGGGATTTTCCTATCATCTCTCTGCATTCCCAAAATCGGAACCAAAAACTGAGGTTTAGGTTTTGTCTCTCTAGGGTTTGTAAAACTCAACGATGGCTAAGCTTCTTTAGGTTTCTGCAATTTCTGTAAAATGGTGGCACTGAAGGTGAATTTATAGTCGGTTCAAGGGTAATACTGTCTTTTATCATCCAACATGAGGTTTGTTTGGTTGTTCGACACGTGTCATATTGCTACTGGTTGCATGGGAATTTGCTTGTTTTGTGTAGCAATAAAAAACGGACACGTGGATTTTAGCAGCTTAGAATCGGTATAATTGAAGTGAAAGAGTCAGTAACCGCCTCTTTGGATTTTAATGACTATTTTACCCCTGCAATATTTCGGCTTCGATAAATACTTACACGCATCGAGTGATTATATAATCGAATTAGATGTTACGTAATTGAAGTGAAAATAGACGTCATTTTAAATTGTGATACATGCTTATAGTAAAAAATTGTTAAAGTTTTTTGCAAATATTATTTAATTCAGATGAATTTGATAAATACTTACCCACATCAAGTGATTATATAATCGGTTTAGATGTTACGTAATCGTAAATTATTATGTATTTTTATTTCATGGTATATTCTTGGAAAAATAATATAGAGCCTCCTATATAAGTAAATTGCACTTATTAGACATTGTAAATGGCTCAATATTTATCTTAATTAATAATCATAAATAGAAAGAAAAACTTGAAATAATTATTTCTTTTTTCTTGTGGTATAAATAATTGAGAAACTCCTTATAATTTTCAATGAATATCAACTGAA
This sequence comes from Solanum chilense, assembly GCA_032847665.1. Classification (NCBI taxonomy): domain Eukaryota; kingdom Viridiplantae; phylum Streptophyta; class Magnoliopsida; order Solanales; family Solanaceae; genus Solanum; species Solanum chilense. The sequence goes on along the minus strand of CM064974.1, from coordinate 4,010,896 downwards.
TTATTGCACACTTGATTTTACTAAATTAAAAAAAAGGCATAAAAGGACAAATTTGTACACAATTTTAGCACATAGTTTCAATATATAGAACTCTTAGCTATGCGCGATTCAAATTTATTAAAATTTGAATATAAATTTCAAATAAAAAATAAATAATAATAAAAAACTTAAATAAAAATAGCACAGTTAATTTTAGTATAAATATTGATAATTATTTTTACGATTAAAATTCATAACTTAGAAATCATATTAAGATAGCTTTATTAGTTCTCCTCTAAATTATGTGATCTCTCAAATAAATTAAAACAAGAAAATATTGTAACATCAAATCTAGCTAGTGGAATTTAATAGAATTAAACAAATACAAGTGGTGTAAATTATTGTTGATTTTGTGTCTTGAATTTGGAATTTGAATGTACTATTTGTGTTTTTTATAATAAAAAAAATTTTATGTCCAAAAATTCATTCTCTTTCTATATATAATAATTTTTATTCTTTTAAAATTGCAATAATTTTGAGTAGAGTTAGTTGTGTTACTACCTAAGTGTAGAAAACCTCTTTGGTGGCCACTAAAAATGATGAAATAATTCAATACCTTGTTTAGTAGACATCAATATAAAGTTATCGTACAGTGAATGAGATTATTTTATTTATTAATTAAATATTTATATTTAATTTCAAATAAATATAAAATACATTTAATAGAGAATATTCTTTTTTTTAATAAATTATATGCGTATCAGAGTAAGTATACACTATTAAGTATCGATTCAACATAGTAATTCATTATTTAGCTTAACTCAAATCTTATGAGTTATAAGTTTATTAAATATAGACATAGATTAGCATATTGAATCGACATCGTATTAAAAAAAAGTCATAACATATTTTATAATTACTTACTAAATCAAAATAGTATAATTGATTATTATTTTCTTATTTTATTCTACGATTTATATAACTTTTTGACTATGAACAATTCTCAATATAATTAGTTATTCTCTTACTTTATATTACGTGTAACAATTCTCAATATAATTAGTTATTTTCTTACTTTATATTACGTGTATTGATATAAACAAAGGGTAAAATAGTAAAATTGAATAATTTATTAATAATTTCTTAATCATCGTATAATATAGAAGATATTCATCTGATATAAAATAAAGAAAATAACACTTAAAATCATAATTAACAGATATTAATTAATTAAAGCAATAAAATAAAAAAAGGTGTCGTCCTAAAATCGAACGAAAAATATTAATACCTAATTATATAGATTTTCACGAAATTAATTAGAATTTAATTCTCCGCCTTATAATTAATTTCCTCTTTTCATTGCCCTTTCTACCTCCCTTTTTTTTTAAAAAAAAAAAAAAAAAAAACCTAGGATCCAACCTTCACTAGTTTTGACCCTTCAAATACTTATTATTTTTTTTGTCTTTTTAATTTTGAATAAAAACAATTATCTGTCTCTCTTGAATTTGTATTTTTCTGTTATTTAATTTTCTATAATGTTTTTTTCTAGGTCTCTCTTGAATTAGAATATTGGAAGTGAAATAATAGCTCACCACATGGGGGGTTTCCAAGATTCTTCAACTGAAAAATAAAAATTTATTTCTCTTTCTTTTTCTATATACAATGCATCTTTAAATTATAATATGTCAGCAGAATTATCTGATAATGATTTTTAATATTGGTTTGAGATCAATTTAAATAATGAAACAATATTGATATAATCAATTAGGATTCATATATAATTGAGAAGTAACTTCAGACTGAGACGGAATATATGTGTTTAGTAGTTAGATATTAGAGTTTTATTTCTAGAAAAAGAGATTTAAATTTTTATTTTTAGTTAGATTTGATTTTAAAAATAAAATATAATATTTTCTTACTAATTCAACTCATAAAACTAATTATTATAAAAAAAAATATCTAAAAGAAGTCATTTTTGTTATTGATATAATCAATTAGGATTCATATATAATTGAGAATTAAAGTAACTTCATACTGAGACGGAATATATGTGTTTAGTAGTTAGAGATTAGAGTTTTATTTCTTAAAAAAAAGAAATTTATGAATCTTATTTTTAGCTAGACTCGATTTTAAAAATAAAAATATAATATTTTCTTACTAATTCAACTCATAAAACTAATTATTATTAAAAAAAATTCTCTAAAAAAAAGTCATTTTTGTAATATTTTTTCTTTCTATTTATAATTAGATCTTCAAATTTAATGAGTAGAGTGTGAATCTATCCTAAGCCAACAAACAAGGCTAAGTAGGACATAAAAGTTAAAGATAAAATAGAAGTAAACAATTTTACCTTTAATCATTTGCTAAATAACTTGTCCCTGATATAATTTTGATAATTTATTATTAATCAACTATTTAGTGATAAAATTTATTATTTAACAGTAAATATTTATTATCGACATAAAATTCTTCAATAGATGAGTTATTGTGCACTCTTTTTAAGTGTGGCTATTTTTAGGCAAAACCTCTTTAATTATTTTATTATTTAAAGATAAATATTCAGAATTTAATTAAATTAATTATTTTATGATTTTTATTTTTTTAATATTGAGATATCCATCCGATTCTAAAATGTTATAAAACTGTGGACGATATTAAAAGGAAATATTTATTTGTTTGTATACTTTTGCCACCACAAGAATACCATGTGCTCTGCAATTATACTGTAAAATTAATTAATTTTCTACACCTTTTTATATAATTTGTAATAAATGTTTTCCTTGAAAAAATTCCTCATAATTAATGGAGTAGTAGTATATGGAAAACCAATCTCTTGATTAAAAAAAGATGAATATTTTGTTAAAAATACATGGCTAATATAGTCCTTTTTAATATTAGATTACTTTAAAAAATATTATTCATGAAAAAGTGAATTATAATTTCAAAATATAACTAGTTATCTAGTAGTATTACATAACGACTAAAGGTAATCAGCGAGTCGATCGATTATTTCAAATTTATGAATTTGTTATAATGATTTTAAGTTAATGTATAATAATATTAAGATTTATAATTAAATAATTTATATATAGGTTTTCATAAACTCGCGATTGCATGTTAAGTTTGACTTTTATGGAGATGATTTTACTGTGAAAAACATAAGCAAAATCAGGGTTTTAAGTTCGTAAATATTTCTAAATTTATCATCAAAATTATAGCAATTATTTCATTGTAATTAAATATTATAATGATTTTCTAATACTGAAACATAATAAAAAATAAAATTATTGAGTTCGTGTGAATTATAATATATATGATATTGTAACACCTAACTCTTGGTGTAGGTCTTTTTTATACTATCAAAATTTCTATTAATTATAGTTACACTCCAAAATATATATACATATAACCTAACCTTATCTTGGGGAACTATTTTTCCACACTTGAATTATTATGAAATCTTTTTAGGATATACTTTATAATTAAATTGAAATCAATCAACCATGTGATGTGAGCTATATATTGAAGATATATTATAACTAACAAATCAACTATTTGTTTCCTCTTTTCCTACCCAAATTTCTTATTAAACCCATACTATGAATTTTTTTTTTTTTTTAATGCAAATTTATTTAATTGAATATAAAATTTAAGAAAAAACATTTTTACAAATATAATATTCTTTATGTGATTATATAAATTGTCTAGTTCAGAATTAATTTAAAATTTTGAAATAAATATTTTAAAATAATATTTTTGAATTAAATTAAAATAGAAATCATATCAATTTTGAAGAATATATATATTATTACTAGCATTATTGAGTTATTGTCTTTTTCTTGAGCCAAACAAACAGAAACATACCACCAATTTTTATCTGTTTCCACAGGCTGATAAAATTGATGTAGAAATATTCTTGCTTCTATCATTGAATGTCCGAGAGACAAACTCATAATTTGAAGATTTTTGGTGTATCAATATAAATATAACTTATTTAAAATAAAAATAATAAAAACAGGCTTTAATAGAGATTCAAAAACTGGTTTAGAGTGTGGTATCTGTAGCTTCTACCAATAATACAAAGACAATTCTATATTTTTTATGAGTGCACTGTTAACTATATATAACCTAATTTCTACCAGTTTTTCAAAATAGGTATACATATATGCATGTGATTTTTTCGAAAGTTAGTGAATATACATGAACCCCTCCATATAGTATGAGTCTACCCCTATATATGAGTAACGACGTTATTTTAAAGAGATTTAACTGTATTATGACGATATATTTAAGAAAGTAGAAACAAAAACTTCCTCTCATGTTACAATGTATATATTGTATATTTAATCGAAATTCAAACTCCATATAATTTGACTATATTATGAGACAATATTGATTATATAATAATCTCAAAAGGAAATTTAGAAACTAGAAATGAAATCTTCCTCTTATGTTACAATTTTGTATGTTCACTCAAGTCAAACTCCATATTATTTAATAATGCTTAATACTAACTTGCTATAATTAAAATTGTGATCTTCTCACAAATTTATGATTCACCAACAAAAATCAGCTAAAGTTATATACAATATAAAATATTTTTTTTATATTATCAGATTACTTAAATAATTCTATTTAACAAGCTTAAATTGATAACCTAAAACAAATGGTAGTAATAAATTTTCCATTGATTAATAGGTTAGGTTACACTAAAATAACTCCTATAAAATTAGTGCATATAACTTAAAATAAATATAAAAAAAAAACAATTGAAAACATGAAAACATTTTGAGTGACTTAATTCTTAAATTTATTAGCCCATACATTAATAATTTAGGATTAGACCTAACATAGTTTATAGCAAATTAACCTACGAAACATTTATTTAATTATTGGTAGTTAATGGTCATAACATTTTACGACAGGTCACAACTTTATGTCATTTCTTTAATCTAACAACAACAATAAGAGATTGATTTTATTATATATATATATATATATATATATATATATATATATATATATATATATATATATATATATATATATATATATATATATATAAGCGGAGTCCGTAGCTTAAAGGATATAAAATATTAACAAAAATTTCAAAACGATATATAAAATTTTATATTAATCAAAACGGCAAAATTGTTGGAACAACAATGATTTCCTCCACCGAAAAAAGCGAAATTGCTGCTACTGCAGCGATATTGCAAAATGTACATTTTTTTAAAAAAATGGAAATAGCTACCTTTATTTATATTCTTTATTTTATTATAGATTTTTAAAAAAATATTTTTATTTTCTATATGCAGATGAAAGGTTGTCCATTTTTTTTTTTAAATTTTTTTTTTGGAAAATCGCTGTCCAGTGATTTCATTTTTTTAAAAAAATAATTCTTTTTTAAAGAAAATTGCTGTCTAGGCAGCGGTTTTCATTTTCTTAATTTTTTTTCTTTTTCTTTTTTTGAATGGAAATCGCTGCCTAAGTAGCGATTTGATTTTTTTTTTTATAAAAAAAATCATATTTTGCAAAATCGCTGCAGTAGCAACGATTTTGCTTTTCCCGATGGAAGAGATCGCTATTGTTCTAACGATTTTGCCGTTTTGATTAGTATAAAATTTTATATACCATTTTAAAATTTTTACTAATATTTTATACCCTTTAAACTCAAACTCTATATAAGTGCAAACTTAATAACTAAAATATGAATCGAGAATAATTATATAATTCGTAAACTTTTAATTCTGGCTCCGTCGTTATTAATGTAACAAACCAATAACACATCATTTAAAATAATAGAGTATTTCGTGATGTAACGTGACTATTTTTTGTTTTTGTTGACGTGACTATGTAAATGTATTCATGAATAAACTCATAATTTTTTTTTCTACTTGCACGTAATTGTTTCCTAAAATGTAATTATTAATTTTCAAGAATAAATATATTATTATGCTTATTACTTTTAGTTTTATCCAGAGTCTTTATTCGAGTAGTTTTTTTTTAAAAAAAAATTCCTCAATAATATATAACAACAAATAAGTGATGGTTACTGGATCAACATCTATAAAAAATCAAATTCAAATCGTGTAAGTTTAACTAGATTATATATACGTAAAACAGATATTTAAAATATACAAATATGATAAAATCTCATTTATTTTGAAAAAAAAATGAGACACCTTAATTATATTCATAACTCACTAACCAATTAGAATTTGTAATTTGTACATGTCCACTAATTAAAAAGAGAATCGTAATCCATGCTAAAAAAAAATTTCCATTTTTTAAATGGAACAGGATTTGAAATATATTCAAATTTTAATCGAAATTGCTGTTATGATATTAAACTTTTAGAAAGAACTTTTTATCCCTGCACTATTTAATAGTGTATTCTAAAAGGCATATATGTGTCTACTTGGACATAAAAAATATTTCATAATTATAAATAGTAATGTGTCGACGTGGCTATATATATACCTTTGAAATACATTATTATATAATTTAGGGGGTAAAGGATCCTCCATAAAATTTGATATTGTAACAACAATTTCGATCAAAGCTTAAATATTTTTTAGATCTTTTTCCTTTTATAAAATTCTTTTTTATTTTGAATTCATCGACTCTAAATCAAATCGGTTCTACTCGTGTAGTGCTTCGTTTGGTTAAGTGGTCAATTTTCATTACAATGTGTTTTGAGGTTAAAACAAAGCAAAAATCGACACGCATGCATGTGGTTTTGCATGTTACGTGTATTTAATTTGTGCCATGTGAAATAGGTGTAAGTCGATTAAGTAATGACAAATAATATATTTAATATAATTTTATAAGCATAGTCTGAAATAAATAATGTGTATAGTATTGTAATATTATTTCTTATTTTAAAGAAGTAGAAAAACTTGTTTTTAAATAAATCATCGACAAATAAAGTATTTCAAAAGTTAATTACGCAAAATAAAAGGAAAAGTTGTCTTGAGAAATACTCCAACTTGACAACAGGTCAAAACTATTGTTACGATATCAAATTTTATTGAAGACCTTTTATTCCCTAAAGTATTTAATAGTATATTTTAAAGGTATATATGTGTCTACGTGATAAAATACTATTTATAATTACACAATATTTTTTATGTTCACATAGACAACATATATACCTTCAGAATATACAATTAATAATGCAGTAACAAAAAAATTCTTTTTAAAGTTTGGTATCGTAACAATAATTTCAATCAAAATTTAAATATACATATTTCAGATATTTAACTTTAAAATAAATATAATCATAAAACTTTCATAAAAAAAAATAGAGAAAAAATAGTAGAAAGAAACACTACTACTATCGTATAACAAAGACAAACAAATAAAATAAATAAATAAATAAAATAGATAAATAGGGGAATAAAATCTTCTATAATATATACACCATTCACCAACAATTTAATATATACTTTGAATATTAACCACTTAATACATAATAATTCTCAAGCATGGAAAATCCAAACTTGAGAGACAAAACATAGTGAATGTTTTCAAAGTCTATGTCAATCTAAGATTGGGTGGTGTGTAACACCTAGTTACTATCTGGTCGAGACGGATTCAAAATTTTAATTAAATAAATTTAATTTTTTTTTAAAAAAATTAATATTAAATTTATTATAATATTAAAATTATGAATTTAAATCATAAATCTCAATAGATTTAAACATATATATATATATAAATAAATAAAAAAACTATGAAAATTTATATGAACTTTGTGTCAAAAATTTATAATTCTCTCATTAAGTACTAGTCATTATATTTAAGGTGGGTTACGTGTCAAGTTGTTATGGTACATAGACTATATAATAGTTGTCGTGATAAAATGAAATATGACAATTACATTACTTGGATTGAATTAAATGAATAATAATAATAAAACATTATAACACTTTGGAATTTAGTGTCCTATACAAGAATTTGACAAACCCTTCTACCATTCAGCTGATTTGTGGTCAATGGTGGATGCTACATCTTAACCATCGGTTCAACTGAATCCATAACTTTTAATAATAAAGTATCGTTTTTTTAATAAATGTTGATTGGGGGCGGAGTAGGGGGCTAGCTCGTGGAATCAAGAAAAAATTGTTTGCCTTCTTTTTCATTTTTCACCAGGCTTGAACCATGTCTCCCAAACAACCTTGATGACGAATTTCACGAATAATCAAGAATTTGAAAGTACGATGTCTTATTATTGGTAAAGGTACATATCCCTCTTCTCGATAGAAATATAAATGATAGACAAAATGATAGAAATCCCACCTTTTGATCAAAATATATAATTTTAACAATACAATGATTTTAATGTTCGAAACTTTTAAATATTCACTATCAATTTGCGATAAACACGTGATGCGAATAAATTAAAAAGAGAGGTTATACTTGCATTTGGGCTTGGACATATAGCTCAAAGTTCAAAAATAGTGTTGATGCTGTATAGCCATTTGGGCCATAGAGGAATTGTTGTAAAATGAAGAAACTATGAAGATATATGATGAACATTTCTTTTCTATTTATTAGTGTCGACATTGAGTCTGACTAAATACAAATTTACGTAGAAAATCTTTTATTAAGAGGTAAATAACCCTAACAAAGACAACCCATGTACGAATTTGAATCTAAAATCTCTAATTAAAGATTGAAATAATATCTACCGCCTTACGACAACAATGGAAAATCATACCATTGGTTTATTAGAACTTAGCTTAACAACATACCAAAAACAAGTAAAAAAGATAACATTTCATCTTTATTGCCAAAAGAATCATTAGCCCAAGTTGATTATGTACACTAAGAACAAAAAAATAATTATCAAAAAAATTGTTATTGTTTATAATATTAATCTATTTATTAACTTAAAATGCTTTTTTTTGCTTTCTTGTATCCATTAAATTGGACTTTTTCCCAATTTGTTTTAGTCCACTAATTTTCCCTTGCAAAAAATCATCACTATTTATAGTATCTTCTCTCATCAAGGTTTGTTGATAGTACCTAAAGCCCACATATAACATGAACACTGCAAAAATAAATTGTAAAATTTGTCAGTATGATAATATTTTCATTGTGTTACAAAATATCTCAAAAAGATCAAACAATCACTCCCTCGTAATCTATCGAAAACATCCTCTCTACTTTCACAAGACAGGGATAACACTGTGTACGACACCTTCACCAGACCTAACTTGTGAGATTAAACTAGGTATATGTTGTTGTTATGTTGTCAATTATTCCCACGTTCCAAATTGCTTGACGCTATTTTCTTTGATTTGTTTTTTTAAAAAGACACATTTCTATATTTGACAACAATTACCAACTTTGAACTAAATATTTTAGCCTTAACGAGAAGCTTCTAAAGCTATAAAAATAGTGTAATACCATATATCGACAAGTTTCAAGTTTTATATTCACACAAATATTATGTCGTGTTTAATAATATCACGAAGTACATACTCCATGCAAAGTCAAACTACGTTTGCTCAAACTCTATTATAACCTAGTTGCACCTATGTTAGATCCTCGAGACGTGATATTATTGGGGGATTAGACATGCATGTTGCGATATTTTTGAAAAGTCCGAACAAAAAAATTGAAACTAAGGGAGCATCGCGTAAAAGTTATAGATACTATTTTTACCTGCCCATATTCTGGCAATGATTGAAGAGAAATTCCATACTAATGTGAAGATTGCAAATCCAATAGCCTTTTTGTGAGTACATGATTCCCAAGCATCTCTAATATGTGTCATAAAAAATGTACCTTCACATAAAAAATATAAATCACAATATTGAATATTATTGATTGGTCATATAACATAACAACGACGACGACATACTCAATATAATCACACAAGTGGGGTCTGAAAAAGGTATGATGTACTTAGAGAGGATGTTTCTGGTAGACCCTCGACTCTGGTTTAACATATAACAAAACAACATAAACAAAAATGATGTTCCGCGCACCTTGTACTATAACGTTATTAGATGTTCCAAAATTTGGTTATATATAGCAGAAGCCCTACATGTTGTACTGCCTCTGCATACTTGTGACAAAAACTGCCAAAATTTGATAATGATTTATGGCTAGCCCCACACCAACAGTATTATATCCAAAACATACATGAACTTTGAAAAAAAAATAGTGATATTCACTATCAAACCAAAGTTGTAGATTTCTGAATAGACTTTTTAAGATTATGATGGATTTTTTAAGTAATTATAACTATAACGGTGACAGGCTATTTATCCAACAAAGATAGGGGTAAGGACGTAAGCTCTACGTACATCCTACCTTCTCTAGATTCACTTATGGGATTACACGGGACAGACATATTGATTGTTTTTTTCTTTCTTACCGTGAGAGGTTAACTGTGTCGAATAAGAAGAGCAAACTTTTGGTATGATGAAAACTCCAAAAAACCCTGCAAAATAGGGGTTCAATAAGCTTAATATCATATTGCATAATTTTTCGTATTGATCGTCTGCTGAAAGATCAAAACGAAAAAACTAGAACAAGTCATTTTTATTTGAACTGCTTATAGATATGACATTTAGAGAAGAAACTCACCCAATTTATACAGTTTCCAAATAGTTATATAGTTGCCGAACTTTGCCAAAAGAAACAGCAGAACTGTCATCTGCCAGAGGTAAGATCTTGTCAAATTCCCGCAAGTTCACAAGATCAGGTAAATAATTGAAGTAACATGAAAAAACAATAAAACTTATCCGCACTTGATATTTATATTGACCAATAGACACATGATATATATTTAGGCACATAGACTTCTATCCTATGTTTACTCGAATTTTCAAAATATGTTCTTACACCCGTATTGGATCGTCCATAAATGCACTAGTTTTGGAGTATGTATCATGGACTAAGCGCATTTTGAAGAGTCAAGGCAACATAACTTCTATTACTTAACCATGATTAATTTATGTTTTTTTCTGAATGGTTTGACAGCTACCAAATCTCAAGCTCAAATTCCTATGGTCAGTTGAGTTACTCGGTACCTATGTTGGTGGAAGGTTGCAGGTACCTCGTGTAACTAGTCGACGTGCGCACAAGTTGGCATCATTGAATCACTTAATTATGATAATGGTTTGGTGTAAACATCAAGTACGGACAATAAAGAAACTATAAAGGACATTGAAATCAAATGGAAATGTATGAACTTTTCTTTACCTTCATTGTAGTCGAAGGATCCCCAGAAAAAAGCGCTCTGATTTTCAAAAGAAACTCATTTATTAAAGGAAGTATCAATTTCAGTATCCACATTGCTTCTTCTTTGCCTACTACACATTCACTTGATTCACCAACATCAACGGCTCTCCTGTTTACACACACAAAAAGAGGAGATAATATAAAAGTCAAATTGAGTGCTAGACAGAGGTTATCGGATAATCTCAAGAGATGGTAATTATAGAATGAACTTAATTTTGTGTATTTATGGTGTATATGTTTTTGATACCATCGGATTAAACTGACTTATAACCTATGTTGCTCGGTCTCTTCAAAAGAAGTCGTGTGTGTTGAATCCTCCAAAAGTAGAACATTTTTAAGCATCATACACAATCGTCGCAACATTTTTAGAGACACCAAACAACATAGCTTATAATAATAGGTAAACTCTTAATGTAAAATGTGATATGCACCAACAAAATACGGTAATAATATCTTGTTATAACCGGTTAAATTGCATTGATACTATAAAAATTTTACACTGCTAATGCATGTAATCTAAAGTAAAGATAATACCTGTGAATGAGGGATCTAAAGAGAAAGATTGCAGCAAGATAGATCAGACCCAAGTAGGCGAGCGCAGAAATGAAGCTGCAAACACCATTATTAAGAATAGTTCACTTCAATATATTGTGTTAAAATGATTCAAGAATTAAGAAATAGAAACCTGATTATTTTTTTTGAGTTGAAGGTCCTAATTACCTGATATTGAGATCTTGAGTATACGAAGATAAAATGATTAAAAACGTTCCAATTCCAAAGACTAACGCTGATTTTGATACATTTCTCCACATCACTAAATCAACTGCAGAAAATGTTTTAATAGGAAATCAGAGCTAATAGTTGTAGTGTAGTTACTTACGCTGCCGACAGACACGATGTTTATACTAAAACCAATTTAACTCAAGCAATTAAAAATTGAAGTGAGTTACATATTACACTTCCCCTCCGAGTTATCCTAGGCCAGTTCAAGTGAGTGAGTTGGTCACCGTTCTCGCTCCAATATTTGTGTAAGAGGAAATACTAATGAAGTGAATTTTGATTGTTTACTTCCCTTTTTCTTTGAAAAGAATAGCTCCTCCTACATATTTGTATGTAGATCCTGAACTAAGGTATGATTGCAAACATTATTGAGGTCAGTCTTTTCGGGATATGAGCAATAGGAAATGCCAAAGTCCGAAAGGTATGAGCAGTTTTCACTCTGCTAGTACTGAATACCGGTAATTCCCCAACACTTCCCCAACATTTTAATAGAGTAAGCAGTAAGGGCATTGGACCTATAAATAATAGGCGCAAGTAGCTTGAAATTCAAGTGAAAATGTGCGTATGAAAGACACATGTCATGCATTCATTGATTTAGTGTAAATATAGAATACAAATAAATTTTACCGCCGATATGGTATCACATTGAGTTCTAAAAAAGATATTAAGAGATTCAACTCACCCAAGCTTTGTAGTTTGCTATGTTGTTTAGACTGGAATTCATCTGAAAATGCAACAAGATGCAAAAGAGGAATTCAGAATCAAAGCTTTGAAAACAAAGAGTCAAAATGAAACGTAGGTCAAGTAGCGCATTTAAGGATGATGCAACACGTGTACAACAACATTTATAGAGAATACGAGCAAAATTGAATGAAGCAAAACATAAAAGGAAATGCAGGCATTTTACCTGATTTGGTTCTTGTTGCACTTTGATGAATATTAGCATTGCCTAAAGTAGGAGGTGACTGTTTCATATTAATTGAAGAAATTGGCATTTGCCTTTTATTATTGTACTGAAATCTCTTCTCTTCAATCACAATCTTTTTAAGCTTATTCTGTTCTTGCACTCTAATTTCTTTAACTTCAACACTTCTCTTATCACTTCCCTCGTCGATTTCTTCCTCCAATACGTCGTCCCATTCTTCATCATCATCATCATCTTCATTTTCAAGATTCTTTTCTAATTTCTTTACAGCTTCAACCTCAGATACCACATTGCTTGTGATAAATTTCTCTTCACATATACCAAACTCCTCAGATTTTGTCTTCTTAATCTCAATTGAGTCTTCAAGATTGGATTTTTTCACATTCCCATTAACAGACTGATCATATTTCAGCTTTCTCAGCTCAGAACTTTTCTTGTTCTGAATTGGGACTTTTTTACAAACCCCATCAGCAGAAACACTCAAATCTTTACTTTTTTCATCCAAAATTTTCCTCAAATCAGATCTTTTACTAGCTATCTGAAAAGGGTTCCCCTCAAAACTCTCACTTTTCCAAGTTTTCTTTGTAATCCCAACAACCCCATCAACAGAGACACTCAAATTTTTACATTTTTCATCCAAATTTTTTCTCAAATCTTTACATTTTTCATCCAATTTTTTGCTCAAATCAGACTTTTTACTAGCAATCTGTATAGGGTTCCCCTCAAAGCTCTCATTTTTCCAAGTTTTCTTTGTAATCCCAACAACCCCATCAACAGAAACACTCAAATCTCTACATTTTTCATCCAAATTTTTGCTCAAATCTTTACATTTTCCATCCAAAGTTTTACTCAAATCAGTTTTTTTGCTAGAAATCTGTAAAGGGTTCCCCTCAAAGCTCTCATTTTTCAAATTTTTCTTTGTAATCCCAACAACCCCATCAACAGAAACACTCAAATCTCTACTTTTACCATCCAAACTTTTGCTCAAATCAGTTTTTTTACTAGCAATCAGAATTGGGTTCCCCTCAAAACTCTCAGTAGTTTTCCAAGTTTTTCTCTTTCCACTCACTACCCCAACATCAAGATTTTCTCTTTTTGGCCCCATATCCAACTTTTTATCTACTTGAGTATTACTTCCACTAATAAAAACACAATCTTTGTCATCATTTTCATCTGGGGTTTCTTCAATACTACTATTACTAAACACTTTGAATCCACCTTTTACTTCATCAAGTTTCATTCTGTTCTCCCAAACAGAACCTGTTGCCACAACACCATTATTTTTTGATGATTTGCTCCTCCTCCTATTGCCCCCTTCCATTATTTTCACTCTATTGATGATTCAAGATTGTAATGATTAGTATTGATTTGTGGGGTTTCACTGTTTAAGCTTAAAAAAAACAAAAAATGGTGTTTGGTGAGAAATCAAAGTTTGTGAAAACAATGAAATTTCTATAACAGAGAGAGAAGAGTTTTTTGTTTTGGCTCTTTTCCACCTTTTTAATAAATTGTTTCTTTCTTTAAATAAAAAATTGGATTAATTATTAATTTTTCTTTGCCTCTTTTGAGAATGGTTTGATCGGATTAATAATAATAATAATAATAATAATAATAATAATATATAGCGTGTATTAATAGTACTTGCATTAGTAATATTTATATTAATTATATTTACATTAGTTATAGATACAATATTTTTTGTACATTGTTTGATTTGTTGTAAAAAATAATATGTACTATTATATAAAATTATTTATTTACAATAGTATCATTCATGATGGAAAAGATGTAAAAAATATTTTATAGAGGCAATTGAGTCTTCAATCACGCTAATACACGTATTAAGTTTTTTTACATTACTAATGTCATGAATTCATCCTATGAGTAATACACTTTTTAATATACAGTAGAGTGTATAACTAATTTTTATACTCGTTATATATATCATGAAAAAAATATATCAAACAAAAAATTAGTGATACGAAGAATTAATACATGATTATTGTTACTAATATACTCTTCCAAACGCATCCTTATTTCTTTATTCTTTTGAACTATCCAAAAAAAGAAACAAGAAAAAAACCCAAAGAAATGGGATCGTACTAATATTGATCAATAACTTCATTATTAACTTTTGCGATATTTGAGTTTGGTTTTGGATGCATTCGATTCTTAGTAATATTTTTGCTATTTAAGGCAATATTTAGATTTATAGAAGAATATACTATTATTAAAACATATTTTTTATCGTGGCGGAGTCAAAAATTTAATAAAGGGTGTTTAGAAATAACAATTTGTTATGTTAAAGGTGCAAAATATGTTATTTAGTCATTTCATATATTATTTTACTTATATATATGATATTTTTTCCGACTAAAGGTGACAAATGTGGCTACGCCAATGATTTCATATATAAATTTAACTTTCACATATAGCAAACAAAAAAATCATATTTGTATAATATAGCAAACTTTGCATAATTGCGCTCCATAGCAAACATAAAAACTGTATAATTCGCTATACATATAAAAGTGTATAATTCGCTGGCCTAAATTGTATAATTCGCTGGCCTATTTCGCTGCAATTGTATAATTAGCTTTGCATACAGTTGAATCGAATTAAAATGTATGTATATTGCATAATTATAAGTGTATAGCAAGAAGATATATGTTTTTCTCGCTTTATACAAAAACAGAAACACAATATATACACTTCTGTTGTATAAAGCTAGAAAAAATTGTATTTCACTGCAATTGTATAATTCACAATTGTATAATTCTTTGGCCTTTTTCTCTGCAATATTTGAAGTAAAATGTTTGTAAATTATATAATTAAGTGTATAACACGAAGATATACATTTTTGCATGTGTATATACAATTTTTTCTCGCTTTATACAAAACAGAAACAGAAATTATACACTTCTGTGTATAAAGCGAGAGAGGCGAGAATGGGAGAGTGGCGAGCGAGACTTCTGGGAGAGAGACGCCTGGCAAAGTTTTGCCAACGTTTGCTATGGAACACAATTAAATCAAACCCTAGCTATTCCATTTAATTTAGGTTATTAATTTGCTATTTTATACAATTTTCCCTAATTAATTGATAATTTTTTAATGAAGAAAGTTTGTTGGAACAATTAATGTATTTAATGATGCGTATAACTCACAAGCTGTTTTTGCTCAAGTGGAAACTTTAATAAACTATACATGTCACTTTAGAAAAATTTATAATCATTGATGATATGGACTGTTTAACTTTTTCAAATCATAATCAAATTATTTTGTTGTATTATTCTTTTTATATTATTGCCTTCATGTCATAACTACAGTAAGAAGTATTGGGAAAATACTTATAAATGTGATATATATTTTGTGAAAGAAGTATTGGGAAAATACTTATAATTGTGATATATATTTTGTGAAATGATATGCTGTTTCAGATTAATAATCTACTTTTACTTAATATAAATTTAAATTAATTATTTTAATATTAAAAATATTATATTTAAACTAAGATCCGATATTAAATACCTAAAATTATTGAGAATGCTAATGCAATAAAAAGACAAAAGTAGCTACAGAATCCTATTTTATATTGTCTTTATATATATACCGACCTATCGACAATATTGTATGTAACAAATATATGTATTCATCTGTTCCAAGAAGATAAGTGTGTGAGACAAAATAATTGGAATTTTCTCCGTTTATTATTATTTGTTTATCATTTAATTTGTTGTACATTTTTTCTGTTCAATATTATTTGTTATAATTTTTATTTTTAGAGTCAAACTATAAGAATTTTGATTAACATTTTAAAATATATTTTTTTATTATATTAATATGTAAAAATATTTAATTTATATAATTTTTCATATAGTTTTTAAATATTTTATTTTTTTGTTTAAAATATCAAATTAGTATAATCTAATTTAAATTTAAAAATTAGTCAAATTAACTTTAAAAATATAACATGACAAATAAAAGTAGATAGAGGGAGTATTAAAAAAAAAATTATTAATATAAGATACTTTATCATATTATTTATTAAATAATACTTAGCATTAATTGTTAAAAAATATTTGGAGAGTAGTGTTTAATGTTATGGATAAGACATAAAAAATAATAATTATATTTTCTTGATATTAAATATTTATTTTTAGAATAACTAATCAGTAAAATGAACGGTAAAAATATAAACTTTTTAAAGTATTAAATTAAGACATATTTCATTTTGTAACCAAACAAATGTTATATCTAATTAAGCAAAAATATGAATGTTATCAAAATAATATATTTAGTATTGTATTTGACGAAGTAAACTTTTGTTAATTTGTTATATGAGTGATATATCTAAATATTTTAATATATTGCTTAAATTTATATTATAATTTTTAAAAGTGTAGTATTAAATTTGACAGAAGTAAACTTTTGTTAATATGTTATACGAGTGATAAATCTAAATATTTTTATATATTGCTTAAATTTATATCATAATTTTTAAAAGTGCAGTATTATGTTTGACGAAGTAAACTTTTGTTAATTTATTATATGAGTGATATATCTAAATATTTTTATATATTGCTCAAAGTTATATCATAATTTTTAAAAGTGTAGTATTATATTTGACGAAGTAAACTTTTATTAATTTGTTATATGACTGATATATCTAAATATTTTTATATATTGTTTAAATTTATATTATAATTTCAAAATTATATGACAATAAATTTATCAGTTACGTTATATCAAATACAATTTTTTCTTTTACCGACTTTTTCTGCCATGTGAATCCAACAATCTATAAATTAGTCACAGGAAGCTGTTCCCTTGGATTTATTTATTTATTTATTTACATATAAAATAAAAAAGTTGTCTTAGTCCTTTCCACCGACACTTGCTATTTACAATTATTTTTTATATATAATTATAAGGACATTAAATTATAAAGTTCTATATTATTATTAATTTCACCTACATTAGATATATTATATGTTAATATTATATAATATATATTAATGTATGTACTACTTCTGGTCGTTTGAACCTCAAAGTATTGTTTTTTAATTGTCAATAATGGAGTACTTTAATATCTGACCCCATATGTGAATTCATCAAGAAGAAGAAGAAGACAATGGAGTCATGGAATTTGTGAAAATGGGAGGAATAAGATTTTAGGATAATTTAATTAGATGGGTTAATTTTTTTAAATTGGGTCAAGTGAGGCGGGTTTAGTTAAAATGGGTGAGTTTAAAATTATTTTAAATATTAAATTAGAGCCAATGATTGAGTGCCACGTAATTAAAAAATATTATTTAATTATTTTTAATTTTGGTCCGTTCATGAAGGGGTAAATTTGGACCCAAGGGTGGATTTGAAGGGTATTTGGGGGCCAATAGGTGGATGGAGGGTAATTGTGTACCATTTTCAATACTTCGAGGGTATTTTAGGCCCTTTTCCGTATTTTTAATTTCGGTCCGTTAATGAAGGGGTAAATTTGGACCTAAAGGTGGATGTGAAGGGTATTTGGGGGCCAATAGGTGGATGGAGGATAATTGTGTACCATTTTCAATACTTCGAGGGTATTTTAGGCCCTTTTCCGTATTTTTTTTTAAAAAAATTAGAAGTAACAAATATAAATTTAAAACAAATTTTTTAACTTCTGTTAAATGAAGGATATATGTGAGCCATTTTATAACGGCAGGGGTATATGTGAGTCGTTTGTATAACGGTAAGGGCATATATGAGCCACTTTTATAACGAGGGATATATCAGCTTCAAATGACAAAGTTGAAGGGTATATCAGACCCTTTTCCCTTAAATATATATAGAAAGGCATGGTGGTAAAAAATAATTAATAAATTAATTGAATCGAGAGTAGAAACACAAAACACAAATAGTTCAAACACAAAACTAATATAGCAGAAAATTGTTTAAATAGAAGCATATGTCATCTCTTCACTTTTTCACACACCTTAGAAGCAGAGGCCAAGCTAGAGAAGCAGAATCGCGGAAGGCTCATCTGAACATCTTTCGATAAAAGTGTATTGTATATATATTTACATTGTATATAATGATGACTGACGACCCTCTTACTGAAAATTATACCTCCGTCATTGTCTGGAAGTTATACTAACTTCTTAGACATTCTGCAGAAACATTGGAAACAATTATTCTAACAAAGGAAGTGTTAAAAAAAGTCAGTTGGAACAAATAAAAAGGAGCATCAACAGAAAGGTTACCTGTTAGAGAACTGTACAGTGTGCATTGCAAACGAAGTGAGCATTGTCCAAGACCATGTAAGGAGATAACGGTTCACTCACTGATCAACAACACGAGAAAATCAAATAGAGACGTAACATCATTTACCTGTTCACTGCTCACCATCAAGAACTGATTTCTTACTCCCCAAATCTTCAAAGCTTGGGAAGCTTTGCTACGATATGCAACAGCTTCCGATATAGTTCTGGAACGAGTGAAAAAGCTCAGAGAGCTTGCTTCAGTCCATTGAGAGCTTTGTGATGTCTACATACATGTCAGTGATGTCATTCTGCTGGAGTACATGCTGATTGATATGTTGATATATGACTACATTTGTTCATTTTAAAAAGAAATTCCTCTGTGTCTAGCTCGGGGAGACTTTGTGGATTACCATCCCACCCCTCTATCCTTCTCAACTTAAATACTAGTCTTTGGCTCCCCCGCAAGACTCAAACTCATGATGTACATACGCCTACTACAAAACTCGCGTTGTACTATCTTTACCGTTGAACCAAAGCCTAAGGCTGATAAATGAGGACATCTTTTCTTTATGATAACTGAGAAATCCACTGTCTCCAGCTCTGAAACTTGGTCGATTACTGGTCCGTCCTTCTATCCTTCTCAACTTAAATACTAAATTTGGCTCCTCAGTGTGTTCGAGACACGTGATGTTATGCCTAGCACACATGTCACATAGTACTAGCTTTAACGTTGAACCAAATCCCCGGGCTGCATATATATGATCACATTATTTCACACTATACTGAATGATCAAAATTTCAAGTCTTCTTATGATTTGAAGCACTTGTACTCTGTTTCTCCTTAGCTTCCTTCTCTGCTTTCTTTCTCTCAAACTCCAGCTGCTTGCGATTTTCATCTAAGGCTTGATTGAACATTCTTTGGAAGCTCATTAACGTCGAGACAACTAGGAGAAAAAAGTACAATAGAGGTAAGCTGAAGATCATCTCATTCTAAAGAAGAATTGTTTTAATAACCACAACTTAAGAGGATAATTTTAACAATACAAAAAGAACTCCAGAAAAGAATCAGATAATTGTATGAAAGTTGTCGAACATCTGAAGTGAGTGCACAGAACAAAAAGTGTAGCAAGGAAGAAGAGGAAAATGACCTTTTGAGTAAAATAGCAAAGATAAGTGAATTTTCGATACAAAAGAAAGAAAAGTGACTTTGATCACCTATTTCTTGTAGTTCAGTGACCATTTTAGTAATAAACTCTTGGTTGCCTTGATTAAATATTACCTTGTTCAAATGGACAACGAGCAGGGTCTTCTCCAAAATATATAATCAGCGAATCCACATTTTTACCCTGTCACATGCAGCAGAAAAGGCACCAGACAAGGAATATGTCAATATCGTCGAAGTACTTTAAGGCCAAAAAACCTGTGACATAAAAGGACAGACATACCACATCAGAAAAAAGTTGAGCCAAGGAACTGACTTGACCTTCAGCACAGCTAAGAAACTCCGTCAGAGCCTGGCAAGTAGAAGATACACAAACTTATGAGAACACCGATGTTCTACAATGCGATGGTAGGGGTTCCAAGAAGAAAATATTAGAGTTTGTCAGCGTGTTGGAATAAGAAAGTGATTAGATAACTAAAACGATCATAAATGGCCTGATATGTAACAGAATCAGTATATTTGTGGATTTGTTAAGCAGATAGATTACCTTACAGAAATTCTCAGACATAGGTCCATCATTTTCTGACATGGACAGCTCGTCTACAACTTTCTCCATTCCTTTGGTAATAGCTTGCATTTCCTCTGCCAAATATTTCAGTTGTATCTGAACAAAAGTGGTATTAACTCAGTATTTTCATCCATGTCTCTAATAATTAACTATGCCATCAGCCGGTTCAAGTAAAGATACCTTCAATGCGGGTTCCAAGCTGGAAAGATCTTTAGAAAAATCAAGTAGTTCAGGCAATTTGTCCGTAAGGATCTGGCGGAAAAAAAAATCATGAACTATTCTGCAAAATATTGTCACTAGCACAAGGAAAAGTTACTACACATGCATTTTGTCAAAGACAAAACCTTCAGTTTTTTTCATCTTTTTATTTTTCCCTCTGATAGGTAGATAAGACCTTAAATTATCATGCTGCATAGCCATCTTAAAGAAACCTTGATTGTCAAGAAGAATTGTGCTTGCTAAGATCAAGTGTTAGAGGAAAATTGATATCAACAAGATGAAAAATTCTGGCATTAAACATCAAATCTACACACCAAATGCATGAGAGTGATCTTATTATGATCTTGTCAAGCATATAACCTCGTTATTCTGATATCGTTAAGCATATAACCCCATTTTATGATCTCGTCAAGCTATTTTCCGAGTGAAGATCCTTACCTTGCAAAGATAATGCATGAGAGTCATCTTATTGCTCCATGAACGTGTGTCCGTTAGTTTAAGGAGGCTATCCAACTTGAACCCAGCAGCAGACCCTATACCGGTAGCATCAAGACAACAATAATTGTTTCAAAGAAAACACCAAATGGATAAGAATAGCATTCCATGAATCAACACACAATGAATATTTCTAAGACTAGAATGCATTAAGCGATGAGAAATCAATGATTTTTTTAATTCTTCTATTGGTATGCTTAAGTTGACAAGTAAAAATATGAATATATATTTACTGCAGTTGACAAGTAAAAGTGAATAGAAGGAATACAATTCTTCAATTCTACTGCCCGGTTTCCCATCCTCTGTCTCTTATAAATCAAACAAAAGAAGAAAACAATAAGACATAAGGAAAATATGGTGAGAAAAATATGCTTCTAAGAAACAATTATTAACCCACCTCTGGCAGTTCCTTGGTTGAGAGCATTTCCCAAATACAAAATTGTCTGCAAAACTCCTTTCAATTTCGATGAATCTCTGATCTGCTTAGGACATTGAAACGACGTGGGATAGGACAAGAATGTTAAGAAAACATTTTATTGTAGTTAAAGATAACCAATAAGGGAGATAATGAAACAGAAGTAAAATATTTGCCTGATCAGTTGCTGAATTCACAATATTCAGATTGTTCCTTAGCTCAGAAACCTGAAAACATTGAAAAGAAAAAAACACCTTCAGCAAGATGAAACCCCACACTTCTAAATGCAGGCAGAAGATGCACTGTACTCTCACCTGGGATTGAAACTGAATCGTAAATGAGAAAACCCGTAGCTTGGACTCTATTCGTGGGACTTGCATCAGTTCTAACATAAACTGTTACAGAGCCATAGGAATATTATGTCAACTACAGGAAAAAGTCCCTGAAAGAGAAACTGATATCAAGAAATCAAAATAAGGTTATTCAGAATGGCATTAGCAGACCTGTTCACATCTACCCAACTTCTCTTTTTCTCCTTTATAACCCTGCAACAGAAACGTTAGATAAATGAGTTCGTCAACAACATTTCGATATGCATTGAGTAATATATCTTATTACATTTCTTTTGTGGAAGCATTTCATACCTTGAGCACTTCGATTTCCTCTTTTGTTGGGCAAAACTTAATCAGGTTCTCCACCTGATCAATATCTAATGCTGAATCTTCCAAAGCAAGAACTGAAGTCTATCACAAATATTAAAGTGGAATAAGACAACAACAGAGCCAGCATTCAATTTTCAACAGGTTACATAGTAAAAGGTTAGTTCAACATATAGAAGGATTAACAGAAATCAATGAGAAGCTACATAGATTCATACACTAGGAACAATGATGAAAAGAAGACTATCATCACTAATAAGGAGCATCAAAAATGAAAATAAATTAAAGAGTTAAAGGTCAAACACGCACCTGAAGTATTACGTTTTTGCGAGTTTTCTACCTGAAGTAATGTGTTTACTTTTTCTACCTAAACTATCACCAACTATATATTAAAGAAACATGTACTATCAAGTGTTCCTTTTCTTACCTGTACTATCACCATCGTAAAGGTAGGAAAAGGGAACAACTGATAGTTTAGGTGTGCTGTGTGATAAGCAGTTGGTGACATTTCAAGACTACAGGTAGGAAAGGAAACTCGTAAAAACGTGATCATTTTCTCTAAATTAAATGCATTTAACTATAAAACAATACAGAAGCGACTCCAAGTTGATTGAGACCTTAAAATGGTAAAAGAATTATTGGGAAAACATCACCAATCTTATTGAAGCCATGGAGAAGGAAATATTAATCATTCAAATGTGCACAGATGAATACAAACATATGGTTCATGAAGCTTTACTCGGGGAAATTTTCTACACCAATCAAGCTGTGCCACAAAAATATGTCCAATATATGCAGATGAATTTTGCTTACCAGCATGTCGTGCAGTGGTATCTTCACCTTAGAAAGCATAATTTCACAATTATAAGCCCGTCTATGATCAACCTACAGAAAATTAAAAAGGATTAAGATAAATTATCTTCTTACAATGTTGTGTTAGAGCTAGTATCACAGTTCATCTTCTCTTTCCAGCTATTCATCAGGAGAGAACTCAAGTAGCGTCGGACAGTATAACACATGTATCAGGTAAGAGGGATTTATGCAATGTTACAAGTTGTTTAACAAGATTGCATTTAGATCAGTTGTTTCAAAACATTAGGAAGCAAATTCTGAAATATAATTTATCTAACCAGCGACATGTCATATAAAAGAAAACATCTAATCCAAATGACCAAGAAATTAAATTTATCTGTAAAGCTTAGTAATTTAGAGGATCAATAAACTGTTAGTCAGTGATATCCTGCATTAACTTTTGTGAATGAGAATGTGCTTATCTACTAAAATAAGAGGGATATATATCAACTAGAGATACAACCAGCAATTAGATACTAGGATATGACATGCAAAACATTATATATACTAATAATCAGGGTATAAGTCAGTCTGTTCCTTTTTTCAAGAAACTGATCACACTAACTGTCTAAGTGCCTTAAAAATTTGGTGTCCTATAGAATGGAACTGCAGTTCTTTATATGCTAAATATTTTGTTATATTCAGTAAATATAAGAATGGTTTAAATAAACAACAGCACAATCATCACAGAAACCATATGATTGCATGAACTTGCCATCCTTGAAAATCCAACTAGGATTTATTGTGGCTTTTAATACTTGTTCTTGGCAGGGAGCATAGGAAAGATTTTAAAATGCAACAACAGAAACTGGTAAACATTTAATCTTTCAAGATGCTGGCACAATAGATAGATATGATACTGCAACCATAACGTTTTACAGTATTGCTTGTTGTTACAAGCTTAGGTTTTGATATAACAAATAGCTTGGTCAGCGGTTATACTAAATGAAACCTCATCTATATATAATACTTCCAATCCCTTTATACATATAATCACAATATTTTAAGCTTAAATCTCTCCAAACTGGAAATGACCTCATGTAAAACATGAAATGGTGTAACAGACGGCGATGAACGAGCGAGATGCATTTGGAAGATAATCAAGTATGAGAGCTTAAGAAATTTTGTTCAGAAAGTGCATAATTATATTAGTTAAGAACTTCTTCAAGTAGCTTATCAAAAATAAATTTAAAAAATTAAGCTATTAATGTTTATGTCAAACAATGGAATGGTGCAAAGGGATTTAATATATTTCAGGAAAACATTTTGTGCATACAAATAAAAAAAATTAAAATAGAAGAGTCACCAGCTGCACTTTCTGAATCTTCTGTCCAAATTTGGTCTTTGAATTCCCGTTCCTTCCTGAACCGACTTGGTCTAGATTTTGAACAGAGAAGAAATATACAAGTTCTGGCATATCAATCACGGATGACCTATAAAAGAGAAATGCAGAGAAGTAAATGAGACATTTTACTCTGGAAAAGAGGAGTTGACCACATGGGTGCATTAACAATATATCCAAAACCTACTTGGATGCATAGCTACATTTTTCAATTTCAGCCCAAAAACTTCCTTGGACTGCTCTACTAATCTTTAACCAATGCAATGGCTTCAGCTTCTTTGTTGAATTGCTTCTTGAAGTCATAGTGCTAGACAACATCCGTCGGTAATTTTTGCTAGGTGGAGGAGCAATAGGAGGGGTTGGAGATGGAGAAGCAGGCATATTATTCCCCTTAGGGAAAGGAACCGGAGGAGGAGGAACAGAAGGAACACTCTTTGGGAGATTGTTATTATCCTTGAGAGGTGAAACCAAGGAAGGAGGAGGTGGTGATGGTGGTACTGCATATAACTCTGTAGGCTTAGAAGTCTGTGATGAAGGCAAAGGAGGTGGTGGAGGTGGACATAGTTTTTCGGTTAGAGAAAAATCCTCCTTCACATGCTTCTCAGGAAGCGGTGGAGGTGGAGGTGGAGGTGGACAAGGTTTTTCAATTAGAGAAAAGCCCTCCTTCACAGGTTGCTCAGGAAGCGGAGGAGGTGGAGGTGGAGGTGGAGGTGGAGGTGGAGGCGGTAGCATTCCACCTTTGGGAACTAGTCTTTCATTCAAAGGTGGGGTAGGTGGAGATGGAGGTTGAGGTGGTCCACTTATTGAGGAACAATTCTTGGTGAACCCAGGGGTTGTAGGTAACAGGCATGGGGAAGAACTAGGTGTTGGTGGAGGCAGTGATGGCGGTGGCGGTGGCGGTGGTGGTGATGACCCACCACTGAAAGTTAAATTTTGCTTCAAAGGTGGTGTAGGAGGAGCTGGAGTTTGAGGAGTTCCACACACATTAGCAGAATTCTCCTCCAACACGGGGACTAAATGTGGTAGAGGTGGTGGCGATGGTGACGTCCCATTCTTACTGACCAACTTTTCTTCTAAATGCTTGATATTGGGGGGTATGGGGCCTGATGGAGAAGGACTTCCAGAAGGGAAAGTAGGCAGAGAAGGTTCCATTTTGGCAATTATGTCATTTTCACATGGACTTAAAGGCATCCCAAGAGGAAGCAATGATGTGTCAGGTTTAGATACTGTAGTTGCATCATCTTTCAAATATATAGAATTAGTACTTTGGTCTCCGGGAGGAGTAGGCTGCGATGGAGAAGGTACATCCAATTTATCCTTCAGTGGTGTGAATAGTGCTGGTGGCGTTAGAGCAGGAGATAGAGGCTTTCCAGTGACAATACCTTGATCCTTTGTCCGTAAAGGTGGAGGAGTAGGTGACATGAGAACATTTGTCATGAGTGGTCGGTCCTTGATTTCAGATAGAGAAGAAACTTCTTTCAGCTTACTACATTCTTTTCCATGAAGTGAAGGATGTTCCACTGTTTTGCTCTCATGAGGTGACACTGGTGCTGATGTAACAGAAGCACTAGATTCTACACTAAAACCAGTAGAAGTAAGCATTGGAAAAGAGATTGATGGCTGCAACTTTAATATTTTCATCTCAGTTTTTCGTTGAAATAATATATAACTGCACTCAAACTTGGCCTCAACTGGAAAGTAAACACTCCAAAATTTGACAATGCACATCTAGACACCTCAACTCGTCACCACCTTGTCAGTTGAATACTCCAACTTACAAAATGATCATCTTGATACCTCCAAAATTTATATGCAACATCAGCATCGAGTGTCCACGAGACACAGTGAGGACGAGTTGTGAAGTTTTTAGTCATTAGTTGAGGTATCTAAACGTACACTCTCAAAGATGCAACTGTTACTAGCTAATGATGCTAAGTTGAGTGTTTCTTTATGTATTATGCCTTTTTTTCCCCCAACAATCTGAAATTGAGCACTAGATTTTACATTTAGTGCCAATAGGGGTAGGTTATGAAAGAGAGATTAATGGTTGCAAGTATGACATTTTCATCTTACCTTTGGTTTCAACAAGCTGAAACACAGCTTCTTGTTTGTTGCTACGGTATGCTTCAGAGGATGACCCAACTTGCGGCTCCAAAGTAGACTGTGCCAAGCCCTTAGCATTATTCTCTAATGCTGCAGGTTCTTGCCTCTCTCGAGGGTTCTCCAAAGTAGCTTGATCAATGAGCTTGGTAGTGGCTATTGTCTCAGGTGGAGATCCCAATTTTTCCGGGATCATATTTGATTCAGTTATTTGTTCGAGAATTTTGCTAGCAGCATCGCCCTTTTGATTTAGCCAATCGGCGCTGTTAATGATTTCCTGAACTTTAGCAAATGCTTCCACTGGAAGGCCGTCCTTCTTATCAAAACAAGACAAATCAACAGGGACTACAGAAGCAGCAACATCCATGTCTGAAAAAAGAACCTTCAAACCCGTGCATAATTGTTAACTGTTCTGCTTCTTGATAGAGCGAACATAAAGATAACAGAAAGTGAATCTAAGGAGAATAGTGATACCTCAGTTCTGAAGTCTTTTGGAAATTGATCCTTAGCATCCCACAATGTATCAACTTCATCACGGTCAAGTATCAGAATGTTTGACTGAATAAAAGATGTGTTAAACATGGTTCGAAACATCATTTTTTCCCGGTCATCGTGCAACCTAATACATTCCAAGACAACATCACCTCGTATATGACAATTGATATCAATCTTGACTAATTCACATTCTTCCTGCAACATGATAAATGCCTTGTCAATAGTTAGTGGGACTCTAAATTAGAGGTCATACACCATAGAAGATGGAAAGAGTAGGATAGAAAGTCCATATGGATTCTGTGATTGCTCAAGAACGCTGCATATAACAGGACCAAATACGACCAATTTTTACTTGAAACCCTGATATAGAAGGAATTGTTTGTAAAACTGAGGTGTCAGATCAGCAAATCAGATACTCGAATGGTCCAATGAACTCTAAATTATCTTTGTTCCATTAAATCAACAATCTTTACATATTACTGTGTAAGCTACAGCCACACATTGCTCAAGGACAAAGAATGTATAAATTACTAGTCAAAGAAAGATGTCAGAAGCTCCAGTAAATCAAATCATTAGATAGTCGATCATCGATCCACTTAAATCTTATATAACACCCCTCTGTCATCCTATCAAGAATAACACCTTTCACATCCTCACTTAATATGCATTTTATCTAAAGAGTTTGACAAGTTCATCATCAGATCAATCATGATTTTTCAAAGTGAAGTTTAGGAGGAACAGCTATATTTTTTAGTAAGTCTGAAGTTAATGGACAATTTGACCCTGTTTATGTGTCAATCCTGAACAAAGCATGTCCTTGTCCAGAGAACTTAACAAAGATTCCCTTTTTCTCAAGGATAGCAGCATTCCTGAAATTGCAAAGGATAATTGAGTTTTCTGAAGGGGCAAAAATATCTAACCTGCTTGTAGTAATGGACAACATTACTTTCCTTTTGTGTTGAGAACAAGCTTTTCGGAGACCGATCAGAAACTATGAATGGATCCTGTCCATAAATACGAAATATGGGTCGACAACCACCCTTGCCATCAAAGTTAGGTATCATCCTTATAATAATGCAATCCAGTGTGAGTGCTCTATCCAAGGGAGGCCATTGTGTGTTCAAGTTCCTTCTTGCTACATACTGTAAATATCTTAGTTGAGAAGGAATTGGATTTAGAGGTTGCATTAGGTGCAAAAGCTCGTGAGGAGCCTGCTTATAAATCATGTCTAAGGTCTTCTGTTCTCCGTTGGAGTGTCGTCTATATATCAATAACGCAGCCGAGATAAATGCCAAAACTGGCCAACCACCCCATTGACAGTGTAGTAGGAGCACATTTTGCTGCCCAAGGGAGAGCCAACTTTCACTGGATCTAAGAAAATGGTTTATCATCTCCATAGAGAGCAAAGGGCATCCTTCATAATGTCGAGGGTAATCCATTATGGTCACATCATGCTCGGAAAGATCGTTTGCAATCAGGCTTTCTGACTCACCCTCCCGAAAATTGAAAGCCAAAATTGACACGTCAGGGTAGTGATCCCGAAGTTGGCTAATTACTCTTGCTACATAGCCTTTGTAATTTTTCTCTTCCCAAACATCAGTAGAGAAACAGCTATCAAATACTGCAAATAACAACAGATGCACCTATTAGCTAAACTGTTATATGCAGCAGGCAAGTATTTCATAGTAATCTACTTCATTTCATATATGAATGAGTTCCGTCATAGCAGCTCTATCTCATACCCTACATTTCTTGTATGTTTTAAAGACGGAGAACGATATAATCTATCAAAACATTATATTTGTTAAAACAATTTAGCACGATAGCAATACAACACAATACAACTCAATACGACACAGAATGAAATAATACATAACAATCCTCCAAACAAAGTCCCAAAACGCACAAAAGAATGATCAAATTCCGTTTCTACACTGGAGTTAGACATTAAAGTTAAAAATCCGAACAAATAAAGCAAAATTAGCACTTGTTTGTCTTCAAACAAACAAATCGAAATACGATCAAACAAATCAAATTTAGTGATTAGAGAAGTACTCATCCAGCTCAATCTCAACAAAGTAAAGAGTTAATTGAGCAATAAGTCAACTGAGAGAGAGAGAAAATTCTCTAACAGATAATCACATCTACAATTCCCATTTTCCACAGCAAAAATTCGACATTCAAATTAAAATCTGAACAAATAAAAATCGCCATACAACAAATCGAAATACGAACAAAAAAATCAAATTCAGCAATAGGAGAAGTATTGATCATCCAGCTTGATCTCAACAAGCAAATAGTTAATGATCACCTCTACAGTTCCAATTTTCCACAGTAAAATTAGAATATTCAAGTTGAAATCCGAACAAATAAAGCAAAATTAACAATTTATAACTCCGAATTAATCAAATTTAGTAGTTATTATCTAGCTCGATCGCAACAACCAAACATAATTTAAAAAAAAAAAAAAGAACGAAAAAGGGGAAAACGAACCGTAAGCTCTGTCACCGCCGATCTCAAGCAGTCCATCCGGTGGTTTCCGATAGAACAATTTCCGAAACAACGCCATTTTTAATGGTTACTGAAGAAAACAGAGCTTCGTATAATTCCTTTTCAATTAACACAACTTTATGCTTTATTGAATCAATTTCGATAATTTATATAAGTTTCTCCGTATATGTGAAGCGGAAAATCGATTCGTATTGATCGATTTTTAAGTATTTTTCTTTCTTCATACACAAGAAAAGGAAAAGGAGAATCTTACAGTACAAGTTGAAGGATCAACTACTATTAACAACTTTTAACTGTTTTACAAGAAAATGCACAATTTTTACCGGGAAAATTGTCTAATTTTTTTTTTAGAAAATCTAAAAATTAACATAAATAGCCGTGTGGGAAAATAATATATAATATTTACCTCTCTATTTTATTATTTTAGTATTATTTCTATTGAGTCATTAATTAAGTCTTTATTGTTTCAATTATTTTTCTAATATGATATAACATCTAAAAACATATTATTGATAAGTTATTATTTTTATTCGAATTAATAATTTTCTATTTTGTTTTAAAGGAAATCGTCACTTTAAATATGTAATTTCAAAAATTATATTATATGAGATTATTAATTAAGTCTTTAATAGTTGAATTATTTTCTAAGTAATATAACATCTAAAAATATATTATTGATAAGTATACTACTTTCATCTCAAATTAACAATTTTTCTAAAAAAAATTTAAAAAATCTATCACTTCAAATACTTAATTTAAAATTATAATTATTTTTCACTATGAAAAATCACAAATATATGACAATTCAAACAATCTACTTTTATATTATTTGTGATAAAATTATTGAACTATACTTTTTAATGAGCATGAAAAAACTTTTTGCAATAGTTCAAAATGGAATTAGGGAAGTAAACTAGTTAGTGCACACGAAATAACTTAATACAAGATGAAATTGTGGATTTAATTAAGTTTTAGCTACACATAAAAAATATATACAAAATTAATCATTTAGAACTCCAAAATACATAAATAGAACATTATGGAAGCACTGTAATAATTTTGAAAGTCGTATATTTATGTGATTTTTTAAAATTCTTTAAAATAATAGGTATGCACACATTTTTAAATATCTACACATAGTATATTTTTAAAAAAGATAGTTTCAATATCATTGTCAAAAAATTGAAATGTGGTTGAGGCCAATCGAGCTTGAACACACAACGAAAAACATTTTTCGAAATTCTATCAAAGATTTTTAGTACTGCATTTTTTGCGTACATCTCTACATGATGCTAAAACTATAGTATATATCATTTATATTAGTCATTTGGCAAACAAAGAGTTTTGGTGTCTATTTAGTTTCTCCATGATTCAATGTAAGGAATGTAAAAGGTTGTCACTAAAATTTGAGATTCAGACTATTAAATTTCACGATCAAGCCTTTTGTTTGTTCGAGTTACTGATTTGAATAGATTGGGATTTGTTTTCAGTAGCGTTTAGCCATACGCCTGTGTCTAAAACAGTTACCCGTCATGAAATGTCAATATGTTACAACGAGGTTTAGTACTCATCGCGAGAAGCAAAAAGCTTAACATATGCAGAGAGTAAAATGGAAATGCTACATAAATAATTAACCTTTGATGCACCAGAGATCTAAAAGAGCTGTTTGGATGTATATGTTTTTTAAGAAAGTTGTAATTTACTTTATTCGAAGGGATCTTGAGAAGATTAACGATAAAAACTTACCCACACACGGTGTTTACATCAAGATTTACCAACATTAACATATAGAACTTCACTTTGACCATTCAAAAAAAGGGTACCAACAGCTCTAACAATATATTGTAAATAGGTAAATAAATAACAAAATCAAAAACCAAACTATGATATAGATTCATGTCATGCGAGGGGTTTCCCATACATCAAGAACATCTTCATTTCGATGAAGAGAAAAAAGGCGGTCACCACCAATTGAAAAATCCCAAATTGGACCAACGTGACTCTGTTGAAACTGCGATGTTGGAACCCAATCAGAACCAGAATAAACGGTAATGGTATCGTTCAATGATGAAAACAATTGCCCCTCGTGAAATGCCAGTTTGGGATAACAAGAGTAATTTCTAGTCCCCCAGTTACAAAAAGGCTGGACACCCTTGACAGAATTTCTCCAATTTATTGTTCCATTACCCCTCAAATCCATGAAACCGAGACATTCGTTCCAATCTGTCATACAAATTGAACAACTCTCCTCTATCGCAATCACATCTCTAAAAAGTTCCTCACGAGCAATGTCATAACAGCTGCTCGCGTAGACACCAGGCCTAGACCATACCATCTTTGTTGGGAATTAAACACACAACACACACAAATAATCTAGAGAAAAGAGAAACGGAACACAAACGGGACACACAAGAATTTAACGTGGTTCGGTATCCCTACTCCACGACTGTAACAGGAGGATTTTATTTCACTTGTGCTCCTTAAGAATTACAAATACAAGGATCATATTTATAGGAAAACCAAATAGTTAACCTAGGGTTTCAGTAATGGGTCGGGCCGGCTCACAAGCCTCCACAAAGCCCAACAATCTCCCACTTGGAGGCTTGAAGAATTTCAACTGCCATCCACTTAGAACACTTGTATGTCTAGTAATCTTTTTCAACTCTCTCCTGCTACAGCGGCCTTCTCATCAGTCAACTGAAAGGCCCGTTGAAGCTCCCCGAAGCTTCAACACATCAGTCACGGCTGAAACTGCCCTTGACTCGTCCTCGGTCCCTACCGGCTCCCACTTGAGACACGAACTGCCGGATCCTAGAACTCCCTGAGAACAAACACTCTCCATACTCAGCAAGAAATTTTCTGGAGACGTATCAACAGCTGGAATACTGGTTCTCTTGACCCACTGTCTTCTAGGAGCCTTGGCTGAAGCACGGCCGGTGCTCCCACTGCCACAAACGCCTCTGACTGGTCTTCCTGAACCTTTCCTTGCTCGTTCATCCTGAATCTGACCTGTGGCTCTGGGTTTCTTTCTTGCAAAGACAACCTTCTTCTGCCCACGAGATTCTGTGAACCGGACTTTGTTTTTCTTCTGAACTGGGACGGTCACTCCCTCAGACGGTAATCCGACAATATACAACGATCCTCTTTTTGTTCCACGAGCCATGACAAGATTGCCCCTCACGACCTTCCACTGCCCATTTCCGAACTTCACATGATGTCCCTGTTCATCCAACTGCCTAACAGAAATCAAACTTTTCGTCAAGCTTGGAACAACTCTGACATCCTTCAAGGTCCAGAAACCGACTGGCGTCTTCAGCACCATGTCACCCATGCCCGTAACATCAAGAGCTCTATCGTCTGCAAGCCTTACCTTTCCAAAGTCTCCAATAACCAGATTCTGCAATGCTTCACTGCTGTGGGTAGCGTGAAAAGAAGCACCAGAATCCATGACCCAGGAATCCACATTGCTCTCCGCGCAACAGATAAACAAATCCTCGTTGGCGCTGTCTTCTGCAATGTTGACTTGTTTGTCTTTCTGGCATTGATTCCTGAAATGCCCCACCTCCTTGCAGTTCCAACATGTTACACCTGAGCCATCCCGAGCCTTCGACTGACTCCTTCTTCGGTTCCTGCTCCCACTACCTCTGTTATTTCCTCTGTCTCTGACGACGTTTAGCATATCACCTGATGATTCTCCAGAACTCCTTCTTCTGACATCCTCGCCAAGAACGAGATCACGAATCTTTTCAAAGGTGAATCCATTAGGTCCCACTGAACTGGCAACTGCTGTAACCGTTCCGGACCAACTGTCAGGCAATGATGATAACAGTAGTAAAGCTTGAACTTCATCATCGAACTTAATGCTAACTGACAAAAGTCTGGCTAAGATCGAATTCAATGAGTTGATGTGCTCGGTAACTGAACTGCCTTCCTTCATCTTTGTGTTCACCAACTCTCTAATCAGAAAAATTTTGTTTGCTGCAGATGGCTTCTCGTACATGTTAGACAAGGCTTCCAAGATGCCTTTCGCTGTCTTCTCCTTAAGAATGTTGAACGCAACATTCTTGGTCAACGAGAGTCGGATAACTGACATAGCTTTCCGATCCAAAACTGCCCACTCTGCATCAGACAATTTTCCTTGCTTGTCACCCAACACTACGTCCAAATCTTTCTGAACCAGCAAATCTTCAATCTGCATCTTCCACCAACTGAAATCTGTACCATCGAACTTCTCAATTCGGAACTTCCCATCTTCTGTCATCTCAAAGGACTAAATGAGATACTCGGTACAACTAATTTCAGATCTTGGTAATTTCGTCAGAAATATTGCACCACAAAAAATCGCACACACCTTCGGCAATTCCCTTAACGGCGTCTTGCACGGCTGTAGCTTGCGAACGGCGGCGGCACACTCCTTCCTGCACACAGTTCTTCACACAAGAACCCTAGGTGACAATTTCTCACAATTTGTGTTACAGTGTTGTTGAAACCTCGCTCTGATACCAATTGTTGGGAATTAAACACACAACACACACAAATAATCTAGAGAAAAGAGAAACGGAACACAAACGGGACACACAAGAATTTAACGTGGTTCGGTATCCCTACTCCACGACTGTAACAGGAGGATTTTATTTCACTTGTGCTCCTTAAGAATTACAAATACAAGGATCATATTTATAGGAAAACCAAATAGTTAACCTAGGGTTTCAGTAATGGGTCGGGCCGGCTCACAAGCCTCCACAAAGCCCAACAATCTTGTCATTCCTAACATCATACAAGATGATATTACTCCTTGGATGGAAACTAGCAACCATCAAACATTTGGTATCATGTAACCATTGCAGCTTGCTAGCATTTTGTTGATACTTGTATGGTGGCCTATCGAGGAAATCTATTTGCTTACCTGTAACTTGGTCCCAAACACCGATCCCATGTTTATCGCTAGTACTCTTAGTACAACTGGAAAACAGCTTGTTATCCGAGCTAACACCGAGTGCACCTGCTGTATAACCTTCTAATACATCTGTAACTTGAAATTTATATTTCAATTCCCCTGTTGAAGCATTGAATAACCCCATGCCTCCACTATCTAGATTTTCTTCAGAGCTAACCACAATATTTTCAGAATCAATCCAACAAAGATTGTTTACCTTATGGTAATCAAGATTGATTGTAGGACGTTCTTCTAGCATCCAGTCGTACACGTGAACCACACTACCATGAGCCACACAGCACCAGCCATTTGAGCTGGCTTCGATGGCCCGAGATATCCCCCCATCCCTTACTGACCAGCCTGTTATGGACCGTGCCAACCGAGGCCTATTGCCATCAAATTATCACACTCAGCTGACCTGACATGATCCAGAATGCCATAATATTCAGCCTCTTTGTATACGAGCTTTTTATTTATATTTGGAGGAATATATAGCTCTCCTGTTCTGAGAAGGTTAAGAAGGACGGCAAAATAATCAGGGTCCCTATCGATGAAGTGTTCAGTGATTCCTGAATCAGAATGCAGGTTCCAATTCTCATCTAACATGGCTCGAAAGAGTGAATTTTGGCCAGAAAATTCTAAGGTTGTGGCTGTAGTTTCGAATATTCTGCCACCAACATTGAGTTTCACCTTACCTTTCGGGGTTCCCATTATTCGAAACTACCCAAAAAGTACTAAAATGAAGTCGAACTTTTGCTGAAAATGTATGGTATATAAAGACCTTCAAAAGACATCAGTGTCAGTCTATATCAATTCCCAAAGAGAGCATGCAAAGAGTTTTCTAGTGTCTGTTTAGTTTTTCCATAATTTATTTTCCCCATATTTCAACTGTAAGGAATGTAAAGGGATGTCTCAAATCATTGGTATCAAAGTAAGAGCTAAAGGTTATACATTTACGGGGATGATATACCCGACTTTGGAGCAACCATTGAGGTAATACCCGTTGTGCACAAAAAATGGTGAATTTTCTACTTCGGAACACACTTTAGACTTACACAAACTAAAGATACATGAATGAAATATGCAGAAGTTTGATGTTGTAAACTGAATATCAGCTATGGAGTTGTTGATCAACCAACTCTAACATTCTAAATTTTTGTATAATTGGTGGAAGAGGGGTCTCCCATACATTTATAATATTTCCTGTACTTTGCAGAGAGAAAAGACGGTTACCACCAACTGAATAATCATGAATTGGACCAGAATCACAATGTCTAATCTGTGATGTTCGAAGCCAATCAGAACCAGAACGCATTGCGAAATTCTATTGTCAAATGATGAAAACAATT
The DNA here is from genome assembly GCA_032847665.1 of Solanum chilense. Taxonomy (NCBI): domain Eukaryota; kingdom Viridiplantae; phylum Streptophyta; class Magnoliopsida; order Solanales; family Solanaceae; genus Solanum; species Solanum chilense. The sequence continues at coordinate 3,974,608 of CM064974.1, read as the reverse complement.
GTCAATCCCATGGTGTTTATCACTGTTTTCACAACTCGAGAACAACTTATAATCTGAGGCAAAATCTAGTGTACTTGCTGTGGCAAATGGAGTTAAACCGCTCGATTTATCTGTAACTTGAAATTTACACCCTTGATTCCCTCATGCCTCCATTTGCTAGTCTTTTATTAGAGCTTATCACGATATGTTCGTCATCAACCCAACAAATGTCTCTTACCTTATTATAGGATGTTCTTCAAGCATCCAGTTGTACACGTGAACAACACTAACCTGAGCCAGACAGCACCATCCACTCTGGCTAGCTCGAATAGTGTATGCAAGAGTTCCGTTTGCTGCCCAGTTCGTTATGGGCTGTGCCAACCGGGCCCTATTTCCATCAAACAGACCCCATTTAGCTAACCTGACATGATCAAGAATGCCATAATATTCTGCCTCTCTGTATAGGAGATTTTTATCTATGTTCGGAGGAATATAAAACTCTCCTGTTCTGAGCAGGTTAAGAAGGACAGCGAAATAATTCAGGGTCGAAAGAGTGAATTTTCGCCAGCAATTGCTAAGGTTTTGGCCGTTGTTTCAAAGATTCTGCCACCAACATTGAATTGTAGGAAATATGGAAGGAAAAATAATGTCTTTAGAAAATGCTCGAGTTTATTATAGGCTACTTAAGGCCACTTGAGATGATTACAATCATCAACTACATCACTAAACTCAAAATAGAAAACAAAAAGTCTTGCACAAATAACTAAATACATGTATCACAATTTACTAGATACATGTACTACGAAATTCTAAAGAGACTTCTTGAAAAACTAAGAGACAATTTCGGAAGACTAAACATTGATGCATTAATTCCAACATGAATTTCACCTTGTCTTTTGGAATTCCCATTCTTCAAAAATATCGAAGTACCCCGAAATTCAAAACCAGGACTAGTGTAAGAGAAAAAAAAAAAAAAGCAATCCGATTGCACAAAACATGTCCAGGGGAGGTCCGCACCCAAGAGATGTAATGTAGACAACCTACTTAGAGAAGAATTTCTAAAACAACTTACCCAGTATAATCTCACAAGTGACTGAGGTTTGCGGAGGATAGACCTTACCCCTACCTTATAAAGATAGGGAGGTCGTTGTTTCCAACCCTCGATTCAAGTAAAGCGTTTCAAAGCAATTTGAAAAAGAGAATAATACTAACAACAATGAAATATAGAACCATGGAAAACAATACATATAGCACACATAAAAAGAACAATAACAACGAACTAGTGAGAATATTGAAACACACGAAACACAATGACAACAACATCGATAAATACGTAACACATATATTGGACCCTAAACTTGGCTTCAAATTTTAACTTTCACCTCCAACTTTCACAGTGCACAAACAGACACTTTAACTATCCTACCTTTAAATAAATAAATACGCGATTTTTGGAGCCAAAGAGAGTGAAATGCAAACGTCCCTACGTATATTAATGAGCCCACTCAATGACTGCCAACTAATTAAATATGCACGTCATTTTAGAAATAAAAAAAATTAAAATGAGATTTTGATTTGGAAATACAAAAATATATATAAAAGGAATTCATTAAGGGTAGAGTTGTCATTTCAACATTTTTTTCCGTTTTGGGCCTCAATTACACCTCACTTGCGCGAAATATGTGCACATCACGCGTTGTGCACTATGAAAGTTGGAGGTCAAAATTAAAATTTGAAGCCAAGTTTAGGGTCTACTATATGTATTATGCCATAACTAAGCAACTACGGGAATAATGTTAATACTACCGGTAAGAGAGTACATACCTATACCACTATGTTCAACTACCAACTAACGTTCTACTCTTATACACGACTTTCAAACTGAGTTATCTAAGGTCATGTCCTCGATATTCGAAAAAAATAAATCTAGTGCCAACAATAAAAGGGAGAGTTAAAAAAATATTTATTTTTACCTGACTTAGAAGAAATCAAATAACGAGTAGCAATCTGGACACAAATTCACTCGTGATTGTTGAAAAAAATTAGTCCATGCAGTGTTTTTATACGTAAAAAAAATAATTAATAATGTTACTCAATCAATATATGTAGAAGTACCATTCAAGAACATAGTACATGACGTTTGCAACTTAATTCTGTTCTATAATCAACAGATATAGTGTCTTGATCAACGAATTCTGACAAACTAGATTCATATAACTGGTGGACGAGGGGTCTCCCATAAATCAATGACATTTTCATCTTTATGAAGAGCGAAAAGTTGGTACCACCAATTCAAAAATCACAAATCGGACCACCAGGACTCTTTCGAAGCTGTGATGTTGGAAGCCAGTCAGAACCAGAATATACCGATATACTATTGTTCAATGATGAAAACAATTGCCCCTCGTGAAATACTAGTTTAGGAAAACACATATCTGACGAAGAATCTTTCTTATATCTCCAATCTACACTCGTATTAGTCCTTCTAAAATTTAAGAAACCCAAACACTCATTCAAGCCTAATACAAGTTTTCAATACTTCACAATCAGTTATCGTTTTGTTGCATAATCAAATAAAGTTGCATAGAAAATCAAAGTACTAATGAAGAAGAGATAAGTTAAATAGTCGTTCACCCAATTGCATATGCATATACTAGGGACGAGGGGTTTCCCATACATCAAACATATCTATGTTCCAGTAAAGGGCAAAAAGACGATCACCGCCAATTGACAAATCCCAAAACAAACCACCATGACTCGGTTGAAGCTGTGATGTTGGAACCCAATCAGGACCACAATAAACTGAAATTGTATGCTCTAATGATGCGAGCAATTGTCCCTCATGAAATGCCAGTTTCGGATAAGGATTATATATGTTGTCCCTCGTAGTACTCCTCCATTCTATACTACTTGAAGTACTCCTCAAATCCATGAAGCCCAAATTCTCATGTGAATCTACTATACAAATGGAATTTCTCTCCTCTATAGCTATCGCGTCTTTATACATTCTTTGATCCGTAGCATCAGACCACGACAAAGCCACCGTATTTTGCCTAAAATCAAACAAGTTGATGGAACATTTTGCCTCCGAATGACAAGTAGCGGCCATCAAACAATTGGTACCTTGTAACCACTGAAGCTTGGTAGCCTTGCTATATGGCAAGTATTGCAAGAAATCTGTCTGCTTACCTGTGATTTGGTCCCAAACAGCGATCCCGTTCTTTTTGTTGGTGATCTCAGTACAACTGGAGAACAACTTGTAATCCGAGCCAACACCGAGTGCACCTGCAGTGTAATCCTTCAATTGATCTTCATCTTTAACTTGAAAATTATACTTCAATTCCCCTGTAGATGCAGTGAACAACCCAATGCCTTCACTAGCTAGGTACTTGTCAGAACTACTAACCGCAATGTTATCTGAATTAACCCAATAAACATCGTTGACCCTACGATAATCACGAGTGGTTATTGTAGTTTTCTCTTCTAGCATCCAATTGTACACGCTGACAATATTATCACGTACCACACAGCACCAGCTATTCGGGCTAGCCCGAATTTTTTCAGCCTTCCCTTTTGTTGGGCCCTTTATAGACTCAGCCACCCGGAGCCTATTGCCGTCAAAGGGGCCCCATTTAGCTAACCTTAAATGATCCTCAATGCCATAATACAGAGCCTCTCTGTATAGGTGCTTTTTATCGATCTTTGGAGGAATATATAACTTCCCTGTTCTGAGTAAGTCCAAAAGGACACCAAAATACTCAGGATTTCTATCAATGAAAAGTTCAGTGATCGACCCATCGGAATGCAGGTTCCAATCGTCATTAAACATGGCTCCAAAGAATGAATTCCTCCCACCACTCGCTAAGGTGGTGGCCGTGGTTTCAAACTTTTTTCCCCCAACATTGAGTTTCACTCTGTCTTTTTGGCTTTCCATTCTTCAAAAGTGTTGTCGTGCCCTGAAATTCAAACTATGACTTATGTAAGAGATGCAACAACTTACACAGTCTAATCGCACAAGAGGGGTCTGGAGAGTGTTAAGATATACACAGACCTTACCAAAGTAAGATAAACAAGAAAATAACCGCAGCAAAATAGCAAGATAAACAAAGCAAATGAAATGATAGGTAGTAATAAAATTATAGGATAAGATACTATTTGAAAAATAGGTAAGTCTATGTCTATATAAGGAGACGATGAGACCAACTCCACGTAAAAGTACTCCAACATCAAGCTACCTACTAGCCTTCTACCTTAATCCTCAACTCTTTCTTGTAAAAGTACTTCAACAATAGACTATCTACTGTCCTTCTACCTTAATCCTCAACTCTTTCTTGTAAAAGTACATCAACAATAGACTATCTACTGTCCTTCTACCTTAATCCTCAACTCTTTCTTGTAAAAGTACTTCAACAATAGACTATCTACAGTCCTTCTACCTTAATCCTCAACTCTTTCTTGTAAAAGTACATCAATAATAGACTATCTACTGTCCTTCTACCTTAATCCTTTTGACTCTTTTTCGTAAAAGTACTGCAACACCAGACTACTTAATGCTCTTCTACCTCAATCCTTGACTCTTTCTCGTAAAAGTACTCCAACACCAGACTACCAACTATCGTTCTACCTTAATCCTTTTGACTTTTTCTTATGAAAGTACTCCGATTCCAGACTACCAGGGCCGACTCAACAACATTGAGGGCCTAAAGCGAAACCTAAGATAGGACCCCTAATATTTTATTACTTTATTTAAAATCTAATTTTCTTGCTATTTTAGATGTGAAGTCATTAGGTAATGTTTTATAATCAATTTGTTTTAATAATTCATTTTCAAATGATAATATAACATATTCATTCGATCTCTCTTGTGACATTGCTAATCTTAAAGAAGATTTAATCAATTTCAATTTCGAAAAAAACTTCTTTCGGCTAAGGCAACAGTCACGAGAACTGTTATTCTATTAGCAATATGTGGGAAAAAAAAGAATTATTCTATAAGCAATATGTGTACTTGGAAAAGAATCAAGTCTTTTTATTTGAATGAGTATTTTCATTAGATCATTATTTTTTAATTGTATTATTTCCCTTAACACTTTTAATTCAAAAAATAAATCTAAACCATAAATATCAGAATAACTATTACGTGTGAAAGAAAGTTCAAGGTTAAGAAAATATTTTCTAAATTCTCATCATCTAGTAATGTCAATATTTTACCACTAAATAAGAAATCAATTTTTTTCTGATATGCTTCAATTGGTTCAAATCTATTTTGAAGTGAAAATATAGTTTGATCTACTCTACATATATAAAACAATCATTTCTAAAAGTTTCCTCAAGGGACTTTGTGATTTTCATATCCATATTTTCATCAAATTGTTTCTTATGAAATTCAGGTCTGTTATCTTCTCATATGCAATTTCCTCAGTAGAAATCATAACACTCATTGTACATATAATTTTATTAAAAAAAACATATAAAATTAATTACTTTTTAAAATGGGGGCCCAAGCAATGACTTTATTCGCCTAGGGGTTAAGACGGCCCTACAGACTACCTATTGTTCTTCTACCTTAATCCACTATTGCTAGTAAAATTACTCCGACACCAGACTACCTATTGCTCTTCCACTCTAATCTTTAACTCTTTCACGTAAAAGTACTCCAACATCATACTAGCCTTTACCCTTCTACCATTAGTATTGGCGCTTTATCGTAAAGGTACTCCAACACCAGACTACCTCCTGACTTCAGTGTTAAGATGTAAGCGTCAACTATCTATCAATGGACCAAGTTCCTTGACACAACAAGAACAATAGTAATAAGTACAAGCAATAAAGTTAACATCACAACAGTTTATGTGGAAACCCCTTGCTCAAGGGCGGTGAAAACCACGACTTTTACTCACATGATTTCAACCCAACTTCATTTAACTCTAAAAGGAGTGATTATTCAGATTTTAAACCCTTGCAACCTAGGAATTTAAATCTAGAAAAATTCCCCTCAATGTAGCAACTCTACTACAAAAAGAAAGAACTAAACAATAATTCTATTGCCTACTAAACCACCTAACTCTAGATGATTTAGACTTCAACTCTTACTATCCAACAACTATGTTGCCCACTAAACCAATAAACTCTAATTTATTTGGACTTTTGCACTGAAATGAGACACTCATTTAGTTCCTTTTTAGCACAAGAATAGATCTACAATGATAAGAACTGAAATATAAACCCTATGACAGCTAAGACGCTAACAGATCTATCAGGTCCCTGTTGATGAGGTTGTGTTTATTGAGAAGAACCTTATAAATGATAGGCACAACCTTAGAAGTCAAATAATCAAAACTAAAAATAACACTTAGCTTTTACCTTAAAATCCTTGTCTCTTTCGCGTAAAAATACTCCAACACTAGACTACCTATTGTCCAACTACCTTAATCCTAGACTCTTTCTCGTAAAAGTACTCCAATACTTGACTACCTACTGCCCTTCTACCTTAATCATTTTGACTCTTTCTAGTAAAAGCACTCCAACACCATACTACCTTTTGCCCTTCTACCTTAGTCATTGGCTCTTTATCGTAAAAGTACTACAATACTGGACTACTTGTTGTCCTTGTACCTTAATCCTTAACTGTTTCTCGTAAAAGTACTCTAACATCATATTATCTACTGCCCTTATCCATCAATCCTTCACTCTTTCTGGTAAAATTACTCTAACACCAGACTACCTACGACCCTTATAATCAATCCTTAACTCTTTCTCGTAAATGTACTCTAAGACCAGACTACCACTGTCATTATACGTCAAATCCTTACTCTTTCTCGTAAAATTACTCCAAAAACAGACTACTGGCTGGCCTTGTACCTTAATCCTTTTGACTCTTTCTCGTAAAGTACTCCAACACCAGACTACCCGTGTTATTAGAAATGATTTTATTTTAACTATTTCATTTAGGGTTAGTAAATTAGAAAATAATTTATTGTATCTTATTCCAATTAGGATTTGTAAACAGAAAAATAATTGGGTGAATTTCTTTTAATTATAACAAGTAGATAAGATTCTGGATTTCGTCATACCTATTTCTTGCTTCCTCTTTCTTCGCTATGCTGCTTCCCCGGTGACTGAATTTTCATAGAATAATATTGCGATAGCGTAGACCTAACTTTTTAAAAACAAAAATGGTGATGGCATTCCTGTCATTTAAGGCTTTTAGATCCAATACTATTCCTAATTGGGGCATAGAGGTACTAATAATTATTTACTGTTTATATGGTAAGTATACTTAAATTTCTATTGATGATTATTACTATTAATAACCTGACAAAATGATATTTAATTTACTATCACACGTTGAACTATATTGATACTATAACGAATGTTCTAACCATGGGTATAATTTACATTGAAAGTTTGGGAGAGGATGGTGGAGATAAGGGTGAGGAGGAATGAGTCCATTTTCGAGAACCATTTTGGATTAGTGTCAGGACGTTCAACTAATAAAGTCATTGACCTTGAAAAAACCTATGGTAAAGTTCCAATAGAAGTCCTTTGGCAATGTTTGGGGTCTAAAGGTGTAGTTGTGGCATATATTAGGGCGATAAAAGGCATGTATGATGAAACGAAGAGTTGGGTAAGAGCAACGGGAGGAGATTCAGAGCATTTTCCAATTAAGATGAGGTTGCACCGGGGATCTGCGACCTGTTTCTATTTGTCTAGGGATGGATAAACTGATGTGGCATATTTGAGATGCCTTGGTGTTTGTTATTTGCAAATGACATTGTTTTGGTCAATGAATATCGTGACGGGGTTAGCGATAGATTGGAGGCGTGGAGACAAAATCTTGAATCTTAAGGGTTCAAATTGAACAGAACCAAGATAAAGTATTTGGAGTGTAAATTTAGTGAAGAGGAAGTCGTGAAATGAGACTTGATACTCAAGTCACCCCCAAGATATATAGATTTAAGTATATGGGGTCTCTGATCCAAGCAAATATGGAGATTAAGGATGATGTCACATATTGTATTTGTGCGGAATGGATGAAGTGGTGGCTTCCATCCAACCTCTTATGTAACAAGAAGGTACCACCAAAACTTAAAAGGTGAGATTTATAGAATGGTGGTTAGACCGACTTTGTTGTATGGTGTAGAGTGTTGGCCAATCAATAGCTCCAAGTTTAGAAGATGTCGGTAGCAGAAATGAAAATGTTGAGATGGATGTGTAGGTATAATAGGAGGGATATTGATTGAGAATAAGGATATCCAGGATGAAGTGGAGTGACATCCGTGGTGGATGAGATGAGAAAGAGAGATTGAGATGGTTTGGACTCCACAGACCCGTGAAATGCAAGTTAGGGAAAACGCTCACAAGAAGAAGAACCCTTTTTGTTTCTCAAATTTACACTCGCATCAGTACTCCTAGAATCCAAGAAACCCAAACACTCGAACCAATCTAATACACAAATCGATCTACTCTCCTCTATTGCTATTGTATCACCAATATCATTAGAGCAAAGTTTGTTGCAATTCTTAGCGAACGACCTAATAATAGCATTTTCTCTAACGTCAAACAAGCAGATATCACTCTTTGGATGGGAATAAACAGCCATCACACAGTTGGTATTATGTAACCATTACATTTTTACGCGAGCAACCAGGTGGAATACATAAGAAATCTGTCTGCTTACCTGTGACTAGATCCCAAATGTCAATCCCATGGTCATCTCCAGTGCTATCACAACTCGACAACAACTTGTAATCTGATCCAAAACCTAGGTACTTGCTGTGACAAATGGAGCTAAAGTTCTCAATTTATCTGTAACTTGAAATTTATACCTCAACTACCCTGTTGATGCATTGAATAGCCCCATGCCTCCACTAGCTAGCTTTCATCAGAGCTAACCACGATACTTTCGGAACCAACCCAACAAACATCATTCACCTTATTGTGCACAATATGTGTTATAGGGTGTTCTTCAAGCATCCAGTCGTGCACACGAACAACACTACCTTGAGCCACACAGCACCATCCACATAGCTTGAATAGTCTGAGCAACCACTCCACACCTTGCTGACTAGCCTTTTATGGACTGTATCAGAGCATTCTATCGATCTTCGGAGGAATATAAAGCTCTCCTGTTCTGAGCAAGTCCAAAAGAACACCAAAACAATCTGGATATCCATCAATGAAATGGTCAGTGATTGCGGAATCACATTGTAGCCTTGAAGGTTCCAATTCTCATCAAACATGGCTCGAAAGAGTGAATTTTGGCCAGCAATTTCTTAGGTTGTGGCCATAGTTTCAAAGATTCTGTTTACTGAGTTAATGCATTAATAACAAATTGATTTAGTATTGAAAATAATACATCTACTAAAAGCAAAGCCAAATCGAAAATGTTTGTTAATTTTGCCATTGAAAAACATAGTACATGATGTTTGCAACTTAGTATTGTCCTAAAATCATCAGCTTTAGTTAATATCTTCATCAACCAACTCTAACAATCTGGATTCATATAATTGGTGGCCGAGGGGGTCTCCCATACATCAACGAAACTTTCTTTATTGAAAAATCACTAATTGTACCACCATGACTCTGACGAAGCTGTGATGTTTGTATCCTCCTAGAGCCACAATAAACTGAAATGTTATCGCCAAATGATGAGAACAATTGGCCCTCGTGAAATGCCAGTTTCGGATAACAAGGCTTATTATCCTGTATGTAGTAATCTAAAGACTTATCTATCCTCAAGTAGTGTAAACTTTGGGTGTCAACCCTTAAATCCAATAAACCTTGACGCGCATTATCATATATTACACGAATTAAACTACTCACCCCCATCACTACCGCATCTCTAACTTTTCCGTCACTAGTAGTTGGAGACTTGTTCTGGTTACTCCAATACTCCGACGAGGACCATACAACATTGTTTTTTCTAAAATCCAATAAGCGGATGTAACAATCTTCGCTCCTTGGATGAAAACTAGCAACCATCAAACAGTTGGTATCAGGTAACCGTTGCAACCTGCTAGCGTCACCATGTGACGAATATGGCAAGAAATTTATCTGCTGACCTATGACTTGGTTCCAAACACCGGTCATGTGCTTATTGTTAGTGTTGTCAATGCAACTGGAGAACAACTTGTAATCCGAGCTAAAACCGAGTGCACTTGCTCTCCAATTCTTCAATTGGTTTTCATCTGTGACTTGAAAATTATACTTTAATTCCCCTGTTGATGCACTGAACAACTCGATGCCTCCGCTACGTAGGTATTTGTAAGAACTAACAACAATGCTTTCAGAATCAACCCAACAAACATCTTTCACCGCACTATAATTAAGATCGATTGTTGAGCGTTCTTTAAACATCCAATCATACACTTTAACCATATTATTACCATATTCCAATGGTAATACAACACAACACAACACTTTCATATAATAAATACTGAGAATAATTCATCTACAAAAAGCAAAGCCAGATTGAAAATGTTTGTTAATCGATCTTCTTGTGCAATATTTGATAATAACAACTTTCAACTACGAAATTAGTCATAGGACGAATAAAGGAGGGAGGGGGGAGCTTCATCATCCATAAGTACTACAAGTTTTATCAAATCAAATTACATAGAAAATCAAAGTACTAATGAAGAAGAGATAAATTAAATTGTCGTTCACCCAATTGCATATGCATATACTATGGACGAGGGGTCTCCCATACATCAAAAATATCTTTGTACCGATGAAGAGCAAAAAGACGATCACCGCCAATTGAAAAATCCCTAATCCAATTACAATGACTCAGTTGAAGCTGTGATGTTGGAACAAAATCAGAACCACAAAAAACTGAAATTGTATCGCCATATAATGAGAACAATTGTCCCTTGTGAAATGCCAGTTTCGGATAAGGATTAAATGCGTTGTCCCTCGTAGAATTTCTCCATTCTATACTACTTGTAGTACTCCTCAAATCCATGAAACCCAAATTCTCATGTGAATCTACTATGCAAATGGAATTTCTCTCCTCTATCGCTATCGCGTCTGTATACATTCTTTGATACGCAGCATCAGACCACGACAAAGCCACCGTGTTTTCCCTAAAATCAAACAAGTTGACGGAACAATTTGACTCCAAATGACAAGTAGCGGCCATCAAACAATTGGTACCATCTAACCACTGAAACTTGGTAGCCTTACTATCTGGCCAGTATGGCAAGAAATCTGTCCGCTTACCTGTGACTATGTCCCAAACACCGATCCCGTTCTTTTTGTTTGTGCTCTCACTAAAACTGGAAAACAACTTATAATCCGAGCCAACACCGAGTGCACCTGAAGTGTAATCCTTCAATTGATCTTCATCTTTGACTTGAAAATTGTACTTTAATTCCCCTGTAGATGCACTGAACAACCCAATGCCTCCACTATCTAGGTACTTGTCGGAACTACTAACCGCAATGTTATCTGAATTAACCCAACAAATATCGTTGACCCTGCGATAATCACGAGTGGTTATTGTAGGTTGCTCTTCTAGCATCCAATTATACACGTTGACAATATTATCATGTAGCACACAACACCAGCTATTCGGGCTAGCCCAAATTTTTTCAGGCTTCGCTGTTGTTGGGCGCGATATAGACTCAGCCAACCGGATCCTATTGGCATCAAACGGGCCCCATTTAGCAAACCTTAAATGATCTTCAATGCCATAATACAAAGCCTCTCTGTATAGGTGCTTCTTATCGACCTTTGGAGGAACATAAAGCTCCCCTGTCCTAAGTAAGTCCAAAAGGACACCAAAATACTCAGGATTTCTATCGATGAAAAGTTCAGTGATCGACCCATCGGAATGCAGGCTCCAATCGTCATTAAACATGGATCCAAAGAATGAATTCCTCCCCGCAACCGCTAAGGTGGTGGCCGTAGTTTCAAACTTTTTTCCACCAACGTTGAGTTTCACTCTGTCTTTTTGGCTTTCCATTCTTCAAAAGTGTCGTTGTACCCTGAAATTCAAACTATTACTAATGTGAGAGATGCAACAGCTTACACATTATAATCGCACAACAAGGGTCTGGAGAGTCTTACATTTGTGGGGTACATAGGTTGTTTCTGATACACCCTGACTCAAATAAAAGTAACCAAAGCAGGATAAACAAGAAAGTAACGGCAGCAAAATAGCAAGAAAAAAAAGCAAATAAAACAATAGGTAGTAATAAAATTAAAGAATAAGATACTATTTGAAAAATAGTTAAGTCTATGTTTAAATAGGGAAAAGAGGAGAAGAGGAGACTAACTCCTTGCCTCTTTCACGTATAAGTTATCTTCTACCTTAATCCTTTTTGACTATTTCTCGTAAAATTACTTCAGTACCAGATGTTGGAATGTAATGCGTTCACTAGTGATCACATGACCAGGTCCTTTGACACAGTTAATGTGCAGAAAGTAAATAATTGGAAGTAAAATAGGCACACAAGATTTAATGTGGAAACCTACTTACTCAAGGGAGTAAAACCACGACCTTGTCATATAGGATTTTCAACTGCCTTCACTAATCTCCAAGCAAAAGTAAATACAGATTTCAACTACAACAATGAGATTAGTCTCACAATAAGTAATACGCCTATCACTTACTGAGCCAACACACTGCATTCATTTCCCACTATATTAACTATCACTAATCAATATAGACTTCAAACAGTAAGACACAAAGTTAACTCTAACAATGTTCTTACACCGACTCATACAAAGGTTTGAAACATTTCTTATAAGAGTCAAATGAATCCTACAAGTTTTAGCACATTACAAGCATTCAAACCAACAACACGCATAGAAAGCACTTCGTCAGTTTATCAGGTCCCTTGCTGTATTTTATATTTTGAACCTAGTTCTCTTTCTCTCCGAATGAATAAATCATCAAGTTGTTCGTATCTTGATTATATCAATCAAGAAGAATTGTTGACCATTGGACTAACAACCTCGTCTATTTCTATTGGTGAAGTACACTGACTGCTTCACCAACACATTGACAAGAACACTCTGTTGTGGACCGGGTCTCTACATTTGTGAGATTCATCAAAACAAACATATCACCAGACTACCTACTGCCCTTCTACCATAATCTTTTAGACTAATACTCGTAAAAATACTTCAGCATAAAACTACCTAGTTCCTTTCCACTCTAATCCTTGACTTTTTCTCATAAAAGTACTCAAACACCAGACTACCCTTTGCCCTTCTACCTTAGCCCTTGGCTATTTATTAATTGTAAAAATACTCCAACACTGGACTACCTATTTTGTTTTTACCTTAATCCTTAACTTTTTCTCATAAAAGTACTCCAATATCAGACTAGCTACAGTCCTTCTACCTTATTCCTCGACACTTTTTCATAAAAGTACTCCAACACCAGACAACCTACTTCTCTTCTACCTTAATCATTTAGACTCTTTCGCGTAAAAGTACTCCAACACCAGATTACCTACCGCCTTTCTACCTTTATCTTTTTTACAATTTCTTGTAATAGTACTCTAACACCAGACTACATGTGTTTTTATAAATGATTTACTTTATCTATTTCACTTAGGGTTGGTAAAATTAAGAAATAATTTATTATAACTATTCCAATTAGGATTCATAAAAAGAATAAACATTGGAGAGAATTTCTATTAATTCTAACAAGTAGGATTAAATTCTTGCTTCTGTCGTACCTGTTTCTTTCTTCCTCTTGCTTCGATATGTTGCTCCGCCTGCAGCTGAATTTTCACAGAACAATTTTGAGACAACGTAGACCTAACTTTTTGAAAACAAAAATGGTGATGGCAATCCTGTAGTTTATGGCTTTTAGGTTCAATACTATTTCAAGTTTGCTTATAAGTATTGGAGCTACTAATAATTATTTATTGTTTATAAGGTAAGTATACTTAAATTTCTATTGATTATTATTACTATTAATAACCCGATAAATTATAATTATTTTACCATCACATGTTAAACTACATTGATACTAAAAAGAACATTTTAACCATGGGTATAGATCCATCATACATGTCCTTTATCGACCTAATATAAGCCACAAGTACACCTTAAGACTCCAAACAACGCTAAAGGACTTCTCTCGGAACTTTGTCGTAGGCGTTTTCAAGGTCAATGACTTTAATAGTTGAACATCATGGAATTAATCCAAAATGGTTCTCGAAAATGGACACATCCCCCCTTAACCTTATCTCTATCGTCCTCTCCCAAACTTTCACTAAAATATACCGATGGTTAAATATTCTTTATAGTATCAATATAATTTAACATGTGTAGTAAATTAATTATAATTTTATTGGGTTATTAATAGTAATAATCATCAGTGGAAATTTAAGTATAGTTACCTTATAAACAATAAATAATTAGTAGTAGCTCCAATACATATAAGCCCACTAGGAATAGTATTGGACCTAAAAATCTAAAATTACAAGAATGTCATCACCAATTTAGTTTTTAAAAAGTTAGGTCTACATTGTCACGATATTATTCTATGAAAATTCAATCACCGGTGGAGCAACATATAGAAAAAAGAGAAAGCAAGAAATAGGTACGACGGAACCAAGAATCCTATCGAACTTGTTAGAATTAAAAGAAATTTTCTCTCAATTATTCTTCTTTTTATGAATCCTAATTGAAATAGTTAAAGCACATTATTTCATAATCTACAAACCCTAAGTGTAACAGTTAAAATAAATCATTTTTAAAAACACAAGTAGTTTGGTGTTGGAGTACTTTTACAACAAAGAAAAAAAGATTAAGGTAGAAGGGCAGTAGGTAGTCTGGTGTTGGAGTACTTTTATGAGAAAGAGTCAAAAGGATTAAGGTAGAAGGGCAGAATATAGTCTGGTGTTTGATTACTTTTACGAGAAAGAGTCAAGGATTAAGGTAGAAGGGCAATAGACAGTAGATAGTCCAGTGTTGGAGTACTTTTACAATAAAGAGTCAAGGACTAAGGTAGAAGGGCAACGGATAGTATGGTGTTGGAATTCTTTTATAAGAAAGATTCAAGGATTAAGGTAGAAGATTAGTAGGTAGTTTGATGTTGGAGTACTTTTACGATAAAAAGACAAGGATTTCGGTAGAAGGGCAAGGGATAATATGGTGTTGGAGTACTTTCACGAGAAAGATGTCAACGATTAAGGTAGAGATTAGTAGGTAATCAATCGTAGCTATTTCCACACACATATTTCTTGGTTTGAGAAAGACTCTACTAAGTGATAGCACGACGTATAGAGTGTGATAGTTGTTTGGTGTTGGAATGTCAATCTTGGAAGAAGTATTATAAGCTTTCAATGGAAGCCTCAGATAACTAAAGGGCGCAAGTAACTCTAACTATCCTTTTTATTTAATATTTATTTTGACATATTTCTTAGTGCATGTTTAAACTAGTAATCCAAAGTCCTTATTTTTTTTCTTTTTTAGACCCTTATTATCAAGTTTTTAAAAAAAATTATGGAGTCCTTATTTAATTTGTGAGGCATAAAAAAGACTAATGAAATGCACTAAGCTCTCGCTATGCACAAAGTTTGGAGAAGAGTGAGATAATAAGAATCACAATAATCTATTATACGCAATCCTATATAGCATTTCAATACAAGGTATATCATATCTTAAGTCAAGAACAAATCACATGAGTGAAGCCATACATAGTTAAAGTCAAGTTATAACTAATACAAATTCTCAGTAATTCGCAATCAATCATAATTTATAGCATAATCAAATCAAGTTAAATAGAAAATCGGAGTACTAATGAAGAAGAGATAACCTAAATAGTTGTTCACCCAATTGCATAAGCTATGGACGAGGGGTCTCCCATACATCAAAAATATCTTCGCTCCCATGAAGAGCAAAAAGGCGATCACCACCAATTGAAAAATCCCAAATTGGACGACCATGACTCTGTTGAAGCTGTGATGTTCGAACCCAATCAGAACCACAGTTAACTGAAAAATGAACTACTTCGGAAGTATTCCAACACCTGGCTACCTACTATCCTTCTCCAGTAATCCTCTATTCTTTCTTTTAAAAGTAATTCAACATCAGACTAACTATTACCCTTCTACCCTAACCCTTGACTCTTTCACGTAAAAGTATTCCAACACCTGGCTATCTACTACCCTTCTTCCCTAATTCTAGAATCTTTCACGCAAAACGTACTCCAACACCACGTTACCAACTACTCTTCTACCCTAACCCTTGACTCTTTCACGTAAAAGTATTCCAACACCTGGCTACCTACTACCCTTCTTCCCTAATTCTAGAAACTTTCACGTAAACATACTCCAACACCACGTTACCAACTACTCTTCTACCCTAATCCTTGACTCTTTCTCGTAAAAGTATTTCAACATCACGCTACCTACTACCCTTCTACCCTAATTTTGGAATCTTTCTCCTAAAAGTACTCCAACACCAGGCTACCTTCTACCCTAATCCTCGACCTCCAAAGGTCATTTCCTCTTTAAACTGAACATGTATCATGTCTTGTCTAGTCACATCCTCTTTTTTTTCAAGTGGATTTACCTCTATCTCTCCCAAAACCTGCTAAATATATACAATCCAAGTTTTGTACAACGTTTTTCTAAAACAAAAAATTATTCAAAGAAAAGAATTCAAAAAATATAGATACTATTTTTTTTAGCAGAACCTGCAATAATCTGGAGACGAATTCACTTGTGATTATTGAAAAAAAATTGGAACCATGAGGTGTTATTATATTTGTGATTTTCTGTGTTTTTAAACAATAATTAATTTTGACTATTTCAATTAGGGTTAGTTCAAAAAGAGAAATAATTTATTTTTATTCTTCATAGGTTATATTATAAAATAAAAAAAATTTCACTGCTGGTATATAGTAGTAAAAAACTTGCTACTAATTCTCCTCCTTTTCCAAACAAACGCAAAGATATATAATTCGCAAAATTGAATATTATCTCAACTCAAAAGTTGTTTACTCAGATGTTTCTTATCAAAAACGAGCGATTCATTTTAAGTTAAAACAAATCAGAAGCTATTTTTGTTCTATCCTTAATCGTTGTTATTTTTGCGCCCTTGTTTGGTGATTTGAGAAATACTCTAACATGATGTGTAGAGTGTTAGACTCTACTTTGAACCGAAGCTATAACCTCGGACTATAAGATCCGTTGAAGTCTAGTTGGTTAGGACACGTAGAGTCTGACACTCGTCTAATGCTAAAAGGTCCGAAGTAGAAATTAAAGTTATAGCTTTGGATGGAAACTTTAAAATTGGTAATAGTTAACTCTAACTATATATCACTTTTACTTAGTATTTCACTACTTATGTTGCACTATTTTCTGTTGCATAATAATGTCATATTTTCAAATACTTTTAACTTTAAATTAAATTTCTTATTTTATCCTTGGTGACAGGGGCGAACCCACATTGTGTCCGTCGGGTGCTCGAGCGTCCATTAACTTCGTTACGAAATATATATCTATGTATAAATCGATAGGTATTTGTATAAAATTAACATAGAGCACCCAATGAATAAATCATATAGTTGGCACAATGGTTCTAGGATGGGTACTTAAGACTCGTTTAATGTTGTTGTACCAAGGTTTGAATCTCATTGTTAACACATATTTTTTATAGTTTCACTTCAAAACACCCACAACCTTAAAATCCTAGGTCCGCCACTGCTTGGTGATATATACTTTTATAACTACAAATTATCTCAAAGGCATGTTTACACTACTATATCCAAAGTCTTTATTTCCTTTTTAGCCACCTTATTATCTAGTCAAATTAGGCTACATTTAAAAAAAAAAATTATTCCTTATTTAATTTATGGCGTGTAAAAAGAACTTTTTGATACACTAAATTTTTACTTTACTATACACAAAAATTATATAAAAATCGATTTATAAGAATTTATTGTACGAAATCTCATCGTAGGTTATTATTTCCACAAGGGCCTATAATTTGTGAAGTATATCTTATCTTTTAAGTCAAGAACAAATCACATGAGTAAAGCCCTATATGGTTAAAGTGTTTTAGTCAATAACTATCAAATATCACAAACCAAAATTCAAACAATTAATTCTACTCAATCTTCAAATCTTGAAAAAACTTGGATACAAGATCTATAACCTTGAAATTTTTTTATCACAATACCAAACTTAATCAACTAATTAAACATTATAAAAACCTCACAAAACAATCACTCTTATAACCTCAAAAAATATATATGAAGTATTTAAGTTTCATTTAAATTATAGACATGGCCACAAAAAACTCATTTTACTTTCTTATTTTATTTCTCATCATTCCTTTAAACTTCATTAATACCTTAGCCACTTATCATAATTCTGATTATAATAATACTGAAAAATGGTTACATATTTGGCCATTTGTTCCCCCACCACCACAACCACCTTCATCAATTGGTCATTTTCCTAAATTTCCATTCACAAGATCATCAATATTTCCATGGCCGCGATTTTTGCCTCCTTATTCCCCGACTAATAAAAAAACATCTGATGACATAAGCATGATCAACAGTCAAAACGTGCTGAAGAAAAAATCATGTGCTTCAATCGTTGAACGATGTATAATTTGCGATCGTAGTAGATGTTTTTTCTCCTATGATTGTTGTGAGATTGTTAGTGAATTTGGTCATGAGGGATGTAACAAAGTTTATGGCTATGCTATGATTAAAAATCATTGTGCAATTAGCCCATTAGCTGCTCCTCCTCCTTCAACTTAAGTGAAATTATATTAAGTTATAATTAAGTGTGTTGTATTTATTATGAAAGAATAAATTAATTAATGAAGTGATGGACTATATAATTATCAAATTATGTACTTTGTGTTATGTCTTCATAATATCTATGAATCAATAAAATAAAGTGAAGTTCTTGTTTTTTTATTGTCACGAGTTTTTTTATTTCTAGTTTACAAATGGTTATCCACAACATAATAAATAATTAATTCAAGATAATTGTTAGAAAATAAAGATAAATTTTATTGATTTGCATTCTTTATTCTTAATAAATGTGGAGAGAAAGTAGTATTATATTCAAATAAAAAACAAATAAGAATAATTTACCCAATTTCCCCTTTTTAATATTAATAATTTTTTTTTAAGAAAGAGTGTAAAAGAAAAACATGACAAGTAAAATGAATTGAAATGACTAAATGTTTATGTACGCTTTCTACAAAAGCAAAGATCGTGTAGTTAACATAATAATTTGATAAAAATCGGCTACAGACATATCGGAAACGCGCGCTGCTGCGCTGGCGCGTGCGCCGCCGGTGGAACTCCAAAAACCACCGGAACAAAGCCAAATGGGGCGCCATAAAGATGGCAACAAACCCCATTATGGCACGCACCATGATTCATCTCTCAACTCCTCGAATTCAATGGATACAAATGTGAAGAATGCTGCGTTTTCAGAGGAGTTTGATCGAGAACGAGAAGATATTTCCCAAGGGAATCGAGGAAAATCGATAGTGGAATTGGATAATACTACTCACGATCTACATAATACTCAAAAATCAATCGATTCCACTTTACCAATTGACAGCAATCGAGAAATGAATTTGGTGAGAATCGTGAGGGAATCGCCTGGACTGCGCACTGAAACTCGAGCAACTTCGAGCCAATCTTGTAACGTATTAAGCACTGGGGTTTACCCCCCTGTTGATAAGGAGCATCCCACTGAAATTTCAAGCAAAAGAGATGGGGGAATCGCCGGTGGTGAGATGCCCAGCGTACGAGAAGCTCAAAACACAGAAAACCATGGAAACTCGATAATGGGGACTAACCTTCAGTCTATTGACGTTCACTTAGCAGATTCTTCTAACAATACTGAAGGAAGAAACAACTTCAACAACAATTCGTTATCCCACTATGACTCTACACTCAAACTGCAACAGGGGATACAAGATAATGAAGAACATGAATCTGTCTCTAGTAGAAATGCAGAACAACACAATGTGTGGGAGGTTCAAGCAATTCGAACACCAACAATGGGAGAAGGAAGAAAGACACAACCTGGGGAAAATTTAATTGAGAAAGAGGATACTACCAGCAACAACATGAAGTTGAATACAGCGGCCTCATCGAATGCTGAACAATCCTCAAACTTTTCCTTTGGAATTACAGGTAACTCATCCTATCTAACTCCTCACATTATTGTTGATAATTCACAGGTCAGGCCAAATAAAGATGACAAGGGAGAAGATAAAGAACAAACACAGCCTCAAAGGCAGGAACAAGCAAGTCACAAAACACAACCTGCAGGCATGGAAATGCAGCAAAGAACAAATGATCAAAAGAATGCTGCAAATGGTAAAGAAAGCCAACAAATTCACAAACAAAGCTCAACTCAGGCTCAAAGACAGGAAAACAGTCAACAAGGAGAAAATAATTCAGCAAATCATAACAACAGGACAATCGTGAATTTCCAAAGCAATTTCCCAAAGATCTCCAACAACTTCACTAGGTATGACCCTAACTCTCAAATAGATAGAAATAAACAGATGAACAATGATGTGCAAGGAAATGCTAGACCTCCTAACATCCAACAACAAGGGCAAAACATTAGTAACAATGTTAAACAGGGTAAAATTTCAGAACCTGCTCCATACACTGTTGTTCAATCATTTGCAGCCCGCTTGAGGTATAATCAGTCTAAGAATGAGATCCCAATTGTGTTGAATGACCCCATACATACTACTAGACAAGGGTATCCTGCTGTGCTCTTAGATGAAAATGACTATTATGTGAAATTGGCTGAATGTTGTAAGTATACACTTGTGGGCAAATTCACCAATACAATGCCTAAAATGGAGTTAGTTAGAAAGAGCTTTACCCTTCAAACTCAACTTACTGGAGGGGTGAAGATTACTCACTTTAACTCTAGGCATGTGTATATTGATCTGATAATGAATTCGATTATCAAACTGTGTGGACAAAATTGAGGATGACTATTGAAGGGCAGTTGATGAGAATTCAAGCTTGGACCCCTGATTTTACTCCCGAGGAAGAGACTCCTATTGTTCCTATTTGGGTTGCTGTGCCAGGCTTACCATGGCATTGTTATAATAAGTTCTATTGACTACTATCTTGGAATCTGTCGGGAAGGTCTTATATCTAGATTCTCCGACTTCTCAAAAGACTAGAGGTAGCACTACTAGAGTGAAAGTTCAAGTTGATCTCACTAAGAAAAGGCCTGAACATGTATGGTTGGGATTCAAAAATTCAGACCCCAACAAGGGGAGATGGTTGAAGGTTCAATACGAAGGTATCCCCGACTATTGTATGTATTGTAAACACCAAGGGCATATGGATTATGATTGCACTATAAAAAGAAGAGATGAAGAGGTGAACAAGAGGAAAGAAATGGATTCTGAAAAAATAGATAAATCAAGAGGAGATCAGCATCAAGGTGGAGATGTAATAGACGAAAATGTTAAACAAAATCAAAAAGGAAACCACCAAGAAGGAAAAAAACAAGAGACCAGAAATCAGGGTGAAAGAAATTATGTTCAAGAAGTTTCAGAAAAAGAGGAGCAGTGGCAGACACAAAGAAGAAAACAATCAAAAAACTTGGAGCAAGTTCAACCCAAAACAGCATGGAGAGCACGCTCACCACAACACCAGAAAGTCATTGATGACAGCCAGCAGGCAGCAGGTATACCTCCTTCCATTACTACTCATAATGTTTATAGTGACTTAGAAGTGCAGGAGCAGGCTGTTCAGGAGCTGCAGGTGGAAACATCAGGAAAGAAAGGTGCTGCAGACAGCAATATCCAACAAATCCAAGAGCTAGTTACTGCATCACCACCAACAACACAAACAACAAATGTCCAAAAGATGCACATGAACAATTCAGAAAGGAAAGGGGGTGCAGACAGTGATACACAACAAAATGAAGAAACAAATATTGTTTCACCATCAACAAATCAAAGAACAAAACTGCAGCAACATCAAACACAACTCACACAAGCCAATAATAACAAGAGAACAGGTTTTGACTTATCTCTCCCTACACCCCAGCAATCTCCTGTAAATGCTGCTGATAATATTGTGAATGTTGGGTTGGCTGTTGAAGTTGATGGAGGTATGGATGGAGGGTGTCAGGAGAAGCACACTAATCTGCAGGAAGGGGTATCCAAAGGGGGGAAAGGAACTCTGGTTTTTGATCACTCGGACCATAGGAGAGACCTTAGAGCCTCAGAAAATAAGTCTCCAAATTCCAGCAATCAGGGGCAGCAGAAAAATTCTAGTCAATGGCAAAATTATGAGGCTGATCAGAGTTTGAAAAGAGCTGAAAATCAAGAAGCTGGGGGTATAAATGCTGCTGGAAATCAACAATATACTGTTAATTCTGAGCATCAGCAGCAGGGAGATAAAACTCCTGTCGAAAAACAAAACAATAGATCACAAGGCAGACCTAGCAAAAAGAAAAGAGAAGCAATTAAAAGAAGAATTCAAAGAGAGGCAGGTCTGCAGTGTGATAATGAGCAGATTCAAAGAGAAAATAAATCTCCAAAACAGTGCCATGACAACTCAGATTATGAAGTTATAAATTCAGAAGATGGATTTGACGAAGATACTCAATCTCTCAATGAAAAGGAGGGAGAAGAGGAAGAGGATGAAACTAGTGTACAGTTGATCAACGCTTTTGGTTCTACTTTCCAAAGTGAGTTTGAGTCTGAAATCCATGAAGTCACTACTCAACAAGGTTTATCTCCAAGGGGTAGAAAGGAAGTCAGACAATATAACAACACCGTCACAACAAGCACATCTGCTAATACTAGCAGACCCAACACCAGGTCACAAAGTAAAGGTTTTTAATGATCAGTACAATATGTTGGAATGCTAGGAGCATCAACACCCAAGGCTCTTTGGAAAGACTCCAAAATCTCAAGAAAATGCATAATTTGTCTATGATTGCTATTCTTGAACCTTTTGCAGATAACTCTCAAATCAACAAATACAAGCTTCTTTTGTCTATGGATAATGCTCTTTGTAATAATAATGGCAAAATTTGGCTTTTTTGGACCAATGATATGGAATGTGATATTTTGGAAATTCATGATCAACATATCACTTGTTGGGCCAAACATGATGAACACAATGAGAAATTTATTTTTTCTCTTATTTATGCTAAGTGTAAGGAACACTTAAGAAGACCTCTTTGGGAAAGACTTTATCATATCTCCAATTTGGATAGCCCATGGTGTACGATTGGAGACTTTAATGTGATTACGTCAACTGATGAAAAACATGGTGGCATACCCTATAATATGAACAAAAGTCTGGAATTTATTGATATAATAGAGGCTTGTGGTATTATGGACATAGGCTACAGTGGTCAACATTACACTTGGTGTAATCAAAGATCTGGTGAAGCAAGAGTGTGGAAAAGATTGGATCGAGCCATGGTCAACGATAAATGGTTGGAATGTATGCCACAAACTACTATCTCTCATCTTCCTGCTGTTGGCTCGGACCATTGCCCTTTATTAATGGAAATGGAGGTGAGAATAGCCCAAAAAGTAAAATACTTTAAGTTTTTGCACTGTTGGACTGAAAATAAAAATTTTAAGGATATTGTGCAAAGCTCTTGGCAAGAGGAAGTAAGTGGTGATCCTATGTGGAAACTTCATCAGAAAATGAAGAAATTGGCTTCTACCTTGAGTACATGGTCTAAGAGTGAATATGGCAACATCTTTTCAATGGTTATAGATTTTGAAGAACAGGTTAAAAAGGCGGAGGAGAATGTCATACAAAATAACTCAGAGGAGAATAGAGCCAGACTTCATCTTATTAATGCTCAATACATCAAATACATGAAGTTGGAAACTTCCATACTCAAGCAAAAAACTCAGCTCCAATGGTTCAAAGAAGGTGATACCAATTCCAAATACTTTCATTCTATGATGAGGGGAAGGAGAAGGAAGTTGTTTATCCACAGAATTTGCACAGATGAGGATACTTGGATACAGGGAGATGAGAACATTGCCAAAGAAGCTTGTATGTACTTTCAAAATATTTTCACTGGGAAATCAGACAGAATCAGTGAAGAGGTTCTTAACTGTATCCCCCGGATGGTTACAGATGAGCAGAACCAACTTCTTCAACAAATGCCTAATATGGAGGAATTAAAAAAGGTTGTTTTCTCCATGAATCCTAACTCGGCTCCAGGTCCGGATGGGTTTGGAGGGAAATTTTACCAATCATGTTGGGATATTATTAAGGAAGATGTTCTAAAGGCTGTGCAACATTTCTTTTGTGGAAATATTTTGCCTAAATATTTTTCGCATGCTTGTCTTGTTCTTCTTCCTAAAATTGATCATCCCAATAAATTTTCAGAGTTCAGACCCATCAGCTTGAGTAATTTCTCCAACAAAATTATTTCCAAGATATTTTGTTTCAGATTAGCAGGTATTTTACCTCAGTTTATTTCTGAGAATCAGTCGGGATTTGTTAAGGGAAGAAGTATCTCGGAAAACATTATGTTGGCTCAAGAGATCACTCATCGTATCAAACAACCCAATGAGGGTGACAATGTGGTAATCAAACTCGATATGACCAAGGCATACGATAGAGTGTCATGGTCGTATACTTGTTTGGTTTTGCGAAAAATGGGTTTTGGTGAGAATTTTATTGACCTTGTGTGGAGAATAATGAGCAACAACTGGTACTCTGTTATTATTAATGGGTACAGGCATGGTTTTTTCAAGTCAACAAGGGGTCTCAAACAAGGTGATCCGTTATCGCCGTCCTTATTTATTTTAGGGGCAGAGGTGTTGTCTCGGATGCTTAATATGCTTCATCAACAACAACGTTACAAGAACTTTCAAATGGAAAGTAGAGGACCACAGATTAATCATCTCAGCTTTGCGGATGATATCATTATATTCTCTTCCACCACTAGAGATACTCTCCATATGATTATGAAAACTCTTGCCACATATGAGTCTGTCTCAGATCAACTCATAAATAAAGACAAGAGTCATTTCATGGTCCCATCAAACGCCCCCATAGAGGTCATCAATATAATTGGAGAAATCACAGGCTTCACTCAGAAAAACAGTCCCATTACCTACCTGGGGTGCCCCCTTTACATTGGTGGTCAAAGAATCATTTACTATTCAGATTTAGTCGCAAAGATCACCAAAAGGATTACGGGATGGCAATCAAGGACTCTTAGTTTTGGTGGGAAGGCTACTATGATCAAACATGTTCTACAATCCATTCCTATCCACACAATGTCAACTACCTCTCCTCCTAAAACAACTATCCGGTATATCAAGAAAGCCATGGCAGATTTCTTTTGGGGTTGGGACAAGGAAAAAAGAAAGTATCATTGGGCCTCTTGGGATACGATGTGCCTCCCTTTGGATGAGGGAGGTATTGGTATAAGACGTCTTGAAGATGTGTGTGTTTCATTACAACATAAACAGTGGTGGATTTTCAGAAGCAAACAAACATTATGGGGTCGATTCTTGAGAGCAAAATACTGTCAAAGGGCTCATCCGGTAGCAAAAAAACTACACACGGGGCAGTCTTTAGTTTGGAATTTTATGATGAAAAATAAAGCCGTTGCCGAATCCCAAATTCAATGGAGAATCAACTCTGGCAGCAGCTCATTTTGGTGGGATAATTGGTTAGGAGACGGCCCTCTTGCTCCTCAATGCAATCATATCACGAGCCTAAACAACACCACTATTTCTCATTTTCTAATTAATGGAAGATGGAACGAAACATTGCTTCGACAATGGGTTCCTCCATTACTGATTGCAAAAGTTTTGAATACTGACATTAAGTTTCAGGAACACATGCTGGACGAGGCAGTCTGGAAAACTTCTGAGAAAGGGCAGTTCTCCTGTTCTACTGCCTGGGAACACATTCGTCACAGGAAGGAGAAAAATAATTGTAGTAAGAATATCTGGCATAAGTTAATCCCGTTTAAAATTTCTTTTTTAGTGTGGAGGGCATTGCGTGGTAAGCTCCCCACTAACGAAAGAATTATTAAATTTGGGAGGGAGGCAGCCCAATGTTCCTGCTGTTACAACCCTGGGGAAGACACCATAGATCATATATTTGTAACTGGTCATTTTGCTAACAATATTTGGAGGTTCTTTTCTGCAGCTGCAGGGCTACAACATGAGCACTCCACAATTCACACACTGCTGCAGAAATGGAGGAACCTGGCGCAGGCAACTGAAGTGCAGAAGCTGGCAACCAGGCTGCTGCCAGTCATCATTCTCTGGAATCTCTGGAAAAATCGCTGTGCAGCAAAATACGGAGCAAAGCAATCCAACACATCTCGAGTAAAATTCCTCATTGTCAAAGACTTCAACCATCTCCTCAACACAGCCTATCCATACATCGAATGGCCTAACAATTGGAACTCTCTTATCGAAATGGTGGCAAGGTACAAACATGCTATTATGGTTAAAGAAGTAACGTGGGAGAAACCTCAACAACCATTCCTCAAGCTCAACACTGATGGGAGTGCCCTCAACAACCCCGGGAAAATTGGAGGAGGAGGAATAGTAAGAGATTATCAAGGTAATATGATATATGCATTTACTATTCCTTTGGGTATTGGTACCAACAACCAAGCGGAAATTCAAGCAGCTAGCCATGGTTTAGATTGGTGCATTCAGCATGGATATAGAAAAATACACTTGGAAGTGGATTCAGAATTGGTCATTCATTGGCTTTCGAATCAAACCAACTACCCATGGAACCTACAGCCATACATCCTGGAAATCCACAGAATAGTGCATCAGTTGGAAAGATTCAAGATTACTCATGTCTACAGGGAGGCAAACAACACGGCTGATCGGCTATCCAAATATAGTCACAACACAGACATTGTTCAACACTTTTACATCAAGGATCAATTACCTACTCTTGCGAGAGGAAGCTTCATTCTAGAAAAACTTGGCATGGCTAATTTCAGGAGAAAGAAATTGAAAAGAATCAAGAAACCTCCATGATCGTCTTTGTTATGGTATAGTTTTTATACCGTTTTTGGTTAGGAGCCTATTCACTTAGACTATGCTATTTGGTATAGTCTCATTGAATAGGATACACCTTATATTCTCGTCTTACTTTTGTAAGGGGAGAGTCTCCCTTATTTACGTTTCCTAGATACTTTGTATTGAGAGGAGTCCTCTCTTCTAGGTACATAGTATTTTGGTTTCTCTTTTATTGTAAGGGGATGAGTCGAACTTCCTTTTTGGGAAAGTTGACTTCTGAACCATCTTAGGATAGGAGGTAAGGTTTATGCCCCCCTCCTTGTATCTTTTACTTTTATTAATGTTAAGGCCTGGGGGTGTTGCTCAGCCCCTTACCCCCCCAAGGGTAATTAAAACAAAAAAAAAAAAAAAAAAAAAAAAAAAAAAAAAAAACATAATAATTTGATGAGTTGTCAATAAGATAAAAACGGATTTCGTTATTTAATTATAAAATTTATAGTGAATAGGTACTAAACCTAATATAACATTATCATAAAAGTATTCGAACAAATTTAGAGGACCACTTATATTTAGCTTTATTTTTTTTTTTTTCTTCAACAATTTTCATATTATTAATCATGTTCATTTACACCCACACCCAATAATGACAGCCAACTATAAACATGAAAATGAAGTTACAATATTATATCGGAGTTTAAAGGGTATAAAATATTAATAAAAATTTCAAAATGGTATATAAAATTTTATATCAATCAAAACGGTAAAATAGTTGGAACAACAACGATTTTACTCCACTAGAAAAAGCAAAATCGCTAATACTGCAGCAATTTTGTAAAATGTGATTCTTTTTAAAAAAATTCAAATCGCTACCTAGACAGCAATTTTCAATTTGTTTTAAAAATATTTTTTAAAAATAAAAATCGCAGCGATTTTTTGTATTTTTTAAATGGAGCAATTGATGGAATTATAAGCAAGGAAAATAATCATTATGTTCTAAGAAAATTGTAAACTTCTACATCTTTAATCATTTCACATTAACCAAAAAAAATAGTGAGGAGCTTTTATTGACCTTACCAAAAATAGTAAATTTGGGAAATCTAAAAACTTTGACAAAATTATAATATGTTATACTAGTGTTTTATTTACAAGAATTTAGCTTATTAACTCATATTATTGTATATCGACTTGATGTTCATGAATCTATAAAATTTAAGTTTTATATTCGTCTTAACTATGATCTAATGACTAATGAAAGTAAATTGAAAAGTATGAAGTCTAACAAAAAAGTATTAGGTAATTTTTTTTTATCCGTCCAAATCTTAAATAAACAGTATCATCTAATATTTATGATGATAAAAAGTAGTAAGTGAACCATAAAAATTAATTAACATATGCGTAAATTGACTCCGTTATCATATTTTTAAAAAATAAATATGGTTCAAAATTCAAATAAATAAACCATATAATTATTAAAATCTTTTGTATTTATAATTTTTATATTTTGCCATATGTGAGAATAGATATTCATTTAACTAAAAATGGACCATAGAATCAATGGACAATGGCCAAAGTCAATGTTACATTATTATCAATAATATGATATAACTAAAAGCAGCCTTCGATATTCGATACTAGATATTTGAATTTTTCACTTTAACTAACTTCATTATCACGTAAAATTCATTAAAAAGAGAAAAAGAAAGTAGCTGCTCAAAAAGAAATTCCTTTATAAAATTTAAAATTAATGATTCTTTTTAAGCAAATAAAAAAATACTGAAATTATACTAATTTCATTGTACGAAAATTGATTAAAAAATATTATATTTACATTATAAAAAAGGGTAGATATCTATCAACAAGGACATGGAACAAAGAATTAGGAATTATTCTTTGAAATTGGAATCATTATGATTTATGTGGATTATTTCTATCCCTTCTTTTTGGGAATCTCATTCCTTCTTCAATAGTCTTAAAATGTAAAAGTATTTTAATTAGTCAAGATTCTTATTAAAAAAAAATATATATATGTATATATATATATATAAAGATGGCCTCTTTTTTATTAGAATTATAATCTAAATTAGATATAAAAAGCAAGTTATCAATTTTTTATATTGTAATTAGATATATTCTTATTCTTTTCATTCCACTACCTATAAAATACTCTTTAACACTTAAATTCGAAATAAAATATCAATAACCTATAATGGGATAGATGATGCACAAATCTTAATATGAAATTTAAGTTATAATATTACTAACTAATATAGAGTGAATGAAAATTTTCAGTTTTTATATCAAAAGTAGTATCTAAATCTCAGTAGTGAAACAAAATAAAATCATTTAGTTAGTGAACAAGTTATATGTCATTCTAATAATATGATTATAATACGAAATTTAATAATGTCAGAGTTATTTAGTTGATATATCACTAGACATCACATTTTTTGGAGTACAATAAATAAATTTTTTTTTATACAAAATATTTTATACATCAAATTACTCCTTTTTTTTTGCCAAATAAAACTTAGATATTCATATAATTATAGGAAAAAAAAACTAATTAACTTTTATGGTCAAACAAATTCTTGAATACTATAGAATTTTTTTTATAACCCTTTTCATGAGCTTTCACTTTTTTTTACTTTCAAGATAACTGAAACTCACGATCGTTGAATTAGAAATAAGAATGTCTAGTACGAGCAACTCTCTCTTGTCGTTACAGAAATTTAGTCAAATTAGAAAAGAAAGTTTTGTTATATATAAAAACAAAAGAAAGCCACAGTATTTTTTTGGATTTCCCAATTTGTTTTTGATACATATATCAAAATCGACTTTAGTCATATTCATATCGAAAAGTCTTATATTGAAAGTAAAACGATTCTAATAAAAACATCAAGGAGACTCGAACTCGAGACAAAAGAAAAGTTTGGAATTGTTTTTCTATTAGGTATGAAATTTGTTGGGCCAATCATCAACAAACATGTGGTTATATTTCTTTAATTACCCTATCCACCATTATTATTTGGTATTTATATAATTACTCCTCCTTTTTTTTCATATTCTCCTATCCCCTGGTTCTACACAGCAAACACAGAGAAGCTCATAGCAGAAGAAGAGAGAGATTTAGCTATGTCTGATGAAGAACACCATTTTGAGTCCAAAGCTGATGCTGGTGCCTCAAAAACTTACCCTCAACAAGCTGGTACTATTCGCAAGAATGGTTATATAGTTATCAAAGGCAGACCTTGCAAGGTTTTTAATTTAGACCCTTTTGTTTTTTTTTTCCAATTAAATCTGCTTTAACAAGTTCAGATTTTGTGTATAATCTATGTTTTGATTCATGGGGTTGTGTTATTTTTGCTTTATTTGAATGAATCTTGTATAAAAATCAGATCTTGATGTGTTTTTACCCTTTAATGGTTTTGCTGTTATCTAAATCCTTGTTGTTGGTTGAGTTTGTTTCCTTTTGCTGTTTGTTTTCATGGATCTTGAAGTGTTATGTAGTTGTAGTTGGAGAGATGAAGGTGTGGTTTGGTGGTCAACGAAGTAGGCTTAGAATCATGAGGTCTTTAAGTTCGAATATCTACAGAGGCAAAAATATTGAGAATCATGAATTCCTTAGGTTTCAATGTCAGCGGATGCAAAAATATGGTCAATGAACTAGGTTGAAAATCATGAAGTCCTTAGGTTTGAATATTGGGGCAAATATATGGTCAAAGAACTAGGTTGAGAATCATGAGGTCGTAGATTCAAATTTTGGCGGTGGCAAAAATATAGAAAATAAGTAGGTTGAGAATCGTGAAGTCTTAGGTTTCAATATCGGCAGACGCAAAAATATCATGAGGTCTTAAGTTTACATAGCGGCGGAGGCATGTTGTTGTCTGTTTGGATATCCCCAAACTTTTGGTTTTGGTACCTTCTTGGTAATTTAGTCAATAAACCTTTATCTTATCCAAAAAAATAAGAATAGTGGCAGAGACAAAAATTAGTAGTGATTCTTTCCTTAGTGGCGCTACTCATGTGGAATTACACTGGGTCTGTTGTTGAGTCAAATAAATTTCATTCATATCGCACCGAGTTGGTCAAAAAAATACTTAATGTGTAGCTAGCTTAACCAAAATCAACTACCAAACTACCCGAATGATTCTCTTTACATCAAAAGAAGGATAGGGTGTGTTTGAGCTGTGACTCTTAACCCCTAATTTGTTTGATTTTTATGTGAACATATGTAGCTTAGATAGTAAGCTTCTCCAGGATTTTGTTTTACTATTTCTGAAGATTATGATTCTTGTATTTTTCTTGCATTAGCTATAGTTGATATGAGTCAAAAGCTTGGACCTTTTCAAAGTCTTTTGAGGAAAAAGGGTACTTATAGGAGATGTCTGGCAAAATTTTAGTGAGTAGAATCAGTTTGGTGTATGCATCAATAGTCATTGATTGAATATGTCCTGAGGTTCTTGTTATAAGTTAAATGTTTATTTTTCTTTATAATCTCATCTCTAACTAATAGAGAAGGAAGAAAGAGGGGGATATCAACTAATGAAAACATTTTTCAATCAATGACTATTGATGCATAAACATCATTGATTTTTGAGTAAATCGCTAGCATGTGAAGCGTGTCATTAGAAGGGAAATCTGAAGTCACTGGTATTGTTGCATAAGCTAACAGTATGATAGACTGTTAAGTCTTTTCTTCTAATGGGGATTTCATTGTTCCTTCTTTCTAACTCCGTGTTCTAAAACTTAATAATGAGAATACTATATCCAGATTTCACCCACCGTAGTTTACCACTTTTGTATTCTTTAATCTGATTAAATGAAAGGAGACAGGTGATATCTTCTTGTTAAAGGGTTTTCTGTTAAGAAAACAGACATCAAGGTTCAATAGCATTGTTGTTTCAGCTCAAAATATTGAGTCATTACATAATCTTCAACCTTCTTTTTGCGGATAGGTATATTCAATTTTTTTGGTTCTCTTCCCTTCTGGCTCTTTGAAGAGGTTTTCTAGTTTTGTCCATGGAAGCAATTGTTCTTAATGTGATGGAAATCTTGAACAGGTTGTTGAGGTCTCCACTTCCAAAACTGGCAAGCACGGACATGCAAAATGTCACTTTGTGGCAATCGACATTTTCAATGCAAAAAAGCTTGAAGATATTGTTCCTTCATCCCACAATTGTGATGTAAGACAAGATTCTCTCCTTCGTTTGTTCAGTTTTCCGACAATCAAAGTTTGACTTTGTCTGATTTTTAAATGCTTTCTGCAGGTACCACATGTCAATCGTACTGACTATCAGCTGATTGACATCTCTGAAGATGGTTTTGTAAGTTTTCTTTTACCTAGTATATGAAGTGTATAAGTCATCCTCTTACTGGGGAAAAACTTATTGGATACAGTGCTACGTAATTCTATTGATGACTTATTGCATCGTGTTTGATGTCTCTAGTAGTTTCTTCATGAAATTGAGATTTGAATGATGATGAAGTTGTCTTACCTTTCTTTCCTGAGAGAATTCCTACGGGGATTCTTTTCTCAATGAGTCCTGTCGGCTCTTTCCCAAGGGTCCGTTGAGGGTCAGTCCCATCTGGGCTGGTCCTTTTGAAGTTCAATGATGCAACTGAACATATATGTAGAAAATTTCTCCCACTTTTATTGTTTTCTTTTCCCCTTCCAAGAATGTGCGAAGTGGATAATGTGGCCGATGGGGTGTAACTGTGAACACTGATTTTTGTTTTCCAGCTAAGGTGAAACAATCCTTCTATTTCCAAAATTTGATACTAAAACCAAAGACTTGAAATTAATAATTGTTCGTTCTAATTATAATCTTGAAGCTGGACTTGTTTTTGCTGATTCTTTTGTTATACCTGTTTTGAGTGTTGTCATCGGTTCATTCTTTTTGCTAGGTGTCTCTTCTTACTGAAAATGGAAACACCAAAGACGACCTCAGACTTCCCACCGATGACACCCTGTTGAACCAGGTACCATTTTTTTGATGGATAAAACGCGAAGAACGTTTATTTTCTAGTTTTTTGCATACATTATATCTGAGCAAAGCTCTCGACTATTTGTAGGTTAAAGGTGGATTTGAGGAAGGAAAGGATCTCGTTCTGTCTGTGATGTCTGCAATGGGTGAAGAGCAGATCTGTGCTGTGAAGGACATTGGTACCAAGACCTAGTTGTGTGCATTCTGCAGCATAAATAATTGCTTTTTAGCGAAGACGGTTTATATCTTGTTATCGTGGTACTTTGCAATCCGTTTTATCGTGAAAACACCTTATATCTATTTCCATGGCTTGAATAGTTGAAACTCTAATAGTTTCTGTTTGGCATAAGGCAATGAACTGGATTTGATAGCAGAAGTAATCTACATGAGTGTCACTTTTTTTTTTTACTTGAATAGTATCCAGATGTGTTGATTGATACTAGTAATTCTGTCAGCTGTTAAACATCCTTGAGCTGACGGTCTATCGAAACAGCCTTTCTACCTTCAAAAGGTAAGGGTAAGGTAGTGTACGCACCACCCTCTTCCGACTCTATTACGAGATTTCACTGGATATGTTGTAGTCAGATACATCGAGTACTCATACTTTTTATGTATCAGTTCCATGGTAAGGGTAAGGTAGTCTGCGCACCACCCTCTCCCAACTCCATTATGAGATTTTACTGGATATGTTTCAGTCAGATACATCGAGTACTCATACCTTTTATGTATCAGTTCCATGAATGACGATGATTTGCTAATAGCAAGGGTATGAATGATCTTAAAGTATAATCGATAGTAAAATTGATCGGAGTAATTTTTGGATAATGCAGTAGTAAATTTGGATCATATTATATCCATATAAAGCAAAATGCTCCAATTATTTGCGTGTATAATAATAACATAATTTTCTTAACATTAAATTAATGAACATCAAACACTCTTCAAGTTCTATCTTAATTGTCCTTACTATACCACCAAGGTGTGTTGTGTGATGAACGAGATTTCTTCATCCCTAATTAAAAGTCTCGAGAATATAAGCTCGATCAGAGAAAATGGAGAGCACTAGATCAAAGAAACTATAGCTACTTGTGATATACTAACGTAAGTTATCTATTACACAAGATCCGTTGTAGTCTAGTTGGTTAGGATACTCGGCTCTCACCCGAGAGACCCGGGTTCAAGTCCCGGCAACGGAATTTTTTTTCTTTTGTCTTACGTGACATAATCACGTGTTTGTCATTATTACAAATTTAAGTACACATAATCACGTATTTGTCATTATTACAAATAATTTTCAGTATTTACTTATGCACACTTAAAAGTTTACAAATTTAAGTACACATAATCACGTGTTTGTCATTATTACAAATAATTTTCAGTATTTACTTATGCACACTTAAATGTAAAAAAACGATAACTTAATTTATCAAGATTAGGAAACATAATTTGCTAACCAAACACCCCTGATTAGGCATATTTTATATACAAGTAATTTATGATTATGTAGATAATAATTGTCCTAGATAAAGAATAAATAACTAGACAAGACAATTGATTTAATTACTTGAACAAAACTGGACAGATATTACGTACTGATTTATGTTTGTCTATTAATATTAATAAGATACAAAATAGATGGCCTTAAAATATTAGGTATTAGACTTGCAAATTATAGCTAAGAGACAAAAAAAAAATTAATACTAACTCAATTGCTAAGCATTTTATAAAGGGAAACTATGATATCATCTCTTAAAATCATTTGTTTTCAGAGATCACTAGTTTGAAATCTATCGCAGAAAAAAGTCTAGTGTAATATGATAAGAATGCAACACATGATGTATGAATTAGACACACGTTACTGATGAAAAGTCCGCATGATGTGCACGTTAAGCACACGTCCCAAAATCTCTCAGCTGCTCCATCTGTCTAATAATAATTTTCCACTATTGACTTGACACATAAATTAAGAAACAGTAAAGGACTTGGGTAATTTTACTAAAGGACCCTTATTAAACAATGAAAAATGAATACTATTTAATAGAAAGGATAAAACAGACACAAAATGGCAAATTATTTATTGTCTTTATAAGCTGAACAACAATATTGGACATCCTAAAATAGCATGATGGATAAGTAAAGATGAACGGAGAGTTGGTGAAGAAGAACTGTCAATGAGGTTTATTTTCTTTTTCGAGAGTCATGGTGTCTAGACCAGCTTACACACACCTCGACTAATTTCACGAATACCTGTTACCTTTCTCCGACACATATTTCGATTAACTCTATTCATTGAGGCTTGGACAGATGGAGAAAAATGATATTTTATTTTATAATAAGAAATATCAATGAGATTTAAATGATTCAATAAATATTGAGATAAAAGTTGTGCATCTTCTTTAAAAATAGGGCCCTTAACAGTTGGTACACTTGCCTTGGAAATTGGAAACATATTTCACAATCTATCCCCATTTGTTATAAAGATAGTTCTCAGTTGTCAATCTACTTTGAGCTGTCAAGCACAGTTTTTGAGACATTAACAGATAACATAAGTCCCTACATGTAGATGTATGACCTAATTCCAGGTACAATAACTAATAGATCGTGTTGCTCGGACTTTTCAAAATGATATCATACCTGTGTCAGATCTTCCAAAAACAAACACTATTTTTGGATGATCCAATCCGATATGCACCTTCCTTTTTGAGGACAGTGAGTCCACCCTTCTATGCTTCTCCGCTTAGAATACTAATAGCCTTTTATGACGTGCGTTTAACCACACATCATAAGTTTTTGTATTCTTAAACTAGGTCAAAGCTGTGGGGAAAGATGGTTGCTATGTAACTAAAATGCATAACTTTTGACTTGAAAAAAACATTCATTTATAGACATTAACAGAAGTTACTCCTAGTTAATCTTGATCTAGTAATCTAAAAATCTCAAGAATTCTATGATATGCATAGATATAGACTCATTTTCTCTGTACACAACCAGTTTTTGCAGCTAATCTATGTGAACTTAACCAGTTGTTACAAGTCTTTATATCACCTGAATAACACAAAGATGAAAATCACTCTGAGGAGAAACTCAAGTCATCGATTGATCTACATATATCTGTTTCGTTTGCTTTGTTGGCTTGTGTTGATTCAGTTTCATCGTTGTTCAAGTCCTTCTCTTTACCTTCAGCAGATTCAACACAGTCAGGAAATCTAAAGCAACTAATAAGATGGTCATTTGTAATGCCAGCAACCTGCATGAAAGAGTAGACCACAGTAGGTCCCACGCCCCGGAAACCTCTCCTAATTAGGTCTTTGCTAATAAGATCTGCTTTTGCTGTCTTCACCGGAACTTGACGAGGATATCTAAATCCACTTACTATAGGCTTGTGGTTCACAAAGCTCCAGATATACTTGTCAAATGATCCAAATTCATCTATAACCTGACATAAAACAGCATAAAATTAATTATTTAAGCTTGTGTTTCACAAAACCTGTCACCAGGCCACAAACCGGCTATGTTACTCAGAACCTCAAAAAATGTTGTTAAGTCGGTGTCTGATCCACAATAAATCAGACACACAGTGATTTTTTGAAGAGTCCAAGCAAAATAGCACACTGTCATTAAGAAGTGTCCCATTTCAAAAAGAACGTCTCTTTCCGTTTTTGGGAGCTCTTTGATTTCAACTTTTCACAAGGCATTTTAAGACCGCAATTTAAAGGATATTTGGGTTCATTCAACCTATTGTTAGTTAAAGACCACAAGATTCAATAGTCTTCTTTACTTTCTTAAAGTCCGTGCCAAATCAAAACCAGATAAACAAATTGAAACGGAAGAAGTACTAGGTATAACCAGCTGGCATTACTTTCTAGTTTGAAATATTAAGGTAAGCCTGCCTCAAGTGAACTTGCCAGTTGTCGGTACAGATCAAACAAACTGACTTATCACCAGGACCACTATTAACTTACTTCTCTACCTAATCCAATAACTGATTGAATATCCTACATTTAAATAAGAAGAATCGAGAGTGGTCCACGGAAGAGACTCCTGATAAAATCATACTATTACTTCAGAAATTCGACATTCAGAATGATTTTTTCATTTATTAGTGAGTAAATTGCCTATAAGTTGGAACCCATGCAAGTGTTTATCCTAAATAGTTGATGTTAGCTATTGGACCACCCTATACATATTGGTAAACGCAAACAAGTTGAATCAAGGTGGAAGTGACCACTATTTCTAGCTGGATAAGAGAGCAATACCTTCAACATTTGACGAGCATTTTCAATGATGCCTCGCAGTTTAAGTTCTGATAATAGTGAGCATGCCGTACCTCCAGGAGCTAAAGTCTTCTTTTCATTCAACTTGGCCACTACTATGGGATCAAAATCTGCGAATACTTCTCTGCATCACAATTTTTTTTTAAATTTCTTAAAGTTATGGTAGAGAGATGGCGAGGTAATGCAAGAAAGAACTCGGAAGACAAAACATAGCAGAC
Source organism: Solanum chilense (assembly GCA_032847665.1). Taxonomy (NCBI): domain Eukaryota; kingdom Viridiplantae; phylum Streptophyta; class Magnoliopsida; order Solanales; family Solanaceae; genus Solanum; species Solanum chilense. The sequence continues at coordinate 3,937,168 of CM064974.1, read as the reverse complement.
CATCCTAGCCCAGGACAGGAGAACTAGAACTTTTTAATCCCTTTTATTGACAAGTAACATGAATAATTGGAAGGAGATCCTTAAAGGAAAAATATAGGCATAATTACATAAACACACACTCAAACTTGGCCTCAGTTTTGACGAGTAAACACTTCAGCTTTGAATATGCACATCTAGACATTTCAACTTGTCTCCGCATGTTAGTTGAACACTCCACCTTACAAAATGATCATCTAGACACCTTCAAATGTTATGTGTCACGTCTGCATCAAATGTCCACGAGACACAGTGAGGGTTGGAGTGTTTAGTTGTCAATTGAGACCAAGTTGAGGTGTCTCACTGTGCACTCTCAAAGTTTGAGTGCTTACTTGTGGATTGGGACCAAGTTTGAATGTGTATTATGTATTATGCCAAAAAATTAACTGTTTTCCTGGTGAAGAAATAACACTTTCATCTATCAAATAAAAGAACTTATCCCAAACAGTACCTGAATATGTGCCTCTTGCAAAGAATGGAAGGCCAGGTGAGTTCAGCCAATGCCCCGCAAAGGACAAGGAGCTCGAATAGCTTCCTGCAAGATTCAAAAAGAATTAGAATCTATATATTGTGTGAGAATTCTCTGGACAAGAATCTGGCAACTTACTTGTCGTCATGGACTGGAACTCCCCATTCTTCATCGTGGAAATTAGCATAAGATGGATCTGGTTAAAAGGAGAAACAATATAAGAAACTACAAGCTCAAAATTGTATAGGTCGTACTATATATATATATATATATATATAGCTTAACAAGGATTTTAATCGTCAGTATATACTACCAAAAATATTTAAAGTTTTCTGCAGCTTTCAAATTCAGTCTGAAGTAGAAGATAATAAGGTCTTGCTATAGCCAATCCATATACTAGCAGCCAAAGGATTTCAATAATACATAAACAGAAACTCAAACTTGGGCTCAGCTGGCAAGTAAGCACCCCAACTTTGAGAGTGCACACATCTCAACTTGATGTCAATTGGTGATTAAACACTCTAGCTCATCCTCACAGTTTCTTTGGACACCAAACATTGACATTACACATAAATTTTGGAGGTGTCTCCATGATAATATTTTGCAAGTTGGACTGTTCAACTGACCCAGTCGAAATGATTTGAGGTGTCTAGACATGCATACTCAAAGTTGGAACATTAGTTGCTAGTTAAGGCCAAGTATAGTGTCTATCTATGTATTATGCATTTACTTATTCAATAGTCAAGGCACTTATACATAAAAATTCTTCCAATTTCCACAATTTTCATCTTGAAACATCTCTAAAAAAATCACCCCCTTCATGGTCACCTCCAAAAATGATGGTAAAGAAGAACAGGAAATATCAGCTAACAGGCTGCAATTAACCTTCTAATTTAGAACATTTTTTGATTAAATTTACAACAACAATTGCTTTGGACGGTGTAATATCAGAAGGTGTAATATCAGAAGCAATAAACAATCAAAATCCAAATATAGTAAATTTTGAAAAAAAGAACTACCAAGAACACACCTGTATTAGGTGTCACCCAGGCACATCTTTTCTTGGATTGTGAACCATCAATTGAAGAGTCTGATATATCATCTGAAACTATCCTTTTGGACTTCGACGCCAACTGCTTCCTTCTGCTTGAGGTGCTATTCATTCTATATATCCTACCAGTTGAAGCACTACTGTGATATGAATCCGTCGAGGCATCAGAAGAACATGAAGCACTAAGTGAGAAGTTGGAATACAATGACTCTTGTCGCCTAAGTATCGAAGGAACATCAAAAGGAAGCAATGAAGGGGATGGCTGGTGACCATTTTTATCTTCCATCTCAAGCTCCTCTTTTGACTTCACTATCTTTCTCGTAGGTTTCGAAATAGATTTTCTTGAACCAGGTGATCTCTGTGCCTTATTCCCAGCTAGTCCAAGAACTGGCCTTGCTTCTGAATCAGCTACATTCATTGACCTTACTCTTGAAGCTCCTGACATTGAACAAAACTCCCCTCTGCTTCTGTCTCCTAATTAAATTTTAGGCCTCCGAATCCTCAAAATTCCATACGTCTACCGCCTCCTGCAGCGACCCAAAATTTCAAAATTACTAATCTGAAGAGCCTCTCAAGATCTTACAAAACCACACATTGCTAGTACCCAGCAAAAACTCCACAAATCATACCTAACAATGCTTATGATTCCTATCTAATACCAAAACTGGGGATCTTAGTAGCTCAGTTGATTGGTTTGCTACCTCAAATTTCACCTTATTGGTGAGGGTTCGACTCCACACCTTGTAATCCCCACCCCCATTTCCCCCTTTTCGCAAAAAAAAGACTATCTAAACCTCAATATCACTCTGTATAGTGTACAACCTTTCAACCCCAGAAGCTCAAAACTTTCATTAGCTAAATCATCCTTCACAAATCCAAGAAAAAACAACAAACCCTTCAACTTAGATGCTACAAATGACATGTATTCATTCAATCTTGACACTCAAATTGCAAAAATCTCAATAAAGATTCAACCTTTTCATACAAACACTCAAACCCCACAACTTATTTCCTCTTAAAACTCAAATCTTTAAAACAAACATAACTTAAAACTCACAAAAACAACCTCATACTTCAAATGAAATGCAAATCTCAGCATAAAGTTTCAACCTTTTCAATAAACCACTCAAACCCCACAATTTTATTTCCCCTAAAAAATCTTCCACCAACACCCATCAAAGCTAAATCTCAACATCAACACATCCAAGAACTACAAAATGCATTTAAAAAAATATTCTTATCTGTCTTTGACTATACATAAACTTCCAACACACACATTTTTTCAATAAATAAAAGATTTTACTTTACTACTTGCAAATATTTTTAAAAAAATATGTAGAGACAGCTGTTATTATTATTGAAAATAAAGAATGAACCTTGATAGATACAGATTCCATTGAGCTTTTTTTTTTTTTTTCTATCTTTTAGAAAGTATGAAACTGAGACTTTGTCTTTTCAGAACTTCATTATTCTTTGAAGGAAACAAAAGCTGTTTCTCAATGATACTAATAATGCTTTTTTCTTTTCCTTTTTTTGCACCCTCTCTCTCTCCTTTTCTTGATTTTTTTTTCAAAAAAGATTATATTTTTTAGGGAATTTAGACAAAGAAAAGAAAATGTAGGATATATGAAGGGGTTCTTGATCTGGAAACAAAAAGAATTTTTTATTTTTTTTTTTGAGTTCTGGAGAGAGAAAGAGAGTGAAGTATAGTGAGTGTGAGAGAGAAAAAAAATTCAATTTGGAGGAGAAACGGTTGGGTTGGTGACCAGCTCGGGCCGGCTGAGGTTGGTACATATAGGAGTGTCGGGTACTAGGCAAAAGCTAGATGTCGTTTAAAATTTTGAAAAGATTAAGGTTTTGAGCGTAAATGAAAATTTTAGTTGGTGATCAATTTGAATTGGTTGTCGTTTTTTTTTTTCCATACATAAGATTATAGGAGTGTCGGATACTAAGTAAGATGAATGTACATAAAAATTCTAAAAAGATAAAAAAAAAATTGCTTTGTAACGAGAATGAAAAGTTTAATTAGCTGGTGACCAACTTGAATTGATTATCGTTTTTTTTCCCCTTATATAAGATTATAGGAGTGTCAGATACCAAGTGAAAGACGAATGTATTTTTTCCCTTATATAAGATTATAGGAGTGTCAGATACTAAGTGAAAGATGAATGTACGTAAAAATTCTAAAAAGATAAAAAATTGCTTTGCAATAGGAATGAAAAGTTTAGCTGGTGACCAACTTGAATTGGTTATCATTTTTTTTTTCTTATATAAGATTATAGGAGTGTTGGGGTATAAGGTGAAAGATGCATGTATGTAAAAATTCTAAAAAGATCAAAAATTACTTTGAAACGGATATGAAAAGTTTAGTTGGTGACCAAATTGAGTTGGTTATCGTTTTTTTTCTTATATAAGATTATAAGAGTGTAGGGGTACAAGGTGAAAGATGAATATATGTAAAAATTTAGAAAAGATCAAGAATAGCTTTGAAATGAGAATGTAAGTTTAGTTGGTGATCAACTTGGCGAAAAATTGATGAACTACAATTTTTTTTTTGAGAAGATCAAGAATTGCTTTAAAGGGAATGAAAAATTTAATTAGTGATCAACTTGAATTGATTTTCTGTTTTTTTCTTTTTTACAAAGCCTATTGACATTAGATACGAAAAAAAAATGAATATACATAAAAAAAATAATTTAAAAGATTAAGAATTGCTTTGAAATGGAAATGAAAGCTTAGTTGATTTTTTTCTTCTTTTTTTTTTCATTCATAAGAGATGAGACTTTTTTTCATAATAATAATAATAATTTGAAGCATAATAATGAGGAGTTAAAAGCCTAAACCATATAGGTGCATTGACCATATTGTCATAACACAATCAATATTGCTTTTTTAAGTATCAATTTTCATTAAATTTTGTCATTTTGAACAAGAAAGAAGAAACCAACTTTGCATAATATAATAATAATATTCTCTCCGTTCGATATTATTTGTCATGGTTTTTATTGTTAGAGTCAAACTATAAGAACTTTGACCAACATTTTAAGATGTATTTTTTCATCATATTAATATGCAAAAAATTGTAATTTATAATACTTTTCATATAGTTTTAGAATATCTAATTTTTTTGTTTAAAATATTGAATTAATGTGATCCAATTTACCTTTGAAAATTAGTCAAATTAACTTTCGATAATCGCAACATGACAAACAATTTTGGACGAAGGGAGTATATTTTTATTACTTAGATGTCTAATATTTGAGTTAGTTCATTAAATTCAAATTTAGCATTAAAAGGTCTTTTATTAGAGTGTGATGCATTCTCCAATAAAAATGTTCTCTACTCATAACTCAAATTCAAAATTCTCATTAATCAACTTAATTAATATATGCTTTCATTATTTAATTACTTTTTTAATCATCTGGAACATATAATTTATCAATTCAATTAATTTAAATATACGTCAAATAGATAACTTTATTCTTTAATTATTTACGCCAAAAGATTCTCGATTTTTATGATTCAAACTTGAAATTAATTTGAATATGTGGTTAGAAAAATGGTTTGCCCTATTTATACAGTAAAAGTTTTATTCTGCCATTAACAGATTCTTTTTTATTTGGTTATTCTTTTTTTGAAAGACATTTTCTACTATATATAGACAATCTAAGTTTTGGCATCCTGCAATGGAATTTTCTTGTTTTCAACAAATGAATGTTATTGTACTTTTTAATGAAATGTAACTTTCTAAAATTTATTTTTATTTTTATGTGTAGCATTAGGGTTATCCATGTACATAGAAATTATAATTAGGGGTGGAGTTAAAAATGCCAACTATAAATTCGATCGAATTTAGTAAATTTGGCCTAAATATAATATTTATGTCATGAAATTTATTAAATGTGTAGAATTTTAAATTTAAAACCTCTAGTATACAATTCATAATTCATAAAATTTAAATTTTTAATTCTTAGCCTTTGTTAAGATTAAAAAAAATAATGAGAAAGGAACCAACAAATAATAAAGCTTAAGTTATATATATTATTAATATAAAAATTATCTTGCTTCGTCATGTTATTTTTATCCGTGATTATTTATCTTATTTCCAAGATTATAAACTTCATATTTTAAAAGGTCTAGCTTACCTACAGATATCTTATAAGCCCTATATTTAAAAAAGGGATTATCTATAGCAGCTTACATCAATGATATATTATAGGTATAATATATAAATGTGTCATTTAACTTGATTTCGAATCGTATCTATGTTCTTCAATTTTGGATATGCAAAATAGGCACTTAAACTTGTATAAAGTTGAACAAATAGACACACATGTCCTACATGTCATTTTTTGTCCTACGTGGTGTCGTACGTGTATTTTGTCATGTAGGACTCATGTGTTTATTTATTTAAAAGTTGGATAGTTAAAATGTCTATTTGTGCATTATGAAAGTTAGAAATTAAAATTAAAATTTGAAACCAAATTTAAGGTCTAATATATGTATTATGCTTATATTATATAACTAAAACTCAAAATATGATATTACTACTCAACACTAACTATAAATTTAATGCAAATGTTTAGTCCATGACATACACTTACTTACATTATTTCTCTTGAAGAAGTTAACCAACTAGCCGGTCATTTAATGAGTTAAATTTATAGTAGGCTGAATCCATTTGCAACTCCTTAAATTTGGTATTAATTTTCACTTAGACATCTCAAGTAGGCTTTGTTCATTTTTAACACCTCAAGTACGAGTCTGCTATGTTATTTTGACACCTTTTTGCTAATCAACTAAAATTATAAAGTGTGTGTAACACACTTGTACATGAAATGACGTGATGACTAATTCAAAGTTGACATGTGACATTTGAATGTAAAAATAACTAATTTTTCAGCAAAAATAACTAAATAAAATTACTATTTTCTACCATCCCGCCCCACCTTATATCACGCCACCCCTACGTCCCTTTTGCCTCCCCAACTCTACAACAATTTTCTTGATTCTTCTTTCAATTTTTTTTAAAATCATTACGTTTTAGGTTTTTTTAAAATTGATTTTGAAAATTAGATATGACATTCTTCCAACTTTTTTGGGAAAAAAATGTGTCTTGTTCTAAAAAATCTTTAAAAATTAGTGTGATAATTTTAAAATTTTGTTCTTATAAACGTTTTTCAAATTAGTGTGATAGTTTTTTTTATTTTATTTTTTCATATTTTGCAAGGTTTTTTATCATGAATTTTCATGGGGAAGGTGGAATAAGTGGTAGGGCTAAAAAGTGAAGAAGAAGAAGGAAAAAAATTCAAAAATATCCAAAAGAAAAGACCTCTCACGCGCTTAAAATGAGTGCAACACAAACAATATGTCAAGTCAACAAAAAATGTCAAAATAATATAGTGGAATCAATATGAGGTGTCTAAAGTGATTAAAGTCTAATTAAAGTGTCTAAGTGAAAATTGATGCCAACTTTAGGGAGCTATCGATGGGTTCAGCCTTTATATAGTATATGTATAATTATGAGATAGTCAATGTATAACAATAAATATAATTAATCAATAGTACCAATAACAATAAAACTTATGTAATTCACAAGTGGAGTTTGAAAAAAAAATAGTATACATGTAAGACATAATATATAAACAAGACCCTTAACTTGACATTAGCTGACTACTATGACTTTAAACTTTGGACGTGCACAAGTAGACACTTAAACTTGTATAAAATTGAGCAAATGGACACATTCATCCTACGTGACATCCTACATGATAATTTTGTGTCCTACGTGGCATCCTATGTTTGCTATGTCATGTAGGACTAGTGTGTCTACTTGTTTAATTTTATACAAGTTTAAGTGTCTACTTGTACACACTCAGAGTTTAAGGACATAGTTATCAGTTGAAACCAAGTTAAGGGTCATATTTATATATTGTGCTTCATGTCATTACTTTGCAGAACATATACTAAATATTAATGTTTGATACGTGAAAATGATGCGAAATAATCAATTATAAGTTAGGAATATAAAGAGTTTAACTTACAAACATGTCATGTATTCAATGTTATGATCTTACACATACTAATCAATTTTATGAAATATATTATATAAAATAACTCAATAAACATTTTATCTTGTTTAATAATGATCTGTAATTATGATTAATCCAGAGTGGTTCTTCAAAATCCACAACTGTAAGCATGATTTTTATATAACAAAAAAAAAAGAGGCATATAGCTTATATTTAGTTTAATTACATTAAAATATGGGCCAGTTTGAATAAGCTTAATAAAAACAACTTTAAAAAAGTACTTTTGAAAGTGCTGAAACTTATTTTTAAAATAAGCATTATGCGTTTGGATAAAAGTGCTGAAACTTATTTTTAAAATAAGCAGTTATGCGTTTGGATAAAAGTGCTGAAGTTAAAAAAAAGTTGTTGATGTGTTTGGCAAATAAGTGCTGATAAACAGTTTTTTAAATCAAAATGTTTGAAATACCCTTAAAAGCTGTTAACATAATAAAAGTTAATTAATTTATATTTTACAGCCAGAAGTAATTATATTTTGCTATCATTCACATATTTCTTTCTCATCACAAATTATTTATAAGAGGAATATAAACTTATTATAGATTTTAAAGATATATAATTTGAATAGATTAAAGAACGATTTAAGATTTTATTTTACTTTTATCCATAGGTAATAATAATTGTCTATCATTCACATATTTCTTTATTATCACAAATTATTTATAAGAGGAATATAAATTTTTATTTAAGTTATATGTGCAACTTATTTTACATTTTATTAATATATAATTTGAACAAATCACTTGAAAGATTTAAGATTTATTTTATTTTCATTCATTAGTAATAGTAATTATCTATCATCCACACGTGAAAAGGGAAAAAATTAGAAGAAAGAGATGTTAGGGTTATGTGGGTAATTTGGAGATTGTATAAAAATGTTAAGGGCAAAAAGGTAAAAATGTGGTCAACTTAAAACAGCTTATAAGCTGGAAAAAAAAAAGCACCCCTACCCCAGCTTTTAACTTTTGGCTTAAAATAAGTTTTTTTTTTTAAACTTCAAATAAGTTATTTTGAGTATTGCCAAACAACTAAATAAATAAAAAATCAGTTTTTAAGTCAGTTTGACCAGCTTTTAAGCTGAGCCAAACAAACTCTATATCATAGTGGCATATATTAGATAATAACACATATAATGCATGTATACACCCAATAATTCTTAATATATACTGATATTTTTTCAATTACAAAGCCAAAGAAATATTCTTCTTTTACACATTTCGAATTTCTTCAAGAATATAAAGTTCATTCAAGAGGAAGCATTCTAACAATATTATTTTTTTCATATGCTCATAGCTCAAACTCGATATATATATATATATATATATATACCTACTATTGCATTATTTTATTCCCAGAAGTCAACTCTCAAATTTTGAAGGTTATAAAATCAGGCGTAAATTAGACCTATTGAATAATTAAAATAAAATAAAATAAATAAAACTATACGATAATGAGTAAATTACAAATTATTAGTGACTCATAAGAAGCACCAAAATGAGAAATTCAAAATTGTAATAGTCCAAACTCATTTGTTGTACTTTTTGAACTATTTCATAATCGAGTTTTAGATATTTGGAGGGTTTATTGGGTAAGTACGAATAATGTATATTAGGTTTGAGGTGTGACAAATATAATGTTAATATCTAACTTATTCTTTATTATAGTACTACGACTAATCTCAGCAAAATATTATAGTACGAAAATGATGCATATAACGTATGTAACTAAAGAAAATCGAAGAGAAAATAAAAAAAAAAAAACATGCTAATATTTTAAGATTGGATGAGATAATACTGACTCTTCAATTAGTTTGTTTCACAAAAAAATAATAATGACATTTAAACTGTAATTTTTTGGTTTATAAACACTAAAATTCTCTAGCTATTTCCCCTACTTAAGAAATTAAATATTTTATTCCTTTTACTCATTTAAGAAAAGAATTTACATTTTTGACCAAACATAGTGTTATAATAGAATGATTCTTTACAGAGTCCGAAACTCAAAGGGGGTACAAATTTTTTACAAAAATTCCAAAACGGTATATAAAATTTTATATTAACCAAAACGGTAAAATCGCTGCTGAGGCAGCGATTTAGCAAAAAATTTTTTTTTTTAATAAAAAAATGAAATCGCTGCCCAAGCAGCGATTTAAAAAAAAAAAAAATTTAAATAAATCGCTCCCAGGGCAGCGATTTATAAAAAAAAAAAAAATTACATAAATCGCTGCTACGGGCAGCGATTTATTTAATTTTTTTTTTTTTATAAAATCGCTGCTAGGGGCACGATTTATGTAAAGAAAAAAAAAATTTTCTTATTAAATCGCTGCACGAAGCTTTTTTTTTAAAAAAAAATTTAAAATTTTTAATACAGCGTTTTTATATTAAAAAAAATTATAATATTTTTTAAAATTGAAATATATAACTTATAAGAAATTTTATTAAATCGCAAAAATGTTGATACCGTTTTGATTAATATAAAATTAAAAAAAAAAATTATTAAATCGCAAAAATGTTAATACAGCGATTTTATATATATAAAAAAATTATAATAATTTTTCTTATAAGTTATATATTTAAATTTTAAAAAATATTATAATTTTTTTATATATATAAAATCGTTGTATTAACATTTTTGCGATTTAATAATTTTTTTTTAATTTTATATTAATCAAAACGGTATTAATATTTTTGCAATTTAATAAAAATTTTCTTATAAGTTATATATTTAAATTTTAAAAAATATTATAATTTTTTTTAATATAAAATCGCTGTATTAAAAAATTTTAATATTTTTTTTTTAAAAAAAGCTTCGTGCAGCGATTTAATAAGGAAATTTTTTTTCTTTAAATAAATCGTGCCCCTAGCAGCGTTTTAATAAAAAAAAAATTTTTTTTTAAAAATAAATCGCTGCCTGTAGCAGCGATTTATGTAATTTTTTTTATTTTTATAAATCGCTGCCCCGGCAGAGATTTATTTAAAAAAAATTTTTTTTTTGAAATCGCTGCTCGGGCAGCGATTTCATTTTTTTTGCTAAATCGCTGCCTCAGCAGCGATTTTACTTTGTAAATCGCTGCTCCTGCAGCGATTTTACCGTTTTGGTTAATATAAAATTTTATATACCGTTTTGGAATTTTTGTAAAAAATTTGTACCCTTTGAGTTTCGGACTCATTCTTTACACATAATATATAGTGTTTTAGTTTCCACTTGTGAAAAACTATTAGCGTAAAACACACAAAAGTTGCGGTGGACATAAATTATAATAGAAAGTTAATGAAAAATAATTTTTTGTTTCGTTCGTTTATATTAATAGTCATAATATTGATTTTTTAAGAAAAGAATTTATTCCCTTTACTCATTTAAGAAAAGAATTTACATTTTTGGCCAAGCATAGTGTTATAATAGAATGATTCTTTACACATAATATATAGTGTTTTAGTTTCCACTTGTGAAAAACTATTAGCGTAAAACACACAAAGTTGCGGTGGACATAAATTATAATAGAAAGTTAATGAAAAATAATTTTTTGTTTCGTTCGTTTATATTAATAGTCATAATATTGATTTTTTTAAAAAATATTCTTCTATTATTATTTTTCGATCATTGTATTATTTTGTTGTTATTATTGTTCAGATTGCTTTATTTATGCTCTATATTTATATTTGATTGAATGTCAAAAATACATCTAAATTTTTTTAAGTTTTCAAATTCATACATAAACTATTAAGTGTACGAGTTTTTTACATGAGCTATTACCAAATGTTTATCGAAATTTCAACTACCAGTTGTTCACTTTTTCTACTGAACGATAATGATATTTTAGATAGAAAAAGAAAATAATTGATGATTAAGGTATGTTTTGATAAATATGTAGTTGGTAATAGTTTCAAGTAGAAAAAGTAAATCGCTGAATGCTGATACTTCGAGCAAAAAACTCATTTTTTTTTTTAGATATTTTAGACATTTTATTTGAATTATTATTTTTTTAAAGTAGAAAGTCTATCCAAAAATAACAATTAGAACAATTTTGTTTAAATATTTCCTCCATCCACCTTTAAAATTTTGAAATTCAAATAATTTTTTTTTTATGAAAATCTTTTAAATATTTAGTATGAATTATCAATTAGTTTTCAAAACTTTATATTGGTAGTATTAAATTTTTTAACTCTCGAAATTCGAATTATGCCAATTGCGAAACCCCAAAAAAGACACGTCAATGCATACATCATTATCTTCTCAATTTGTCACTCAACTACAAGTCACACTGACCCTTTAGGTCTCTTTATCTACCTATAAATACACAAAAAAATCCATTATCAATGGCCGCATTGAGAGTTTCTTCAGCATTGGCTTGTTCATCTTCTTCATCTTTTCACTCATACCCTTCAATTTTTACTAAATTTCAATCTAGTCCCATCTGGTCTTTTTCAATTTCAGTTACACCCTTGTGTTCAAGAAGAGCTAAAAGAATGGCTCATTCTATTGCTCGTGATACTCTTGGTCTTACTCATACTAATCAAAGTGATGCTCCTAAGGTGATTTCTTGTTTTATTTTAGCAAAAAGATTTGATCTTTATTGGTTTTTTGTTAGGTTGGTTGGATTGATTTGTGATTTTTATTTGTGGGGTTTGGATTCTTGATCTGTGAGACTGTGTAGTTTAATCTTTATCTTTGGGGATTCAGTGGAAAGACTGGATTTTTGTTGATTTATTGGTGAATTTCAGTGTATAGAACTGTTTTTTCTTGTTTTGTGGTTTGGATTCTGATTTGTGTTTGTGATTCAGTGCCAAAAAGGGATTTTTTATTTGTTTTTGGTGAAATTCAGTGCATAGACTGTTTTTTTGCTTGTTTCTGTTGTTTGGATTCTGATTTGTGTTTGCGATTCAGTGCAAAGAAGGGACTTTTTTTTTGTTGGTGAATTTCAGTGCATAGAACTGTTTTTTCTTGTTTGTTTTTGTGGTTTGGATTCTGATTTATGTTTGTGATTCAGTGCAAAGAAGGGATTTTTTTTGGTGAATTTCAGTGCATAGAACTGTTTTTTTTTTCTTGTTTCTGTTGTTTGGATTCTGATTTGTGATGATGTATACTTTCATTGTGATTCAGTGCAAAAAATGATTTGTTTATGGAGTGAAAGATTGAAATCATAGCTAAATGTTTATCGAATTATCAGCAAATGTTTATTGAAACATACCTCAGCTAATCATTGAAAAAGGAAAAAGTGAGCAACTGATACTTGATGTTTCAAGTAGGAAACTCACATATATGATAGTTTAGGTATGGAACTAGAAAAATTCGTGATATGTTGGATGTTTTTTTGATCCTTTGCTCTTTTTTATATTCTTCTTATCTTGTTCTTGTGGACTTGGATTATGATTTGTGATAATGTATACTTTCATCTTTGTCTGTGATAATTCAGTGCAAAGAATGAATATTTTGTTGTTATTGTGAATTCAATGCATAGAACTGATTTTTCTTGTTCTTTTTCTCTTGTTTTTCGTGGGTTTGGATTCTGATTTGTGATAATGTATAACTTCATCTTCATCTTTGTGACTTCAGTGCAAATAATGGATCTTTTAGGTGTGAATTCAGTGCATAGAGAACTGATTTTTCTTGTTCTTTTCTCTTGTTTTTTTTTGTGGTTTTTATACTGATTTGTGATACTGTATACTTTCATCTTTATGTTTGTGAATTCAGTGTAAAGAAAGGATAGTTCTTCTCTTGTTTTGGAGGGTTCTTTGTGTCTGATTTGTGATACAATTAACTTTGAAATTCATCTTTGTGAATTAAAAACTGATTTTTCTTATTTTATTGTTTTGGGTCCGCATTCTGATATGTTAAACCGTTGTCTGTCAATGGTTATTATTGTAATTTTAGTGCATAAAAGAACTAATTTTTGATTCTCTTTTGCTTGGATTTTTCTTGGTCTCAGTTGGTAAGTGAGCACTTCAACTTTGAGAGTTCACATATAGACACCTCAACTCGTCTCCACTACATCCGTTGAACACTCCAACTTATGGAATGATCCATCTAGAGACCTCTAAAATTTTTGTGTCATGTCAGCCTCGGGTGTCCAAAGAACACATTAAGGACAAGTTCAGACCAAGTTGAGGTGTCTAGATATGTTCTCTTCAAGTTGGAGTGCTTACTTGTCAATTGAGGCCGAATTTAAGAATGTGATACCTTTACTCTCATGTTTATCTTTGTGAGCTTAACCTTTTGAAAAACTTATCTTTCTCATCTTTCTTCTTTTGTTTTTGATGAGTCCGTATTTTGACTTGTGTGTGTGATACCTATATACTCATGTTTATCTTTGTTATGCTGTTTGATATTAGAGTAGCTAATGATTGTTTTATGCGAAATTGGTGTTATTTCCTTATCTCATGAATAAAAAAGACTTTTGATCTCCCAGTCGTGTCATAAATATGCCATTATGTTCTATTTGAATTGACCTTTTGGAGTAGAATGTGCATTTATATAGTGGACTAGATATAAAGTTTCAGATTGCTTACAAGTTACAACAAGTAGTTTGGGATTGAGTAGTAGTTCTGTAATTGGGACTCTTTTTCTGGGGGTGGCTATAATCCTAACATATCCTATCTTTAAGAGTCCATGTAGATAATTTTTTTAATGTTCCATCCTTAGCATGCAGCCAATAGTTGATTCCTGTGATTCTTGTGTTTATGCGCATGGAAGTTCTATAATTTCCGGACTAAATCTTTTTTCTGTTTTTGGAACATGAAAGATTTCATTTGCTGCTAAAGAGATTGATCTGGTGGAATGGAAAGGAGACATACTTACAGTAGGTGCCACAGAGAAGGACTTGGCTAGAGACGGGAATTCTAAGTTCCAGAATCCACTATTGCAAAAGCTAGATTCCAAATTGAGTGGCTTATTGTCTGAAGCTTCATCTGAGGAGGATTTTAGTGGAAAGGCTGGACAATCCACAATTTTGAGGCTTCCTGGTCTTGGCTCAAAAAGGATTGCTCTAGTTGGGCTTGGCTCACCAACATCATCAACTGCTGCTTATCGCTGTTTAGGGGAGGCTGCTGCTGCAGCTGCCAAGTCTGCTCAGGCTAGTAATATCGCCATAGCTCTTGCTTCTACGGATGGACTCTCTGCAGAGTTGAAGCTTAGCTCTGCCTCTGCCATAACAACTGGTATCCATTTTCATGATCTTCGCTAATTCATTGAATCATATTGAGAAACTAAACTTGGTTGATTTTCATGAATGTTGTAGGAGCTGTGCTGGGGACATTTGAAGATAATAGGTTTAAGTCAGAGTCAAAGAAACCAACATTGAAATCTTTGGATATTCTTGGACTGGGTACTGGACCTGAGATAGAGAAGAAAATCAAGTATGCAGCAGATGTCTGTGCAGGTGTTATACTCGGAAGAGAGCTCGTCAATGCACCCGCCAATGTTCTTACGCCTGGTTAGTGTTCTTTCAATGCATTTCCTTGTTGTCCCTTTTATTAGCATGACTATAACCATGTTATTAACATGCTGACTTTTCGCTGCAGCGGTTCTTGCTGAAGAGGCCAAAAAGATTGCGTCCACTTATAGCGATGTCATTTCTGCAAACATCTTGGATGTTGAGCAGTGCAAAGAATTGAAAATGGGATCCTATTTAGCTGTTGCTGCAGCTTCTGCAAATCCTGCTCATTTCATCCATTTGTGTTATAAGCCTAGTAGTGGAGAAATAAAAAAGAAGATAGCCTTGGTTGGAAAGGGATTAACTTTTGACAGGTAATTCCATCTTCTATAAGTTGGAAAAATAGAAACCGATTTCTGACTGGCTGCAGTGATATTGTTTCTTCTATTATTGCTACTTTTTTTTTAAAACTCTTATGTTGTGATTGCTTGAACAATTCTTTTCATCTTCCCAGTGGTGGCTACAACATCAAGACTGGACCTGGTTGTTCTATTGAGCTAATGAAGTTTGACATGGGAGGGGCTGCAGCTGTTTTCGGTGCAGCAAAAGCTCTTGGTCAGATAAAACCCGCTGGAGTAGAGGTGAGTCCTTTATCATCATTCAAGAAAAAACAAGTATTTACTCGAAGTGAGTGTATTCAATTATTCTCTTTTTTCCAAACTAATTACCATGCTGCAGGTGCACTTCATTGTTGCAGCTTGTGAGAATATGATCAGTGGGACAGGCATGAGGCCTGGAGACATTATCACTGCTTCAAATGGGAAGACAATTGAGGTAAGCTCATTTTGGGGCACTTAGGGGTTTAATTTAATTGGGTCTCTCCTTCACCCCACTTTCACAACAAGCTCTATTTGAAGATTGTTCATCAACCTTCCTATTGAATCTGTTTTCTTTTGTGGTATTCCTGATTGGTTGAGGTGTTTAGAACTTTAGATAATACCGAAACACCTGTTTTATAAGTTCTCTAGATTTTTTGTATAACTCAAGTTGTTTCCTTATTTTCTTTTTGCCGAAAGATTGTCAATTTTCTGCATAATTGAGGTACTTTTAACTTTTAGAGTGAGTGAAAAGTGTCGCCTATCTGTTTGTCAAAAAAAAATGTCCCTTATCTGTCAATGATAAAGTTATCATGTATCAATCATGCTTCTCAGTGGCCAGACACATGGCATATGTGGAAGTGCACTAGCTTCAGGAATGCATCTTATTCCCTGGACTACAAAAACATTGAAATACAACCTTTAAAAAGTGGATGATTTAAACTTCCATCTTGACATTTTCACTGTAGATACATTGCACTTGGGTAGATAGTTTATATATGATAGGATTTTCTTTTATAGTTTATTTTTGATAGGCTATCGTTTATTTGATTGTTGACCTATTTGTTTAGGACCAATATGATGCAAGTCTTGGTGCTTATTTTCTGTTTTGCTTTATCTGACTGTTTCGTGGTTACTGTTGGTGCCTTCATATTTATGGTAGGTTAACAACACGGATGCTGAGGGTAGACTCACACTTGCTGATGCGTTGGTATATGCCTGTAACCAAGGTGCAGAAAAGGTATTAATTGAACATTATAATAGTGCATCTGTTGCTTTTGGAGATCACTTAACAATGTTTACCATCTAATATGTTTCCTTTGCTTTCCCCTCCCACTTTACACCCCAAAAGTGAAAGGTTTCCTTTGAATACATAATTAGAAACATATGAACTTCCATTGGTCAATGTTCTTGTAGCTATCAATATGATTGATCAGTTAAATGCTTAAAATAGACTCGACTATAAAGCCACGTATACTATGAAAATTACGAGCAATAAGACGCGAATTAGAAATAAGATTATCTTTTGACTATAACTTTATTTCTGCAATAACCAATACCTACCAAAATTAGATGTTGTAACTATCAGAAGAAGTTCCCAGATTTCCAACCTAAGATGTAATAAAAAATGTTGTGAGTTCCTCTGCTTTGATCTCCAAAGCTTCGCTCTTGCTAAGAAAGGTTGTACAGTAGTTGGACGTTTACTCAATACCTTGGCATGTGTTAAATGACATGTTTTATTGTTATGCAGATAGTTGATTTGGCAACATTAACTGGTGCTTGTGTGGTTGCTCTTGGGCCTTCAATTGCTGGTATATTTGCTTGTGCCTCTTTTTTTTCTCTTTTCGTTTTTGGTATATGTGATGGTTGAATAATGGTGAACATTTAGCTGAGAGTCTATCGGAAACAACCTCTCTGCCCTACAATGGTAGGGGTAAGGTCTGTGTACATCCTACCCTTCCCAGCCCCCCCTTGTGGGATTGCACTGGGTATGCTGTTGTTGTGATGATCAATTTATCATTTAATGTTCTAATTTATACATGTATTACTTTGATTGCACTAAAATAATTGTGACACCAAATGCACGTGTTGGATGACGAAAGATGCTACGGTGAATCTTTGACTGATATATAAACTATGAATTTCTAATGTACTAGAACTTTATTGGATATCTTGTACAGGTATTTTTACACCTAGCGATGACCTAGCTAAGGAGGTGGTTGCAGCTTCTGAGGTAAGCGGTGAAAAACTGTGGAGGTTGCCGATGGAGGATAGCTACTGGGACTCTATGAAATCAGGAGTGGCTGATATGGTGAACACGGGAGGTCGTCCAGGTGGTGCGATAACTGCTGCTCTCTTCCTGAAGCAGGTAATCATCTGATCACTCTAATAGTAATGTGTAATTATTTTAGTCATATCGGAATTCACTATGTTATCCCATGAAAATTCTGTCTTGATGCCTTCTTATTGGCAAACCTATGTTGCTCAGTCTCTACAAAAATGCTTCTACATCGGATCCTCCAAAAATTATACTCCCTCCAATTCACTTTGTTTGTCTGATTTTGACTTGGTACGGACGGAGTCTAAGAAAGTAAAACTTTTGAATCTTATGGTCTTAAATATGTTAGGTGAAAGTTAGAATTATAGAATTGCCAAAAGAATTTAAAAAAGCGACGTTCTTTTTGAAACAAACTATAAAGGAAAGTAACACAAACAAATCGAAACTGAGGGAGTTACTACTTTTGGAGGAACAAAAATGATCTGGACTTTCTGTTCTAGCAGCAATGCAAAGCTTATGTTTAGTAGAGCCAAAAGTTTCTTCTTAGATCATAAACAGAATAAAAGTGACGAGGACGGGAACTTAAAACATTATTGAAAGGCTAAGGGCCTTCATTTACAGCTACCAATTATTCGTTACTAGGATCTCTCTGGCCCTCTCATTCTGTTCCTACTTCATTTCAATTTGCTGTCCCTCGCGGGTTTTATAAAAGTAGAAATCTTTGAGACGAGAAACTTTGACATTTTTTATTCATTTTGCAGTTTGTTAACGAGAATGTCCAATGGATGCATATCGACTTAGCTGGTCCTGTCTGGAGCGATAATAAGAAAAACGCCACGGGTTTTGGTGTTTCAACTTTGGTGGAATGGGTGCTGAAGAACTCTACAAATTAGAGCCAGTCATCATTTGATGGCTAAAACATATGAGGGAGTTATGTTATCATTTTATAAGAAAAAACAACTTATGAAAAGTTGTAATCTCAAGGGACTTATGGATGTTTGAGAAGAAAATTTGCATCAAGTTTTTATGAATAAATTTGGGGTGAAAATGGTGGAAAAGAAAAGGCACTAGTAGACTTGATATTGATTTATAAAATGCCTAATATTGCCATCTTACTTATGAAATTTATTACCCCTATCCTATCTTATGCATGTCTGGTAGAGATCGTATTCACTCTGATACCATAGTAGGTAAACTTGAAGGTGATTCTAAAGATCGCCATTCTAAAATGAGTAGCGTTCATGACATCAATATGACTAACGTATATCCACCCTTTACGCGTTAGGACATCATTCTAAACGCGTTCAATAAAATTTTCCAAATGAGGTGTTGTTGCATAAGGTAACTTCAACTAACATGTATTTGTCTCTTTGTTGTCTTCAAATCTCGAGTTCGTTTCTGAGTCATAGTATTGTTCCTTCAATTTTTGCTCTTAAATTTATTTTCTTATTTCTTATACTTGAACTGTCATATTATATTGTTATATAAATTGTTTAAAATATCTTTTTATTAAAACCGAAAAAAAATCCTCTTATACTCAAATTTATCACTCACCCTTTAGCAAATTTTGAAGTACTAAATTTACGGGTCGCCTGAGAGGTCTACAGTTATTTTTCTTGAATTTTTTCTTCTTATGCTTTCAAGAAGTATTAATCAATAGAACCATCCGATTTCAACTTTTTTCCTTAAGACCCATTTGCAATCAATTGTTTTACAATTCGGTAGTAAATCAACTAGTTTCCAAGTTTTTTTTCGACATTCGTTTTTCTATTTCGTTATTTACAGCCTCTTTCCAAAAAATAAAATCATGTGAAAATAATGCTTCTTTCAACGTTAGTGGTCATCTTGGACCAAAATCTTTTTATACTCTTAACTCTTTTACTTCTTCTTAACTCAAAATCATCAAATTCTTTATTTTTCAAAGTAGAAGTAGACGAACTAAATAGTGACAATATTTTGTTCAATACTTTGACCCCCACTATTTTTAGAATCAAAAAGAAAGAATTAAACTCATTTGAATCATATTCACGGCCTCTATCACTTCTATTTTTTTTTTCCAAACTGATTTTAACTTCATCAAAATAAGTTTTGAAATTTTTAAAAGCATCACTTTTATTTTTCATCAAGTAAACATATGTATCGAAAAATCATCAATGAAAGTGATAAAACATCTATTACCTCTACGAGTTAGAATTTCACCAAGTTCACAAATATGAATATGAACTAATTCTAACAAATCAGTTTTTCTTTCACTTGAAAATGAGGCCTTTTATAATTCTAATTCTAACCTTTTAGTGATTTTAGCTTTACTACAAGCCTCACATTTTTTTAAAATTCTTTTTAACCATTAGGATTAATTCTAAACTACTCATTTTTTCAACCTAGCTATCATTAATATGATGCCAAAATCTGGCAGAAGAAAGAACATAAACATAAGGAGAAGTTTTTTTCATCTCAACAATCAACTTAAACATCCCATCATATGCATATTCCTACCTCACAAAAATACCTTTCTTCACTATTACATATTGATCAGATACAAAAATCTATTTAAGGCCTATTTTATTAAGAAGAAAATTAGATATCAATTTTTTTTTCTCATGGAAGGAGTATAAAGTAGAGTTGGGAGCCAAAAAGATAAAAAGAATTATCAAAAATTCTAAAAGGGAATATCAATTTTTTTTAGCCAAAAGGACAAAATCGCTCTTGACAGAGCGATTTTCTTCTGACAAAATTGATACCATAAATTTTTCTTTTAATATCGCCTAATGTGCAACGTTTTTTAAAAATAAATTAATAAATAAATTGGTTTCTTTTTCCTATCTTTGCAGCAAGCCATCAATAGAGGCTGCCAGTTTTGTTTGCCTCTTTGTAATTTTTATTTTTTTTTGATAAAATTGCTGCCGTGCCATATAAACGATTTTCAAATTTTTTTTTTGGATGAAATCGCTGCCACAACAGAGATTTTGATGTTTTTTTGAAAAAATTAACATTTCAATTTTGTCAGAAAAAAATATATTTTTAATTAATTTTTTTAGTGTACATCAGATCAATATACATCAAATAATATAAAATAACGGAATTAGCCAACTTTTCAGATATCTCTATCACAAGCAAATGTTTATGAAAAGAGAGACATATAAACAAGGAGCTAGTATGCAGACAAATTTTCCATAATTAAGTTATATAAATCGATCGATCATGTGAAAATTATTTATATAATTAAGTTAAAAGATAATGAGTTAAAGCTACGGATGTCAAATGAAAATTAAATGTTAGAAAAGAATCGTTTCAATTAGTAAAAATATGTGTCAACAATAAAAGTGATTTAATCAAAAATAAATTATACGTGTTTATAAATTGAATACGACCCCACATAAATATCCCACAAGGGCAAGTAGGTGTGGAATTAGATACTCAATAAATAATAAATGGATATTGTAACAATTAATATAGGTATTGTAGTCTTATACTCATATTTATCATTATTTTTAAGAACGTATAAATAGTGGATAAATAAAAGTGAACGAAGAAAGTATTTGTTATTTTTAGCATATTAAGAGAAAAATATATCCCTTTCGTTTTTTTTAATTGTTATAGTTTTTTTTAAAATAAAAGTTAAACGATATGAATTTGAAAATATTGAAGATGTATTTTTTCATCTTTACATAGTACTTTTATCATAGTTTTTGAATATCTAAAATTTATTTTAAAATATCGAATGAATGTAATCTAATTTAATTTTAAAAATTAATCAAATTGACTCTCAAAAAGTGCAACATAACAATTAAAAAGAAACGAAAAGAATATCGTCTTCCATAGTTATCTTTAACATTAATTACACATTCCTCAAAATCTCATATTACTCGTCAATTAATATGAATATTGTAATAAAATATAAATATCAATTATTATTTTTTAAAATATATATATAAAAATTCAAAATGAACAAATAAAAATATACGCCGAAAAGTAATTAATATTTTTTCTTTTCCTGCTTTAATGTACCACCAATCTTTTTTGGGTCTCGAGAAGAAAAATAGAAAAAGATAATGAAGTCCTATTTTATAAAATAAATAAAATGTGTTCAAAATTTGAACGGTGGAGATTTTTGAAAGTGACTATAAATGGTCCAATTATTGTCTTTTATTTATTATTGACCAATAACCAAACAAAAGGGAAAATATGTTACGTGAATAATCGAAATTGTTTTTTCAAATAAGTGATAAAATAATTTAGATTACAAATTCAACTTTTTCGGAGAAATAACATAATTCTAAATATTAAAAAATATATATTAAATAATGATTTTGTCAAGCATGAACTATAATTTGAAAAGATAAAAGATTAAAAATAATTTGCTATAAACTTCATATTAATTCTAACACATATCCTCCGTTAGAAACAGACATATCAATTGCAATAAAAGACACTATTTATTAGTTGCCCCACAAATTTGGTCCATATGCAAATAAAATGAATGCATATAAATATGCCAAATGGGTCGTTTTAGCCGTTAGGGCCAACTGATTTCATAACTAACCTTTTAACGGATGTCCAGTTGGCCCTGACGATTAAAACGATCCATTTTGAAGGTTTAACGAGCCCTGAATCAGATAAACCTCTCATTTTGTTGATTTTTGTCTGCTATAATCCATGGATTTTTGGTGATCAAGAAATCTGATGTCTTTTTTTGATCAAATTTTTTGTGGACATCCGTTAAGACGTTAACTATGATTTCAGTTGGCCCTGACAGCCAAAACGGACCATTTTGAAGGTCAAACGAGCCCTCGAGAAGGTAAATCCCCTTATTTTATCGATTTCCGTGTGTTATAGTCCATGAACTTTTGGTTTACCTACTATGGGCTCGTTTAACCTATAAAATGGATTGTTTTGGCCTTGGTGACCAAATGGTTCCATACCTAAGGTCTTAATGTACATCCATATAAATTTTTGGCCAAAATCACGTCCAAATTTCGGATCATCAAAAAAGATGGTGGACTATAGCATACAAAGATCGCAAAATATGGGGTTAACCTACTCTAGGGCTCATTTGACGTTGAAAATAGGTCATCTTTTTCGTGGTGACCAACTGGTTCCATATATATGGTCTTAACGGACGTCCATATAATTTTTTGATAAAAATCACATTAAAATTCTGGATCACCAAAAATCCATGTACTATAGCATACAAAAATTGGAAAAATGGGGAGTTTGCTCTGGCTCGTTTGACCTTAAAAATTGATCGTTTTGACCGTGGTGACCAACCGACTCTATAGCTAAGGTCTTAAAATATGTATGGGTAAATATTTTGGCAAAAAAAAACGTCGGAGTTCTTGATCACCAAAATAGATGGTGCACTATAGCACATGAAAATTGGTGAAATGGATAGTTTACCTCTTTTGAGGCTCGTTTTGCCTCTAAAATGGATCGTTTTAGTCGTGGTGACCAACTGAATCCATAGCTAAGGTCTTAACGGACGTCCATGTAAATTTTCGTCAAAAATGATGATGGAATTCCGAATCACCAAAAAAATGGTGGACTATAACACACAAAAATCGATAAAATGAGGGGGGGTATACCTTCTTTGGTGCTTGTTTGACCTTGAAAATGAGTCGTTTTTACTGTGGTGACCAACAAACTCTATAGATAAGTTATTAACGAATGCCCATGTAAATTCTCGGCCAAAATCACGTTAGAATTCTAGATCACCAAAAACTGTATGAACTATAGCACACGAAAATCAGAGAAAACCATGCAACATGCACATGATCAGTGTTTGTGAGTTTGGTACGGTAAAAGTAATTTTTTCAAGGATAAGAATGGATCTCTTTTAGTCCATTTCTAAAAGAATGCCTCTTTTTTTTTTTTTTTGTAAAAACGCCACAAGTACTCCCCTACACTATGATCGAAATCTTAGAGATATACATCAATTAAATTAAGTTCCTATTACCCCCCTGAACTTATTTTTTTGTCATTTTGTACACCTTTTCTCTTACGTGACACCCTCAGTGATTCCAAGCATTTGAGACGCGTGGAATATATTTGGATATCACGTAAGCCAAAAGGTACACAAAATTATAAAAAAAAAAAAATGAGTTCAGGGGGTAATAGACTACATGAAGTTATAGTAATAAAATTTAAAGTTTCAAGTTTAATTAATGACATTAATTTAATAATATATATTTTAAATTAAAATTATATAAATCGATTGATCACGTGAAAATCATTTAAATAGTAATTTTATATAAAAGATAATTAGTTAAATCAAAGAATGCCTACTGAAAATTAAAATTTAGAAAATAATTGTTTTGACTAATAAAAATATGTGTTCCGCCAATCTCAATTGAAAATAAATTTCACGTGCTTATAAATTAAACAAGATTCTAAAATTTTCACAAAGGTAAGTAATGTATATTTTTTCTTCTCCTTCTTTGTACCACCAATTTCTAAATTAATAAAAAACGTGTTCAAAATTTCAACGGTGGAAATTATTGAAAGGGACTATGAATGGTCCAATTATTGTCCTTTATTTATTATCCAAATAAAAGGGTGTATATATGTTACGTGAATAATCGAAATTGTTTTCGCAACTAAAATTTAGATAACAAATTCAACTTTTTAGGAAAATAACATAATTCAACTAGGGATGTTAATGGGATGGTTCAGTAGGTTATTTTATAAAAATAATATTTCCTAATTTTTTGAATATTTTACAATGCAAAACAATTAAATTATAAGTTCTTTCACTAGAAATTCATAATTGCACTCCTTTATTTATATTTTGAAATTTCCATTAAACACTTATGTAATTCTTCATGTTAAGATTACAGCTAATCAATAAGTTACATTACTGATGAATTTAATTTAATGATTAATTTCCTTTAGAGCACTTCTTAACTTATTTAATGTGCCGGATTCGAAAATCTACTTGCAAGGCTTGACATAATGAAAACTTTTAAGCTTCTCAAAAAGGAGTATCAACCAATCTCTATAACGAGATATGAATTATATCAACTAACTTATTGTTTCACCAATATATATTATTGTCATCCAATCTACTAGATATATTGTCCCATCTTAGAATCTCATCTTTTAATAAATCAAAAATGATAATTAATATATATAGATCACAATAGTTATATCAGGATTAGTTAAGAAGATAAGTACATTTATAGTTTAGAAATATGCTTTTGTCAGTCAGTGTAAAGTAAATATCTCTGTTCGGTCTCGTTCAATACATACAAAATGCATTAGCACAAGAAGTTGAAACTATATCATTTCCATAATCAAGATAAATTATATATAATATTGTGCTACAATCGTACCGATGACATGTCCAATTTTCATCCTAGATTGTGAACTAAAAACATTATACTTATAAGCAGTGGCGGAGTCAAAAATTTAATGAGGGAGTTCCAAATCTGAAAAGTAAACATACGAACTAGTGGGAGGGGGTTCGACATCTGTTATACATACCTAAAAAATAATTTTAACCATGTATGAATAGTAATTTTTTTTCACCGAGAGGGTTCGAATCTGCTTCTATCCCTGCTTATAAGAATTGATTATTTAATTTTCTATGAATAAGCTAAAACTCTATACACTAAATCATCTACTATATAAGAAATAATTATTTTATAATAAATACTATATTTAAACATATAGTTAATAGTATATATTCTTGTTCCATAGGTATTTTTTTCTTCTTCAAACGAGTGGTGCTGCATGACATCAATTTGACTAATGTATAGATCTTTCTGTATGAGTTAGAAAATCATTCTATAGGTGTTCAAATAAAATTTTCCAGATATGGCGGTGTTGCATGACATAACTTTAACTAATCTGTATCTGCGCTGTCTTCAAATTTCGAGTTTGCCTCATAATATTGTTCTTTTAGTTTTTGCTCTTCAATTTATTTTATTACTTGTTATTTCTTATACTTGAATTATCATATTTATTTGTCATATAAACTGTCTAAAATATTTTATTATTTAATTTTTTTTATATTAAACCATAGACCTTCAGTCAAAAAAAAAACATCTCTAGCCTTATCTATGGATAAATGCATGTCAATTCATATATCTTTATCATAATCCAACAAAATAATCCTTTTTCTATTCAAATTTGTCATTCTAACAAATTACTCACCCTTTAGCAATATCTCTTTATATATACACAACAAAAATTCACAGGTATTAAATAATTAGATAAAGTTATAATAATTAATTTAAAGTTTCAAGTATAATATTAATAAAATTAATTTAATAATATAAATTTTAAATTAAAGATATATAAATCGATTGATCATGTAAAAATCATTTAAGTAGTAATGTTATATAAAAGATAATTAGTTAAATCAACGAATCGCTAGTGAAAATTAGAATTTAGAAAAGAATTTTTTTGACTGATAAAAATATGTGTTCCGCCAATCTCAAATGAAAATAAATTGCACGTGCTTATAAATTAAACAAGATAAATAAAAATAAGGCAAGTAATGTATATTTTTTCTTCTCCTTCTTTGTACCACCAATTTCTAAATTAATAAAAAAACGTGTTCAAAATTTCAACGGTGGAAATTATTGAAAAGGACTATAAATGGTCCAATTATTGTCGTTTATTTATTATCCAAAAATAAAAGGGTATATATGTATATGTTACGTGAATAATCGAAATTGTTTTTTCAAATAAGTGATAAAATGTTTTAGATAACAAATTCAACTTTTTAGGAAAACAACATAATTCTAAATATTAAAATTTTGTCAAGCATGAACACTATTTCAAACTAAAAAAACGAATATAATTTTATTTTTTTAAGAATTTTACTATAAAATATATATTTTTATTTTTTTTATTGTTTTTACTTTTCTCATTATCTTCATTAACTTATCATTTTCAATGTCAATTCACCACAACTCCATCTCTTTTTTATTTTACCATTAGTTTAACCCTCTTCAATTTTATAATTATATCTAGATATTGTAATACATTTCGAACAATGTGATAAACTCATTAGATTTCAAGATGATTAGTAGACATTTTTTAGTTTTTTATCCAAATTCTAATTAAACTTTTTCAATTTTCGGAGAACTCTTATGCTTTCGAAATTATCATTTCTAGTTTTGAATTTATATAGAAATGAGATAAATTAAATGATGATACCTTCAAAATTTTGATCTTTCTTAGAAAAATAATTACTTTTGTTATCAATAACTCACCAAAGTCTAAAAAATAGTATAATTTTGGAAAGTAAAAAATTTGACCAATTAAGAAGAAGAAAAGAGAAAGACTTAACTTGATATGGGTGTGGGGTTAGGTGAGGATAAGAGGTGAAGAAGAAGAAATAAAGAAAGAAAATGGAGGGAGCTTGAAAGTTGGGGTGGAAGATGAATTAAAAATTGAAATTAAATTAAAATAAAAATAATAAAACTAAAATAAGTCAAAAAGTAAGAGAGAGATATAAAGAAAAACTTAAAATGAAAAAAAAAATATTTCAAATTAAATTAACCTGTGTTACACAATGATTGTTGTGTGATTACACTTGCCATTTAAATCTGAAATTGATCCAAAAATGATGTAATAATATATGTTCGGAATAGTTTATATGTTAAGATAAACTATTTCAAATTCTCCATTAAAAACTTGTGTAATTTCTTATGTTAAGATAACAGATACAAATCAATAAATTAAATTACTGTCGAATTTAATTCAATGATTAATTTTTTTAGAGCACTGCTTAACTATTTGTCATTCCCCAAGCCTACACCCTGGACGTGACCGACACTCAATGACCATTGTTGGACTTGAGTAGACCCTTGGATTACTTACTTAACTCAGCGGAAGACTTAACTCAATAAAAGAAAACAATCTCATAATGTAATTTAAGGGTAAGTAACTTGGCCAAAATGACACTTAAGTCTCATAGCAAAATATCTGCAATAGAAAGATAAGAGACCCAATACTAACTGTCTGTCTGTCTATGAAGCCTCTATAATACTAAGATGGATGTTGGGACATACCCCACAATCCAATAAAAGAAAGACTGAAAAGCGAATAAATGTGTCCTCTAGAATGCAAGGAGGCTCACCGCCGACTCCGAGTGCTCAACTAGATTAGCGCAGCGTTGGATGATGTTGATCTTG
This sequence comes from Solanum chilense, assembly GCA_032847665.1. NCBI lineage: Eukaryota > Viridiplantae > Streptophyta > Magnoliopsida > Solanales > Solanaceae > Solanum > Solanum chilense. The sequence continues at coordinate 3,909,357 of CM064974.1, read as the reverse complement.
GTTACATGCGTCTGCATCATGATATGATGCAGGCCAACTGACATCAATATATTGAATATACAAGTATGAGAGTTGGATTGCTAACAACTTAAGCTTGAAAAAGAGTAGGAAGGAACGCTTACCTTGACTCTTCTCAACTCATGAATAACTTGATTTGCAATTAGACATATGCAATAAATCTTGTAAAGCAATGAAAAACACTCGGTTCGTTAAAAAATGCAATAACAAACCCAAATTTACTTATATATGAAGTGATATAGTTTCTAGAAGATTCTCTGACCGACAACCACCACTATGAGCCTAAGTGGTGATACAATGTCTTGCCCACGCTGCCAGAAATGTCCTATACTTTGTCGTCGCATAAAACTACTTAACTTAGTGGATCCACTAGCTTAACTTGCATGATCATCTAAAAAGTATGACCCGTTAATAAATATGATGCTACATGGTTATCATGGAGACTTAAGTTAATATGAACTCTCATCTCCATATCAGTGGTCAATATTACTCCCATAATATATTTTAGCTCATCCTTTTAAAGAAACTTCTTTCTTTAGTTTGAGATAATTACTCAATGCTTAGCCCAAAGGCGCCGTTTGAGTTGGTGTTCCCTTTTCTTGCTCAAATGTGAAAAACATTTATAACTTCTTTGAGAATACTTATTTCTCTAATAACTTTTTGAGAAGTGAACTCAAAATCTTTACTCTTTACTTAACTTGAAACATGAGTCTTAAATCAATTCTTAGGGAATACTTAGTTCCCTTATATTTCTTTAAAGGAAGAACTTCAACTCTTTACTCTTTACTTAAATTGAAACTTGAGTCTTAAAACAAAGTTAAAACATTGTTCAAGACCCTTGAGAACTCTTAAGAACTTTACCTTAACTAATTTCTTAACTTCTAGACTTTGATCTTAACTTTCCTTGAAATGGATTATGGATTCAAGGTTCATGCTCTCATGTATATAGATGATTTCATGATGTTTAGATATACCTTAGAGTGTGGAATCAACTAAGAAACATGGATACATCACTTAGGAACTAGTACGAAAAGATGGGGAATGAATGGGGTGAACTGGCGTCCTTGGCGCTTTGAGAGGCGTGGGGCGCCAGGCCCCAAACATCAGAGGCACAGTTGGGGCGCTCTGGCTAGGGCGGCGCCTCAGGGCCTTACGGACAGAGATTTTCATATGGGGCTATGGGAGGCGCGGCGCCCCAAGGCTCAACAGACAAGTGTTCTCGACTTTTCTCCTATGTTTTTCATCTCTAAGCCCTCTAAACTTCCACGGTTCTTTCCCCAAACGCTTAGAATAATTATTAACCTCAATAACCAATAAATTTGACTCTAAAAACTCAAATTAAATCAACATTAGGCATTCAACAACTCAACCAACAAGAATTCAACAATGTTCTTCAAGAACTTCACTTTTTATCATTTAACCAACTCAAAATCGCTGAATTTAAACAAGTTGATGTGTGGGTGAACTAACCCAATACAAAAATATCTCACATACCTTGATAGGGATCACCCCCGACGAATTCCACTTGCAGACCTTGACGTTTTTGCCAAATTCTTGATTTTCCTCCCTTTCCTTCTTCTTTTCTCTGTTCTCCAAGCTCTAAGTGTAATTTGAATTTCCAAAACTAAAAACTAAATTAAGTTTTTACCCCAAAAATCCCATAAAAATGAAATAGGAAATTAATTGGTGAAAATACTAGTTTGCCCTTCCTTAAATTCGGATTGGGACTTTCCTTACTTCAACAGTCTAACTTCCGATAGGCATATCTCCCTCATACGTTATCGAAAATGCGCAACTTGGCAGCGTTGGGAAGCTCTCGTCAAGCTCTTTCCAACCATATCAAGAACTACCTCTAACTCATCATGAGTTAGAAGTTATGACCGTTTACCAAAACTCACATCCTTAACTTAGACAATTTTTTCAGATTTTCCCCTTTATTTCAAAAAATGAATATTTTTAGTTTCTTAGCTATTTCAAATATGTGAGATGTTACACTATATAATGTGTCTGATTCAAAAATTCACTTGCTAGGTTAGACACGATGAAAATTTTTAAGTTTCTCAAAAATGCTTATTAATCTCTATAACGAGACATGAAATCTATCGACTAACTTATTATTTCACCAATATATATTATTACCATCCAATCTACAAACATATTGAATCATCTTAGAATCTCACATTTTAATAAATCAAAAACGATAATTAATAAATATAAATCACAATAGTTCTATCAGGATTAAGAATATAAGTACATTTGATAGTTTAGAAAATATGCTTTTGTCAATCAGTGTAAATCAACTATCTCTACTCGATCACGTTCATACATACAAAATGCACTAGCACAAGAAGTTTGAACTATATTGTTCCCATAATCAAGATAAATTATATATAATGTTGTGCTACAATCGTACCGATGACATGTCCAATTTTCATCCTAGATTGTGAACAAAAAAATTTTTACTTGTAAGAATCGATGATTTAATCATCTATGAATAAGCTAAAACTCTACACTAAATGTTGGATTTTAGCTAAGTGTGAATGGGAAATGAGAAGAGAAAAATGGAAAAGAGGGGGAACCAATTTTGGAGGGAAATGAAAAGTCATTGCTCTCATATTGGTAGAAGAAAGGAAATTGTTGTCCTTATATTAGGAAAAATTTCTCTCGTCGTCGTCGCTTGCTTCGCCTCGGCTTCGTCTTACGTTCGCTGAAGTTTGAGGTATCGCTACTTGTTTAACAGGTTAATCTCTTAAGGAAACACTGTAATTTCTATGGACTTGGATTAAATGTTTTTTTGTCTATTTCATCTTGTTTTTATTTCTGTATTTTTGAGTAACCTTTATACATGTAATAACACTAAATCATCTATTATATAAGAAAACAAACACCATAAACAAATATATGATATGTTAAAGCTGAATAAATAATTATTTTATAATAAACATTAAATTTAAATATATGTTTAATAGTATATATCCCTGTTCCATAAGTATTTAATTTATTTATTTTTCAAACGAGTAGTGTTCCGTGACATCAATTTGACTAATATATAGACTTGCCTTTATGCGTTAGAAAATCATTTTATAGGTTTTCAAATAAGATTTTCCAGATATGGTGGTGTTGCATGAGATAACTTAAACTAATGTGCATCTAACTGTGTTATCTTCAAATTCCGAATTTGTCTCATAATATTATTCCTTTAACTTTTGCTTTTCAATTTATGTTATTACCTGTTATTTTTTATACTTAAACTAGTTTCCGTGCACGCGCGTTGCGCGTGTTTCCATTAATAATATTTTAAAAATTACATACATATTTAGTTTTGAAAATAAAAATAGCAAAATTTGCAAATATATATATATATATATATATATATATATATATATATATATATATATATATATATATATATATATCGGCTAGAAAAAGTAATAGTAAATCTATCCGACTATTTAAGTGAAGATCCCTATATCTTGTAGTAGCTAAAATAGTTTTTATTCAATGATATCATATCAAAATGAAAGAAAATTTTCCTTTTAAAGTTTGATACTATATTTATATATGATGCATATACTCATAATTCTTTTGTAAAATAAATTAGTAAGTTCAAATGTGAAGATACAAATAAAGAAACATTACAAAATACAAAAAATTACAATATAATTTTTTCAATACCAATCACATGATGCCATGAAGGCATACTACAAGATATCATTTTATAACTCCTTCCAAGTACACAAATTACATAGCATTTTATTTATAGTCGCAAGCAATTATAATTACAGTACATTATAAGAATAAAATCAATCAATGAAAATTCTAAAATCAGTATTTCAAAGAAATCAACTTCCTCCTTTTCATAGCTAATGAATTTCTGCTAGTACTCCTTACGGAGATAGTAATCTTCATATATCATTCAAGTATTTAATTCCAACATTTATCAACTCTACATGTTTCTCCATTTCCCATTTTCTTTAGTTCATGCAAAATCATGCAAAAGGAAAAATTTAAGGGAAAAGAAAGAAACTTAGAAGGAAGGTTAGATGTTTAACTAAAGAAACAAAACTTGAAGGAAATGGAAATCATTTGTTACCTTTATATAGTGTTTTTTTTATGTTCTTTGAAATTCCTTTTGACATAATCCTAATTAATACACTTAAATACTTAATGAACTATTCAAATTCTACTGATGTTTATTAACAAAGATTGGTTACTAATTTAAAAGTGTTAGAATTTGATGAGTTAAATTAAGAAAATGAGAAGACAAATTATAGGAATTGTAAGAGTTTGATAAAGTAACACACGATGTGTTAATTTAAAGCAATTAATCATGTATGACTCTGGGCATTAAACAATCACTTCTCCACTTTCAAATCCTGTTCAATTTATATAACTGAAAAATTAATTAATTGAATTTGATTTAACTTATACTTAAGGTATGAAAAATAAGATTTTTATCATAATTAATAATAATAATAATAATAATAATAATAATAATAATAATTCAATTGTGAGATGTTAATACATATTAAATATTGTAATTATAGGTTGCATAAAAATTCGGTTATGAATACAAATATATATTAGAAAAAACTTATTGAGAATTATAATATTTGACTAATTAAATATTTTATAACATTTTAACTTATAGTAGAGGTAAAATGGTAATCAATTTTGAAGCTAAAAGCTTCACTTTTAATAATAATAATAATAATAATAGGAATTAAACTTAGAAAATTCAAAAGTTATTACTATTTAATTAAACTAATTATAACATTTTAATTTATAGGAGGGTAAAATCATAATTTAACTTTTGACTTGAGTCTTCCCACTTGTAATAATATATGATTATCATATTATTATTTTTTTATAATTAAATCATAGACCTTTAGGAAAAAAAAACATCTCTAGTCCCTATCTTTCGAGTGTATAAAGGATAAGAACAATATGGGTAAATACAAAATACATGTCAATTCATAAATCTTATCATCATCCAGAAATGTAATTTTTTTTTCTACTCAAATTTATGATTCAACAACAAATCACTCACCCTTTTGCTATCTATCTTTTTTTTTTTATATATATATATATATACACAAAAAAATTCAGAAGTATTAAATAATTACATAAAGTTATAGTAATTAAATACGTTTCCAGTATAATTAATAAAATTAATTTAATAATATATATTTTCAATTGAAGTTATATAAGTCAATTGATGCAGTGAAAATCATTTAAATAATACTGTTATATAAAAGATAATTAGTTAAAGCAACACATGCCTAGTGAAAATTGAAATTTAGAAAAGAATTATTCTGACTAATAAAAATAAGGATAATCTCAATTAAAATAAACCGCACGTGCTTATAAATTAAAGATGATTCTAAAAATTCCACAAAGGCAAGTAGGTGAGTGGAGTAAATTTTTAATCATTTTTAACATATGAAGAGAAAAAAATATCATTTTTCATAGTTATTCTCATCATTAAATGTATTCTTCAAATTGTTTTTAAAAATATTTATCAATTAATATGGATATTATTTATATCATCGTTAGTAATGTATATTTTTTCTTCTCCTTCTTTGTACCACCAATTTCTAAATTAATAATTAAAAATGTGTTCAAAATTTCAACGGTGGAAATTATTGAAAGGGACTATAAATGGTCGAATTATTGTCCTTTATTTATTATCCAAATAAAAGGGTATATATATGTTACGTGAATAATTGAAATTATTTTCGTAAATAAGTGATAAAATAATTTAGATAACAAATTCAGCTTTTTCAGAGAAACACTATAATTTAAAAATTAAAATAAATAAACTGAATAATGATTTTGTCAAGCATGAACTCTATTTTAAAAAGATTAAAAAAACAAAAAATTTCTATAAACTTATATTAATTCTATCATAAACCCTCGATTAAAAACAAAAAAAAATATCAATTCCAATAAAAGACGAGTAAATGCTATCAATTACAATAAAAGACGTGTAGGTTTATCAGTGAAACAAACCAAAAAAATATGATGCATGAACGAAACTTAGTTGCCCCACAAATTTGATCATAATAAGTTGTTTAACTCAATTTCAATTACGGGTGTTAATGGGACGGTTCAGTAGGTTATTGTAAAAAAATAATATTGTTCTTCTTTTTTGATTATTTTACAATATATAATCAAAGTTAGATTTTTTTAAAGGTCTAACTCGTCGGTAGCCTCTTAGGTTGCACCACGCTTTACTTTGACATTAACTGAGTTTTGTTCATTTTAGACACATTATATAGAGTTTCGTTGAGTCATTTTGATATTTTTTAACAATCAACCCAAAATACTGTGTAATACACTCGCCGATGACGTGTCAAAGTGATGAATTAAACAAAGATACACGACATATATTCTAAATTAATGAAATTTAATAAGATTAATGGTGATAATGCAGCGACGGTGGATTGATGGTGTATATTGGATGAGATAATTATTTGATGTCTCTAATTTCAACGGTCACCTATGCTCTTCAATTTTGTATGTTCACGAGTAGACATTAAATTATTGAAAAGTTAAATAAGTAAACACATATTTTATGTGGCATAATAACGCAAGGTGTCAGGTAGGACGACGTAAAATTATTATGTTCGACACATGTATCTACTTGTTCTACTTTTGAATAATTTTAATACTTATATATCCGTGTACACCCAATATTGAAGGAGACAGATGCGGTTAAAGAGTAGAGAATGAATAAAACGTGTTGACATGCAAATATCTTATTCTTTCTTCTATATAAGAAGAGATGAAGAGAAGTAATAGAGTACACACAAGACATTTTCTTTATTTACAATGGCAACACTAAGAGTTTCTTCATTATTGGCTTCTTCTTCTTCATCTTTGCATTCTAACCCTTCAGTTTTTACTAAATATCAATCTAGTCCCAGATGGGCATTTTCATTTCCAGTTACACCCTTGTGTTCAAAAAGAAGTAAAAGAATAGTTCATTGTATTGCTCGTGATACTCTTGGTCTTACTAGGCCTAATGAAAGTGATGCCCCTAAGGTCATTATAGTTTTATTTCGTTGTAGTATTGTTCTACTACTATCTGTTGTTTTGCTTACTACGTATTGTTTCTTCAACTTTCATTAGTTACATCTTTTTAGTATGATTTATTTGGTCGCGGTACTGTTCTACTACTATCTGTTGTTTTGTTTACTACATATTGTTTCTAGAACTTTCATTACGTCTTTTTTAGTCTATTTTATTTGGTTGTAGTATTGTTTTGCTATGAAATGTTGTTTTCTTTACTATATATTGTCTCTTGTACTTCCATTAAGTCTTTTTTAGTCTATTTTGGACTTAAACTGAGGGTTTATCGAAATCAATGTCTCTACCTGATCACCTTTGAGGTAGAGGTAAAGTCTGCGTACATTCTGTTTTTGTCGTTGTTGATCCATCCTTAGCTAATGGTTGATCTCTTTTCGATAGTTTTCGGACTAAATCCTGTTTCTGTTTTTGTAACATGAAAGATATCAATTGGTGCTAAAGATACTGCTGTGGTGCAATGGCAAGGAGACTTACTTGCAATAGGCGCGACGGAGAATGACATGGCTAGAGATGAGAATTCTAAGTTGAAGAATCCACTATTGCAACAGCTTGATTCCGAATTGAATGGTTTGTTGTCTGCAGCTTCTTCTGAGGAGGATTTTAGTGGAAAGTCTGGACAATCCGTAAATCTCAGGTTTCCTGGTGGAAGGATTTCTCTAGTTGGTCTTGGCTCATCAGCATCATCACCTACTTCTTATCACAGTTTAGGAGAGGCTGCTGCTGCTGCTGCCAAGTCTTCTCAGGCTCGTAATATTGCCGTTTCACTTGCTTCCACCGATGAACTCTCTGAAGAATCGAAGATTAACTCTGCCTCTGCCATAGCAACTGGTATACACATATATATGTTCATTTTCTTGGTGAACCATATTGAGAAACAAAACTTGATTAGTTTTCTTGAATGTTATAGGAGTTGTGCTAGGGTCATTTGAAGATAATAGGTTTAGGTCCGAGTCGAAGAAATCAACTTTGGAATCTTTGGATATTCTTGGACTGGGAACTGGACCTGAAATAGAGAGGAAAATCAAGTATGCAGAACATGTATGTGCAGGTGTTATACTCGGTAGAGAGCTCGTTAACGCACCAGCCAATTGTTGGGCTTTGTGGAGGCTTGTGAGCCGGCCCGACCCATTACTGAAACCCTAGGTTAACCATTTGGTTTTCCTATAAATATGATCCTTGTATTTGTAATTCTTAAGTAGCACAAGTGAAATAAAATCCTCCTGTTACAGTCGTGGAGTAGGGAAACCGAACCACGTTAAATTCTTGTGTGTCCCGTTTGCGTTCCGTTTCTCTTTTCTCTAGATTATTTGTGTGTGTTGTGTGTTTAATTCCCAACAATTGGTATCAGAGCGAGGTTTCAACAACACTGTAACACAAATTGTGAAAAATTGTCACCTAGGGTTCTTGTGTGAAGAACTGTGTGCAGGAAGGAGTGTGCCGCCGCCGTTCGCAAGCTACAGCCGTGCAAGACGCCGTTAAGGGAATTGCCGAAGGTGTGTGTGATTTTTTTTTGTGGTGCAATATTTCTGACGAAATTACCAAGATCTGAAATTAGTTGTACCGAGTATCTCATTTAGTCCTTTGAGATGACAGAAGATGGGAAGTTCCGAATTGAGAAGTTCGATGGTACAGATTTCAGTTGGTGGAAGATGCAGATTGAAGATTTGCTGGTTCAGAAAGATTTGGACGTAGTGTTGGGTGACAAGCAAGGAAAATTGTCTGATGCAGAGTGGGCAGTTTTGGATCGGAAAGCTATGTCAGTTATCCGACTCTCGTTGACCAAGAATGTTGCGTTCAACATTCTTAAGGAGAAGACAGCGAAAGGCATCTTGGAAGCCTTGTCTAACATGTACGAGAAGCCATCTGCAGCAAACAAAATTTTTCTGATTAGAGAGTTGGTGAACACAAAGATGAAGGAAGGCAGTTCAGTTACCGAGCACATCAACTCATTGAATTCGATCTTAGCCAGACTTTTGTCAGTTGGCATTAAGTTCGATGATGAAGTTCAAGCTTTACTACTGTTATCATCATTGCCTGACAGTTGGTCCGGAACGGTTACAGCAGTTGCCAGTTCAGTGGGACCTAATGGATTCACCTTTGAAAAGATTCGTGATCTCGTTCTTGGCGAGGATGTCAGAAGAAGGAGTTCTGGAGAATCATCAGGTGATATGCTAAACGTCGTCAGAGACAGAGGAAATAACAGAGGTAGTGGGAGCAGGAACCGAAGAAGGAGTCAGTCGAAGGCTCGGGATGGCTCAGGTGTAACATGTTGGAACTGCAAGGAGGTGGGGCATTTCAGGAATCAATGCCAGAAAGACAAACAAGTCAACATTGCAAAAGACAGCGCCAACGAGGATTTGTTTATCTGTTGCGCGGAGAGCAATGTGGATTCCTGGGTCATGGATTCTGGTGCTTCTTTTCACGCTACCCACAGCAGTGAAGCATTGCAGAATCTGGTTATTGGAGACTTTGGAAAGGTAAGGCTTGCAGACGATAGAGCTCTTGATGTTACGGGCATGGGTGACATGGTGCTGAAGACGCCAGTCGGTTTCTGGACCTTGAAGGATGTCAGAGTTGTTCCAAGCTTGACGAAAAGTTTGATTTCTGTTAGGCAGTTGGATGAACAGGGACATCATGTGAAGTTCGGAAATGGGCAGTGGAAGGTCGTGAGGGGCAATCTTGTCATGGCTCGTGGAACAAAAAGAGGATCGTTGTATATTGTCGGATTACCGTCTGAGGGAGTGACCGTCCCAGTTCAGAAGAAAAACAAAGTCCGGTTCACAGAATCTCGTGGGCAGAAGAAGGTTGTCTTTGCAAGAAAGAAACCCAGAGCCACAGGTCAGATTCAGGATGAACGAGCAAGGAAAGGTTCAGGAAGACCAGTCAGAGGCGTTTGTGGCAGTGGGAGCACCGGCCGTGCTTCAGCCAAGGCTCCTAGAAGACAGTGGGTCAAGAGAACCAGTATTCCAGCTGTTGATACGTCTCCAGAAAATTTCTTGCTGAGTATGGAGAGTGTTTGTTCTCAGGGAGTTCTAGGATCCGGCAGTTCGTGTCTCAAGTGGGAGCCGGTAGGGACCAAGGACGAGTCAAGGGCAGTTTCAGCCGTGACTGATGTGTTGAAGCTTCGGGGAGCTTCAACGGGCCTTTCAGTTGACTGATGAGAAGGCCACTGTAGCAGGAGAGAGTTGAAAAAGATTACTAGACATACAAGTGTTCTAAGTGGATGACAGTTGAAATTCTTCAAGCCTCCAAGTGGGAGATTGTTGGGCTTTGTGGAGGCTTGTGAGCCGGCCCGACCCATTACTGAAACCCTAGGTTAACCATTTGGTTTTCCTATAAATATGATCCTTGTATTTGTAATTCTTAAGTAGCACAAGTGAAATAAAATCCTCCTGTTACAGTCGTGGAGTAGGGAAACCGAACCACGTTAAATTCTTGTGTGTCCCGTTTGCGTTCCGTTTCTCTTTTCTCTAGATTATTTGTGTGTGTTGTGTGTTTAATTCCCAACACCAATATAGTTACGCCTGGTTAGTGATCTGTCTTTCAATGCATTTTCTCTTTTAATCATATCATATATTACTAAAATAACATATCGAGTTTGTGCTGCAGCGGTACTTGCTGAAGAGGCTAAAAAGATTGCATCCACTTATAGCGATGTCATTTCTGTTAACATTTTGGATGCTGAGCAGTGCAAAGAATTGAAAATGGGAGCCTATTTAGCTGTTGCTGCAGCAGCTACTGAAAATCCTCCTTACTTCATCCATTTATGTTTTAAAACTCCTACTAAGGAACGCAAAACGAAGTTAGCCTTGGTTGGAAAGGGATTAACTTTTGACAGGTAAATAGATTTCTATCTTCTATTAATTCTTACGTTATGATTTGTTGAACGTTTGTTCTCGTGTTCCCTAGTGGTGGCTACAACCTCAAGGTCGGAGCTGGTTCGAGGATTGAGCTAATGAAGAATGACATGGGAGGGGCTGCTGCTGTTTTAGGTGCAGCAAAAGCTCTTGGTGAAATTAGGCCTTTCGGAGTAGAGGTGAGTCCTTCCTTTGTCATCCATCATTCGAGAATGTATGTATATACTCGGAAGTGCATGTATTCAATTATCGTGTATGTTACGTTGCAGGTGCATTTCATTGTCGCAGCATGTGAAAATATGATCAGTGCAGAAGGCATGAGGCCTGGAGACATTGTCACAGCTTCAAATGGTAAGACAATTGAGGTTAACAATACTGATGCTGAGGGTAGGCTCACACTTGCTGATGCTTTGATATATGCCTGTAACCAAGGTGTTGAGAAGGTATTAATTCAACGTTGTTATTATGCATCGGTCATCGATCACTTCAATGTGTATGCTTCCCCTGATTCACTGATTGAATTTATGCAGATAATTGATCTGGCAACATTAACTGGTGCTATTATGATTGCTCTTGGACCTTCAGTTGCTGGTATATTTGTTTGTGAATCTATTCTTTGTTTGGTACACGTTGTACGTGTACTCTGCTTGAACTTCTTTACATATCTCGTATACGAATACAGGTGCTTTTACACCTAATGATGGCCTAGCAAAGGAGATTGTTGCAGCTGCTGAGGCAAGTGGTGAAAAGCTATGGAGGATGCCTATGGAGGAGAGTTACTGGGAGAGTATGAAATCAGGAGTGGCTGATATGATTAACACGGGGCCTGGTAATGGAGGTGCTATAACTGGTGCTCTCTTCCTCAAACAAGTACTCATCCCATCATCACTCTACGACTGACATTTTTGGTACATTCTACATATCTTTAGTTTGAGACGAGAAACATGACATTTGGTCTTTGTCTTTGCAGTTTGTTGACGAGAAGGTTCAGTGGTTGCATCTCGATGTAGCTGGCCCCGTCTGGAGCGATGAAAAGAAAAACGCCACGGGTTATGGTGTTTCAACTCTGGTAGAATGGGTGCTGAGGAACTAGTCAAGATATTGATGGCTAAACATATTAGGGACTATTGATGTTTGAGAAAATAAATGCATCAAGTTGTATGAATAAAGGCAATAGTATAGGCTTTCTTGTTTTCTAGATGAATAAAATGCCTAAATAAAATTGCCACTTTACCTTTTGGAATGAAATCTATTATATTTCTATCTTCTTTATGTATGCATCGTAGAGATTATATTCACTTTGATATCGTGGTCGGTAAATTTGAAGGTGATAGATATCTTTATTTACTGCATCATGATTTTGTTTAATAAAATGCACTACAAAGACGTGTTGTTTGAATTCTTAAATGTTATTGTCATACTTGTGTAGGACACTTTTTTTTCGGATTTGACATGTTAGGATCGAATTCACACACAGTTGAAGTTTCAAGAAGAAGGAGATGAGAGATCTAGAGAGAGAGAGATCACAATTTGTGGTAACATCCCGTGAGTGAACTTCCACGGCGGTGGGTATATTTATATTAATAAATCAGAGTAGAAAGACATATGAATCAGTGTATTTCCTGAAGTAACAACAAGGATCCTTTTCAGCTTTGCAGAATCCACTCTTGGTCATGAAGGAGTCAAATTTCTTGTACCACTGCCTTGGTGCTTGCTTTAGTCCATACAAGCTCGTGCTGAGCTTGCACACCATGTGTTCTTTGTCTGAAACCACAAATCCTTCTAGTTGCTGCATATAGATCTCTTTGTCTAGATCTCCATGCAAAAACGCTGTTTTTACATCCATTTGCTCTAGATGCAAATTCTCCGATGCAACAATACTCAACAGAATTCAAATAGAGGTTAACTTCACAACAGGAGAAACAATTTCAGCATAATCAATACCTTTCCTTTGTGAACATCCTTTAGCCACTAAACGAGCCTTGAACCTTCTTTTGCTATGTGGTCACCCACTTGTTCATTAAAGCTCTCTTCTCTACAGGTAACTCAGTCAACACCCATGTGTCGTTCTTCTCAAGTGACCTTATCTCATCATCCATGGCTTGCTCCCACTTGATCGAATCTTCCACCTGTAGGGCCTCATCAAAAGACTCTGGTTCCCCCTCATCAGTCAGCAATAGATAGTGTAATGAATGTGAATACCTATTTGGTGCTCTGATGGTTCTGGATGATCTCCTTAACACCTGCTCAGGTGTAACTTGCTCCACTTCAGATTCTTCAGTAGGAGTTGGTTGAGAATCTGCTTCGACATCTCTGGGGTTACTCTTTTCTAACTCAACCTCAACTCCCACTTGCTTTGTAATCTCTGGGACATTCTGCTCTCTGTCCTTGTACAGGACAAACTCATCAAATGTCACGTCACAATGTCTTAGGATCTTTCTATTCTTGTCATCCCAAAACCTGTAACCAAAAAAATCAGAACCATACCCTATGAAGTAACACTTCACAGCCTTGGCATCAAGCTTGTCTCTCTTTTCTGGATCAACATGAACATAAGCAGTGCAACCAAAAGTCCTCAAGTGTGAGTACTTGAGTTCTTTTCCTGTCCATACCTCCTCTGGAATCTTGAATCCTAAAGGAATTGATGGTCCCCTGTTGATCAAGTATGCAGCTGTGCTCACAGCATCCGCCCAAAATGTTTTGGGCAGCCCACAGTGTATCCTCATACTCCTTGCACTCTCATTCAATATTCTGTTCATCCTCTCAGCAATTCCATTCTGCCTTGCCTTACTAGGAACTGTCCTCATCAATCTGATTCCCTCAGCTGCGCGGAATGCCTTGAACTCTGATTTTTCATACTCTCCTCCATTGTCAGACCTTAGGCATTTGACTTTCAAATCGGTCTGATTCTCAACTTCAGCTTTCCACTTCTTGAAAGTTGCAAACACATCTGACTTATGCTTAAAGAAGTAAATCCATACCTTCCTGCTGAAATCATGAATGAAGGTAACATAGAATCTGGATCCTCCAAGTGATGATACTGGAGATGGTCCCCAAACATCTGTATGGACCATTTCCAACCTCACTTTCTTTGGCTCTCTAGGATTCTTTGTGAAGCTTATTCTTTTCTGTTTTCCCATAACACAGCTCTCGCAAAGACCCATATCAACAGACTTCAGACCATCTAATGCTCCTTTTGCAACCAACAACTTCATTCCTTTAGCGCTCATGTGTCCAAGTATGTTGTGCCACAGACATGAACCAGAAGCACCTTCAACAACAGCGGCCATGTTAATACACCCTGCAGTGGTGTACAAGGTTCCAGATTTGGTGCCACGAGCTACTACCATAGCACCTTTCACAATCTTCCACGAACCTTTCCCAAACTCTACTGCATATCCCGTGCTATCCAACTGACCAACAGAGATCAGATTTTTCTTGAGCCCAGGAATATATCTGACATCCTCCAATGTCCACTGGTTTCCCGAGGTGGTCTTTATGCAAACATCCCTCTTTTCTTCAATCTCTAAGGCTTTATTGTCAGCAAGATACACCTTTCCAAAACTTCCAGATTTGAAATTTTGGAACAACTCCTTGCTTGGAGATGAATGGAAAGATGCACCAAAATCTAGAATCCATGATTCAATCGGGCTGTTGACACTAAGAATTACAGCATCCCCAATGTCCTCTGCTGAATTTACAGAATCATTGTCATCTTTGAATTTCTGATTCTGGTTCTTCTTTGGCTTTGTACAGTTCGTCCGAAAGTGCCCTTTTTCTCTACAGTTCCAACAAGTCACGTTAGATCTGTTTAGGGATTTTCCTCGATTCTTTGATTTCGATCGACCATGTTGATTTTGGCCTTTCGTTTTACTTCTCCCCCTTCGGTCAACGCTGAGAGCACTGCCCGATGAATCTCCCACTTCTCGTTTGCGAATACTTTCGCTAAGAACAACATCACAGATTTCATCAAACTTCAGTTTCTCAGATCCACGGGAACTGCTAATCGCAGCAACAACAGTATCCCAAGACTCGGGCAGAGATGACATCAAAATCAACGCCTTAATTTCATCTTCAAAATTAATATCCATAGAATTGAGTTGACTCACAATCATATTGAACTCGTTTATATGATCAGAAATGAATCCATTCTCAGACATCTGTAAATTGAACAATCTACGCATCAAATATACCTTGTTCATAGCCGATGGTTTTTCATACATGTTTGATAGTGCCTTTAACAGATCGGACGTAGTCTTCTCCTTCACGATGTTGAACGCCACGTTTCTTAACAAAGTCAACCGGATCAACCCTAGAGCCTGGCGATCCTTGAGTTTCCACTTCTCCTCCGTCATGGATTCCGGCTTCACCCCGGTCAATGGTTTGTGAAGATCTTTCTGGTACAGATAATCTTCGATCTGCATCTTCCAGAAACTGAAATCGGATCCATCAAACTTCTCGATTCCAAGCTTTGAACCATCCATCTTCAGTGATCGTGTTGAATCTCCTTAGCTCTGATACCAGTTGTTAGGATCGAATTCACACACACTTGAAGTTTCAAGAAGAAGGAGATGAGAGATCTAGAGAGAGAGAGATCACAATTCGTGGTAACACCCCGTGAGTGAACTTCCGTAGATATTTTTTTAAAGTTCGATTGTCATAAGAATTAAGATATCAAAATCATGCAACAATTCACATGATTAGTGTTTGTGAGTTTGGTACGATGAAAGTCGTTTTTCAAGGATATAAGTGGATCTCTTACTTTTTTTAGTCCATTTCCAAAAGAATGACATTTTCTCTTTTGGCTAATCTTTAATTTTAACTTTTCATGTGACATGTTTGAAATCACAAAATTAAAAGACATTTTTATACATCTTACATAACTCTAGTTTAAATATCCAACCTAACATATGTAAAGTGGTGCCCAAACCACTAGTCCGCGAAATAAACTTCATCTAACTATGTCATTTAATTCATATTTATATGTTATGACTGTTGAAAAACTATATGCACAATGGAGGCGTACCAAAATCATAACACTTACATGAATAATAAATAATCAATAATGTTTATGGTAGAACACATAAACTTGCTGAAATTTGATTCAAGAATTACCTCTTGAAGCGTGGGCAGGTACCTTCAAGCGAATCTCCAAGTTAATCAGATCTTTAAGCGAATTCACAAGATACACAATATTTTTGCGGTTTTCTACGATGATCTCCAGTTCACATCCGAACTCTCTCAATACTTGGGTGGACAAGTATGAATAGAAACCTTCAAAATAGGATCTTGAGTTCAAGTTAAACATGTGCACTATAGGGACCACAAAATTATTTATTGAGACTTTATATTATGGAAATAATTCCAAATAATTAATTTAAATTATTCTTACTATAATACCTTGTAGGTCATTCACTAAAAATTTGTAATTGTACTCCTCTATTTCTATTTCAAATTCTCCATTAAAAACTTGTGTAATTTCTTATGTTAAGATAACAGACACAAATCAATAAATTAAATTACTGTCGAATTTAATTCAATGATTAATTTTTTTAGAGCACTGCTTAACTATTTGTCATTCCCCAAGCCTACACCCTGGACGTGACTGACACTCAATGACCATTGTTGGACTTGAGTAGACCCTTGGATGACTTACTTAACTCAGCGGAAGACTTAACTCAATAAAAGAAAACAATCTCATAATGTAATTTAAAGGTAAGTAACTTGGCCAAAATGACACTTAAGTCTCATAGCAAAATATCTGCAATAGAAAGATAAGAGACCCAATACTAACTGTCTGACTGTCTATGAAGCCTCTATAATACTAAGATGGATGTTGGGACATACCCCACAATCCAATAAAAGAAAGACTGAAAAGCGAATAAATGTGTCCTCTAGAATGCAAGGAGGCTCACCGCCGACTCCGAGTGCTCAACTGGATTAGCGCAGCGTTGGATGATGTTGATCTTGGTTACATGCGTCTGAATCATGATATGATGCAGGCCAACTGACATCAATATATTGAATATACAAGTATGAGAGTTGGATTGCTAACAACTTAAGCTTGAAAAAGAGTAGGAAGGAACGCTTACCTTGACTCTTCTCAACTCATGAATAACTTGATTTGCAATTAGACATATGCAATAAATCTTGTAAAGCAATGAAAAACACTCGGTTCGTTAAAAAATGCAATAACAAACCCAAATTTACTTATATATGAAGTGATATAGTTTCTAGAAGATTCTCTGACCGACAACCACCACTATGAGCCTAAGTGGTGATACAATGTCTTGCCCACGCAGCCAGAAATGTCCTATACTTTGTCGTCGCATAAAACTACTTAACTTAGTGGATCCACTAGCTTAACTTGCATGATCATCTAAAAAGTATGACCCGTTAATAAATATGATGCTACATGGTTATCATGGAGACTTAAGTTAATATGAACTCTCATCTCCACATCGGTGCTCAATATTACTCCCATAATATATTTTAGCTCATCCTTTTAAAGAAACTTCTTTCTTTAGTTTGAGATAATTACTCAATGCTTAGCCCAAAGGCGCCGTTTGAGTTGGTGTTCCCTTTTCTTGCTCAAATGTGAAAAACATTTATAACTTCTTTGAGAATACTTATTTCTCTAATAACTTTTTGAGAAGTGAACTCAAAATCTTTACTCTTTACTTAACTTGAAACATGAGTCTTAAATCAATTCTTAGGGAATACTTAGTTCCCTTATATTTCTTTAAAGGAAGAACTTCAACTCTTTACTCTTTACTTAAATTGAAACTTGAGTCTTAAAACAAAGTTAAAACATTGTTCAAGACCCTTGAGAACTCTTAAGAACTTTACCTTAACTAATTTCTTAACTTCTAGACTTTGATCTTAACTTTCCTTGAAATGGATTATGGATTCAAGGTTCATGCTCTCATGTATATAGATGATTTCATGATGTTTAGATATACCTTAGAGTGTGGAATCAACTAAGAAACATGGATACATCACTTAGGAACTAGTACGAAAAGATGGGGAATGAATGGGGTGAACTGGCGTCCTTGGCGCTTTGAGAGGCGTGGGGCGCCAGGCCCCAAACATCAGAGGCACAGTTGGGGCGCTCTGGCTAGGGCGGCGCCTCAGGGCCTTACGGACAGAGATTTTCATATGGGGCTATGGGAGGCGCGGCGCCCCAAGGCTCAACAGACAAGTGTTCTCGACTTTTCTCCTATGTTTTTCATCTCTAAGCCCTCTAAACTTCCACGGTTCTTTCCCCAAACGCTTAGAATAATTATTAACCTCAATAACCAATAAATTTGACTCTAAAAACTCAAATTAAATCAACATTAGGCATTCAACAACTCAACCAACAAGAATTCAACAATGTTCTTCAAGAACTTCACTTTTTATCATTTAACCAACTCAAAATCGCTGAATTTAAACAAGTTGATGTGTGGGTGAACTAACCCAATACAAAAATATCTCACATACCTTGATAGGGATCACCCCCGACGAATTCCACTTGCAGACCTTGACGTTTTTGCCAAATTCTTGATTTTCCTCCCTTTCCTTCTTCTTTTCTCTGTTCTCCAAGCTCTAAGTGTAATTTGAATTTCCAAAACTAAAAACTAAATTAAGTTTTTACCCCAAAAATCCCATAAAAATGAAATAGGAAATTAATTGGTGAAAATACTAGTTTGCCCTTCCTTAAATTCGGATTGGGACTTTCCTTACTTCAACAGTCTAACTTCCGATAGGCATATCTCCCTCATACGTTATCGAAAATGCGCAACTTGGCAGCGTTGGGAAGCTCTCGTCAAGCTCTTTCCAACCATATCAAGAACTACCTCTAACTCATCATGAGTTAGAAGTTATGACCGTTTACCAAAACTCACATCCTTAACTTAGACAATTTTTTCAGATTTTCCCCTTTATTTCAAAAAATGAATATTTTTAGTTTCTTAGCTATTTCAAATATGTGAGATGTTACACTATATAATGTGTCTGATTCAAAAATTCACTTGCTAGGTTAGACACGATGAAAATTTTTAAGTTTCTCAAAAATGCTTATTAATCTCTATAACGAGACATGAAATCTATCGACTAACTTATTATTTCACCAATATATATTATTACCATCCAATCTACAAACATATTGAATCATCTTAGAATCTCACATTTTAATAAATCAAAAACGATAATTAATAAATATAAATCACAATAGTTCTATCAGGATTAAGAATATAAGTACATTTGATAGTTTAGAAAATATGCTTTTGTCAATCAGTGTAAATCAACTATCTCTACTCGATCACGTTCATACATACAAAATGCACTAGCACAAGAAGTTTGAACTATATTGTTCCCATAATCAAGATAAATTATATATAATGTTGTGCTACAATCGTACCGATGACATGTCCAATTTTCATCCTAGATTGTGAACAAAAAAATTTTTACTTGTAAGAATCGATGATTTAATCATCTATGAATAAGCTAAAACTCTACACTAAATGTTGGATTTTAGCTAAGTGTGAATGGGAAATGAGAAGAGAAAAATGGAAAAGAGGGGGAACCAATTTTGGAGGGAAATGAAAAGTCATTGCTCTCATATTGGTAGAAGAAAGGAAATTGTTGTCCTTATATTAGGAAAAATTTCTCTCGTCGTCGTCGCTTGCTTCGCCTCGGCTTCGTCTTACGTTCGCTGAAGTTTGAGGTATCGCTACTTGTTTAACAGGTTAATCTCTTAAGGAAACACTGTAATTTCTATGGACTTGGATTAAATGTTTTTTTGTCTATTTCATCTTGTTTTTATTTCTGTATTTTTGAGTAACCTTTATACATGTAATAACACTAAATCATCTATTATATAAGAAAACAAACACCATAAACAAATATATGATATGTTAAAGCTGAATAAATAATTATTTTATAATAAACATTAAATTTAAATATATGTTTAATAGTATATATCCCTGTTCCATAAGTATTTAATTTATTTATTTTTCAAACGAGTAGTGTTCCGTGACATCAATTTGACTAAATCAGAAGTATTAAATAATTACATAAAGTTATAGTAATTAAATACGTTTCCAGTATAATTAATAAAATTAATTTAATAATATATATTTTCAATTGAAGTTATATAAGTCAATTGATGCAGTGAAAATCATTTAAATAATACTGTTATATAAAAGATAATTAGTTAAAGCAACACATGCCTAGTGAAAATTGAAATTTAGAAAAGAATTATTCTGACTAAATAAAAATAAGGATAATCTCAATTAAAATAAATCGCACGTGCTTATAAATTAAAGATGATTCTAAAAATTCCACAAAGGCAAGTAGGTGAGTGGAGTAATTTTTTAATCATTTTTAACATATGAAGAGAAAAAAATATCATTTTTCATAGTTATTCTCATCATTAAATGTATTCTTCAAATTGTTTTTAAAAATATTTATCAATTAATATGGATATTATTTATATCATCGTTAGTAATGTATATTTTTTCTTCTCCTTCTTTGTACCACCAATTTCTAAATTAATAATTAAAAATGTGTTCAAAATTTCAACGGTGGAAATTATTGAAAGGGACTATAAATGGTCGAATTATTGTCCTTTATTTATTATCCAAATAAAAGGGTATATATATGTTACGTGAATAATTGAAATTGTTTTCGTAAATAAATGATAAAATAATTTAGATAACAAATTCAGCTTTTTCAGAGAAACACTATAATTTAAAAATTAAAATAAATAAACTGAATAATGATTTTGTCAAGCATGAACTCTATTTTAAAAAGATTAAAAAAACAAAAATTTTCTATAAACTTTATATTAATTCTATCATAAACCCTCGATTAAAAAAAAATAAAAATATCAATTACAATAAAAGACGAGTAAATGCTATCAATTACAATAAAAGACGTGTAGGTTTTTCAGTGAAACAAACCAAAAAAATATGATGCATGAACGAAACTTAGTTGCCCCACAAATTTGATCATAATAAGTTGTTTAACTCAATTTCAATTACGGGTGTTAATGGGACGTTTCAGTAGGTTATTGTAAAAAAATAATATTGTTCTTCTTTTTTGATTATTTTACAATATATAATCAAAGTTAGATTTTTTTTAAAGGTCTAACTCGTCGGTAGCCTCTTAGGTTGCACAACGCTTTACTTTGACATTAACTGAGTTTTGTTCATTTTTGACACATTATATAGAGTTTCGTTGAGTCATTTTGATATTTTTTAACAATCAACCCAAAATACTGTGTAATACACTCGCCGATGACGTGTCAAAGTGATAAATAAAACAAAGATACACGTCATATATTCTAAATTAATGAAATTTAATAAGATTAATGGTGATAATGCAGCGACGGTGGATTGATGGTGTATATTGGATGAGATAATTATTTGATGTCTCTAATTTCAACGGTCACCTATGCTCTTCAATTTTGTATGTTCACGAGTAGACATTAAATTATTGAAAAGTTAAATAAGTAAACACATATTTTATGTGGCATAATAACGTAAGGTATCAGGTAGGACGACGTAAAATTATTATGTTCGACACATGTATCTACTTGTTCTACTTTTAAATAATTTTAATATTTATATATCCGTGTACACCCAATATTCAAGGACACAGATGCGGTTAAAGAGTAGAGAATGAATAAAACGTGTTGACATGCAAATATCTTATTATTTCTTCTATATAAGAAGAGATGAAGAGAAGTAATAGAGTACACACAAGACATTTTCTTTATTTACAATGGCAACACTAAGAGTTTCTTCATTATTGGCTTCTTCTTCTTCATCTCTGCATTCTAACCCTTCAGTTTTTACTAAATATCAATCTAGTCCCAGATGGGCTTTTTCATTTTCAGTTACACCCTTGTGTTCAAAAAGAAGTAAAAGAATAGTTCATTGCATTGCTCGTGATACTCTTGGTCTTACTAGGCCTAATGAAAGTGATGCCCCTAAGGTCATTATAGTTTTATTTCGTTGTAGTATTGTTCTACTACTATCTGTTGTTTTGCTTACTACATATTGTTTCTTGAACTTTCATTAATTATGTTTTTTTAGTCTGATTTATTTGGTTGCAGTAGTGTTCTACTACTATATGTTGTTTTACTTACTACATATTGTTTCTAGAACTTTCATTAATTACGTCTTTTTAGTTTGATTTATTTGGTTGCAATACTGTTTTACTACTATATGTTGTTTTGCTTACTACATATTGTTTCTTGAACTTTCATTAATTACGTCTTCTTTAATTTGGTTTATTTGGTTGTAATACTATTCTACTACCATATGTTGTTTTATTCACTACATATTGTCTCTTGTACTTTCATTAATTACGTCTTTTTAGTCTGGTTTATTTGGTTGCAGTACTGTTTTGTTTACTACATATTGTTTTGTTTGCTACGTATTGTTTCTAGAACTTTCATTACGTCTTTTTTAGTCTATTTTATTTGGTTGTAGTATTGTTCTGTTATGCAATGTTGTTTTCTTTACTATATATTGTCTCTTGTACTTCCATTACGTCTTTTTTAGTCTATTTTGTTCTTAACCCGAGTGTCTACCGAAAACAACCTCTCTACCTGATCACCATTGAGGTAGAGCGAAGGTCTGCATGCTGCTAAGGGTTGATCTCTTTTCGATAGTTTTCGGACTAAATCCTGTTTCTGTTTTTGTAACATGAAAGATATCAATTGGTGCTAAAGATACTGCTGTGGTGCAATGGCAAGGAGACTTACTTGCAATAGGCGCGACGGAGAATGACATGGCGAGAGATGAGAATTCTAAGTTGAAGAATCCACTATTGCAACAGCTTGATTCCGAATTGAATGGTTTGTTGTCTGCAGCTTCTTCTGAGGAGGATTTTAGCGGAAAGTCTGGACAATCCGTAAATCTCAGGTTTCATGGTGGAAGGATTAGTCTAGTTGGTCTTGGCTCATCAGCATCATCACCTACTTCTTATCACAGTTTAGGAGAGGCTGCTGCTGCTGCTGCCAAGTCTTCTCAGGCTCGTAATATTGCCGTTGCACTTGCTTCCACCGATGGACTCTCTGCAGAATCGAAGATTAACTCTGCCTCTGCCATAGCAACTGGTATACACATATTGTGTCCATTTTCTTGGTGAACCATATTGAGAAACAAAACTTGATTAGTTTTCTTGAATGTTATAGGAGTTGTGCTAGGGTCATTTGAAGATAATAGGTTTAGGTCCGAGTCGAAGAAATCAACTTTGGAATCTTTGGATATTCTTGGACTGGGAACTGGACCTGAAATAGAGAGGAAAATCAAGTATGCAGAACATGTCTGTGCAGGTGTTATACTCGGTAGAGAGCTCGTTAACGCACCAGCCAATATAGTTACGCCTGGTTAGTGATCTGTCTTTCAATGCAATCATATATTACTAAAAGTGGGAATTAACATATCGAGTTTGTGCTGCAGCGGCACTTGCTGAAGAGGCTAAAAAGATTGCGTCTACTTATAGCGATGTCATTTCTGTTAACATTTTGGACGCTGAGCAGTGCAAAGAATTGAAAATGGGAGCCTATTTAGCTGTTGCTGCAGCAGCTACTGAAAATCCTCCTTACTTCATCCATTTATGTTTTAAAACTCCTACTAAGGAACGCAAAACGAAGTTAGCCTTGGTTGGAAAGGGATTAACTTTTGACAGGTAAAAAAATTTTCTATCTTCTATTATTCTTACGTTATGATTTGTTGAACGTTTGTTCTCGTGTTCCCTAGTGGTGGCTACAACCTCAAGGTCGGAGCTGGTTCGAGGATTGAGCTAATGAAGAATGACATGGGAGGGGCTGCTGCTGTTTTAGGTGCAGCAAAAGCTCTTGGTGAAATTAGGCCTTTCGGAGTAGAGGTGAGTCCTTCCTTTATCATCCATCATTCGAGAATGTATGTATATACTCGGAAGTGCATGTATTCAATTATCGTGTATGTTACGTTGCAGGTGCATTTCATTGTCGCAGCATGTGAAAATATGATCAGTGCAGAAGGCATGAGGCCTGGAGACATTGTCACAGCTTCAAATGGTAAGACAATTGAGGTTAACAATACTGATGCTGAGGGTAGGCTCACACTTGCTGATGCTTTGATATATGCCTGTAACCAAGGTGTTGAAAAGGTAATAATTCAACGTTGTTATTATGCATCGGTCATCGATCACTTCAATGTGTATGTTTCCCCTGATTCACTGATTGAATTTATGCAGATAATTGATCTGGCAACATTAACTGGTGCTATTATGACTGCTCTTGGACCTTCAGTTGCTGGTATATTTGTTTGTGACTCTATTCTTTGATTGGTACACGTTGTACGTGTACTCTTCTTGAACTTCATTGGATATCTCGTATACGAATACAGGTGCTTTTACACCTAATGATGGCCTAGCAAAGGAGGTTGTTGCAGCTGCTGAAGCAAGTGGTGAAAAGCTATGGAGGATGCCTATGGAGGAGAGTTACTGGGAGAGTATGAAATCAGGAGTGGCTGATATGATTAACACGGGGCCTGGTAATGGCGGTGCTATAACTGGTGCTCTCTTCCTCAAACAAGTACTCATCCCATCATCACTCTACGACTGACATTTTTGGTACATTCTACATATCTTTAGTTTGAGACGAGAAACATGACATTTGGTCTTTGTCTTTGCAGTTTGTTGACGAGAAGGTTCAGTGGTTGCATCTCGATGTAGCTGGCCCTGTCTGGAGCGATGAAAAGAAAAACGCCACAGGTTATGGTGTTTCAACTCTGGTGGAATGGGTGCTGAGGAACTAGTGAAGATGTTGATGGCTAAACATATTAGGGACTATTGATGTTTGAGAAAATAAATGCTTCAAGTTGTATGAATAAAGGCAATAGTATAGGCTTTCTTCTTTTCTAGATGAATAAAATGCCTAAATAAAATTTTTTGAAATGAAATTTATTATTCCTGTCTTATTTACGTATGTCTGGTAGAGATTATATTCACTCTAGTATCGTAACTTGGAGGTGAAAGATATATATATATTTGTTTTACTGCTTGATGATTTTGTTTAAATTCTTCAAAAATTTTGTCATACTTGAGTTGACTTTTTAAAAAATATACTCCCTCTGTCCTATTTTATGTGACACTTTTCGTTTTCCAAGAGTAGTAGTTTAACTTTGACCGAATATTTGTGTATGAAAATCTTTAAATTTTTTGAAATGAAATTTATATATTTGTAAACTACGTAAAGAGTACTATATGTCACAATAATTGATAACTCAAAATGTTAAAAGGATCTATAAAAAATTACGGTAAAAAATAAACTTGTCTGAATCTGAAAATGCAAAAAGTATCACATAAAATGGAACGGAGGGGATTATTTTTTCTAAGGATTTGACACGCATCTCTTGATATTTTTATACAATTCGGTTGAGATAAGAATAAAAATAGTAAAACCATGCAACCAAGTATATGATCAGTGTTTGTGAGTTTGATACGATGAAAGTCATTTTTCAAGGATAAGATTGGATCTCTTACTTTCTTTTTACGTCCATTTATGAAACAATGCTTCTTTCTTTTTGGCTCATCTTTAGCTTTTAACTTTTTACATGACATATTTAAAACCACAAGATTATACATTTTACACATCTGTAGTTTAATACCACAAAAATTTAAAAGTCTTTTTTACAAATGTTGTATCAATTTAAAACAGAAAAACAAATTGAAACGAAAAGTGTCTTCTACTTATCATGGGCAACTACCCATAGTTACCTTTTAGGCGAGATGATAAATGTAAATATTTATTTACACAATCAGTATCAGTTTAAAGAAGTTAAACTCTTACATAAACATGTAGCAATAAGACTAATAAACATAAATTATACATCAAGCTTTTTGCAAAGCTAAGCATACAAAATTCACTCAGTATCTTCACTGAAATCAGGTTCTGGAGGTTTTTGCAGCTTCATAAGCTCCCTAGCAGACTTGAGATTTCGATTCTTATGAACGCCACGGAGAGCATTAGCTGCGAATCTCGATGCCAAGAACGTTGCCCCAATACTAAAAGAAGCTCCACCCGAGTTACTACTGGCCCCGGCCAACGCTTCTGCTTCTTCATCCTCTTTTCTTTGTAGTTCCATAAGTTTCCTTTTCGTGAAACGCCTCCATGCTGCTTGGATGAAGCAAGCAGCCCAAGTTCTCCAGTGCTGTGAGTAGAAACGGAACGTGTGCTGTACCTGTCTACTGTGGAGCTTTCTGAACTGACTGGCGACGAATTTCAACTCATCTGCTATTAATGCAAAAGCCTCTACCTCTGTCAGAGCTTTCACGGTACGAGTAGAAGATGGGAGGTTAGAACCTGATTTCGGGTCTAGTGCCCAGGTAAGAAGTTCTTCTCCACAGAAGTCGGATTCTTTTAACAAGCTGCGGTTGAAGAAACCGCTTCTCCCACCATCAGTTGTCACACTCTCAAGGCGCCCTCGTATCACAAAGAGCATTTCATCCACTGGATCTCCTTCTCGAACAAGGTAAGTGTTCTCGATGTACAAACAGGGTTTTAGATGCTCACAAATTGCATCAAGCAATCTCTCCTCCATATTTGCAAATAGAGGCACCTGAAAATCAACAACGGAATATTAGTAAAGTAAAGCTAGCAAAAGACAATAACGTAAAGCTTAGCAGCTGTAGAATCGTTTGTCCTAGACATAAAATGAATGTTCGGTCGTTCACTCTTAGAAGAATTATAACATCGGATTGTAGCAAAAAACTAGGAAAACATGAAATAAAAGAAAGAACACTACTAAGACCAGATTATTAGTTGCTATATTTTCTTCACTGTCGTTTTCCAGCAATTTAGATATGCTGCACTTAAGCCGAGGGTCTTCCGCAAACACTCTCTACCTCCACGCGGTAGGGGTAAGGTGTGCTTACACTTTAACCTACCCAGACCCCACTTGTGAGGTAGGGGTAGCTACTCTGCTGCACCACATGACGACAGTACCACGACTACAATGATACCTATGTTGCTCGGACTCTTCATAAATATCATTAGATATGTGTTGGGTCCTCCAAGAGCTATGCATTTTTGGAGGACCTGACATTGGTGCAGCAACATTTTTGGAGGGTCTAGGCAACAGAGTACTAGACAAATTGATTCAAGTCGGGAGAAACAAATATTATCGAAAAAGCAGGAACATATAATTTAGTTACCCTCTTCACTAGAGCCAGACAAAGATGACGTTTGATATCCCTCCTGAGATCCTTGGGCAAATTCTGAACTATATTTTCTTCATCCACTCCACGTGTTTCTTGCCACTTGTACTGATCATAGCCCCTTACCCGTTCTCGAAGTTCTTGTGGAAGCAATCTGTGATGCATCCATTGTTCCGAGTCACGCCTTCTAACTCTCATCTCTTCAAGTCGAATAGTAAGCGACTGAAGGTATGTCTGTGATAACAAAACACCAAACTCTTGAGTAACAATTTCCCATAGATACCAATGCCATCATCAGAAACACTACAAAGAAACTGAAAATCATAAAATGAATTTCTTGTGGAATAACAGTTTTGATTTTGATGGTGTATGTAATTTTCATGCGAGTCGGTTGCTCAAACGAAAGGAATACATTACTCGGATGCCATAGTGCAAGTAATCCGAAAATTTTGTCCCTTGGCATCTTGTTCAGAATTTCTTTTCATGAGAGTCTTCCATAATTTAATTTTTTTAGAATCATTTTGGAAGAAACGAGAGATGGGAGCCAAAAGAAGAATAAACAACACTACAACAGCTACCGGTCTCGTATATAAAAATAGGGAAAAGGGTCTGATATACCCCTCAACTTTGTCATTTGGAGCTGATATGCCCCTCGTTATAAAAGTGGCTCATATATGCCCTTACCGTTATACAAACGGCTCACATATACCCCTGCCGTTACAAAATGGCTCACATATACCCTTCATTTAACGGAAGTTAAAAAATTAGTTTTAAATTTATATTTATTACTTCTAATTTTTTAAAAAAAAATTATTTAGTGGTATATATGATTCTTCTATCAAAGTTCAAGGTATATTTTAATTTTTTTCATACATAAATTATTTTTTGACTTCTTTTATTATAATTATTTGAATTTCTTATTCTTATTTTGTTTTTTTCTTTCATTCCTTAGTTTAAAGAATAAAAAATTGAACTATTTTTTTTGTGTGTATTGTAATTTAATTTCGTATTCGAAGAAAAAATTTGGTCATCTACAATAAGTTTTACAAGAATATTAGTGAAACATAAATAAATTTGATTATCAAAATAATAATTATAAATTAGTCATTGAAACAAAAAAAAGTCAAAAAAATGTTTGACGAAGATTAAATTTACTCGTATGGGATTATATTTTTTAGAAAAAAATAATAAAAATTTAGATTAAAATTATTATTTTTTCATTTCCGTTAGAGGAAAAGGGTATATGTGAGCCATTTGTTTACAAGTAGGGGTATATATGAGCCACTTTCATAACAAGGGGTATATCAGCTCTAAATGACAAAGTTGAGGGGTATATCAGACCCTTTTCCCTATAAAAATATCATGTCAAGGAGGTATCCAACAAAGCTTTATATCTGTGTAGTACTCTACAACGGCATATCTTAAGATCCTAAACCTCTATTGAAATTGTCTAAAAGATGCTATTGTTTGACATTTACCGCAATCTTAAAAATTATGAATAAGCCCTCAGTATGTCTCATGACTACTGCGAACTCTTAACTGTTGCTGAGAGAGAAGCACTTTACTTGACACTGCTGAGATGATATCAACATTTTGCAAGAACTTTTCACTTAAAACAAAGTGGAATTATGTAATGGCGTAAATACATAAACAAACCCTAAAACATGGCCTCATCTAGCAAGTAAGAACTCTAACTTTGCGAGTGCACATCTACACACCTCAACTTGGTTTCAACTGGCAACAAACCCCAATTCGTCTCCTCTGTGTCTCTTGACACCCAATGTGATGTGGCACATAAATTTTGTAGATGTGTAGCTGATCATTTTGTAAGTTAAGAGTGTGTAACTAACACAGTGGAGACGAGCTGAGGAGTCGATATGTGCATACGCGAAGTTGGAGTGTTTACTTGCCAACTAAAGCCAAGTTTGATTGTGCCGTTATGTATTATGCCTAACTCATTTCTTCCGAAAGAAATACACAAAGTGCATTTTTTTTATAAATGATTGCACTAAGTGCGTTATCTAAACTGCCAAATGTCTTGAGCTCCGTTTTCATCAAGCACCAGTATCATAACCACTTAACAGTAAACTCTCACGTGCAACTTATCTTTCTGAAGTTTCCGCACAATACTCTGTTAGTAACAAAATGACAAGCAATCTCTATAAGCTATGTCAGTGCAGAAGCTACATTTCTAGCATTCGGTGATTACCTGCATGTTACCAATCAGCAATGCAAAGAGAATGAGCCCGAGTATCGCTAGTGCAATAGAGAATAAAGACTCCCCAGGATATGTGCTAGTTTGAAGTCCCTGTCCGAGGGTACTACACAAGCAAAAAAAGAAAAAGAGAAATGCTATTAGAACAAGTTCACCAAAAGGTTTATTAACTATTGATATACCTTAGCATATGAAAAGAAAAATAAGGTAAACATTCATTTAATTAGTTTTCCGAACTCCAGCTTAGTCGCTTCTTCTTTTCCTCTTCAGTCCTCCGGGTAAAGAACAAAAACGAAAACAAGATCCTACCACTAATATTGGTCTAACTAAATAGTGAATAGAAAATATGAACCAAAAGAAGCATATAGTACTGGAATATATTGAATTAGTGTTCACATTTAATTATCGGCTGTCATGATTCAGTGACAGGAAAACACTACCCCTCCGTAAACCAATTAGTTGATAGACAATATGAACCGAAAAGGCCATCGGAATATTAATCATTTAGATACGATGATAGCACACGATTAGCAGGAAATTTCTCTTCTCGTATTCAACAGGAAAGAGTATGGTCACACTGGAACTCTGGAACAATTGAATTAGGAACTTGACATTTTATTAGTAACAGATAAATCTCTGCAGGCCATTGGTGCACAGTTCGAAACTCGGTGGATAATGGGTTCTCCCCTCCATCGTTTTCTACTTAAATACCAGGCTTTTATTTGCGGTAGGATTTGAACCTGTAACATGCACCAAATTTACACATCACAAGTTGCGCTCTTACTTATACAAATTACAACTAGACCAAAGTCCTAAGGACGCTTGTCTTATATCTCCCCTGTAACTCCTGCAAAGCCATATGGTTTTGATTATAATAACCACCCTATAATCTTGTTACCTTAACACACACAAAAAAAAAAAAAAAACGTTCACGTTGAATTATAGGCTATCAGGTAGGGATAGAACCTAAGTGAGCGCCAACAAGCAGCAACGACAACATATTCAGTGTAATCCGACGAGTAGGAATAGGGGAGGATAGAGTGTGAGTATACATTACCTCTACCTTGGGATGTAGAGATTGGCTCAAGGAAAAACAATTCAATACGGTTCGAAAAGAAAGGCGGAAGTGGAAAAGCTATGGCAAAATTCTATAGAGAGCATGACAAAGTGCCAAAAGGAAATAGTCATAATATGCAAAACCTAGTGCATGCGAACTTTTCATACAACTTTCAGATAACGTTTAATCAACATATAATTGAGCAAATGGTAAACTACAACGAAGTAATTAGGCATAAATGTACACTTCAAACAACAAAAGGATTTAGTAGTAATGTGATGGAAAATTTTAATGCTTTGTTTTTCACACCTAAGGCATAATCCCTGAAAGATACGAGAGACTAAAGCAAATGAGATAAGAATAATGTTAAAGAGTAAAGCCACCTTAAATTCTGGAGTCCCCACCACAAACAGTAGCAATATTTAGTCACAAACTTCATTGAGAAAACTATGCCTGATGACAAAGCCTGCTCGAAAATTCCAAAATCAAATGGTGGATTGTCACCGCTACGAGGGCATGCTCCATTTAAAACCGATTCACTGATATTGCTCCAAGCATTATACCCTGTCATGCCTTGATTGCCGCAGTACAAGAAATCAGTTTGGCATGTTGTGTTATGACTACAAGCTCTTTCCCAGCATGTATCATAGCGTTCCACAGAAAGCAAATACCAAAAGGAGCCAACTATCTGAAAAGAACCAACGAGAGTGGAAGCAAGGAACAATCAAAAATTCCACCTCGAGATAACCTTTGCGATGTTCTTGCAAAGATGAGCAATCCGAAATTTCAAAGAAAAACCATCTAATTTGCATATGCTTTGCAGAACAAGTGAACATTTTCTAGTTGGAAAATGAAACAGCAAACTCCATATACATGCAATTGAACCAGAAAACGGAGAGTACACTGCATTTCTTTTAAACCAATACAACATGTATAGTTGTTGATAAGTTTTCCACCTATTTTCAAATAATCATTTCATTTACAAATTAATTTTACTTTACGGATGCGGTTTTAGCTCCAATCCATCTAAAAGACGATGAAGATGCTATAAACAGAGATTTCATATTAATAAAGATTTTCCCTCATAAGGATCTGCAAAATGACAGAATACAGCAGGAAACCAGAACTTCCACTTCCGCAAAGAAGACAATTTTACACAAAAGAAAAAGGCATAATACATATATTGAACCCTAAACATGGCTTTAAATTTTAACTTTGACCTCTAACTTTCATAATGCACAAATAGGCACTTTAACTATCCAACTTTGAAATAAATAAACACATGAGTCCTACATGGCACAACACACGTAGGACACCACGTAAGACAAAAAATGACATGTAGGACATGTGTGTCTATTTGTTAAACTTTATACAAGTTTAAGTAGTCTAAAGTTGAAGGGCATAAATGTGATCTGAAGCTTCAAATTAAAGGTCACATTTATGTATTATGCCAATGAAAAAAAGAAGATTTACATTTCAAAACAATGCAATGGACAGTTATCTTAGCAGAACAGATAGCAAACATTTCGGCAACTTAATAAGTAGCTTACGTGACTAGCAAGCATGTACAACAGCAAATAGGATGCAGCACCAGCCCATGCAGTTTCAGCGAAGACACCAGTAGTTCTTTTCAGTTCTGACGTTAAGGGTATAACTCGGACAAATCTGGGGATATACTGGAGCAAAATGATATAGAGCAAAGCTTGTTTGGTAGCCAGAACATCAGAACCTGTCGATCTCTGCAGGAATCTCCCAGCTACAATCTGTATAGATCCATAAAAGGAAAAGCAAAGTGAATGACGATAGGCCATTCATCAAAAGAGCTGTATGGGCTGATTCATAAACAAATGACTTAATAAAAAGGCAAAGCATATAAAAACATCCATTGACAGTATCGTAACACAGAAAGGTAGAGAATCGGGATGAAAATCCCACTCAACCACATTTAGGACAGTAAGAAGAAAGAACCTTGAAAACCCAAAGCATGATATAACAAGAAGGAGACAATCATTTTAAAACAACATACTCCCTCTGCCCCAATTTATGTGGCACACTTCCCTTTTTGGTCCGTCCCAAGTAGATCGTCACCTTTCTATAATTAGAAAGAATAGCTCTAAAATTCTCCTTTTACCTTTAATAAAATGATTTATAGTAAATTATAGCCAGAAAAATGGCTAAGGTTTGTTTTGGCCACAAATTTCAAAGGTCTACCTTTCTTTCTTAAATTATGTGTCAAGTCAAATGGTGCCACACAAATTAGGTTGGAGGGAGTATAAGGTCAGTGAACATAAGAGCCATGGTAGTTTACTAAAGGAAATAAAGTTTCAATATAGTGAGACATAAAAAAAAATATAAAGCATTTCTTTAAACCTGAGGCAAGGGAACCACAGCAAGAAGATCGATGATAAAATAGGATCGCAAGTATCTTTTAGCAATCTGTCCAGGATCTATCACAAGTTCACCCCTTCCAAAAACTCGAGAGGATGGTGCAATATAAGCTGTACGAAACTGAAGTGCCATGTGAATAAGATAGAAAGCATCAACAACGGTACGAAGAGTTGTGGCTATCACAGCTAGCTTTCGATCAATCTGAAGGCAATTTGACTTGTCATCGAAAACTGGAAGGTAGAAAAACAACGGATCAACAGACACGGCCAGAATGCATGATATAACAAACAGCTTATTCCACAAGAGAAGGAATTTATCTTGAGGATCAAAAATCTTCTTCTCTGAAACTTTCAGATCTTCAGGAAATACTGCCTTAGAGACACCAAATCCAAGTGATCGACCAATCGACTTTAGTCCTTCAGATCCTTTTCTCATTCCTCTCTTAAAAGACCTTGACGGGCTGCTAGTTGCATGGCCAGAATGTCTTAAAGCTTCCATGATGAAGCCACATTTATTTGCAGCTACGGTATTGACGCTGAGGTTAGTCCGCAATCAAAGTCATCCAACCTAAAAAAATGTAAAGAAGCATTATAAGGTAGGGATACTCGAGGAGAATTCATCAATGACTCAACAAATGGCCATAAATACATTGTTCATGTCAAGCCGCCCTGTCCATCAGCCATAAATTGCTTAAATGCTAAACATTAACATTTTAGGTGTTATCTTCAGTTAATAGAAAAATGTATCTTCCAACCAAAAGAGTGTCAAAAACAATCTTCAAAGACAGCGAGGGTAAGATGTTATCTGCAAAAAAACCTAGAGTCCAATGATTTACAACAAAATTTCCAACAGTTCACCATATAACACATTGTATTTAGCCCATAGCTCCGACTTCCATTTTTCACATTAAGAACATACAACCCCCAAAATATATGCCGGAAGAAGTGGACTGAAATAAAAGCTTAATAACCTTGATAAAAGATCATTAGTACCTTACAAACTTTTTTTTTGCTGCCCATCCAGATCTTGGGACTTCGAACCATAATCTAACATTTTGTACAATCAAACACATATATAGTAACTGCAATAAAGCAAAAGATTCTAAGTTCAGGATTAAAGTTCAATCTAACTTTTGGCCATGAAAGACTAAACATTGACATCAATTCTGCCTGCATATAGCAAGAGCCTTGCCATTTTACATCATTCTCTATTCGCATTAAAGCCATCAGGAGTCCATGTCAGCAAGCTTTATTTTCCAAAATGGAACCACGAAAAGAGAATCATATATTGAGCTAGTTCAACAACAATTTCTAACATGAAAGAAAATGGAAAAACTAAGTTCAGAAAAATGAAGAAGGCAACTGGAATAAATTGAATTTTAGATGTTGCAGATCTTGCTTGTTCAATCAAGGGCTTTCAACATGACACAGATGTAAAAATATTCTAATTAGTCACTCCTTCACGATATCTCTAATAACCAATGCCCGTGTTACAAAATCGACGACCATCCAGTAAAGCTTTCCAGCGACATATCTACCTAGCAGATTCATCCATTCTTCTCCTATCTTTCTTCCCCCCTTTTTTGGATAACCGTGGTGTCCGGGCCAGCTTGTGTGCACCTTGACTAATTTCACGAGATACCTGCCACCTCCCACCACCAACAGGTAGTCCACCAAGGCTAGATCAGATGGGAAGAAACCACCTAGTATTCTTGTCTCAGTTGGAATTTGAACTTGAGACCTTTTGTTGCTCAACCCAATCTTTCTTCCCTCTATTTAACTGGGGAAAGCAAGGGGGAGGGGGACAGGGGGGGGGGGGGAAGAAGCACAGTTATTGCTAAATCTTTTCACTTACTGTCTCATTTCCCTGAAGCCGTCCTCTCTTGTGCCCGAGTTAGAGAGAGGAGGGGAATCTAGAAGATATTATTCCCGAATCTTCCCAAGATGTATTACTTGGTATATCTCTGCAGTTGATGCAGAAGCTATGTGATACCATTCCCTTAAGCCAGCTGATACACAAGAACTTCCCTCCTACTCTAATAGAGGATTCCTTGGAAGCTGTGAGATAAACGTTTTTAGTGTAGGATTTGCACGAGTCCTATATGGGGCTAAGCTTTCTCCCCATGAGGACTTAGCCTTGCTAGTTCTAGTAGTTATGTGAACCTGAATTCTACAAAGTCAGAGCATCATTGAAAGAAATGGTACCCGTTCCTAACATATTCAAAAATATTGTTAAATTTATCAAACGAAACATTTTTCAGTCTTCACCTAAAACTAGGTGCCTTATCTTCCCAATTGTGTGTGACACATTGGCTCCTATCACATAATCAGATAATTACGTAGCTATGACAGTTTCCTTACCACATATTGAATTTCAGAAAATGGATATAAGCTAAGCTTGAGGCACAAGCTGAAACAAATACCATAAGAGAAACTTTTCTTGTACCGAACACATTTTCTGCTCACGTAAAACCACTAAATACATGACTTCTTAGCTGCAGTCGAGCTCCTAAGCATTAGATTATAGGTACAACAACCTATGTTAGCTGAATCGAGAAGTTTACAAATTTTCAACCAAAGTGTAAAGATGTCATATCCATTTCATTGCAAGTCCAACACACAAAGATTCAGACATTTAATAGAAAACTTACTATCTCAAAACCGTAAGGTTAGCATCTTTTTTAAATATCATCATATCAGTAGACATATAAAAAGAATCTTGGTATCAGCCTTATTTAAAATCTCAAAAGTATTGCTCAGACACACAATCTCCGGGATACGAAAAGAGGAACCTCTCACTAATCCAATAACATGTTCTAGGACATCTTTTTCCAAAAAAGAAAATCAGCATTTGACCAGGCGATAGGACATTTCATGATTAAACTGCTAGCCCATCCCCCAACACACAACCACAACTTAATCACCTCTCCCTCTCCCTCTTTTATCTCAAAATGCTCCAAATTGAAAACCGCCCAAATCCTAGTTCCATTTTTATGAATGATACATTTTTAGTGGCTTCTGCAAAATATTGACATGTAAGTGAACTGATAATCAAGAGAGAAAAAAACAACCATTAGTGCATAGTATTTAGGCTCTAAAATCATCCTACCTTTAAAAGACTTGATCTTTTTTCATTTCGGCCCCAGAAGGCACATACCCCACAAAATTTAACCAAATAAAGATCGACTCTTTATTGAACACTTCAGCCGTACACTTGTACATAAACACACAAGAAATTCATACAACAAATACAGATGATAGCATAACCAGCAAATTAATCAAGACTCATTTAAATTTGTATACAAGCAATTCAGATAAACAGCAAACTAATCAAGACTCATTTAACAAGTCAAAAAAGATAGAGAACACACAGAAAAACAAAGCAATAATCTCTGTAAATTTGCATAAAAGCAAAAAAGGGACAAACCCCATAGATGTTAACCAATAAAGATTGAATCTTTATTGACATACAATCAATTCAGACAACAAAAACAGACAATAACATAACCAGCAAACCAGTTAAGACTCATTTAACTAGTAAAACAAAAATATAAAAAAACAAAGCAATAATCTCTATAAATTTGTATATAAACAAAAAAAGACAAACCCCATAGATGTTAACCAATAAAGATTGAATCTTTATTAACCCCTTCAACTTTAAATTTGTATATAAGCACTTTTAGACAACAAAAACAGATAATAGCATAGCAAGCAAACTAATCAAGACTCAAACTAAATGAAAACAAAAAACTTAATTATATGGCTAATTTAATGAAAATATTTACAAAAGTAAATATAAAAAGAAGAATGGATCAAGAAAAGGGGACTTACAATTGAAGTCTTTGAGGTTAATCAATGAACTATGGTGCTAATGAACAGACAAGAGGGGAAGAAAGAAGTTGGGGGTGTGAAAGCAAAGATAAAAGTCAAAAAAAATAATCTGAGCATATAAATATCAATTGGATGGCACTAAAATCAGAAGTCAAAAGTAAGGAACAGAGTAGCAGAAGTTAGAAATAAAATAGACCAAGTTGAGACATGAATACAGTTACCACCCACCCCACCACCCACCATAAAGACCCCACTTTTCCTTAAAGATTTTTTCTTCTTTTTTTTCACTTTTTATTCTTTCTACATTAAATATTAAATATGTCATAAAATTATAAAAAAAGATTCGATTATATCATCTGTTGAAAGTTTGGCTCACTCTAAGAGACTTATATGTATCATTCGTTAAAAGTTTAATTCATCTTCAATTATATATTTAAGCATTTTTTATAATTAACTTTCTGATTTTACTTTTAGTAATATACTATTGTTGGCACAAAAATTTAAAGAAAAAAAAAGTTAGTAATATATTTAACATTTTTACAAATTCCAACAGTACTTTGCTATGAGCAAGTTGATGATTTATTATTTAAAAAAAATGTGCCTAATTGACTACTTTGTGTATATTTTATCTGATTCATTTTGTTGACATGGTTACAAGAAAATAACTTATTAAAAATAAAAATTAAGATATAATTAATGAGTTTTTCACTTTTATTTTTATTTTAATAAATATGAAAAGAGATAAATGCAATTTAATATAGTAGTATTAATTGAGATCAAAGAATAAATAAAAGCAGATAATATCATTTAAATATTACAAAAATTCTGTGTAAATTAAATATTAAAGTATAAAATGGATTGAAGAGAGTAAATATAAAGTGAAGAGAGTATTCAATTATTATTTTTAGTATACATGAATGAATTATGTGAATATTAAATACATGCACACATTTTCTAATATTCTGTCTTTTTCATATAAATAAAGCATTTCTCATTTTATAATTTTTTAAAAAAGTTATTAAATATTACCAACAATTTCAATAATTTTCTCTAAGTTTTCTCATATTGACCCTTGCATATATATAGTCGTCACACATGGGTTAAATGGCAAAAGAATGTTCACTTCCTTAGTTCCCTTTTCCTTTTATATATACAAATTCAGATTCAATCGAGCTTATGAATATTTTTTTCAAAACATCAAAATATAAAAAGATATTGAAAGCAACGTAAATATTAAAGTAATAAAGAACGTTTGAGATGAATTTTCAGATTCAATCGAGCTTATGAATATTTTTTTCAAAACATCAAAATATAAAAAGATATTGAAAGCAACGTAAATATTAAAGTAATAAAGAACGTTTGAGATGAATTTTCGACTATATAAATATAATAAATGGTTGATTTATTTTTATTTATTAGAGCAATATGAATAGATTTTGGTAGAGTATGATCTGGCTTGTATCCAATTTTCATATAATTCTTGTGATTCAACTACTAGAAATTAAAGATTTCTCACTTGATTTAGAGGAATATATGAGAAATATAATACAACATAGTAAAACACAAAAAGTAGTGAATAGTAAAAAAAATTTAAAAATTGTGTGTTTATCTGTTTAATTTTATATATTATGTTTTAAAAGCACAACAAACTTACCAATATAATAATGATTCCAACTTTCATGCCACCACATCCGCTAATTGGAGAATAATCCGTTGAAAAGTCTCACATTGGGAGGTAAAATGCTCTCTAGCAAATGCGATTTTATATTTAATGAGATTTAAATTTGAAACCTCTGATTAACGATGAATGAGTACTTACCACTCCACGTAAACCCTTGTTTTTTATATGCATTGTTTTTATAACTAGATTACACTATAAACTTATTACAAAAATGTACTTATAAATATGATTGTGTAATCTCATTTTCACTTACCACCATAAAAAAATACTACTAAATAAATAAATAAATAAGCAAAGACCAATAAAATGTTTATAAATAAATCATGCACTAAATCAATGTTAATTAAATTTTTTTTTAAAAAAAACCCTAAAATTTAAAACTTAGACAAAATTAACTAATTAACCTATGGTAGAACAATAATACTTGCCAACATAACAATAAACCCTCCAATAATCTCAACTTTCATGCCACTACTTCCACTCTCCGATGCCGGAGATGGAGCTGGAGCCAGTGTCGGAGCCAGAAATTCCACTCGAGTTGATGAACTATGTTTAGGTGACAAGACTATCACATCAAGTTTTTGGCCCTTTTCACAATGGAAAATTTAGCTAACTAGTCAAAAAAATCAACTTATTTAGTGATAATATCCTTACTTTAATAATATTAGTAAACATGTCAAAAATGTCATTATTTTAAAAATAAATAATTATTCTGATATTATTAATATTTTCTCTCTCATTATTTACACCCTTTTTTTCTCTCTCATACATTACACATTTTCCTATATTTATGTGATTGGATATATATTAATGTCATTTTAATTT
Source organism: Solanum chilense (assembly GCA_032847665.1). Lineage (NCBI taxonomy): Eukaryota > Viridiplantae > Streptophyta > Magnoliopsida > Solanales > Solanaceae > Solanum > Solanum chilense. Next base: position 3,870,197 of record CM064974.1, on the reverse strand, counting down.
TCTCTTTCTTTTCTTAAGTTTATCAATTTCTCTTTCTTACTTTCTTGCTAATCAATTCCAGATTTTTCTCTTTTTTCTTATTCTTCTTTTCAATTTCTCTATCTAATATTCTTCCAAATCAATTTCATAGATTTTCGATTCAATATATTAATATTTTCTATTATTCTCATTTAATTTTGTTGCAAGATTTGATTTGAAGATTAACATTGATTTGGGTATTATGTTTTTCAGATTCCTTATTTATTTACTTACTGATTTTAGTGTTTTTTTTTAGAAAAAATATTTTGTTGTTATTCTTAAAACATTTTTTAGGATTTGAGACTACATTCTCTCTTGGACGTTTTCAAGAGAGTTACTAGAGGTATTGGACAAAATAATCAAAGTTCTTCCGATTTTCCATCATTTAATTTTTTTTCACTCAAGAATTAAACAACAATATATGTTCTGTTTCTAAATCTAAGGATTATATACGACGGGGGAAAAATGCCTGAATCCGTCGATGTGCAAAATTCCACATAAATTCATAACCATGAAGTTAAAGAAGACCAATTTGTTGGAGAAGAAGTTTTTTTTTTTGCATGTTCTATGTCTTGCATGTTTAGTTTAATTTGTTTAGTAATTTTTATAAAATTCAAAAAAATTCATGTTACAATGCGTTTGGAAGTGTATATGGAATTTTTTATAATGTTATAGTTAGTATTTATTTTTGTATTTCATATATTTATTGTATTTTGTGTTCTGTTGTTTTTTTTTGTGTGTTAGTTATGTCAATGTAACACATTATATGAGTTTGATTGTGTATATTTCATAGTTTTAATGTTTTTTGTATTCATAGATTTGGAAGTGTATGTTGAATTTTGTTGTTGTTTTAGTCAGTATGTATTTTTGTATT